>JBCEWE010000142.1:397500-1602500 GCA_039877035.1 Silurus lanzhouensis
ACTGTAAGAACGAGTTTCTCACGACATAAAAACCCATGCGCTGTCCCGCGTCTCGGACGGCATCCTGCTCCACTAGAGAAGCGTCCTGCAGAGTTGTGTTGTCACTGCTGACTAAGGCAGCATGTGGTCTGGGTTGTAGGTATGCACACCCAGTATGGTGCACTGTGCATGCTCCCAGAAGGGCGCCCTCGTGTGTTCAAAGCACACACGTGTACAGCTGCACCCACACCAGTGCAGATGTTCCGCCCATGGAAATCACATTAGCACTGCTGGAATACTTTGACACCCCCCACTGTTTCTTTTCTCCAGTCAGGACAACTGTTTATATACTGATAAAAATGTGGACTCCATGTGCTTTCCTGTTGTGTCTTTGTGTGTGTGTGTGTGTGTGTGTGTGTGTGTGTGTGTGTCTCTTCTCTTCCAGAAATCAAACTTTGTGGTTCTCTTTTCTGACAGGTGACGTTTATTTTTTTCCATTTCTCCATAGTAATGTGCTTTGTTATGACCAAATCTGTCACGCTGACATGCTGCACACCTTTCATTCTAATGGGAGCGCGCTATTACTATAGCAGACAAGTCATCCTCAACTACTTGGACTGCGCACTCCACACAGACATGGCTGATATAGAGGAATACTACATGAAGCCCACAGGTAAGGGGAGCACCCGCTCATAAAACAAAAACAAGTACAAGGTTGTTAACAAATACCTCATGTTTTTCTCACACAATAATTACACCAAAAAAAACATGCAGCCCTGACTTCAAACAAATCCGAATTATACCATCAAACAAAGGGCTCTCTAATATTAAATCAAAAGCTTTGTTGGCCAAAATAGAAACTAATAACAACCTCATTCAAACCACCTGAACTGTGACAAGGCAGTTACTAAGAATGAAGGAATGAATGCTGTAGTCATTTTCCCAAATATTGACCTGCTTAACCCATTTATTATCTGACCACTGGCCTGCATGAAAGCACAACCCATCCACTGCATGACATATTTGTTGCATGCATCAGGATCCCATTCCTGGTTTTCCCCCCTAACCTTTAACCGGTTCCCACATCTGAGCATGAATTATACACGAGCAGTGACACTAGTGCATCTCACTTTTAGTCCTTGTCTTTCGCCACACAGTGCAGGCGCTCAAAACTACAAAATCCCTCCAGACTCGACTTACAACCATTTCAGCAGCTACAGGACAGAAAATTCTCCTCTTTCGCAGTTCAGTATGAGTTAATTGACTGCAGTGCTGCTTTAATGCAATGGACTTATTAAATATGCAGCAGTTGGACCGGACTCACCGCTCACTGATAGTGGGAGGGGGAAAAAAAATCGCTCCTTTATTGCCGCATAGCACCAAGCATGACAGGACTGGTTCCTGCTACATGTGTCAAAGAATTAATAAAAAAATAATAATTACCAGACGGTCACAGTGTTAAATTCAGTACTTTGTATTTGTGACTATAGTTTCAGAACTGATTACATTTCTAGAGTAATTGCCCTGATTTCGGCGTTCATTCCAAATCATTACACGGCTACGTTGATTCACGTTACTATAATAGTTTCGAAAAAAAACAGAGGTAATAATAGTGCTAGCCTATGCTCATGGAGAAGATCAGAATTGCGAGGTAACTGTTCCTGTGCAGATTTTTTTGCAAGTTCATCGTTGCCTGTCATTTACTTGATGTCTGAATCGCAAGTCATCCAGTAGATGGACCAGTGTCGATCATTTTTCCCCTCGTGCTACACTGATAATTGCTGTTCAGTTACTAATCAGAAAGTGTACACTGCAGCTTAAACAGAACACTGTGTGTCAGCGCTCACGGTGAATCACTAGAGGCTGAGTCAGGTCAGGTGGCCCGTGACATACATCATCCAGTCCCTGCATAATCTATACGATCGATACTTTAATCTCGTCGGGGTCGTTTGTACACGGACAAGGGAAATAACCAAATTTTTTCCTAAAGGTTAAGTGTCCCTGTGTTCATATCGAAAGGAAGCGGTGGGTGTATGGGGGGTGCTCATGCATATCAGCGGGGTTTCTTTAAAGAAGTCGTTATTTTTCAATCCTTTCTATTTCAGTATGTCTACCAGTGTAAGAGTGATCACACAAACATCCCCTGCTGGGGAAATCAGCATTCACAGCCCCAGTTTCAGTCTCACACATGGCACATCAGTGCACTTCCTGCAGAGGTCACCAGTGAAGTCTATAATGTCCATCCTTTTGTTCTCAGTGGTCTCTACTGACTTGTGCACCCCCCGCCTGAATGTATAATCCACAGAAGATTTTAAATCAGGTAGTTCAGATTTCGACTTCGGAGAAAAGCAGCAAAAACTGAGGCTGTTGTATTTTCTCTCCTTTAGAATACCACCTGATCGTTCTCCTTAGAATATCAGCTTGGTACAGGTTTCCTATTTTAGCACAGATATAAGGAGGAAGGGAATTGAGTGTTGGGTCAGGAGATGGGGGAAGGAATAGATGAGAAGCTGTGAAATGGTTTTGCATACTGGCAGCATGCAGACAAAGAGATCTCCCAGGGGGACCTCGCTCTCTCTGACTGTCTCCATCTCTCTTTGTTAATGTGGAAGCCTCAGTCTCTCCATCTCTTTTCCAAGCTGTGGCTGTGGTGCAGGACTAACCGAATTATCTGTCATGCTCAGAGAGGGAGAGGGAGTGGGAGTGGGAGACAGAGTGGGAGAGGGAGTGAGTGGTTTCTTTAATGTTGCAGCTTTCCATTTCTTTTCAGTTCCCTTTGATTAGTTTTACAGAGAGCTAATCTGGTAGTTCATGGGGCTCAAAGGATAATGCTGTCCAGATAATGGAAGAGCATTTTAAGAACACAGTTACACTAACACTGTTAGCCTATTAAATAGAACACAGCAATGTCTACATCAGTGTCATAATAATAAGGTATTCATTCATAAGGAATAATGATATTAATAAATATAGAAGCCACATCTGCCATGATGGATTTTTGAAAATATTTGGGCCCCCAAAGAGACAGTGAAGCCATTCTCACACGGTACAAATTCTAGATATTGTGCAGAATCGTCTGCTTCCGTTGACCCCTCAGGCAAGATAAAAGGGTACCAAAGCTGTGGAATGTAGTGGAGCCTGCCATTAGTGTTAAATCCTGAAAGAACCGGTAGATGATTTATTATTATTTATGCACTCCATATAGGGTTTTTGGTATTTAAAGAAAAATAAAAAGTACAATTTTATTACTCGATTACTGCACAGTAACAAACTAATACGCCTTCAACATATCTAATATAATACGGTTCAATATATCTTAATGACAGGTCATGACCCATAGAGTATGTGGAGTAGGCTCTTGATTTTGGGAACTGCCTCCCCTCAAGGCTACTGTCACACACATCCGAAGGAAAATACAGTTTGTGTGATTTGGGTTTGCATTCAGGGACACACAAAAGATGACAAGAAAATGTGTGTCTCTCTCTTTTTTTTTTGGTAATCCAGCTTTAATTAAAATACTACTGAAAAAGCATCTGTGGTCGTAGTTGACAGATTGGCTTGACAAATAAATACAGCTGGTCGGAGGCTTTGCGATAGCACGTGTGTGTTCATGTGGGTATGCATTCAACAGGAAAAAATGTAATACAAGATATAGTGCACAGATCATATTGGAAGAGTTTTTGGAAATATGACTCTCACTGGAAGGGTATGTTTGTGCAGGTGGGTATTTGCAATGAGAGAAATGCAGAGAATTAGCTCACGAGGGGAAATGATGATGTGTGTGTAATAACATGGACAAATAAAATCATGACGGTAATGGCTTATATATACAAGTTAAGTTGTATCCATCTATGTGCTAATAACACTGATGTAGAAAGGTGTATGGTTGCGTCTGACACACTGCTGTATGCATTAGGCCATATGTAATTGTGGGTGTTTGGTTTGACAGCGTGAAAGCGCTGACTTGGCCCAGTCCGAGCAAACGTGACAGTCTAAACCATACTAACACACACACACACACACACACACACACACACACACACACACACACACACACACACACACACACACACACACACACGCTGCACCCAGGGACCTGAGGGAGGGGCCTGAAAGACTGCAGAGATGCAGCATGTTGCAGTATGCAGAGTTTACATTACAATACACAGCAGTAATTAGTAAGAAAGTTACGTATGCTCTGTTTCTGTCAGTGATGCACCTTTTGATTAAAGATCCAAAGATTTTTTTTCTCTCAGTCAGTTCCTACACCATTCAGAACTCGATATTTGTAAAAGAAATTATAGATCTGCATTATACTGAACATTTTTTGGGAAAATTGTTTTGGAAAATGTCAAGCAGATGTAAGTGATGCGAACACCCCCCCCCCCCACACACACACACACACCACCACCAAAACAGCCCACAGTATGTCTCGTGCTTCATACACATTCATACCGCATGGCTTCTAAGTCCTACACCTGCTGCCCACACACACACACACACACACACACACCGGATACATGGTATCAGTTTCACTCTCTTCATTCGAGTTCCAGTAAGATCTTGACTTCATTAGTGACATTCCAATCGCTTTTCGCTCGATCTTTTCTGCAACTCTTTCAACTACTACGTGTGCTTTTTAAGCCTTAGCATGTACCCAATAAATAAATGCATGGTAGCAGCTCCAGATAAACATTTAGCTCATACTTATGATTCTCTTGGCATGGATTCACTTGAAGCAGATGGCAGACACTGTTTTGAAGCTGACACACAGGTCCAAACAGTCTCTTTTATCACTGAGGTGACAGGCATGTTCAGCACCTCCTGTCTGGTTTAATCCCTGGACTCTGAGATCTGGAGCTGGACACACAGATAATAGAAACAGCTGGGTCTCAGTGCATCTGCACATGTAGCTTTTTACTAATTTAGTCCCCTGGGAGTAACACACTGAACTGTGGTTTTATTTATAAATGACTGATTACTGACAGCTTTTTTTTTTCTTTGTTTTCAATAATGCTGAATTTGAAAATCTGGTGCCAGAGGTGCCACTAGTAAGATACCAGATATTCATAATGATGTTTGCAAAGACTTTTGGTTCCCCTGTTTTTTTATAGAAGGGAGGTGATGTAATAAAGGATTTTTCTTTCCATTTTATTTTTAAACAGAAGCCATCATAATTAGAATATTTGCTTAGTCCACAGCTTAGCAAGCTTAAGAGAGATTTAACCCTGTAGCACAAGAACCCTTTATCAAAGCATGAGCATGTGTGATTTACTTTGAAAGACACAGGTTCAGTTTCATTATGAACCAAAGGGGGAAAAACATTAAAAACAGATACAGAAAGAAATGAAGCCAAAACCTTTCTCTCGGTTCTAAAGTAAAAAAAAAAGAAAATCGAGCTTTAAACAGTTATACTGACATCATCTGCAATACAAATGTCTCACTTAGATTCAATTAGACCCCCATTAATTGGATTAGGTTTACATGTGGAGTCGGAGTGAAAGATTTGGGAGGCTGTCAAAATCTGTTCAAATGATGTTGATTAGTGCCTCGAATTAGACTGTAATTTACCTTCTATAAAATATTCAGTAATCCATCCATCCATCCATCCATCCATCCATCCATCCATTAAATTATTTGTAAAGCGCTTTTAACAATAAACTTTGTCTCAAAGCAGCTTTTTTACAAAAAATAAAATGATAAAAATGAATAAGATGTTCTCTATAAGTCTAATTCTATCTGTATATATACAGTATATAAGATCTGGTAGATTCCAATTCTGTGAGCAAAAAGCTGCTCTGCTTTTTTTGTTCTATCGTCTCCCGGTAGAATAGTGAAAACAGTGCACTTAAAAGGAATTGCCAGAGAAGCCAAGCCTATGGGGTTTAGGAAAATGTCTTGGCCCAGTTAAAGGCCAAATACATAATACAATCGTGTGAATTACCACCTGGATTGCCACAAGCCATGCAAAAAGATGCTTATAATGAGGAGAAATAATAATTTTTGCATAAAAACCGTGTTGTGTTTAAATGCCAGGTCTGTGTTTTATACAGAAATCACTTATCACTGTTTATAGTTAAAATATCCGTCTTCCAGCTACATTATGTAACAGACACACACTATGTTTGGAAATAGTTTCCTCATTGCATTTATATTTCAAATAAGTTTAGGTTACAATCTCTTGCATGTGTAATGTTGAATTCCATTATAATATAAATGAAGTATACAGCGCAGCTTGTAGCTACAGTCTCTAGTTACATTTCTTTTTGAATATCTCGTCATGCAGTCAGACACATGCTAAGATCTATTGTTGTGTTGTGTTTGTGCAGGTTCTTGTTTCTGGGTGGCGGTGCTGGACAGTCAGGTGGTGGGCATCGTCGCAGCACAGGGACGAGAAGACGACAACACGGTGGAACTGCGTCGCATGTCTGTGGACTCTCGTTTCCGCGGAAAAGGCATAGCCAAGCTGCTGGGACGACGGGTTCTAGAGTTCGCTATGCTTAACAACTACTCAGCCGTGGTTCTGGGGACGACAGCAGTCAAGATGGCCGCCCACAAGCTCTATGAATCATTGGGTTTTCAAAAGGTGGGAGAGACTGAGAACTACATTCTCCCTGGAATGAGCCGCTCACTGACGGAAAGGCTCTTCTTCCAGATCCGCTACAGCCGCTACCGGCTACAGCTCAACGAAGAGTGAGAGTGTGTGAGAGTGAATGGAAGCGTGGGCGGACGTAAGAAAGCGAGTGAGAGTATGAACGCCGACCAACCCTTAAATCACCAAAACCCAATTCACCTCTTAAACCTTAATATCATATTTTTTTTTTTATCACAAATGTTATTTCTATAAATTCTTTAACCGTTATGTTTTTTTTTTCTATTAACATTTATTAATTTATTTTCTTAACTTTTTATCAATATCAACTGAACCTCCCAATTAGTATATATAGAAAAGGTAACGATAAAACCGATCGTTATGACAAGTTTAAAATGCCACACAACAAACCGAGGCAATAGGTCGGTCTGTCAGACTCTCCTTTAAATCTCTTGTAAGGGCTGATCTGATCGCTAGCACTGATTTTTTCTCAAAGATAGCAGAATAAATAAGGGGGGTGTGCAGAGGAAAGGAGAGTGGATACAGTTATACTCCTCTCTCCAATGTCATAGCACTCTGTTAAACGTACACAAATGCAGGTCTTGAACTCTTTAAAATGGAAATGCAAGTAACTCTAGCAGTCAAACAAATGATATTGACTAAAGCACAGCAGGTTTTTCTATGTATTAAGAACAAGAAGAGGAATAATCAGTGACGTTAGCCCTAAGTCAAGTAACTCCTACTGTTAATCATGTACAATTTAACTCAGAGTTAACTCAAGAGTGGTGATTTTACCGTAAGGGAGAGGTGATATATATGAGAGGTGATACACACTGATATTTTGCCTCCACTCGTACTGGGGTTTCTTTTGTTTTAAATAACAGGCCAATCTCTCAATCTTTCCTTTTGTGTTGCTGGAACAGTTGAGATATTGCACAGAGTGTATTGCTGTACAAGATCTATATTATTGGGTCTTTAATATGATTCAAATACCCACCTAATACAATTGGAATTAATTGGGCCATGATATTAATTTGCAGTCAGTGAAATTCGATTGGAAAACAAACTGATCACTTCCAAGTTGACAACAATGCTAATCGATTCTTTTGCAGTATTAATACATGTAATATGCATCTGATCGCTGCATTGGTTGAAACTTGGTTGGTCAGACACAAATCTGAGCACAAATTTGGATTACAAATGGACTGTGCGAATTTGCGATATATAAACCTTTATATTTTACATAAGTATAGATTATGTAAATGTGAAACATTTGTTACATATCTATGACAGATATAACTGAAAATCTCTCACCATATCTATTCTCCTATGAAAGTACCAGCAATGGGAGAGATAAAAGCCACAACGAGCCTCACTTGTGAAATATTCTTGTATAAAGTTAACAAAACTAAATGTGATTACAACTAACGTAACGCAAAAAAAAACCAAAAAGAAAAAAAAAAAAAAACACAAACTTGGCCCTTGCCAATTTTCCTTGACTTGACTTTACCCATCCACGAAACTGACTGCAGCCCTGGGCCAGACCCTCCCATACCCTAACAGCACTCGTTCAGCCCCCACCCCATCTCTGCATGTGCCACTGAGCCTTGTTGCGCTGCTTTTATCTCCATTCGAGCTTGTACTCCTAAAAACCCCTCTGTGATGTTATAGTAGCAGCGCTAAACATTCGCTCAAGTAACTCAAGTAAAGATGACGGATTGATAGCGAAAAATGTCGAGGGTATGACGTAAGAAACGTACCCACTTACTTGCTGCCATGACATCACAGCTGCCAAAAGTAGAATGCAAAAGCAATGCAAATATGTGGCATGCCTCTGTACCTGGTTTGTACGTACGGTGCCTGCCCTGGAAATGATGTAACTCTGTTTAAAAAAATAATAATACGTAGAACAAGCTTCTTTTTTAGCTGAACATATAACAATGTGTCTTTGTTAAAAGAAACTACTGTTTTGCATGAAACATGAATGAAAAATGTTTAAGAAAACACAATCTTATCAAATTGATGTCTTAACAGTGGAGTTAAAGTTTTGTTTTCGATTAATGTTATTTGTATAACAAACATTTTACATTTGTTTTTACCTTTTACTACTGGGGTGATAAGTATCCAGTTTACTGTAAGAAAAAAAAAGTGTCCAAAAAACACCCAGCTAAATGCAGCATTACTTATTATATTACATGCCATTTAAAGAGTTCTTCACTGTTAACACCAGAACAACTCACTTGCTGAACCTAAAACACCAAATGAATGGCAGAGCTGCCTGACTACTCACTTATTTAGGACAGTATACATATCAGATGCATTAAATATTGAGTGTTAGCACCAGTGTTAGGATTGCTTTAACTCGAACAACCTAAAAACAAAATGAACATGTACTTGTGTGGGATAAGTGGATAAAACTGTTTCGAAAGAATCTACATGCACAAATTAGGCATGTAATGAAGCCATCTGTAGGTGAAGGTGTCGATACAGAGCTAAACCAATAATGGAGCGCTTTATTTTAATATATTTTGAAGTATATTCGATCAGTCCTGATTGGTCCCCTGGTGGTCTAGTGGTTAGGATGCGACGCTCTCAACGCTGCGGCCCGGGTTCGATCCCCGGTCAGGGAACCAACCCCAGCCATTAGGGTTGCACAAGCCTTAGTGCCGGTCCCAAGCCCGGATAAATGGGGAGGGTTGCGTTAGGAAGGGCAGCCAGCGTTGATGTGCCAAATCAAACATGCGGATGTGGCCCCTAACGGGAGAAGCCGAAAGATTCAATCAGTCTTGATTCCAAATTCGAAAAAAATTAACTAAATAACATTTCCATGAAGCTTCCTTGCAAAAATTTAACTATCAGCATGTAATTTTGAGAGATAATTGGCTTTAGCTGAGGCTGAATCCCACACTCACCTACACCGGCTATGTAGATGTTGACATTACTGCACACATGTCAGTTTGTCTGTGAGTTAACAGTGTTTTTGTTCAGTACATGTCTTAGGTGGATGTTGGCTGATTACGGATGATTGAATGTAAAAAAAGGCAAGCTGTAATGTATACGCTTCTGGACAGATCCGGGCTGAATAACACTAAATACTGCTTTACTGCTGGTCTGTCTGCCATATGATAGCACGTGTTACAAGTGCAACCAATTTTGGTGTGTTATTGAGCTTTGCACAAAAGAAAAGTCAATTCAACATGACATGTATTTGGATGAAAATGTAAGCATGCTGCTAAGATTCAAGAATTATGACACTGACGGCTGTGATAGATCAAGGTTGGGAGGATAAAATGAAAGCTCTCGTTGTGGAAGGCTTTCGGGAAAAAGCATGGGGAATTCCTCAAGTTCATTATCAGTTACAGTAATCACAGATGTTCGTTTTAAAATGCTCCAAAAAAGGATTATTTCTGCTAATCGGAACAGTGAAACTTTTATGAGCGACTCAACCTTCCCAACCCTCTCCCCCATCCTTTCAGCATTCAAGTGTGTCTTTTGTACATAAATATCCAGTGTCTGAAAATGACTGATGATGCAAAGCATTCAGAAGAACTGCGACCTGCATGAGAAGATGGCTGCTACAGGAATGTTCCACTTTTAAGAAGATGAGGGGGATTTATAGTGGAAGAAAGCCTTGAGTGCCTTGCTTTCACAGTTCGGCTCCCTCGATAGAACTTTGGTACAAGCTAAGACTGGATCCCCTTCTTACATCCCAATTTACTCTTCTGGTTAAAAGCACTCTCTTGATTGTGGCTGGAGGTGCCAAGGATGCAGAAGCACTTGTAACAAATTGTATTTTTTATTTTTCTGAATTTATTTTGATGTTCTATTTACTGCTCTTTTTATTTTTTATTTTATTTTTTTTGCTAATAGCAAGTATGTACCATATGCAAATGTATGATAAAAAAATTTATTCACGAGAAACCTTTTTTCATGAGGCTGAATTTGCCAAAGGGGTTTTTTGCTGCATTTTATTTCTTTCTTTTTTTCTTTTTTTTCGTTTCTTAACATTCAGAAATCTTTTGGAGATCAAGTCCTCGTGCCATTTACCCGAGCAATAAAATGCACACTCGAAAAAGCTAAAAGTAAAGAATTCAAAAGTAAAAATGCTGCATTTGTTTTCTAGCCCTAATGCTGTGCTGATTGTGAGCATTACCACTGGCAGGGTAAGAGATTATGGGCCATGACTCTGAACTGTTTTTTTCTTTTCTTAACTATTGTGATTAATGTTTTTATAAATGTGAAGATGAATGACGATGCATATAACGTGTTGTACATTCTGGCAGCCCGTGGAAAGAAGTGACCACTTAAGCCCACTGTACACGAGTGATGCCACACCCACTCTGAAAGCTGTTCCAGGTTCTTATCTCTGTTTGGTCAACAAAATCTCAACAACAACAACAACAACAACAACAAAAAAGTCTCTTTCAGCAAACTACAGAGAAGTGAACTTTTTGAAGAATGTTGAAGAGTAGCAACATGTTAACCAAATGATGCACATTTTCACACTGAGAAGAACGACTTTTCTTAAGAACGAGGACTTTTTTTTTTTTTTTTTAAGCATTTTGTTAAATGTATATTGTAAAGTGTAATTTAGTGTAAATAGGGATATTTTCTGATCCTTTTATAACAGAAATGATATCTTTGGATGTTTACAAACACATTGACCTGCAAACTGAGACACAATTGTATTCCTCAAAAAAAAAAAAAAAAAGAAAAAAAAAATAACAACAGCACACATAGAAGTGAGAACAGCTTTCAGAGTGAAGGACATCTCCTCAGTACCCAACATATTCAGGCCTTCGATGTTTGCAGTAAAGTGGTACTGCTGTAGCAAAGTGAAGATAAATTCCAGCATTTTATAAGATCATTCCCCCATAGTTAACAGTGAAAATCTTCCAGCGTAAAGAAAATTGATTTTTTTTTTATTCCCTGTAGTTTGAGTGGTGCTTCAAACAGTTTCTCGTACCCGTGCTGCTGATTGTCAGGGAATGCTAGAAAATCCTCTTTATACATCGGCACAGGAAAACCTGTGGTGTCCTTTCTTTTTGGTCCACTTCTTTGCTGACTGTCACTATGGAAACAAGCCCACATAAAGCACAGCAGATAAAATTATATGCAAGCACTCAAGGAAGCGGGTCACCTGAAACAGAGGGATGGATTTGTGTGCTTGAAAGTTAAATATGCCAATGAACAGGCCAAATTAGGAGTAAAAAATAAGAAAAGGGGGGGGGGGGGTGTAGAATAGCTGGCATAAGCATGTGACGGGCAAAGGCCATGCTGAAAATCTCTGTGGCTGCAGTGATCACCTGGATCCTTCAGGGTTTGTCATTATAAAGATGCCTCAGTTCCTTTAATGTTTTTTCATTTTAATGTGTTCTTTCTTTCCTTTCCAACTGCTGTAATGTATTTTTTTTTTGGCTTAACAAATAGGAGCATTGTAAAGATGTAAAGAAAGGAGATCCTGCATTACAAAAGAAATGGCTGTAAATATTGTATTAATTAAACCAATTGGCTTGTAATTGCTTCTGTGCTTTTTTTTTCACTCATTTTCCTCAAACCTAATATCAACACTAAACTTTTTTTTAAGCTCTGAATATATATAGATCGAAGTGAATAGTCAGGAAGTGAATAGTCATGTCAACATTTGTTAATGAATTCATACATTTCATGTTTTTATAATCATGTAATTGAAATGCAGGTGCATGTCTGTGTGTATGATTAAGGGCTCTTAAGGGGAAGTGACTTCGGGGACACAACACCTTTTTCCAGACTGGGAAACTGAGACCAAATGCTTGGCCTTTAGGTCTGTGTGTGTGTGTGTGTGTGTGTGTGTGTGTGTGTGTGTGTGTGTGTGTGTTTGTGGATGCAGTATACACTTTCCTGATTTCATACATGCACAATGTAGAAGCAGCCCTGGGTTTATGTTTTAATCAGGTTTAGAGAAAGCAGCTAAAACAGGACATTTTATTGAATATAATATAAGCCCAGGTCTCTTGCCATCACAGTGCTAATCTGTGCTCTTGCTTTCATCTTCTATTGCGGTAATAAAATCAGTACTGTAATTATCAAGAAGCCGCAGTAAGAGAGGGATCAGAATGTGATGTTTAAATATGAACAATAATACCTTTAATAACTTCTAAAATCTGTAAGAAAAGAGCTACATTTGTGATGAGGCTGAAAGCTTAATGAACAGCTTGATGTTAACATAAGAAACTGGACAAGAGATGGGCAGAAACCAGAGTGCAGAACACAAATGGAACGAGTTTTGGTGAAACGCCTAAAGGAAGAGAAAGACACAAACTGGCGCGATCCAGTCTAGGCGCCTACGGTTGCCCCCAGATACAGCGAGCGAGGAAAAAGAAGCGGGAGCTGCAGCAGCCCAGTTACCATGGTGATGGGTTTTCAGCTCAGAGAAAGACCTAGAGAAGGAGAAAAGAAATGAGAGGGGCAGGGAAATTAAAAAAAAGGACAAAAAAAAAAAAAAGAACCCCAAATGAGCCAATAGAAATGAGAGACAACGAGGCAGTCAGCGATCCGGGAAAAAGATCAAGAGGCAGAGAGCTGAGCAGAGAAGCACACACTGGCACTGGGAAACCTCAAAGCAGGCTCAAACTGAGGTGTGTGTGGTAGCAGCATGGGCGAAATTGACTTCACACATGGATCCCCACGATCGTCCTGTAGAGACAGAGACCTTCAGAGGAACCTGCATATAGAAGCATACAGACATCCAGGTCAGATCAACAGCCCAGTGTTTACTAATCACTGTTTACTGCAGTCTGTATTGATCTACCAGCAGGCCTGTGTACACACACACACACACACACACACACACACACACACACACACACACACACACACACACACACCTCTGTAGTTAATGAGGCAATAAATTGTTGGATCATTGACTGATTAATGAATGGTTGCTGCAAGCAATTATTCGTGGACATTAGTATGTTAATGAGCTCCTCAGCCAACACATTCCAAGACATTTAGACATCAAATAGAGAAATCTTTAAGACCAGTCTCCCCACATGTGAGTGTATGCGGTGGTTTAGTTACTGCATGTCTGAGTTTTGTTTGTACAGTTAATAGTAAATATTGTTATTATTAACTGTATGAAAGCTCATGCTGTGCTGAGAGTGATCCAGACTGCTTCTTGCTACATTTCATTTTCCCCTATAAAATAAAAGGCTACATTTCAGTAATTCTTACTCGGCTTTCTAGGTTCTAGAGGATTTCCTTTAAATACATTTTGTTTTCAGTTTAATCAAAACCATCAGAAATGTTTCTAATTAATGAGGTCATTGATTGTGTACTGATCACACACCTAAATTCATCTTATAGACCTCACAATGAATGAAGCCTTTCAGATAAAACAATTCTGAAAAACCCAAGCATTAGCCATCATCTATAAGAATACAACATATCAAACCCATGTGCACGTAAAAAAAGTATTCGCAGAATTGTGTATATTATA
Source organism: Silurus lanzhouensis (assembly GCA_039877035.1). Lineage (NCBI taxonomy): Eukaryota > Metazoa > Chordata > Actinopteri > Siluriformes > Siluridae > Silurus > Silurus lanzhouensis. The sequence goes on from JBCEWE010000142.1 coordinate 411,549, forward strand.
CATGATGATTGCAGTGTTGACGTGGTGTACAATGTACATTTCTACTATTTGGATTACTCACTGAAAGACTGACTCCAAGACAGCTGATATGCTGGAGAGACTCCATTGTTTCCTTCACCAACACTGTTTCAAAGTACAGACACATTCTCATGAACATAAATGGTTTCAGCAAAACTGTTAGAGTCACAGGAGTGTTTTGTTAACCTGCAAAGTCTTCCACCTGCGAGTCCTCCACCTCAAACAGTAGTTCATCATGGATCTGAGCCAGCAGCCTGAGCGCATGTAGAATATTCGGGATGTATTCAATGTATTCCTTTCAATGAATGACTGTAAATACATACATGTCTATTCGAAAAGATTTAAACCTTAAAGGGAACTCGTATCTTTATCACATGCTACTTAGTGAACCTTTAAGGCAACGGGATGTACCATGAAACAGAGATAAAATGAAATAAAAACATGTGCAGTCTAAGTAAGATATACAGTAAGTGGTTTGTAACTTCTAGATTGCAACCATAGGTATTATTAGATCAGTGGGCAGAGTGCATTTCTAAAAGAACATCCCAGTGGGTTACAGCTAAGATTTTTATCTCCTTCTTGACAGAGTCTGAGTATGGTAAAGAAGAGTAATATGGGAAAAATAATAATAAACCAATCCACTGACGTGTCAAAGGGAGAGATAAGCAGAGATCAGAAAAGCATTCTCTATTGGGCAAAAAATGCAATTTAGAGATGGCCATAAAGATACAGAATGAAATGTGAAAGGCCTCCAAACACACACAGGCCAGACTGAGCAGGTAACCCTCAGGACACGCGTATATAAAACGATACATTCGAGACTGATGTTAGAGATGGGACTGGATGGTCAGTTGAATGATGAGCAGATGACCATTCACCTTCACTGTTGATTTGTGTAAAGCTGCTTTGAGACAATGTCTGTTGTGAAAAGCGCTATACAAATAAACTTGATGATGAGATAAATATAAAGAGTGGACTTGCTGAATTTTGGAGATGGACATACCTGGCAGTGAGAGTGGTGGAAGAGGCCACAAATGAGCAGATGTGTATCATGGCCATTTTACAGAGGTCCGCAGCAGAACCTGATTATCACACACACACACGCATGCACACACAAATTTGGTCCTGATGGCCACGATTCCTGTAGATTTACACTTTAAAATAATCATAATAAAAAACAAATCCAAATAATTATTACTGTTACAGGCATCATATAAATGTGTTCCTTTTAGCTAAAAATCCCAACCTCAGTAGTTTCATTATAATAGACAATAAAAACTAACAGCTGCATATAGACCATTTCAACAACAGTTCGTTCATCTAAGTGACGTCTTTGGTCCTTGGACGTTTCCGGTTAGCTAACGCACACATTCAGAACATTGGCAGGAGACGGTTTATACGCAGTGATATTGCGACAGTTTATTTATTCCAGCGATTTAAAATGTCCAAATGAAAACCGGGACCATGTTGTTCATGCCCTCTCAGACCAGGAAATTAAAGTGTTTACATTTCCAAAAAAAAAACACAAACTGGGAGCATTTCAGCACGGTAGTGTAGGTGTGCAGATAACCTTCCAGTGACAAACCAGGTCTTTCTGGGTTGGTTTTCTGCACACCTACACGGGTTCGCTGAAACGGGTTTGGGCCTCTTTACTGCAGTGAAAGGGAAATGTTATGCTACAGAATACAAAGACATTCTATACAAGTGTGTGCTTCCAATATTTTCCTCTATAGGGGATGAAACATGATAATATAAAAAAAAAAACAATCACTGAAGTTCTCCAGTTTCAACCTGATCGAAATCACAAAACCTTTTTACTGTAATGTTCCAGTGCTGGAAAACGGGATGAAGCCAATTCTGACTAGGGTTTCTCTCAGGCCTGTCTCATCATGACCTTTACAGTTTATGGCAGAGGGTAACAGTTTATTAAAAATGAAGCTAAGGACCACCTGCACAATGCCACACTACCTTGCACTACAAAGTTGACTGCTTGTCTCTCGGCCTGGTTCCGGATGCTCCAATCTGTTGAATGGATATGAGGGAGGAAACGGCGCCGACCCATTATGGACTTTACGTAACCTGTGCGTACACACACACACAAATACGCAGAATCTATATTAAATAACTTTGATCTCACGGGGGGTGTTTTTTTGCAAAACCCATGCTCACATATCAGCACTGTGTATTCCCCTTACAGTGCATTCCAACAGGACAAAGGCACGGCTTTACGGTTAAAGCCTTCTTTAAAATGAGTCAGAGCTTCTCACATGGATAAATCTCTTTCCCAGAATCACAGTGACGACTGGGAGCTACAGGCCACAATGGGACACTGATGCTGGGTGAGGAATGCACCTGGCTGATGTGTGGGTGTGTGTAAGATGGCAACAATAGACTGATGAGCAATAATGACATACACACAGGAATGTGTCTGTTTGGCTTGGGGAAAAGCTTTGCTGTAATGATGTATGTGTGTGAAAGCCGTCACAAATGACCTGTCAGGGGAATCATTAGCAGATTCAGCACATTCCACAGTTTGATCATGTAAACTCTCACACAATGCATTTTCTAAACGTTTACATTTATGGTGCATTCAAACATCTGAGCAGCTAAGCGGTGAAGAGCCTTGCTCAGGGGCCCAAGAGTAGCTGCTGGGTGCAGCTGGGATTTGAACTCACAACCTTTGGATCCAAAGTCAAACACCTTAGCCACTATGGTAGACTATTTTTAAACAATGTACAAGAAGCTTGTGAGTTGTGCTGACAGATACAGTGATGTTATATAAGTCCTGCTTCCCTCTGTCCTTTCAATATTAAAGGAAGGCGATTGTGTCTTTTGGGGTTTTTCTAAAATCGCATGAAAATGACAAAGACTATAAAAACTGACATTGTTTTTGACATTATTACCTTTGGAATAGAGCAAAGCCCAAGCCACTAATTTAATTCTTAAGATCTTGCAATTTAATAGATTCTGCTCAGTCATTTTCCTGTGTCTTTCATAATGCTACAGATATCATCATACGCAAAGGAAACATGGACATTATCAGTCAGCCAGACGTGCCACGTGCCAAAGTTGCCAGATGCTCAGAGTAAAGTCACTCTGCCATGTCGTGACTATAAATTAGGTTTCAGCCGGCTGGAGGACTGATTATCATCAAAGACATGGTGTCCACCCCATGACCTTTAACCTTATGGACCTGGATTAATAACACCAGGAGACTATTGCAAATATAGCAACTTCATTATCACTTCTGGTGAAATGGGAGATGATCATAGAAGACGGATGTGCTCGCAGGAACTAACAGGAGTCAAACAGAGGCTGTTGACAGATAACTCAATACTACTTGACATTGATCATCAGTGTTTCACGTTGGTGTTTTGATGATGTGCAGGAGTGAGATCATGCTGTTTCCGGCGAGAAACTCGCACGTGGTCAGAATAACAGACACGGTAATGCATGTGGTCAGAATAACACCAGTTGCACAGCTTCCTATGTAAACAGAGTGATACCCTTTGGCACACTGACTTATGAAGATCGGTGCTCCCTGTGAATGTGCGTGCAGTTTTGTGCTGCCCTCTGTTGGTGTGCTAGAAAACTAATCTCGAGACATTTCGATACCACCTCGTATATGTACTGGGTGTTCAGATGTGCTGCGATGTGGTCACTGTGAAAACCACAGCACGTGTTTAATGCATCTATGGTCATTTTCATCTATATGAATATGTTTAGTGGGGCTGGGCTACTTCCATCAGGATAAATGTGACATCAAAAGGTAAAGGTGATCAATCATAAGAAGTTTATGTTTGCTTAGTTGGCAGGAGAGTAAGTCAATATACAGTACACACAGACAAGGCACCTCTTTATTATTTCTGGCCTGGGAAACCCAACTTCAGAACAAAATCTCACATTCTTTGGCTTTGACTCTTCAGTCCTGGCATGAAGCCCATTATGCGACTGAATGTGTATTGAGAGATTAACTGGGGCCCAAGTTCAAGTTTAAACTTGATTGCTAGAATTTGGGATTTTCGTTCGTAACACCCTTAACCCTTTTTTAGCATAATTGTGTGCATATAATTAGATCTAGGTGTGTAACATTGGGCAGTGATTGATCTGTGTTTCACATAGGTCTGAGCACTATAGGTTGTGTATGTATTTGTTGTGAGAATTGAGCATATTGATTTACACACAGTCTCTTCTGCATTGCTTTTCACTTCGTGATGCTGACATTTTAGTGAACATATTGAGTGGCCACTTTCAGAAGGTATCGAATATCAGTGGTTTGCCATTCATTTCTCTCGTGCTCATTTTTCTCTCTTCTCTCCATCCTCCACCTGCACTCTCTAGCAAACCTAATATACAGAGAGCAAACTATTTACCCTGTTCTAAATGCTCATAGGCAATTATACAGTTAACCAAACGACACACAGACACGCACCGTATTTGTGGCAGTGCTGGACAGTGCACTGGATAAAAGCCTGCACCTGTTTGTACTTCTGGAGAAAACTTTCCTGAAAACGACTCGCCTCTTCAGCGTTCACACCCAGAATACCAGAGAGACGCTCCTTTCCTGCAGAGTGAGGACACAAAGATTGAGACAGAAAGAAACATTTTGGTAGTAAAAAAAAGCAGTTAAAAGAAAGTATTTTGGATGAGAAGGGAAGAATAAAGCAAACCCAGGTTTTATTCTTTTTTAAGCTCATTACTTTCAGACCATGACTAATAAGCAACAGTTTTTATTGCGAAATGACTTATGACATCATTCATAGTTGATAACTTACAGGTACATCTGTATATAAAACTCGCTGGATGCAACAAAGCAGGTTCATGTAAGCAACTGATGAACAACTTGGCTGTGTGATACGAAGTCTTTTTTAAACCTGTGTTAAACATCATTATATCAGAGCGCCAATGAATTCTCATATCTGACTGGTTGGAAGGTACTGATTAAAGTTTTTTGTAAGAACAGCTCTGACATCATCCATATTACAAAATTTGATTATGCATTCTAATTGTTGATCGTTTCTATGGTAACAAACTCTCTACATTTAGAGTTACATCACCGATTATCTTCCTATAAAAGAGTTTTGTTTGTTATATGATAATTATTGCCATTAAATGTGATGCCTTCATTTGTGAAGTTACACATTATAAGATGGTGTGTATTCGTTGTCACTTTTGAAACCAGGCACCCTGAAACACTGTTCATCTGTTGCTGTGACACTGAAGCAGAGCACTTTTTTCACACATATTTCCTCCTTCGGATTGTAACGCATCTTCATTACAGTAAGAATGAATTCATGTTTTCTTTTACTTTCCACGGTAGATTCACTAATCTCTATACACCCAAGTTAACTAAGATACGTGACTCCTTTAATTGTCGATATTGAATTGTGTGAATGGTACATGAGTGAGAAATTAGGCCTCCTTGTATGTTGCTATGGCCACAACTTTGTGGCAAAATTAATGAGCTATTATGTCCATTCCCACCTCACAGTAAAGCAGCTATACACCGTCACCACATTGTGGCATATCAAAGGCTCCACTGTTACCTAGCCAACCGGTCTACAGATGCAGGGTATGGGTTTTTACCCACAAGTCATCTTTAAAGCTCATTTCCCCATCTGTGTTCAGAATTAGTAGAGGAATGAGATGGGATGAAAGAGAGACAGCATGCGAGATGATAACAAAAAAAGTGAGGGAGAACAAACAGGTGAAAACTGCAATGAATAAAAAAGGAGAACAAAAACGTTTTAGTAGCTCCGGTTTATGTGCGTTTACGTTTGTTGTATTTACATGCATACTAATAATGTGATACTTCAATACTTTAATGATGATGATATTGAAGTAAACTGTATTGTCCAGTGTATCATAGATCTGATTAGATTTCAAACTCTCTGGTAAATAATCTTTGGTTATTGAGATGTGTTTATCTCCAAAGAAGAGAAAAACAGTGGGAAAATCCTTTCTACGTTAGACTTCCAGTCCAGTCTGTATGCCATGTATTTAAAAAGACATGCGCACTTTTGCTGAAGATGCACTTTACACTGATAAACTGGATAACTGGGACCTGTGAGCTTTCAATGCCAGTGTATGTATCACCAACACACTTGAACATTTTTATTAGGTGAAGTCACACACTCCTCTGAAACACCCCTTCACCGGATTATTTATGCCTCTCCTCTAAATCACCTTTCATCTCATGAACATCGAACTGTACTTTATCTTCTGACCGGTGCCAGTGCAAGTGCATGAGCTCATTCCTGTCAGCCCTTTAAATTGTGTGCGTCTTGTATGTCTTTTCCTCTAAGTAGTCTGTTACCATGGTTATGTACAGATCTTTGAAAGACTGTACTTTTTATGACAATCCTTCTTCTTCCTCCAGGATCTTGTACATGTTGCAGTGATTTTTGTTGAACATGTTTCATTGTTTCATGTTGTGCTCGGTTCCCACAGGAAGTGTAACACTGAAGAATGCATTTGGAGGTCAAAATGCTGTAAAACCTTGTTGATAGACACAGCAAGAGAGTGTCAGTGAGTGTCACATGCTCACTGATATAAGCTCAAAATCCACAAGAGTGGCAACCCAGTTAAGTTCGATAAACAGAGCCGAACAGTCATAATAAACCCCCCCATTGTATTCAGAAGACTCTCAGTGTAATTCAAAAGATCGCACAGTCTCTCAAACAGTGGTGGACCAAGTACCCAACCATTTGAACTAAAATAAAGACACACATGATAAAATATTACTCCAGCAAAAGTGTCCCTTCAAATGTTCACTTGAGGAAAAGTTACAAAAATATTTGCCTTCAAATCCATTTAAATATCCAAAGTACTATGATTTATTATGGCTATAATGTTCCTATTATACTTTATTTTATTAACGAGTCAAACAATGATTGATATCCATTAAAATGATTATGAGCCCAAAACCTTCTTTTCAACTATTTCAAAATAAACTCTGGTAAACAAGGCCACAGGTGCTGCAGCAAGCTTGAGTCAGGAGTTTCGTCCTTTCGTTCTGCTTGCTGTTGAACTGACGCTGAACTGTATGCTTGTAATAAGTAGCTACCACCAACCGGCAATTATGAGTTCAAAACAGAGCATGTGCTCCACCCTGATTGGAGGTTTGCTGTGTGATTGACCAGTTACGTTTTTATCTGCACATAAATAAAAAGGAACAACTGATTTTGCAAAAGGTGGTTGAGTGAAATACAGATACATGAAAAAGCTACTTAAATACAGTAATGAATTACATTTAGTTCATTACTGTCCTACACTTCTCTACATTTGGGAAAGTGCAAAAATTATATATACTAACAAAATACAATACTGCTTAAAGGTCAGAATAAGTACATTATGTATCTGAATTAAAACCCAGAGGAGCTCGCATTCCACAGCCCTCTGTGAGAAAAAGGATCCTCCACTGACTGAGCTGGAAGTGATCCTAGGGATTTGCCTCATCTAAGCTGAATGTTCTGAACCGGCTATAAAGCTTCACAGCTTCGCCAAGATACGGCAGAGTCAGCCCATTAAAGCTTTAAATGTCAAGAGCAAAACTTTATGGTCAATGTGAAATTTAATTGTAAGTCATTATAAATGGAGTATGCCTGCACTAATACATTGTGCAATTTTTTCCACCTTGAAGATGCTGGAATGTGAATAAAGCTTAAACAGCTTACAATGTTTAATCCAGTAATCAATCATCTAACAGTCATGACTTCTAAAACTGAGATTGGTAGGAGTCTAGATGGCCGGGAGTCTAGGGACCTAAATTGGTCTTTTTGTGAGCTCTGGAGGGATGTAAAATAAAAGATAATGACAATATATATTAATAAGGATCAACCATATCATGGATGATAACCCTAAAATGAACCTAAATATTATTAAACATTTAACATGCTGTAGAGCTTATTAGACTCAATAAAGGTAGTAATACATTAACCTCAGATTGGCCCACTCTTTTCATATCCACAGCTTTAGAAATCTTCTAACAGCTCTGTGGACACAATCTGTTCCAAGCCTATAAAAGCTCATGCAGTGCTCAGTGTAATTGAAGTGTAAATTAGTTTTACTGAGTGATCTATAAGCAAACAGGAATCAAACAAAAAAATCCTTATGATTGTCACTGTGATACCGTCTGTAAAAAAACGACTGTGTTCATTCGAGCTCGATCTTATTCTTATCGTCATTTAAGTACCACAGAATTCAGACTGATCTGATAATAAGCAAACCCTGTCTCATCCTGTTTATTAGAATCTGACACCACAGTCTGTTAAACAGAATTATTTCAGAATTCAACTTCTTATTACGCTGACAGTGATTCACTTTCAAAAAGTATCATATGTTTAATAATAGGCCTAGTTTCACTTCAACGTCTTCTCCAACCGTGAATCCTCTTGGGATTCGAACAGTGCAGGTGTCCATATATTTCAGTTGCATTTCAACATTGTTCTGAGACCTCAATAAGTCCTGCCTGACTTCACTAATGCTCTTGAGGCTGAATGAGCAAATCCCCAAATCCACACTCCTGGAAAGCTTTCCCAGAAGTCTGGAGATTATTTGAACAGCAAAGAGGGCATAAATGTAGAATTGGCTGTGTAACAATCATAATTAGTGGTATGATCAGTTGTCCACAAACCTTTGGTCCTCTGAAATTTGCCTGTACCTAAACAACTGACTCTGAATTCTGTGACTTTGAGTATATGGGTGTTGGCAAGAGATCTCACCAGCTCCATAGACCACAGAATAGACAATGCGCTTGGCGTGCTCTCTGTCCTCTGCACTTACACTGTCCTCACTTATACCCTTCCTACAGAGAGAGAGAGAGAGAGAGAGAGAGAGAGAGAGAGAGAGAGAGAGAGAGTTATATAAGAACGTCTGACAGCAGTGTCAGTGGTGAAGGCACACCCACAGAGTGACAGTGAGTCCGAATTTGACTTGGCAAAATCAGCAGCAAGTGGCTAATATCAGGTCAACTTTCAGACTGAATTATGTCAGACTCAAGGGGTCACACACACACACACACACACACACACACACACACACACACACACACACACACACACACACACACACACCTCTTGTTATGCACACAGCACTATGTTAGTCAGTCTGAATGAGATCACTGTGCATGCAGATTGTACTAGGCAGGGGTTCAGGCTGGTCATGTTTTTTTTGAGAAGTCATAAATGATGTCTGTCTCAGCAATCCGTCCCTCCAGATGTCCTCATTAAAATGACAGCTAGATGAAGCGTTTGTGCACTGTATCATTGTGTGTCTTTGACTGGGCAGAATGTACGCACATTTTAATTACGAAAGCAATCAAAACGTTTTAGACTCAGCAGTTCGTATAATGATCTTAATTTCTATTTAATTGATTATTAAGACGATGACACTCAGAGATTTTATGTGCATGGGGCTTAAGCAACTTATTATGATTTGGGTGTAGGCACAAGATTTTAGTTTTATTCTAATTATTTAATTCTTCAAAACAGATTTTAGCAAATCTTCTCAAGGGACAATACTATAGTAATGAAACAGATATATTTTAGAGTAGTCACTGTGCAGTTTTATAGCAGTACAGATTTACTGTCCTCTGTAAATAACTCAACATACAGCCATTATTGTATAAATAACTGGCAACAAAAGTGAGTACACCCTAAGTGATGTATAATGTTATGTAGCAATGTCTTAATCCTCCTGGGCATGGAATTCACCAGAGCTGCACAGGTTGTTGCTGGGATCCTCTTCCACTCCTCCCTAATGACATAACAGAGCTGCTGGATGTTAGACACATGATGCATCTCTATCTTTGAGGATGCCCCACATGTGCTCAATAGGATTCAGGTCTGGAGACATGGTCTTCTAAAGGGAGAGTATCATGTTCAGATTCAGAATGTCACTTTACAAGTTGGAATCCATGTTACACTCATGCAGCCCCAGACCATGATGCTACCACCACCATGCTTGACTGTAGACAAGACACAATTTTCTTGCTTCTCCTTACCAGGCATCACCACACTAAATTTTAGTCTCATCAGGCTACAGGCATTACAACACCAGTAAGTCATGCTCTTAGACAGATTGTCTTCAGCAAACTCTTTGCTCTTTGATTCAGCTTCAGTACAGTGTGTAGCGTATGGTCTGAGCACTGACAAGCGGACCTTCCACTTCTGCAACCTCTAAAGAAATGTTGGCAGCACTCATATCTGTTTGTTTCAAGCCAGCATCTGCACCTGATGCACAGCAGGAAGACTCCTCTGTATGAACCTGGCCACTGTACTGCCACTCAGTTTCAGGGTGCTACAGATCTTCTTAAAGCCTCGGCCATCTTAGTGGAGAGCAACAGTTTTAATTCTCAGATCCTCAGAGAGTCTTTGCTATGAGGTTCCATGTTGAACATCCAGTGGTCAGTATTAGAGAATTGTACTCAAAGCACCAAATATTAACTGCTCTAATACAAGATACACACATTTGTATGGTCCTGTCAAGCAGATAAAAACATGAACATGATAAATAGGACATGTGGCTTTACATGGTTACATGACATACAACTGTTATTACTCAGGGTGTACTCACTTTTGCTGCCTTTTATTTAGACAATAATGGCTGTATGTTGAATTATTTTCAAAGGGACAGTAAATCTGTACTGCTATACAAGATGCACATTGACTACGGTAAAATATATCCAAGTTTATATATATATATATATATATATATATATATATATATATATATATATATATATATATATATAAAAACACACACATATATATATATATATATATATATATATATGTGTGTGTGTGTGTGTGTGTGAGTATATACAGTACTACAGTTGTGTTCAAAATTATTCAACCCCCAATGCTGTAAATGGTTTTAGGGAATTTAGTGTACATTTGTAATTGTATTCAGAATGAAATCCTACAAGGACTTCTTAAAGAACCATATGCAACTAAAATTACATCAATTAGTTTTGTAATACAGTAGTAAATGTTTCTTTTGTGAATTCTTCATTGACATAATTATTCAACCCCTTAAAGACTACCACTCTGAAGAACAGAGGTTCAATGAAGTGTTTTCAATCAGGTATTGAAAACATATCATTGGATATCAGGGAGCAGCAATAAAGCCTAATAAGCACCAATTAGGCAGCTTTAAAATGACTGTGATACTCAGCTCCTTCTAGACATTTACTGGTGTGGTTACAAACATGGTGAGGTCAAGAGAATGGTCCAGGAAGACAAGAGAACAGGTGATTACTCTTCACAGGAAGGGCAATGGCTATAAGAAGATTGCAAAGATGTTAAACATACCAAGAGACACCATAGGAAGCATCATTCGCAAATTCAAGGCAAAGGGCACTGTTGAAACGCTACCTGGTCGTGGCAGAAAGAAGATGATGACTTCGACTGCTGTGCGCTACCTGAAGCGTAGAGTGGAGAAAAGTCCCCGTGTGACTGCTGAGGAACTGAGAAAAGATTTGTCAGATGTGGGTACTGAAGTTTCTGCTCAGACAATACGGCGCACCCTGCGTAATGAAGGCCTCCATGCCAGAACTCCCAGGCGCACCCCCTTGCTGTCCCCAAAGAATAAGAAGAGTCGACTGCAGTATGCCAAAAGTCATGTGGACAAACCACAGAAGTTTTGGGATAGTGTTCTGTGGACTGATGAAACAAAATTAGAACTGTTTGGGCCCATGGATCAACGCTATGTTTGGAGGAGGAAGAACAAGAAAAGAACACCTTGCCTACTGTGAAGCATGGCGGGGGGTCAATCATGCTTTGGGGCTGTTTTGCTTCAGCAGGTACTGGGAAGCTTCAGCGTGTGCAAGGTACCATGAATTCTCTTCAGTACCAGGAGATATTGGATGACAATGTGATGCAGTCCGTCACAAACCTGAGGCTTGGAAGACGTTGGACCTTTCAACAGGACAATGATCCCAAGCATACCTCCAAGTCCACTAGAGCATGGTTGCAGATTAAAGGCTGGAACATTTTGAAGTGGCCATCGCAGTCACCAGACTTAAATCCGATTGAGAACCTCTGGTGGGACTTAAAGAAAGCAGTTGCAGTGCGCAAGCCTAAGAATGTGACTGAACTGGAGGCTTTTGCCCATGATGAATGGGCGAAGATACCCGTAGATCGCTGCAAGACACTTGTGTCAAGCTATGCTTCACGTTTAAAAGCTGTTATAACTGTAAAAGGATGTTGTACTAAGTACTAAGATTGAATGTCACTTGGGGGTTGAATAAAACTGATAATGATGTGAGCTCAGAAAAGACATTTGTGGTTATTTCATTATAAATGTTATGTTATATTTGTCTGACCTACACGTGCCTCTTTGATTTAATTGTAAGCAGGATGACTGAATGATCATAATACAATGTCAAACCGACCAAAACAATCAATTTCAGTGGGGGTTGAATAATTTTGAACACAACTGTATGTGTGTAAAGATACACGGATTCGTACCGGAATTTTTCAGTGCAGGGCTTCTTACCGAATACAATCCTTTTTACGTGTGTAACATTATTTACAATTTGAGTTCCCTCAGAAATGTATTAAGTTTGTTTAGTCTCTGCCTCTGCTAGCGATATGGATTCTTTAGCATTTTATGTACAGCTTCAAGGATTTCTCTTAAAGGGAGAAAATCCTGACACTTCCATATATTGATTAAATGAATGAATGAAGGATGGAAAGAATGAAGGCATTTGTTAACGTATGCTGAATATTTATTTTATATATTATTTAAACAAGCAGGCATTTTATTTAAAGTTGTTTTAAAAATGTAAACTGTTGATGTTCACAAAAATTATAATAATGAACTTTATTTAAAAAAATTGACAAGCAATTGTATGTTTTGCATTTCTCCCCCTAACCCTAACTAACTAATATATACATCATTATTCTAATATGTTAACACTTCTATGGTAACAGCTCATTCATCCCCAGACCCTCTCAATATAATGGTAGAGATTAAACTAATGTTACTTAAGAAAGAGAAATGTATAGTAGTGAATAAGGGGAAGTATTCTGTAAGATTACAGATTTTACAGTTACTGTAACAGAATTAAATAATAACAGGAAGTCAGTTATTTCATGCACATTCCACAACATTTAATGTAAAATGAATCTAAAAAAAGTATTGCTTCAGGATAAGAGGAATAAGCCACTGACCCCAAATTCTATATTCCTTACTCAAATGTATGACTCAAATAATAATAGTAAAACAATAAATACTATGCCCTTTTTTTAATTATATATCAATTCAAATATACAATAAAAAGCCATGCAGCGCATGTGCATTAAGCTCACGTGACTTCACCGGGTTAGATCTGAAAGGCTCTGTCAGTGCCAGCTGTAGGACAGAGTGGTTTAAAAAAAAAAAAAATGCATGTGTTGGTGAAATGGTGAAATTTTAAAGGCACTTGAAAAAGAAAGAAAAACACTTGTTGACTGGTTATCTAAAATACTTTAACATGCACCATTAGTTAAACTACCTGTAACTTTGACTAGCACATTACATTAATTTCTCTGGATTCTTGTTCATTATATGCCACAAAAGCATGTTGTTCAGTGGTGAGGTGGAGTTTAGTGTGACTAATGCAGGCAGGGAGCCAAAACAAAACACTTGTGATGCCTCTAGTGGGTCGTCATGGCAACAGCATTGACAGTGTGTGAAGGGATGCTTAGATCCGTTGCTCCGCCCACTTTGCAGCGCATGCCCAGAACATGTTAGTGGAAGGACTGAAATCATGTTCTTGGAGTTCTCCTTAATGTACAAATCAGAGGCTGGATATGTATGTGTGTGTGTGTGTGTCTGTGAGGGATATAAGCTTCTCAGGTATCAAGATGTGTGAGTGTGAGTTTGTACCCACCACTGAGAGGCAAGCATATTAAAAACGTCTGCTTCTGGGTTTTGGAAGATTCTCAACAGCTCTGGGTCAGATGACAGATGAGCCAACAGACGCAACTCCACTTGGCAGAAATCTACAGAGAGAGAGAGAGAGAGAGAGAGAGAGAGAGAGAGAGAGAGAGAGAGAGAGAGAGAGAGAGAGAGAGAGAGAGAGAGCGAGAGAGAGAGAGAGATATGTAGCTTAAGTGAAGCCAGTTGTACCAGGGAGTTAGGTTAACATTACAACCTATCTAGAACACTAAATTATACAGCAATGCAATTTTCAGTAATAACATTCCCATCATGTAAAATCGAACTCTGTTAACATTAGTAAGATATGGGAAATAATGGGACGTGGGAGGTGCTGTGGAGAACAAACACGTGCACCATAGCGTAAATAGTTCTGTATCACCATACTGTCCAGGTAAAAACACACTATATCATCACATACAATCTTTTAGACAAAGAAAGAAAGTGAGACCAGAGAGCAAGAAACAGAACGTTCACGTGTGGATGTAAAAATCTGTGTGTGTGCGTGTGTTTGGCATATCCCCCTCTCTGTGAACAGGCACAGTAATCGTCCCAGCAGTCTCACTGTCTGATAAAAGAAAGTGTTAAGGAATGAGCTTACACTTCAACCCAAGGGTGTGTATACTGCTAAAGAAACTCTCACACACAAGCACACATTTATTCAATGGTGTTTCCCTCAAATACGTCACGTAATGTAAAAAAAAGAGAAGGAAACTATTCTTTTAACAACTTTCTCCACTCACAAATGTATGCTCGGTTTACCCGTCCTTGTTTTTTGTTTGTATAGTGTTGCGTGATGAGTGACACAGTAAAGACACATACACACATACAACTGTGTGTGTGTGTGTTTGTGTGTGTGTGTGTGTGTGTGTGTGTGTGTGTGTGTGTTTGTGTGTGTGTGTGTGTGTGTGTGGAGGGAGGGGTATTTCTGTAATATGAATGAGTTATTGAGTTCTTGTCACACTGTGTGATCAGGGAGTCAGAGACATCAATGATTGTAATGTTTGACCTAAACTGCTCATTAGATGAACGTCAATGAAGACAAAATGCAAACAACAAAACACAAGGGACACATGATAGGATAGGGCAGGCCAGGACAGGACACAACAGGACAGGACAGTACAGGACAGGACAGGATAAGACAGGACATGACAGGACAGGACAGGGCAGGGCAGGCCAGGATAAGACAGGACAGGACAGGACAGGACAGGACAGGACAGGAAAGGCAAGGCCAGGCCAGGCCAGGCCAGGCCAGGATAAGACAGGACAGGACAGGGCAGGCCAGGCAAGGCGAGGATAAGACAGGACAGGACAGGACAGGACAGGACAGGACAGGAAAGGAAAGGCAAGGCCAGGCCAAGCCAGGCCAGGCCAGGCCAGGCCAGGCCAGGATAAGACAGGACAGGACAGGACAGGGCAGGCCAGGCAAGGCGAGGATAAGACAGGAAAGGACAGGACAGGACAGGACAGAACAGGCCAGGCCAGGATAAGACAGGATAGGACAGGACAGGACAGGACAGAACAGGCCAGGCCAGGATAAGACAGGACAGGACAGGGCAGGCCAGGCCAAGATAAGACAGGACAGGACAGGACAGGGCAGGCCAGGCCAGAATAAGACAGGACAGGACAGGCAGGCCAGGTCAGGCCAGGATAAGAAAGGATAGGACAAGACAGGACAGGACAGGCCGGGCCAGGCCAGGATAAGACAGGACAGGACAGGGCAGGCCAGGCCAGGCCAGGATAAGACAGGACAGGACAGGGCAGGCCAGGCCAGGCCAGGATAAGACAGGACAGGACAGGGCAGGCCAGGCCAGGATGAGACAGAACAGGACAGGACAGGGCAGGCCAGGCCAGGATAAGACAGGACAGGACAGGGCAGGCTAGGCCAGGCCAGGATAAGACAAGACAGGACAGGACAGGACAGGACAGGCCATAAGCAATTTTCCTTTTTCAAAAAGTAGATTTAAGCCATAGCTTGCAGGAATTTTACATGGACTCAGTAACCAGTTGCTTGAAATTTGTCTTGGACGTAAGTCTTATAATTTAAAAGCCTCTATATGTTTGAATACGTCGTCTAAGTAACTGCTCCTTTTTTATTTATTCATGTTCACTTTAATCCTGGGCTCAGTGGTCACAGTGGCTCCAGAGTCGATTCAAGACACCAAAGGTGGAAAATGTACCAAGGAAACGACTCCATACACGCACATTCACATGAAGCAGCAATCTAGAACAGCCAATCTGCCTCCTGTTTCATACATATTCCTGAAATTGCTGGATTGTACATGTGCATAAAACACTACAGTGGATAAAGTGCACTGAGTTTTAATGTAAGCACTGAAAAGGACAGGATTTACTGAGGCATTTTGGTCACACCTTCAGCTTCTAGATGCCACATCTATGGCCTTTTTTGCTGTTAGAATAACCTCCGCTCTTCTGAGATAATGTTCCACTAGATTTTGGAGGGTGCTAACGAGGGTGTTAGTAAAGTCAGGTACTGATGTAGGTGAGGTGAGGAGGCCTGGGGTGCAGTCAGCGTTCACATTCCTGCCAAAGATGTTCAATAGGGTTGAGGTTGTAGCTCTAAAGCAGGAGATCTTCCACTCCAACCCACCATATCACAAATCACATCTTCATGGAGTTTGGAGCTTTGTCATGCTGGGACAGGTTTGGGTCACCAAGTTCAAGTGAAGGTAAAATTTCATGCTTCCGCCTACAAAGATACACTGTACAGCTGTGTGCCTTCAGCTTTGAGATAACAATTTGGGAAAGAACCACATATGTCTGGGAAAATCAGGTGTCCCAATACTTTTGTTCATATCGTGTATATAGAAGGTAGACATATACAGTGCCCTCCACAATTATTGGCACCCCTGTTTAAGATGTGGTCGTGGACTTCTAAAAATTCTCCTTTTTTTTTTAAAACAACATAGAACCCAAATGCAAAAAAAGAGAAAAATCCAACCTTTCATTTAAGTACATAACTTTGGTGGTAAAAAAATCACACATTTAGAAAAAAAAAAAAAAACTTGAAATCATGTGTGCCACAATTATTGGCACCCCTGATGTTAATACTTTGTACAACCTCCTTTTGCCAACAAGACAGCACTTAATCTCCTCCTATTACATTTCACAAGATTGGAGAACACAGAGAGAGGGATTTTTGACCATTCTTCTTTGCACAATATTTCTAGATCATCCAGTGTCCTGGGTCCTCTCTTATGCACTCTTCTCTTTAGCTCGCCCCACAGGTTTTCGATTGGGTTGAGGTCTGGGGACTGAGATGGCCATGGGAGGACCTTGAGTTTGTGACTGCTGAACCACTTTTGTGTAGATTTTGCCACATGTTTTGGATCATTATCCTGCTGAAAGACCCAATGACGACCCATCTTCAGCTTTCTGGCAGAGGCCATCAGGTTTTTATTTAAAATATCCTGGTACTTCAAAGCGTTCATAATGCCATGCACCCTAACAAGGTTCCAGGGCCTTTGGAAGAGAAACAGGCCCACAGCATCACAGATCCTCCACCATACTTCACGGTGGGCATGAGGTGCTTTTCGGCATACTCATCTTTTGTTTTACGCCAGACCCACTTAGAGTGTTTGTTGCCAAAAAGCTCAATCTTAGTCTCATCTGACCAAAGCACACGATCCCAGTTGAAGTCCCAGTACCGCTTAGCAAACTCCAGACGTTTACGTTTGTGAGTGTTAGTGAGAAAAGGCTTTTTCCTTGCATGCCTCCCAAACAGCTTGTTGGCATGTAGAGAGCGTCTGATGGTTGTTTTGGAGACTCTGTGACCCCAAGATGCCACTCTTTGATGCAATTCTGTGACGGTGAGCTTGGGAATTTTTTTTACTTCTCTTACCATCCTCCTCACTGTGCGTTGTGGCAAGATAAACTTGGGAGCTCTTTCAGCCTTGTTTGTCACTGTTCCAGTTGTTTTAAACTTCTTAATGATTCCTCTGACTGTAGATACCGGCAAGTTAAGGCGAGTGGCTATTTTCTTGTAGCCATTGCCTGACTTATGAAGGTCGACACACATCTGCCTTACTTGAATGGTGTGTTCTCTTGTCTTTGCCATGTTGACAAATGGGTAAGAGAATTAGGCCTCTGTGTCATGTCATATTTATACCCCAGGGAAACAGGAAATCATGAATTACTTATTAAAAGTCCCTAGATACCCTGACCAACCTTAGCAACTACAGAAAAATATATAAAAAAAAAAACCAATTAAATTTTTCAGAGGAATTGTTAGGGGTGCCAATAATTGTGGCACACATGATTTCAAGTTTTTTTTTTTTTTTCTAAATGTGTGATTTTTTTACCACCAAAGTAATGTACTTAAATGAAAGGTTGGATTTTTCTCTTTTTTTGCATTTGGGTTCTATGTTGTTTTAAAAAAAAGGAGAATTTTTAGAAGTCCACGACCACATCTTAAACAGGGGTGCCAATAATTGTGGAGGGCACTGTATATCTTTAAATAAATGTAGACAAGTACAACTCAAAAGTTAAAGGTAGAAAACTGCAAGAAAATCTTGTGGTGTGGCCACTATATATATATATATATATATAAAAAAATAAAAAAATTGCTCCTCCTTTATTTTATCCAAAAAACAGCCCCACTATCCATGTGTTCCTATTGATTCACAACTTAGGACTTGTGAATTTAGAATTCAAATTTGCTACCAGCCTCTGCCTTTTTTATTGGAACAAACAAAACTCTTTTGCTTTAGAAAATAATTTTCCAGGAGACAAAAAAAAAATTATATATATAAAAAACAAAAAACACAAATAAATATGACTGCTATGGCTTCCAGAAGATAATCAATACTGAATCACAGCTGATAATATTACAGTATTATTCAAATGTTTTCAGATGTGATTCATACATGATGACCTTTTGATAACATTTTTCACGGACACAATCGTGTAATGTCTGACTAACTTACCCTTTTGTGTTATAATAATGTGCATATTTTATGAATTTTATTCTACCTTTTATAGATTCTGTCTGTTGATATTCCTGATTTCAGATTGCAAAATTCCAGGAATTTTCAACACTGGAAACTTTCCATGGGAATTCATGTGAATAACCTGGGAATTTACTAAATTGCAGGATAGCCAATAACAGGGAACTTAAATGTAGTTGGAAAAAATCCTGCAGGATAATTTTAGATTAAACAACCAGATTTAATGCAATTTCAGATAAATTTCTACCCTGTACATTCATCGATCACATGCACACAGCACCCTTAGTGCAGGGCCACTGAGGCCACGCCCCCTACATGCACTCTGCATTCTTCCATAACACACATCATTTCTACAATCCTGCATGTTAAAAATGTTCACCTTGGTGAGTATTCACTTAAATTACATAAATATTACATGCATTTATGTTTTAAACTTTTGTTTAAAGCTTTTGTGCACCAAAATTAAACTAACAATTAAATCAATGTCAAAAATGTATTTTTTTTTTAAATCTGTATTATTTTGCATGCATGTCAGCCTATGACTAAATGAAATCTTTATATTTATGTTTGTATATAATACTGTTTATGCAAACTTTCTGAATTCCTATAAATTCCACTTCTTTGCAACCGTTATAGGATCACCACTAAACTACATATAACATTTAGGTTATTATTAACTTCAATTCCCAGGAAAACGATAGTGTGTGTGTGTGTGTGTGTGTGTGTGTGTGTGTGTGTGTGTTATTGAACTATTAAATCTAAAATTTTATATAAGTTTTACTGCACAACTTTTCCCCTGACCTCTCTAAATCTACCCATCACCAAAATCCATGTGCCTGCATGTGACACATAAATGTGACCCTGTTTACATTTCCATTACCTTTTTATCTGTCTGTTTATCCACCCGTGTAACTACTATTATGGGAATGCACACACTTTTCTCTTTGCACAGTAAGATACAGCATGTGTGTGCTACTGATACTGAAGTCTGCTTTGTGATCATGTGATCAGAACTGCAATAGTAACCTGATGTGTAACTGTGGAAATGAGAAAGCTCTCCTGTGATAACCACTGCTAAGTGTCTCTGAATGCTTTCCTTTCGATGTAAAATTGGTGTAGCGACCGACTGCATTTCACTACTCTCTCTTACTAACTCTTACTGCTGAGGTTGACGGTATAAGAACTTTCTGTCCACGGAAAAATTCCCACTATGCCCTTGGGCACGTTGTGAAGCGCTTGAAGGTAAATATCTTTAGAATAAATTATCCACATTATTCAACTCTTTGGCAACACTGGGATTTAAAATGATTGCTTTCATATATAAATACCAGCGCTTTATAATTTTGCTTGATTCATTAATGTGGTGGTTTGGTACCGTTTTGAAGCTGCAGTAGAAACACTGGGGAAACGGCAGTATTACTTGATTTTGCATCATAAACTTGTGACTGTGTACAATATACAATACTCCACATACATTGTGTTTCTTTTACAAAGACGATTCACAGTGATGACTGTTAGAACTATATCGCAAAAAAGTACCAAACAATCTCACAATCTCAAAATTATTTCCTGTTCGTTTAATAAAAAAAAAAAACATTTACACGATCTATTGAGTATTTGAGAAGATTATTAAAAACCCCTATATATTTTAACAGGTGTCAAGCTATATGATTTGTTGTGATTGTAATAAAAAAATAAAATAAAAACCTTTTCTCCTGTTTGCAGCCTATAATCAAATATTTCAAGACCACTACAGGCCTCGCATACTATCTCTTACTCACACACACAGCAAACACACACAAACCCTGTGGAGCAGGAACACACAGTGCTGGTGTCCTTGATTCATCTCGGTAATGACAACAAAGAGACTGGCCCTATTTTTAATGATCGCTCCATCCCGCTCTTTCTGTTTCTATTCCTCCTCGTTTATTCCCTCCGCTTCTATCTTGTGCTGTGACACAGTTTTGAGGCGGGCGTCAGGGCGTCTGTACTTAGCTGGGTCAGAACACTTAGAACATTCTTTTCCCATGGTGCCTGAGAACAGCAGGTTCACCACACACACACACACACACACACAGACACACACACACACACACAGACACACACACACACACACACACACACACACACACACACACACACACACACACACACACACACACACACTCCTCTGTCTGCCTCCCTCTCAGTAATAACAGACCCTCAGTACCAGAAAGAGACACAACAAGAAATGACAAGAGACACAGTTAGGGCCAGTGACAGTTGCAGTCAAAGCAGCTTCACCGTTCCCTCTGATCTGAAAACATCCTACATGACTGTTCCTCTCTTTGCTCTGAGTTAATGTGTTTCATCTCCACCAGTTTATCAGGATAAAAACTACTTTATATGTCCATATTATGTATCCACAGTATAACCAGTGGCCCTGCAGATAAACCTAGAATTATTAGATACTGTAGACCATAGAAGAGGATCATCCCTGGTCAGATATTATTTAGGTGATGGATCATTTTTCATTCATGATAGTGTGTATTGTAGCAGTTTATCAGGTAAAACTGTGTTGCTAATTTAAACATCTGAGGATAATTGGTGGGCTGTGACAGTGACCTGTGGTCTTTATCTGACGTATCTCATGTTTAACATAAACTTCACATGGAAAATCAAGAACGAGATTCTCGACCATGAAGTGATATGTTTCATGATGCAGTTAGCTATTGCCTGATGCATTTGTGCCAGTCAGTATGTTCTTCCAAATGAAGCGCATGGGTACTATTGTGGTTCCTAAGCAGTACTCTTTAAGACTCTATATAATGTAGTATGTTTGGTATTGCTGCTAATGGTGTGCTACTAATATGAATTCCTTTAGCTCAGTGGCTATTGACTATTGAAAAAGGAAAAAAACACAAAGATGAAGGCTGCTTTGCCGTTCTGATAGACTGACTGAGGAACTCTAAATTAGTTGTTGCTTCTCACCTGCAGAAAGGAAACTCCAGCCCTCTCGTGGTATAAACATGGTACGAGGGTGAACCGTTACCAGCTCTGCCTCCTTCCCCGTAGCGGCTAATCACAGGAAACAAGTTTATTTAGACAACCTGAAAACATTCTCCTGCATAAATACACAGTGCTTAACCTTTTTATTTGGACCAGCATAGAAAACAGCCATAAGCACAAACTTATTTAGAGAGTGTGAGGTGAAGGCACTGCAGGAGCAGATTGATGGGTTTGTGTGTGTGTGTGTGTGTGTGTGTGTGTGTGTGTGTAAGAATGGAGTATAAAGCTGTTCCAAAAATCAATGCCTCTGAGGCACTGATGTAGAGCTGCTGTAAAACACAGGAAACACAAATGCATAGAAGATGCACAGAGAGGAGGAACAAAAGAAGAGCAGAACAACATGAGAGGAGGAGTCGAAAAAAGATAAGGCCGTGAGAGAGGGAGACAAAGCAATGAGATAGATAGGACAAATGTGCAGAGAGTGAGAGAGAAAGAGAGAGAGAGTGGGCAAGAATGTGAGAGAGATAGAGGAGCTAACAGAATGAGGCTCTGGGGGCGTATGAAAGTGCAGAAGCATGCGCCCGCTGCTGTAAGCAGCTTCTGCGCATCACTCGGTTGTATTATTGTGTTGTATTACAAACAAAATCTTCACCTTATTGTGCCTTTTTCTACACCTTTACAGACTTTAGATGACCAACTACGCAATGATATACAGTGAATAACCAATCACTGTCCTTCATTTACTCTCTTTCAGCTGTTTTCAGATGTATTTTGATAAGTCCTGCATGTTCATAAATCATTCTATCTAATAATTAAAAGAGGAGCTCACTCACTCGCATAACAAAGAAAAACATATGGTGAACTTTTCTATGCGGAGACACTGATTTGCAGTGGTCTTTTTGTTCCTCTGACATTGGAAAGTCATCTACATGGACAACAGTGAGGTATTTAGGTTCTCACAGTATTTACACAAGTTTATATCAACTCTAAGTGCTCATGAAAACTTGTTTTTTGACATTCCACAATATAGAAAAGTATTATGGCTTATTTTTAATTTACACGTCATAGAAACAGTGCAATAGCTGCGGTATAGCAGGAATAAAACAGGTCCAAAATGTGGAGATGGTGACATTGAATCTTATCTGCATGCAACAAATTGTCTAGGTATGAATAATTATTTTTCTATATCAGTACATTTTGAAGAGAAATTACCAAAAGTGTCGTGTCTTTACCAGGAACAGAACAAAGATTATTGAAAATACAAAGCAAGAAAATGCTGACATCGACCTAACAGTTACTAAGTATTACTAAGTTACTAAGTAAAAACCCCAGGAGGGTTCTGATCTGTCTGGATGCCGGCAGTCGCATTATAAAGTCTCTGTGAGTTGCTTGTCACAACATTTCCTGTTGTCAGCACTAAAGAGAACACCTCTGAACTTACAGATATTACACAGATGATAGTACGCTGTCTGCAGACGAAATGTCTCTTACACTTATAGCGTACTTTACCTTCGACACACTGCCTCTTTGAGATCTGTACTGGCTGCCTGGGCAGAGCCTGGAAATTCTGCAAAATATAATAAGATATATTAAATATAATAACAGATTTACACATTTATCCCACTGATTCAGAGATTTGGAGCGAAAGTAGTCATGCACAGCTTACTGGAAAAAATGTCTTAAAAATCTGACCTTCCTTCAGCAACCTAGAAAACTTTTAAAAACTATTAAACTGTTTAGTCAACCCAGAGATGATGGACTGGATCATGAGAAGATTACAGCAGTATGAGAGTGCTGAGAGGTTCTGAAGAGAGCTAATACATAGATCAGGTTTATTAAATAATCAGTATGAGTATGTAACATGGCGTGACCGACATAAACAAACATTTGTGGACACCTGACCATAAGATGTGGTCCACATGGATTGGAATAACCACCACTCTTCTGAGATGATGTTCCACTAGATTTTGGAGGGTGCTAACAAGGGTGTTAGTAAAGTCAGGTACTGATGTAGGTGAGGTGAGGAGGCCTGGGGTGCAGTCAATGTTCACATTCAATTGTGTGCCTCCAACTCTGTGGTAAAGTTTAGGTAACTGTGTGTGTGTGTGTGTGTAGAGGATGTGTAACCTCAATGAAGGTCACCTCTACACTCCTCCTAGCACTTCATTAACGCATTAAACCTGCATGCTGAGAGAGAAATGATAGACTGCTTAGAAGCTGAACTTTCACAGCCTCACATACACACACTTATCTTTTTTTTTCTTCTTTGCAACTTACTATATTACACCACAACAATGTAATAATCTGTATTGCACTCCAGGACATTATTTATATCTTACAGTGTTTTCACAGCTGTTGTGTTTAGTGTGTGCTCTGGTCTGTGGCAGTGTAAATGTGGACGACAGGCTGAAAGCGTCTCGGATCAGTGAGTGTGGTGACGCTGTACACTGCAGCACAGTGTCAGGAACAATATATCATTACTAGGACGCATCGGGGGAAATTTGTGGAGAAGGTACCAGTGTGACTGTGTTTACAGAGCAGGAGAGTCGTGTTTGTAAACGTCGAGCCTGATTGTGCCCTCGGATGCACTTAATGTTAGCTAGCTAGGGAGCAGACGGATTAAAATAGTAGAAGAGGGGAACGGCACGCACGGTGTGAGGGAGATGAAAATGAAAATGCTGTAGTGCAGCAATCAATTGTGGGTTTAATTACTCATCGTGAAGACACGTTTCTAGCTCTCAACATTGATAAATAGATTCTCGCTCCATCAGGGGTGCATATTTACATTACAAAAGTTCATTTATTCAATAAGCTTGACTTAATTCTCAGGGTGTGAAAGTCACAAGTCCCAGCAGCTTTTTCCTTCTCTGAGCTAAAGGATACAACACTCCCTCCCTGTGAGAAAGGGAGCAGAGATGGAGATAACACTACAGATGATAGTAATGACTCAGCATTGTTCTCTGCACTCTTAGATATCAAATGCATTCTTACTCGCGGTCAGACAGACAGAGACAACGCACTCATTCGGGGAACTAAACTCAAATTTACTGGACATGATAAATTAGTTTGGCTCTAAACATTTCCACTGCCCATTGACAAAAGTATTGGGACACCTGATTTTCCCAACCATATGTGGTTCTTTCCCAAACTGTTATCTCAAAGCTGAAGGCACACAGCTGTACAGTGTATCTTTGGAGGCCGAAGCATGAAATTTACCTTCACTTGAACTTGGAGACCCAAACCTGTTCCAGCATGACAAAGCCCCTGTGCACAAAGCAAACTCCATGAAGATATGGTTTGCATGTGTTGGAGTGGAAGATCTCCTGCTGTAGAGCTCTGACCTCAACCCTATTGAAAACCTTTGGCATTAAGGTGAACGCTGACTGCACCTCAGGCCTCCTTACCAGCACAAACCAAAATCTAGTGGAACATCTTCCCAGAAGAGTGGAGGGGATTATAAGAGCAAATTGTGACTAAACGTGGAATGTGATTCTCAAAAAGCTCATACCATACTTATGACAAGGTGTCTGCAAACTTTTGACAATAAAGTGTACATCTGAGAACATGTGCAGGCACTGACACTAAGCTGCTTTAAGAGGATTTTTAGCCTGAATATTCTCTCCCTCTCTCTCTCTCTCTCTCTCTCTCCCCCTCCCTCCCTCTCCCTCTCTCTCTAGCAGAGTACATCCACAAGTAAACCTGTTAATTATTCAGCAGACAGAGAAAAGAGGCAGAGAGGCAGTGATAACCTTCAATCCTGCAAATCATAAAATACTCATGTAAAAGTGTGATTTTTCAATAAAACACTCTTTTAAAAAACTCTTTTTAAAACAAGAGAGAGAGAGAAAGAAAGAGAGCGAGAGAGTAAGAAAAAGAATAGGAAGAATGGTGGCTTACTGAGACACAAAGCTTTGGAGCAAAGTAAGCAAGACATATATCTTTTACCAAAATGGTGCAGTGGCTAGTGTTCCTCACAGCTTCAGTGTACCTCGTTTGATCATGAACTTGGATAACTGTCTGTGTGAAGTTTTAGTGTATATCTCCTCTGTGCTCACATGGGTTTCTCTGGCTCTCCAAAAAAAAAAAAAAAAACTTGCCAGAAGGCAGATTGGCAGAAATTGTCCTGAGGTGTATATGAGTGTGTCGGAACAGGACCGGAATCCCACCCCAGATGTAAAACGTCTTGCCTCAAGCGCAGGATTTCCAGGAGAGGCTCTGGATCCCCCACGAATAGGACAAAGCGGCAACTGAAAAAGGGGTCTTTCCTTTAGTTCTGCTCAACAGTGACATTTTACTTCTGTACATATGATAATCATTTAACATGCAAGGATCATCAGCAGAAAAAAAAAAGTGTTTACTGCAGCAGCTCACACAGCCAGAGGGCTTACAGTGCAGAAACGGAGGCTGCCGTAGTGTGATTAAGAAAAGTCCAGAGGGAGAAAGCTGCAAAACCCAACCTACATTTTTGGCAAGTTGCAGCCATAATGAGAAGAATTATGGAAACTGATTACGTAAAAAAAAAGAAATAAAGAAAATAGAAAACAACAACAACAACAAAATAGTACTAAATGCCTATATTTTGAAAAATAAAATGCTGTATCTAAACGTCAAACCGTAAAAAAAGTCTGTTAGTGTCATATTAAAAAGTTTTGACAGCAGGGAGCCATCAGAGCTAACTGCAGAGTCTAAGCAATCTCTCTCTCTCTCTCTCTCTCTCTCTCTCTCTCTCTCTCTATCTCTCTCTCTCACACACACACACACACACACACACACACACACACACACACACACACACACACACACACACACACACACACACACACACACACTAATGTGCCGCACATTGTGAGGCAGGCAAAGAGGGGAATGTTGCCAAGGTGACAGAAGGATGGACTCCACCCTGCGGGCTTCTTCTCCTAAGCATATGCTACACTCGAAACACTATCAGTGTGCACACACACACACACACACACACACACATACACACACAGACATGCACATGCACATGCACATCCAAGTGTATCCATACGGATGAAATTTCATATCAAAGTGTTTTCATTTTGTATGATTTTGAAGTTTATATATTTTATGGTTTACATAGTGAACACAGCTTCACTGTTCAAACACTGTGTGCATTTGCATAATATTTACCCTCTAAAGGCAAACAAAATGTTCTACTAACTTCTAGAAACTTTTTTTACAAGAAGCAGTGTAAATGCATGCAATTTCTTGTTTATTTCCACGTATTTTCAAAAGCATGGATCAATTTCCGAATCTAATATAATAAAAATAAACACCATATGTGTTCTATTTTTGTGTTCCACTGAGTGGAAGCTCTCTCTCATTAGCGGTGAATAATGAGGCCGTCACTCTCCAGGAAAAATACTAATGCTCTCAGCTACATACACGCGTGTGTTTCTGTGAGGGTGTAAGTGTTAGAGAGTGTGCTGACAGTTTGGCTCAGTGGTAACACAGACAGAAGATGGGGGCAGAAATGAAGAAGCTTGGGTCAGCTCTCTGTATAACTGCTGACACTGACACACACACACACACACACACACACACACACACACACACACACACACACACACACACACACACACACAGAGTCAATAAACATCAGTCACACAGCGTTTCTGCGGAAGGTTTATTCAGCAGCTCCCTGACATATTTAGAAGCATTAATTTCTCCTGGTTGTGATGAGAGTAGTGAGCAGGTTGAGAAGAGCCTGGAGAGGTGGAGGTACATGCTGGAGAGAAGGGGAATGAAAGTCAGTAGGAGTAAGACAGAGTACATGTGTGTGAATGAGAGGGAGGGCAGTGGAGTGGTGTGGTTGCAGGGAGAAGAGGTGGAGAAGGTGGAGGAGTTCAGGTACCTGGAATCAACAGTGCAAAGTAATGGAGAGTGTGTTAGAGAAGTGAAGAAAAGAGTGCAGGCAGGGTGGAGTGGGTGGAGAAGAGTGACAGGAGTGATTTGTGATAGAAGAGTATCTACAAGAGTGAAAGGGAAAGTTTATAGGACTGTGGTAAAACCTGCGATGTTGTATGGTTTAGAGACAGTGGCATTGAGTAAAAGACAGGAGGTGGAGGTGGAGATGTTGATGTTATCGTTAGGGATGACGAGGATGGACAGGATTAGAAATTAGTTTTTTAGAGGGACAGCGCATGTAGGACGTTTTGGAGACAAAGTGAGGGAGATGTGATTGAGATGGTTTGGACATGTGCAGAGGAGGGACACGGGGTATATCAGTATTAAAATGCTGAGGATAGAGCCACCAGGAAGAAGGAACAGAGGAAGGCCAAGGAGAAGGTTTATGGGTGTGGTGAGGGAAGACATGCTTGTAGTCGGATTGAAAGAGGCAGATGTAGAGGAAGGGGGGGGGGGTGTTGTTGGAGACAGATGATCCGCTGTGGCGACCCGTAATGGGAGAAGCCAAAAGAAGAAGAATATCTCCATGGTTCTGCTAGTTAATCAAACTGTAGTGTGGTCCATGCTAAAGACAATGGTGTAAATTAAATCACAGGTTTCTATTACTCGAACATGTTTGGTTCTCTGGTTACAGCTCGTCCACTTGACTTAACCTAAGGTTATTATGAACCACACATTGTATGGCTATATGCCAAAAGATCTGTATAAAGCTTTCTCAGGTGAAGCATTCTGCAAGGGGATGTTTATTAAACATCAGCCTCATTAAGTACAGCACTTGTGGAAAAAGTGAAAGTGGCTTCTTTCAGATGAAAGTTATCAGGACTGATGAGTTCACACTTTGTGGTTTTTGTGATAAACCGCAAACTCGATCTTATTAACTTCAAGAGGGGAAAAAAGAGCAAACAACAGCCTCTATAACGTGCTCCCGATAACAGTTTTTTTCACCAAAGTAACCGATGGCATGCTGCTGTGCTACAAAAGGAATGTAACACTTCCCATTGCTGGGATTCTGATCCAGGATTTGGCAAAAAAAAATTGTGAAGAAGTTGTAAATGCAGGTCTGTACAAGGAAGTTTGTATAAGGAATTGAGATACTGGAAGAATCGTGCTGTAGTGAAATCTCACCCTTCCAGCTTAGACCTTCTGAAGAGTGTATTAGCACACACTCAAGTTGACTAGAGGTACACTCACTACTATCAGAGTGAGAGGATGAGGCTCTCCACACAAGCAGTCCATTATGTGCAAGGAGTTTATGCCAGTCACTGCTCATGCTGCCACCTGCTGGATGTGTGGGTCTCTGCAAGATATAAAACGTTCATACACACAGCCTCCTGGAATAGGTCCAGATCCCCCCGCCCCACCCCACACACACTTCCCTCACACACCAATACCTTGGTAATAAAGCTGATGAGGGGGTTTTCTGTCCACTTTAATGAGTGGCTGTATTTTTTTGCACTGTAATGGAAGTAGGAGATGAAAGAAGTAATTGGATTTAAAGGAACTACTCCAGGATGTCCATGTATGTGTGATTGCTAAATAATTTCAACATGAGGAAAATTCCCATCTTGCTGCCTCTAGTGCAATACAGAAAAACGTAACTCCAGTTATTGATTGGTTATTTTAGTTTCTTTCAGGGAGAACCTGAGGCGTTTCTGTGTTTACTTTGAGCTACACTGCCTACACTCAGAACCGCAAATATTACCCTGAGAAAAGTAATCCTCTCGCTCTCATATTAGCGCTTACAATTACCACAGACAAAAGGCAAAATGTAACATTTTACAACTTTATATATATTTTCATACACTTGAGTTCAACATCTGCCCTTCAACTTCTATTACAAGTGTTCAATTTTAATCGAGGAAACTGGTTTCCTGTTCTTTTCTCTGTACAGGTTAAGGTGCCGAAATTCTTAATACATAATACAAATGCACTCTAAGATTAGGCTGAAAAATGATAAGTTATTCATTGAATGGGTTTCCCATGGAAGTGGAATATGCAGGGAACACAGCCAGGTGTCCTGAGTCAAGCTTATGGTAAATTAGGGGATAAACCGGAGTAGACCAGCAGTGCATATGAACTAAACCTGGGCCTAGTATGGGTAAAATAATAATTTGGTCATGAGTTCAGAATGATGGTTATAAAACAGGTATCATGCTCACTTCTGGTCATGGCGAGACAATTGGTGGATTTCAGTGCATTCAAACTTAGAAGTCAAAGTGCTATGACTTATTTAACAAAACTCACAGGTTTATAACGATTTTACAGGCAAACGACGAAACAGAAAAAATATCCATATTATCTCAAAGCCCACTTTAAATAATGTTTCTATTCTATAAGCAAATTCTCTAAATAGCTGCGTTCAGACTAAATAATGATGTAAGCAGAATATAGTAATTAGCTTTTATCACGAGTCTAAAATTTGAGGATGTTTATCATATATTCTGACATGGAGAACATTATCAGACAGTCCATTCCAGAATTCTCATACACTGTGACAACCGGCTTTAATAAACTGAGTAATTGAATCATAGCAGTAAAGCTAACTGCTCAGTTTAAACCTGCACCAATGGTACTTCAAAACAGTGGACACACTAAGCCTTTGAAGAGAGGCAGAGATCTAATTGGAAAGGAAATTATGATCTGTAAAAGTCATCTATTTCAGTGCTTCCAAGTCTCCCAGAGCCTCGTACGGAGATCAATCATCCAAATGCAAATGCGGCCTTAAGCACATAAAGTGACAGTGAAAACAAAGTGGTGCCATGTCACAGACCTGCACCCTGCACCCCTCCCCCCAACCCCCGTCTCTGAGACAAAGGAGTGTATTTTCCTTCCCTGCTGCTATCTTTGATCAAAATAACACCTTCCTTTTCTCGACACATTTCAAACCTAATTACCCACTCACTGCACTCTCTCACTAGCTAAGCGGTCGCTATGGCAACTGCACCCTCTCAATCCTCCTGGCGATGGGCGAGCTCCATTGACATCCCATAGTAATAGCCGGGTTGGCATGACAACAGTGAACACGCTGCATGTGCTTTTTCTGTGGGTGAATTAAAGAGGCGGCAGAATTCAACACACACACACACACACACACACACACACACACACACACACACACACACACACACACACACACACACACACACACACACACACACACACACACACACCACAAATCAAATCATACAATTCACCATAAACCAATGTACATACTTTGTCTTCTAAGAACAAAGATGGTCAAGTGATCTGAACCGAGATCCCATTACTAATCTACACTGCAGGGCAAACTGGATTATGAATTAATTATCATTACTTTCATTACAGATTATGCACACACAACACATTACACAAGACTAAATCCAGTTTACAATAATTTGTGATTCAGGTTTAAGTGTGGAAAACAAAAAAGAAAAGAGAGCTGAATAACATCTTTGTTGCTGCTGATTTTCTTCCAACATGTTCTACCTGAAACAAATGTCTGCTATCACACACACACACACACACACACACACACACACACACACACACACACACACACACACACCTGGTCACCTGGACTGGGTTGCAGTTCACAGATGGGCATTGTCTAAAGTTAATTTGTAAGAAGACTATCGGTCTTGTGCAGAGGAAAAACTGAGTATAGAGTTAACAGCCCTATTAGTGCTACTCCAGCTACTGTACAAATCCATATTGTGGGAAAAAAAGAGAAAAGAGAGTCCATAATTAATTTTAGATATGAAGATCAGTCAAGCCAAAAAATCTTAAGAACTTTAAATGTATCCCCATGTGAAGTCTCCTAAACCATTGGACTGCATCAGACGACTTGGACATGAGATCGAATGAAAAGCAGCCAACAAGCACTCAACACCTCTGGGAACTCCTCAAGCTTTATGGAAAACCATTTCAGGTTTGAAACCTCATGAGGCTGACTATGTGAATGCTAAAAGTGGGCAAAGCTGCAAAAGGTGGCTACAAAAGGGTTTTTGTTTTTGGTAAAAGCACGCATCAATTCTTTTGTATCAGCAGTGTACACAAACAACATATTGCCCTTCCCAGTTTATTGAATTAGCATGCTGTTGCTATTTCTGTCTCCTCCTGCAATTATTGCTCATCCACTGTTTGCACTGCTTAACACAACACAAAGCACAGCACCGCACCATAAAACCCAATTAAACACTGGTGGCTGTTGCTTTGCGACTAATCAAATCCAATAAAGTGAATAAAACATGATGGACTGTCGCATGCTCGAACGATGCACACGTCCTGAGTAAAAGACCTGCATTAAGTACTAAAGCACCTCATTGACTTTGAATAGAGGCCTGATATAAAGAGTGCTGTCCTGCTTTCTTGCTATTGTTTTATGCTTTAAAGGCACTGCTGCACCTGGCACTGTGATTTATTAATACTCAAACAGCTTTGCTCTGCCACTCACTGACTGTGAGTTTGACTAAATGCTCTCTGCTCTGTAACATCAAGCTGAACGTACTGAACACTGGCCACCAGCAGTTTCAGTGACTGCAACATTACTGACATGAACCTTGGCAGAGGCGGCATCAGTTAAAACAGGACTATAAATTGTGTTCCAATTGTGAGCACTCCAACACGGTGTTCTCCACAATTACAACTTCAATGCAGACCAAACCTTGTGGCTCCTCAGACTAAAGAACAAAGATCTGACCTAAAACGATTTATTCCAGCTTATAAAGTTATTTGAATAGTTCTAAATATATATTTTTTCCAAACAGCACAATTAGGATCATTTAAAGAGAATTCACAGATTAGTAAAATACCTTAACATTTATATTACAAATGAATGTCAATGAACAAAGGAAAAAACATCAGTGGACACACACAGCTTGAATTAAGAACAGACTGAGAACTTATTTAACCTCACACTAAAACCTGCCAGACCAATGACAGGATTTAACACAATGAACAGCACCTACAGTTAAAAGATTTATTTATAGACATAATTAAGAAATTGCTTTTCTTTGAGAAGCTGAAAATTTGTGTTCAGGGAAGCAGCAATACAAAATCTGCTACTGTTAGAGAAACAACTCAAAATTGAACAATTAGTAGAATGTTACAGGAAAAAAAAGGTTGTTTACACTCATTCTTTCTATATTGATATGTGGACATCTCCACCCCCCACCCACCATTTATATCACAGACAGACCTCGCTGTGTGTAGCCGACTACACCGAGCTTCACTATTAACGTGAGTGCTGATGATACAGACAGTGTTTCAGAGACGTCTACCTAATGCATTGTACATCGAGCCAGAAGCTGACAGCAGGAAAACGACTGTGCGGACTACAGCTACAGAAAAGCAGAGTAAATGGCTTTCACGAGAATTCTGGGGTCGACGTGTGTGTGTAAAATGAAGGATTTTTGAACCTGTAAGTGTGTGAGGATATATGAGGATAAGAATGGGGGTGTTTAATGCTGAGGGATATCTTACAGATGCTTCTTGTGTGACCTCCTAATCTGAACAGAGTCACAAGAACGCAAACACATCTAAATAAACACACAACTTTCCTATACACTGTAAACATGGGGGAGCTAAAATGAAGTGTGAAAATGCTAATCTACTGCACTGTGTTAAAATATAAACTTAAAAAAAAGCTTAAGAGCTATAATTCAGGCTTTAAGAGGAGCAGCAGTAGACAGTGCAGCCTGATACTGAAAGTGTGGCAGTTCCTAGCAGGTTCGTAGAATGACTCACACTACACAATAACTAGCACCGATAAACACCACATAGAGCTCTGCTCCAAGCCACATTATTAAATTAGACTGACAAAGACAACCACCAGCTCCACTTAAACCTAATTATTATCATTATTACACCCCATTTCTGAATTCCTGATGCGACATGACCCGCCTGCATAGTGCACCAGTGTCACCTCATATTTGCATTACTTTTGTGCAACTGCATGGTCTGGAATGTGTTATTCCCCTTACATAAACATGATTACAATATTTCATTCATTAATTAATAACAACATGCATTTTGACAGTTAATTTGTAACTGTATTATTATAGAACATCCGAGACACAGGTTCGTTTCTGTTCTCTCTAATGTTACAGGGCTCAACCTGCTTAATCTTATCGCTTTCTCACTCTCGAAAAAAGTCACAAAGCTTCAGCCACTTGCACAAATATTATACTTTTTTTATTATATTTTATGAGACATTACGTTTTCGGTCACTTAGTTTTAATTAAAGCTATTTAAGAAACCTATAAATACTTTTAAAAAGGCCTTATTTGTACAGCATATTTAATTATTCCTGCATTATTCATTTATTTTGGTCATTTATAGGATAAAGCATACAATTTAATTTTCAATTTTAATTGAAACTTTTGACACAGTAAAAAAAAAAATTTAATTACAATCTGGTAAGTTTCTAAATGCATCTAAACAACTCATTTGGTTTGTATGTGAAGTTTGTGGGTGCATTTTATCTGTGTGTGAGTGACTTGTGCTCATGTGTGACTATGGGAAGGTTTTCTTTCCTCTTAACTGACTGTGGTTGGTAAAAGACACCAGTCCCTTAGAAGTTTTCATTCCAAGTCTGAAGGATGTGCTGCTGCATTTTCACACACAGTGCTTTAAATAAACCTATATGAAAGCAGCCCGTTCTATTTGTGTGTATGAAAGTTTCCTGTGTGTGTTTCTCTGTTTGAAGCAGTGACCGAGACGTCAGCCGAAAGTGCAGGAGGAAGTACAAGAAAACTGCAGGAGGCAAAGGAGGAGATGCAATACTACTACAATATAAGCTGTACTTTCCCATTTGTGTGTGTGTTGGAGAAAACCAGATGCATAAAAAGCAAAAAATGTCCCCTAATGTCCACATTTCTCCCATTTTGTTATAAGTTTGGTATAACAGGATTTTATACTTAATTTGTATAGTTTAAAATTAAACAAAGATATCACACTATGGTATAAGTAAAAGAAAATAATAAAGTGAAAAGCAGGTAATCAATTTATAAATTTTGACTTTGCTCAAACCTTGCTGTTTCAATAGATGACTACTAATCGATTTTTTCAGTTATGACAAAACCAGGTCTTTCAGGCTAGAATGTAACTCAATAGAGAAATGATAGCTTGTAAAGTGACACTGATTAAACTCCGGCATGAGAATGAAGACTAAAATGCATTGTAGCTGGCAAAAGCAAAACGGACTTTGACATGAGAGACATGAACATCACACTGCATAGAAAGCATGGAAGAGTGGAAAGCAAATAATGAATTCATTTGCCAGATTAAAAAGGAGAGCTTTTTGTGGATATCTGACTCCGCTCTGTGTGTGTGTGTGTGTGAGTGAGTGAGTGAGTGAGTGAGTGAGTGAGTGAGAGAGAGAGAGCGAGAGAGAAGTCAGTCTCAGCTTGCCAAAATTCGATTGTACAACGACATGAGAGATGAGCTATCGATCCACTCACTTCGAACACACACATGCACACGAAGGAGAGGTGAACATTCTACAAGACCCACATTAGTTTCTGACAATCTCATCAGAGCAGAAGTGCACTGTACTCTGCAAACCCTGCACACACATTTATAGAAGATTTTCAACGCTCTCTCTTCAGAGAAAATAATTTGTAGTAAATGTAAGTTGTAAATGTAAAACTCCATATGAGTTTTGTAATTTTCTACAGTCTTTTACACCTTCATTGTTTAAAGTCATGTATAGCAAGTAGAAGAACAATACCGGGGCTTTTAATCACTTTTGCTTCACTGTTACAAAAATAAAAAGCAAAGAATGACAAAACTACAATAGACCACAATCACAAGAGGTTTTGGAGCACAAATCAGGTTGTGTCCATAAATCAGGAACTGCAGTCAAAAAATTAGGGTGTTCATAAAAGCTGAGTGATTGGAGAGGTTATAAAAGTGCAGGCATTAAAGAAAAAAAAAAACAAGTTAGGTATGCGTGTGTGTAAAACAAACAGCATGAGGCGTCAGTGGTTTGCCTCTAGAGGCTGCTCTCGTAATGACAATGGACCTTCTCCGCCAAAACCCGGAAAAACTATTGGTATTGATTTTTGCTGATAGAAGAAAGTTCCATCAATCAACTATCGGTGCCGATTTATCAGCAAAACCAATGACTCGGTCAACCTCTAGTATATATAGACCATACTGTATTGTGCATGAACCAAAGGAAGAAATTCAATGGTCATAAAAAAGAAAAAAAAGAAAGAAAGGGTAAGCAGGAAAGAGTATTAAGAATGATGAAGGAAAATAAATTAGATAAACAAGGAATGGAGAACACTTACTGGATGTTTGGCAGACAGTCGACCACTCACAGTACTTGTCTGATTCCATGTGGAGGAGATGAAGGTCTGGGTGCAAAAAGAGCGAAAGAAAACAAAAGTCAATTAAATATTATAAAAATGAATAGTACAGTTAAAACAGCATTAGCGTCCGTCAAGACTCATTCGACCAATTAAGGCACACTGATTTTAGTATTTCTAATAATCTTACAGTTGTCACACTGTGCTATCTGGTGTTGCTCGTGTATGTAGAAAATTAAATAATAAAAATCAGTATCTGTAAACAATGAGATTGGATTTTAAAATAGATATATGCATATGGGTAAATGTAAATTTTAATAATTGTTAATGCAGCAATGAAACATGCCAACCAATTTTACTTCTGTATGGATTCAGATTTAATATTTTATTATAATGTACACACTTAGATCTGAATTCATCTTTAGTGCCTTATGTATTGTTAATGCATTAATGTTAATTTTGTGAGTCAGCACCAAGCCCACTCTAAAACACTAACCTGCATTAGTCTTCTTTAGAGTACACATTCCTACAGTTTCACTATGTGTACACTATGCTATGCTTTAAGCTGTCTGAAAGGTTTATAAACCTCTCTGGAGAGGTGCATTTGCTTAATAACTACATATATATTTAAATACATGTTGATTCACAACTTATTGATTATGAACACAATAGATGAATACGCAGATAATACACTACAATATGCTACAGATAAACTTATATTTCTGGTACATTTAATCAACTTTACAACGATTTGCCATTGCTGATAATATATACTACTAGTACTACTACTACAACTATGATATTTTGGGGGAAAAACCCTTAATCCAATAATTGCAAGATGTAATAAATAA
Source organism: Silurus lanzhouensis (assembly GCA_039877035.1). Lineage (NCBI taxonomy): Eukaryota > Metazoa > Chordata > Actinopteri > Siluriformes > Siluridae > Silurus > Silurus lanzhouensis. Next base: position 448,515 of record JBCEWE010000142.1, read on the forward strand.
CTAAAAGAACAAAAAAGCAATTGAGTAAATTGCAATAAAAGGAATATTACACTTAATTTACACTTACAATATTTTTTTTTTTTTAATAGCAGACAGAAAGAGATAATAAATTTGATTGCTACAGCTTGGAGAAAACTTTTTTTTTTAGTTGCAGTTGGTAAGGTGTTAGGGTTACTGCTGATATTTTAGCGCTTAGAGAGCACAAGAGGAGTTTTTCTTTTAAGGCTAACCAATAAATTAGGTCAATATGAGGCCTCAATTTCTTTTTCTTTCTCTTTCTTTATTTAAATTATCAGTTGGACAACCTTTGTCATACAAGACAGAATCCCATCCAGAAATGTAGACTTGATCTTGTGAACCTATGGAGGAAAACCAAATGTACGAGAAAAGGTTACACACAGACTGGAGGTTGTAAAGGAACACGAACACACACACACACACACACACACACACACACACACACACACACACACACACACACACACACACACACACACGGCCCATACAAACACTCACCTGCCTGTATTCAAGAACAATTCTGGGAAGAGGGTGCAGGTCCTGGAGCTTTAAGAGCTGTAAGAGGCAAAGAAAGAGATAAAATGGAAAAATGCCAAGACTTTATTGTTAGTTAGTGTTGGTATGTTTGACTTAAGAATTTATGTCACATAAAACAGAGCAGGGCTTTTAGGGGTGAGTGAAAAATTTGACATGACAACTAAATCGTTTCATCCATCACAACCCTGAACATAAAGCTGAAACTAATAACCCATAACAAGCAGCAACTAAACATGCAGTTTAGCCTTTGGGAAGACACACAATATATTTAGGGATTACAGATTGAAAGTCAGACTGCATATCGAAGGTGGAAATAATGAGCATAAATCCTTCTAAAGCGTTCATTTGAAATGAGAATTTAACATTAAAGCCGTCACTGACAGTCATTGTGTTATTTTTAAGTTCAACATACCAATGTACAAAAGCCATAAATTATAGAAACTGTTACAGTGTTAATGGCTTTAAGCTTAAAATATGGGCGTATTCTGCAAAAACAAAACAAACCATTATATTCAGCTTCATTTGAATATCCTCAGAATTTTTTTCCAAATAAACCACGCAATAACAAAACAGTTCCTTTGAAGAGACGATGAAAAATGTAGTTGCTTTGTGTTGCCTCATGTTAAAGCACGGCCTTCATATTTTATTGTGAAAATCACCCGAATGAACAAATCATAGTTAGGGTGGTGTGGGTGTTTCAGGGGTGTTCATTTAGACTGCAGTTTGTAGGTTGCGTTTGTATGGAAGTGTTTATACCACAGCCTCTGAGGTGGACTGCTGCTGTTTGAGCATGGTTTTGGGGAGCTTCTTATTCTCACAGCGTTCATGCAGGCGAAGCTTCTCGAACAAAACCTGACGACAGGTGGAATTAATGTAAGTATGGAGACATGAGAGACATATGTATCTAACAAAGACATACATGGCTCGCATTCTCTATAAATACTATTAACATTTGACCACAGCTTGTCTTGTGAACCCTGACCAGTCGCAGCTGGGAACTGCTGGACACCAGGAACTTCTGACCAGCACTTTGATGAGCCTCTTGCTCCAACTGCTTCATTTTAGTCTGAAAGAGAGAGAGAGAGAGAGAGAGAGAGAGAGAGAGAGAGAGAGAGAGAGAGAGAGAGAGAGAGAGAGAGAGAGAGAGTCTGATAAAGTTAAAAGGAGGTGGATAATTTTAGAGGCAGAAAGAGGGAGGCAGGTCACACTGTACTCTGTGAACAGGTAAGTGCCAAAAGTAGCAGGTCCTGGCATCAATATTAAATTTACAGCATACCTCCCTGGGGCAGAATGTTCCTTTGAGAGCTTTCTTTATCACAATTGACCCCCCATCCCCCACCCTCTCTCTCTCCACTGTACATGCACACTATGTGCTAGATATTACAGCACTTGTCTGGCATTTCTTTTATTAAAATCCCAAAGGCAATACAATGTAAAAAGGGCACTGACAAACCCCTACTTTCTTACATAAACACACAGAATCTATTACCCCCAGCATCTCCGATGTCTTCTTCAGGGCATTTCTGTCCACATGGATCCTGTGGCTCTCCATAGCTAAGAAAAATAGATATAGAGAGCACTTAGGTAAACTAGACTGGAGTTAGTATCTACTCAGAGTAATTAAATGTGCATCATATATCCCATTATAAATAACTTCCTTACATGATACTGTATTAATGAAGATAAATGCACCAGACTGTAATCGTTACTACTTATATGCACTCTAAAATTCCTTTTGCTCAGATCTAAAAGCAGAACCAAATTTTAAGTACCAGACACCTCCTATAGAGAGTATAGGTGGTAGCAGTGGTAGCACAGTGGTTATAATTTTGGACTTTTGATCGAAAGGTCATGAGTTGAAATCCCAGCACTACTAAAAAAGCAAGGCCCCTAAAGCTAAACTGCGCAGTTGTATAGATGAGATAAATTGTAAGTAGCTCTGGATAAGGGCATCTGCCAAATGCTGTACATGTAAAAACTGTTTGTACCTGCTAAAACTGGAATCATCTTCTGTTCAACGCAAAAGTAGAGCTGCCACAGACCCTGCGTCTACAGAGGGAGACAAGCAATGCAAATTATCCGTGCAAGTGTTTTTCTTTTTTGTATTATATTGTATTATATATTGGGTCAAAAGAATGTACCTCCAGCTTGTTCCGAAGTTCTACCATTACCCTGTGTAGACGTGACAGGCTGAAGATCACATGGGATACCTGAATTCAATTTGGAATAAACAAAAATAATGAATTTACATGACAATAATTACAATAGCTAAAAAGATGCTGATGCTGATGTTGTTACTGAAGTAAAAGTAATAACAAAAAATAAATCTCACACCACGGTTTAAAAAAATAAAATAAAAAAATTATATATATATATATATATATATATATATATATATATATATATATATATATATATATATATATATATATATATATATAAATAAACATTTTTTTGAATTTTTGCTCAAATAATTTCTATGCACTTGCCAAATTTGTACTCTCAATCATTATCATATTACTGACCAGTAAGAAAGGGTTTCTGGTATGTTCTCTTCTTCTAACCATCCCACAATGCACTTTAAATATTTGTGCTTTTTGATTTAATTACATGCCATGTGAAAGTATCACTTTCACCTATCATTAGACTGACCAATAATTCAGTTTTACTCGTTTGTGTCATTCTCGTTCATACAACCTCAATTCCAAATTAGCTGTGACACTGTGTAAAATATTGTGTAAAAAAATGATTTACAAATCTCATAAACCAATATTTTATTTACAATAGAACACAGACAACATATCAAAAGTCTTAACTGTGGAATTATAATTTTTTTTTTTTTTAGAAAAAAAATTTGGTAATTTTGAATTCCATGGCTGCACCATGTCTCAGAAAAGTTGGGATGGAGCAAAAAAAAAGTCTGGTTAAAGTGTTCAAAAGTGTTCAACACAATATTTTCTGTAATGAAAATCACTGCATGGGCTCATTAACACACAGAAATTATTGTCTGTGAACACATTTTGCCATGACATTTACAAATGCAGGTTTAATCTCTATCATGCAAAGAAGAAGGTCTGCGTGAACATGGCTCTGGCCCCATTTGAGAGCCCCCATTTGCAGCCATTTAATTTAAAATGACCTTATTTTTTCCTTAAAATTGTAAATATTCTAAACTTAAACTTTTTTTTATTTTTATTTTTTATTGTGAATAGAATATGGATTTATGAGTTTGGCAAATCATTGCATTCTGTTTTTATTTACAATTTACACAGTGTCCCAACTGTTTTGGAATTGGGGTTGTAGGTGCAGTGCAAAACATGGAAAAGTGTTTTATATATGCATATGTACAGTGTGTGTGTGTGTGTGTGTGTGTGTGTGTGTGTGTGTGTGTGTGTGTGTGTGTGTGTGTGTGTGTGCATGCCTGTGTTTATTTTGTGTAAAAAAGTCATCTGTGTGTGTTCTGACCGTCTTATGTCTGGGCTCAGCCTGTGCAGGTGTATTTGTGGTAGGACGAGTACAGTACTTGTTGAAAAGGTTCTGAAAGCAGGGAGCAGAATCAGCAGGATCTAGTAACCAGGCAGCAATCTGAGGATCCAAAACCTGACAACCAGTCACTGAGGAAAAAAGCAGACAGATCAGGACGTCTTCAATAACCAGCCACAGTATCTCTTCACAGTAAAGGTAAAAACTGTTCATACTATAAATATAATACACTATATAAGGGTATCATTGTCACCCCATAAATATAATCCATTAAAATATTATGCTGTTTAAATCAGTGTATTCGACTTTTTATTCATCAGCAAACAGATTAAGGTCATTTTAAGTCATACAGTGTAAAGTGTACATACAGATATTTCCTTATATATATATATATATATTATATTTTATATATATATATATATATATATTATATTCCCAATGCTCAAAACAAGGAAGAAAGGTAAAAAAAACAAAAAAAAAAAAACTTGAATATTACTGACAGAAGACAAATTACAATGACACAGAAATTGTGGAATGGATCTTGTTATCTGATCTGTGAGATACTAATTAGATTTTAAGTACTTGAAATATAAGAGGTAATACTCAGGAGATAGACAGAAATTGTAGAGAAACTGATCAATTTGAAATGTCTCTATAAAAGTGTTTGAAGGTCCCGGCAACTAACTTAACTGGATATTTAAATGACAAGAGAACTGCAGTTGCATAGGCATTAGATTATAAAAGCATAAATTCTTCAAAGTGAAAAAAAATTTGTAATGCTACAGAAAAGCTTTCAGCAAATATTCACCTTCTATTTACCAGTTCATCCATAATTCTTCATAACCAATAAACACATGCTGTTAGAGATGTGGGTGGTAGCCTTATGATGGATCACATAGCCACATAACAGATCTCAGTGTCATCTACATAACACTGCAAGCTAGGACAACGCTGCCAAATTATCGTGACTTATCGAGTTAAAATAAATATGATAAAAGGGAAGCGACGTGGAACTGATCTTTGAGGCAAACATTTGGTAAAAGGAAAAAGAAACAATAAGTTTTAATAATAATAATGAGTTCAATAATGAGCTTAAATATTACTGCAGTTATTTGAACAACGTTTGCTAATTTTTCTGAAGAGGAAAGGAAAGGATGCTCACAGGTGAATATTTACATGTCTTTATTTAAATATACTCTACATATTTGCTAATAGTTATTCACAGCTCCCAATCACATTTAACGTTTTTTTTTTTTTTAAAGATTTGCTTACAATTACAGATTGAAGCATGAAAACTGCTACATAGCTGCAGAGTTTTGTCACAATTCAATCTCTTTGTATTTCTGATTACATGAACAGTGAGTGGACGAGTGATAAATGCACAAGATCGGCTGTTAATATTCAGCAACTGATAGAAAATAAATGAAGCAGAATGGTATTTGTTCAATCTTCAGTCTACACCTGTGCTAAGAGCCTCCAGCTGTATAACAGTCATGGTGTGTGTAACAGATGTTAATGTCTTGCCTTGTTTCCAGCACAGATCCTTGCTGAAATGCCTGAGCACTGTTCGGAGGAGGTCTTTAGATTTATAACACACCAATATTTGTGTTCCACACACCATCTTCAACATCATCTCTCTAGAACAAATAAACAAGAACCATCTGTCAGAAATAAAGCAAAAAGAATGCATTACCTGAACTCCAGACTTGTACGACTGTGTGTGTGTGTGTGTGTGTGTGTGTGTGTGTGTGTGTGTGTGTGTGTGTGTGTGTGTGTGTGTGTGTGTGTGTGTATACACACCTGGTGAATAGATCCTGGTTGTGTTGTGGGTTTTGCTGAGCCCAGGCAGGTCTCTGGTCCAGTCTCAGAAACAGCAACCTTTCCTCAGCTGCTCTGGTCTCCTCCAGAACAAGTGAATCTAAACTCTTCTTCAGCAAAACCAAAACTCCACACACAGCAGGGGGACATTTCTGTTTAACACAGGTCAAAACACAACACAGTAAATTTGATCAATAACATTTATTCTGAAGGAAATAAATGCGGTGTGCATTTGCCTCACATAAACCAAAACCAATTTAAAAAAAGCTTCTTCAACACATACTTGCATGGCCAAATCCAAGAAATGGTCTTGTTCCCAATATATAATCAGTATGTACCATATACAATAAAACTATTGTGAAATCTACAGAGCATCATATATGGCCAATACAATTTGAGAAGCAGGTTTAATGTCTTAGCATGTAAGATCTAATATATAATATAATGGTATCACTGAGACTTGTTTGAGAAATAGAAACAAAATGGAAGCTTAGAATACAAAAAAGGGGAAACATTTTTCAAAGAGTTAAAAGGCTGTGTGCAGTAAATAGCATCAGACAGGCCTCTTCAGGTAGTGCAAAACTGGTATAACAGTCAGTCTATTTTTTAGCCCACCTGCTCAGGGTCCAGCTGTGTGGTTCCATCCTGATAAACCATCGTAACCACCAGTGCCCTTGCTCTTGCAATCTCCTCCAACACACACATCCTCTCTTCCTGTGAGAAACGGCTAACATCACAAACTTGGGGGTCAGAGATTAGTGCTAGAGCGTGTTTAGTTGGATCTGGGGTCTGGTCCCCATCCCCATCCCTGTTCCAGTCCCTCTCCAGATGTGTCTGCTTGTTCCCCTCTGAAGCAGAGTGCCTCTGTTGGACAGCTTTAGGGACAGGGGAGAGGATTTCCACATTGGACTGTTGGTTACCTTCTATTGAAGGGATTGTTGTGTGTCCTGGCATTTCTTCCTGATTTTGAGTACTTTTCTGCGGGTATATGGATCGCCTTCTAGCTTTGCTCTGCAGTGCCTTGTGAATAATTTGAACTTTGCTGTCTCTACTAATGCTGGAGGTTGGTTTAGAGCATGGCTTGATCTGAGGAGTCCCTTGGGATGACTGAGGAGGCTTCCACTTTGCAGACTGCTTGGATGGAAGGGTCACATTATGCATACGCTCTACTCCAGAGCTCCTCTGACCTACCTACAAATGAATGGCAAGAAATGACTGAGTAAAAAAAAAAAAAGGCTTAAATAATGTGTTAATGTACTGAATTGTACAAAAATATACTGTAAAGAATTGTATGTCAAATTAAACATTGCATTTTTTTAAATAGTAAAAGAACAAAAATTCATCAGCAAGATTTTACTATAAAATGTATACTGCATATTAGAAGCATATTTACTCATAATTTTCTCTTTATCTGCTAAAAAGCTATACACAATTGACCCTACAAGATCAGGGACCGTCTGTATGCAAACGAACAAAACCCCAACCTATAGATCAATTTTGCTGACCAGCAATTTACAATCATTTCAGATTTTAAATTATTTGCTTGTATTGGTCTGAACAAGGGGTATTTGTATTGGTATTTAAATTTTGGTTTTATATGAAACATTTTATTGATGTTATACCATTTAACATGACCAAGGTATGATCTCTGTCTCATTGGAAATAGTATTTAAGAAAACATGAAAGCAACGTGAACACTAAGACATTAAACTGAACAATTTTCTTCCATTTCAGTCACTGACCATAAACAGTCATTTCAATCTTGATCAGTTATAAAAAGCATTTTGGTTCTGCACAAAATCTAAGCACGCAGCTATTATTTATCAGGTTCGGTTTCACCTTGAGGTAATGCCCTATACATGAATATACAAGTAGAACAGAAAAGTAGCAGGCATGCCTCTGCTTGCACATTGTATGTGCTTTCTATGGATACATATGGATGTATAATAAACTAACATCACTATCTAAAGTTAAGATGAAAGTGTGTTCAAATGTGTCACATGTTACAAACACATGGTAGGGTTTAAATGATTGATTTATACATATATTAAAGCAGGTTATGAATACACATCCATCTAGTCAGCACAAAATATTCACACCCATAACGTACTGCAGTGCGGTCAACTCTAAATGAAATGCAAAGGTCAATAACTTGGATGTATCACTACTCCCTGGGCAGCAGGTGTGAATAACTCCAGATCTCCTCATTTTAATAAAACTCCACATACACATGCAGGGCACACATATACACACACACCCTAATGATGTCAGCTAATTTCTGAGGTGTTGCAAAGCAGTTTATAGAGGTCAGAAAGATCAGTTGATTCAGCTGTTACTGTTCTCAACAGCAAAAAGAAGATTCAAGTCAAGTTCCAGAGATTAATTTTGTAGCAATACAATTGAAGTGGCTTGTTAGTATGTCTAAATGTACTAACAAGTAAATGTATGTAAATGTAATGTTAAGATTTATGCTGAGTAATTAGCATATCCAAGACACAATTGACATTTACATAAGCAGGAAAAAAAACAAATATTTAAAGCATTCATTAGGTATATACATAATTGTTTGCAAGGTTTGATGATGTACAAGGTACTAGCCTTACATTTATAATAAAATAATTTTTTTACTAAAAACAATGAACTTTTATCTTGTCTATATACCTGTAAGAAGATCTGCTTGTCTTGATGTGTTTCTGTGGCTTTAGTAGCTGCAATGTGCCCTGGCTCTAGGCTACACTTTTGGGTTTCCATCTGATTGGTTTTCATATCAGACTGATGAACGCCTGCAGACGATACAATATTGCATGTGAATGCACAAGTACACACCATACACACACACTTGCATTGGGGAAAATAATACAGTTTAAAATCAATAAAAAAAAAGTTAAGGAAGATGAAATCCCAAATGCTATGCATCATCTCAGTTATTAAAAAAGTCCTATTCATATTGTTTGCTATTGTTGTTACTTTTAATAAACAAATCCAGAATTCCAAATGTGTATTAGTGTGTGCATGTTTGTGTGCTTGTTGATCTGCACTGGACTCATGCTCACTCACAGGGTGGCTGAATGCACTTGGAAAAGGGTTAACTGCACACTGTTATATAATTCACCTCTGACTGACTAGGAGAAAGTAAATGCGTCCTACACACTCAGGGGGCAGGGACAATTTGTGGATGAAACAGTGCTCCAGGCCATTTTGCACTACATCAATACCTCCATGTCTGGCCTTACTAATGCTCTTGTGGATGAATGAGAAAATCGCCACAGCAAAAGGAGGACTACATCTGGAACAGGTTGTTCAAAAAGCATGAGTGTGGTGGTCAGCTGTCCACATACCTTTGGCCATATAGTGCAGTTAGCATTTCACAATGTTAGACAGTTGTGTGAGCTCTGTAACAGTCACCACTGACAAAAGTGTGTTGTAATTCGACCCAGTAGCATTTAAACACATGCTGCAAACATAAGCTCAAAAACCTAGAAGTATATTGTGGTATTGACAAGCTCAGTACACTAGCAGAAGGCACTCATCAAATGAGGAACTTTGGCTTAAGGATGAGAACCTAAGACTTAAATCTATACAAGCAGGTACAAGTTGTACAGCCTGTATCTCCTGACATCATTATTTCTTATCAAAGTAACAAAATTAACTAAAGGACTCAAAAAAGATTCAATTTAATGAACAAGATTCAAAGAATGAAGTCACTAAAATAATCCTAAACTATATTGGCAAAAGTTTGCAGACACCTGGTCATAAGTAAGTATGTGCTTTTTGAGCATCACATTCCCCAATTTGCTCTTATATTTCCCTCCACTCTTCTGGGAAGATGTTCCATTAGATTTTGGGTGTGTTGTGGACATTTGTATTCATCAGCCACAAGGGTGTTAGTGAAGTCAGGTAATGATGTAGGTGAGATGAGGAGGCCTGGGGTACAGTCAGTGTTCCAGTTGATCACAAAGGTGTTCAGTAGGGATGTGATCAGAGATCTATAGCAGGCCACTTAAGATCTTCCTCTCCGAACCATATCTTCATGGAGCTCGCTTTATGCACAATCCTGAAACAGGTTTGGGTTTCCAAGTTGTATTATACTACATCCAAAGACGTCCTGTACTATTGTGTGCCTTCAGCTTTGTTGTAAAGGTTTAGAGCAGAACCACATATGGCAGGAAAGGTCAGGTGTTCGCAGACTTTTGGCAATATAGTGTATCTTTCAATCGCTAGTGTTTAACTGAAGTGTCACTGCTCTGGAGATCTCATGGAAGCAAAGTGTTTGAGCTCCACCTACTGGGCAGTGCAAGAGTTATTACACTTACCAGCATCATGACAGACATGTTTAGTTTCGGCTGGACCTGTCTCCACCGCAGCTTCGTTTTCTTTGTCCTTTGTGTACTGATCACGGTCACTAAGCGAAACCAAATTGTGATGAACAAACAGATCGCCTTCATTAGTTGGTATTTTATTTGTATCTGAATCATGACAGGAGTCATCCAAGACAAGGCTAGTTTTCTGACTCTCTTTTCTGGATGTTGAAGACTCTTTCAAATTAGATCTTGAGTATTCTTCTATTTCTATCTGTCCAGTTTCACATACTTTGTCACTACTTTCTTTAAAGACTCCCTCAAACAAAACTGAATTAAATTTAAGCTTCTTGCTTGTTTCTGCGTAAGAATTCAGATCAACTTCTTTGGTTATTTTTGTTTTGTCTTCAAAGCAGCAAAACTGCACCGTATCAAGGTTTTTGTATGTTCTCACATCTTCGTTCTTTTGCCCAGAATAGTCTTCCTCAAACTGTTTCGAACAGGTGATGATGGGTATTTGCACATTAGCAAACCGCTGTCTCTTTACAGCAGGGGTGTGAGTTATAGCCTCTACTTTACAATCCTCTTCATTACAAGCCAGTAGCTGAATTCTTTTGCTCCTATTGAAGATCTCACTATGTGTCTCTGGTAATTCCATGACAGCCTGTGGGCTTCCCCGTCTAACAAAGCCATTCCTTTGGAAAAGCTCTTCCCCCTGTAGATCTAGCTCTGGAGGGCTTCTACTGAGACCTTGGATATTATTACCAGAATTAAATCCTAACAGACTGACATCTCCACAATCCCTTTGCCTCCAATTACCACGGTTATCTGCTCTGCACTGATTAAATGTATCTTGATTGTGTAACTGCCGGAGGTCAGGATGACAGGGGAACTTCTTCTCTGTGAATGGGGAGTGTTCTAATAATTGCCTCTCTCTTCCCTTGTAAAGTCTGGAAAAAACAAACAGATGATTTTTAATCTCACTGCCAGATTTTTACAGGTGAAATGTTTAGGGGGGCTGGGAAACTACACTTATTTTGGATTTATTGTTATAGATGTGCTTCTGTACAAGGTCAGGCTGAAGATTTACAATGCTTTCCCTGTTATAGCTTACATAAGCCTTATATAGGACAAGTGCAGATCTTAGGCAGTCTTTTATCTTTACTACAAAAAATCTAAAAATAATGACAGTCACAACTGACTTTTTTTTAATGAGCTTGTTCAAGAACTCACATGTTGGTCTCTGTGTGTGGCACTGCAGTTTTGTTGAAGGTGCCCTGATTTTGGGACAGCCTGGGGACTGTGCTGAGAAAGTCTACTGCTGAACAAGCAAAATACAACCTTCTTTTTAGAACAACAAAATCACACAGTATTTTAAAATTCAGATCACAATCATCTAGATTTTGGAAGTAATTCAAAAACCCATTAGTTGGAATGCAAATAGGCAACTTTACTTTATATTGTATACAGCAGCTATAAAATGTTCATCAGTGAAAAAGCAACATCAGTTAAACCTAATTAACTGCAGAGAGTTGATAAATTCAGGTCGAGTTGGCTGTCTGGGTAATTCTAGATATTTTATTGACTGGCACATTATATCGCACGTTCTCCATTTAGCTATACATAAGCAATTTTAGTTCCAAAAATGCATTTCTTTTCCAAAAGGATGGTGATATTTGTTACAAGATCAAATAGGTTTTCACCTTTTATCAGACTCACAATTACTGCTACCATCACTAAATACAGATCATCAGACTGGTGCCACGGCTAAATCTGATCATACAAAACACACTCTCACATTCCTTTACATTTCTTCCTAAACCTGACTCACTTTGTGCTCTGTTTATTCTGCCTGCATACTGAGCTCTCAAGGCAGTCATGACCCTCTGGGCAGCTGCAGACAGACAACCTGCAGTCAATGTGCTACAGGGACGACACTCCATCTCACCTACTTCTCTGTTCTTACTCATCAAATGACCTAAAACCATACACAAAGGCATGTATTTCTTAGTTAGAGTAAATTAAATTAATAAATTAAATTATGTGCATTAATAAGTTACACATAATTTACTGATAAATCAAATAGGTAATTTTTATAGAATGAAGAAATTAACAAATACATAAAAACCTTTTTGTATGGTCAGATTTAAACAACAGAAAATTTCTATTCAAATTGAAAACTTTTAATCAGAGTATATATTTTAATAGATAACTAGTGCTAATAGATAACAGGAAGTCAAACCATACCAAACACACATTTAGAAAAGGCACATATTTTATCAACAAGGTTTCTTGTTAGAAAAGTGTCAACCTTTGATGTACAAGCAAAAGTATTACATTACAGTCATAGGTCATTGATATTTTGAGTAGCTCTGCAGTAAAGGCAGTCCAGAATCCAGAAAAGGCACAGGACAAACTTGAGCACTCTGGGTCAAAACTGCATCTCATCTTTCCTGGCTTCAGCTTCAGAGCTCTGTTCCTTTGTGGTCAGAAGTACATTCTGCTCCTCGGTCTACTTAACACCCGCTCTGCTCTCCATTTCATTAACAACCTTGTTGAGCAGCGTGGGGTCCAGATGAAAGTACACATACAGTTCTCTCTCTCGTCTGAGGATGGCACTCTGCTCTAATCGAGCCCTTTTGGTTCTCAAGTCTCCTACAATGTCCTGCAAAAGCTTGTACAGGGTCTTCTGCTTTTCCTCCAGCTCACTCAGAACAACAGATACTTCCTATATACAAAAACAACAGTTTTATTTTAATAAGAAATTAGACAATACATCAGTGCTACAGTTTGTGCAGATATAAGTTGGGGTTTTTTTGCGTTACAAAATTACACTTTAATAGGGTTTTTGTTTTACAGATCTTTTTTTGCATAAAATATTCATACATGCAATTTTAAGAAAACAAAAATCAGATAAAGAATTACATGTTTTGTTATCCAAGATAATTCCCAGCTGATTCCCAACAATATATTACACCAAGAGAATTTAGTAGGAGAGGCAGATAACACTCCGGACCCCAGAATGTAAAAGCACCCAACAAAAGTCATGCAGTACCGCCACCAGATATGCAACCGGATAATAATTAAAACCATCTCACGCTACCCACGAGCTCTCAGAATGGAAAACGGCGATGATGTTGAGGAATTTAAAGGTGTGAGGAAAACATACCTGTGCGTTAGGGCAGAGCTCCAGAGCAGGTGTGGCTATAGCACGTACCTGCGGCCTCAGGAGCGGCTGCACAATATCCGAGTAGGTAGAGCGCTCCAGAGCGTCACGGTCACGCTCTAACCGCACACTGCAGTAGCCCTGCTCCTGAGCTGCCCGTCCCAAAGCATCCTGAACAGATGCAAGCTCTTTTTGTAAGCTGGATGCCTTAGTTTCCAACCTCCCATATGTCAGGAGAGGATCCTTACACTGAGAGAGATCACCCAGTTCCAGCATGTGCAAAAGTCTGAGAGACACACACACAGAAATTAGAAGCTAGTATGTAATTTAATTGTGAATCGCTGAAAAGAGCATAGGTACAATGAAATAAAGTTAGATCAGCGGTCCCCAACCTTTTTAGCACAATGGACCGGTTTAATGTCGGACAATATAGGACCGGCCTTTAAGGTGTGGTGGATAAATACAACAAAAGCAAACGATACGACAATTTTAATTTAGCGGCAATGTATTGTGTTACTGGCCGGAACAGCCCCTTTTAGAAGGTAGCAGATGGAGGTAAGACATGTGACCGAGGCAAGCATCTAGACATGCATCAAGAGTGAGTCATAGACAGATGTGGCGGAAAGAATCCGGTAATTTTCCAAAATAAAACATTGTTCAGAATCAGAATAGAAATACAATGGAAATAATGTAAGTTATGCATTCTTTCTGTGTGGCCCGGTACCAACTGACCCGCTGACCGCCCAGCGGTTGGGGACCACTGCATTAGATGATGTCCAGGTCAAAAAGGAATTTGTTTAATCTATAGCACAGCAATTAGCAAACACAGTTTCAGTCTTTATTCATTTTTCCTCACCTGCTAAAAGCTACATCTTTAGAGCTGATAACCTGCAGTTTTGCATTGAGCCCTAAGCAGGGTGATTGGGTCAGCTCAGGCTGGGTCATCATGTTCCCTCTCTGAGCTGCACTCCGAGATGCCCCCTCGAGCCTGTTGATGACCTCGTCGAGTTGAGTCACAGTCTTTTGCCCCCTCTTAAGCGCAGTGTCCTGCGCCAGCCGCAGCACCTCAAACGATGCCTTCTGTCTGAGGAGCTGGTCCCTGACCTCAGTCTGCCTGGCTGTGTAATAGTTCTGTCTGGCTATTTGAAGCGCCAGGTCACCGCGCACCACAGGCACGTTCAGCAGGCGCGCACTGTCACGCAGAGCAGATCGGACAGGCTCTTGTATCAGAACACTGAAATCAGACTGAACAGAGAGCAGTTCAGAGTGCAGAGCAGGTTCACGTCTGGAGGCTTGCAGTGAGCTCATTGGCTAGAAAGGGGAGAGAAAAAGAGAAACAATAAAAAATACAAAAGATGGAAAAATATTACAGTGCAGGAAACAATAATGCTGCACTTAACAACATGATTGTATAGATATTAGTCAACTAAATGTATATATGCTTTTGCAATCATTAGTGTTTATAATGGGGCCTGCTACATTTCTTTGAAAGTGTATAAAAAAAATTACTTTTAGCATTACAGCATAAGTAAAAAGTGAAAAGCACATGAAAACATTATTTTTTTAAGGAGAACAAATATGAAAGTAGCAATTCTTGTAACGTATTTAACTACATTTTGTAAGCAGCCCAGGTAACGTTTCATTTAGGAATATTTTTATTCATCATATTTATTCTCGTGCTTTAGGGCATAAAAATCATAGTCATGATTGGGCCACAGTTAATTTTGATGCATGCGTTTTCATTTTAAGATGGTCCTACATGAAATCTTTGAAGAGGAATCATAAAAACATCTAAATAAAAATTATTTAGTGTGTACATTTACCTGCGTTTGGCTGCTGAGCTTCTCAGTGAGCCAGTTTCTCAATGCTAGATCTCCATGCTCCTCTGCCTGCTCCTTTAGCAACTGGTGCTGTGCTACAATGTGAGCCCACTGCAACTGGGCCATCTCCTTCCTCCTGCTCTCCACAAGCTTCTCATTATCCTCTTCCTCACTCTCACTGCAGCTGCTCAGCTCTGTAAGCTGGAAGCGTTTGGCTGTTGAGGTCTCTACCAAGTCTGAGATGCCCTGAAAGAACTGACGCTGGGTGTAGGTGGCTAAAGCTTTGGTGTTTTGTTCCTCTTGGTGGAGGTAGGGTTCCAGACGAAGCTGAGAGACCAGCACTGACTGAGTAGTGGGAGGTGCAGAGGTTTCATTATTTTGTTCCACTGAAAAGACCTCGGTATTTAAGAAACCAGCAAGCTTCTGCGTCTCCTTCACAAGACCTTCCAAGGCAGCATTTGTTGCTGCATTTTCAACAGCGAGAGCAGAGCTGGCATCTTTCATTGCGCTGCTACCTTTCTGGAGTAGCCCAAGACATGCAGACGAGTCAGCACCCCGGCTGGCAGCCAACACCTGCAACTTTTTTAGTCTTCGCAACTTCAACTGCTTCTCTTTCCGAAGGGCCTGGAGTTCAGCCTCTAAATTTTCCACTGAAACATCCTCCTCTCCACAAAGAGAGGATAGCGATCCACCCGCATCGCTAGTTCCACATGTTTTTAAGAGATCACCAAGTGTTGCTTCATCCAAGATGGGCTTTCCAGATTCACGTAGCACCAGAAAGGCTTGCACTTCTTCTGGTGTGAGAGCATTTTTGCGGTTCAGACGGTGACAAAAGACACGCAAAAGATGCAGGTTGTCCGGTGCAGCTTCAAACAACCAATCAAATTCTGAACTTTTAAGTGCAGATGCATTTGGATAACCCAACCGTGACAGCGCCTCAATGAACCGCTCCCCATCAAGCATGATTGATTAAAAGTGGAGCCCCCAAACAAGCTTACACTTTTTTTTTTACCTGCAGTAAATTATGAAATTAAAAGTCAGGTATATTGTACCTACGGCCAACCAAAGAAATAAAGGAATTAACAAAATAAAACTGCTCCTTTTTTTGAAAGATGCATCTGGTTGTTAATTGGCCTTTGAACAAAATTGTGGAAGAAGTTAATGGAGAGCAAGTGGAAGCATGTCATGCAAAATAAAATAAGAGAAATGTTACAGATGCTTGATTTTTTTCTTCAGTATTGCTATAGTACAAAAGCCTGTGGAATGACAAACAAAATTTGCATTAATATTATGACAACAAATAGCTAAATAATTTTCAAAAATATTTGGGCATGCAGGCATAAAATATATATATATATATATATATATATATAATATATATATATATATATATATATATATATATATATATATATATATATATATATATATATAATTTCTTTTTTTTTTTTATGCACGCATGGCCAAATATTTTTTTTAATTATTTAGCTATTTGTTGTCATCATAATAATAATAATATTAATATTTTTGAAAATATGATTATAATTTTGAAAATATTTGGGCACACGCAATATATATATATATACACACACACATACATACATACACACATACACTGTATGTATATATATATATATATATATATATATATATATAAATTTTTATTATTTATAATTATTTATTTATTAGGTTAAAAACTGTGCTTTAAGCAAAATCAAAGGTGTCCGTCAATATTGGTTACCAATTGTGTATGCACAGCTTAATTGCTAGTAGACTATTGACTAATAAGATTTTGTGTATACAAGAATCAGTACACAAGTAATGTGTCTATAGACAGCTATACCAATTTAATGATCTAGTTACCCCAGTATGATACCAGGCTTCAGAAGACCACAATTCACATTACATGAGAAATAAAAACATGACACAGATGGCTGCTGGTAGAAAGAGCAACAGAAGTGGAATCATTAAGGGACATTAAGTGGATGGGTGGATTAGACAGACAGGCAGGCAGGCAGGCAGGCAGGCAGGCAGACAGATAGATAAATAGATAAATATAGAGACAGTGCATGCTCCTGAATTCAAGAAACTCTTCTCATAAAAGTCACATAAACGTGTCCTTACACAAAATTTACCACAGTAACATTTATAGTCAATTTTCAACGCAAACTTGCCCCACACCTGATTATAATGATCATATTATTAATGCATATACTTATGAATGATCTGTTATAAAACGAAGCACAACATTAGATCCAGAGAATTAATACAATCCTGTGATCTGAGTTGCTGCAGTCAGTTAGAGACTTATTACATACTCTATGGTATTGTGTGATATAATAACTAATAACTCATGTCCCCTAATTAAAATGATAACTTACTAATCAGTAAATAACTTTTTTATAAAAATACCCGAACTAGGGTAAGAGTTAGCTCGAGCTAGCGGACTAGCTAAAGCGAAAAATACAGTAAATAAATACACACCAGCTGGATAATTATATATATATATATACATACACATTGATATATTTAATATATATTATATTTTATATATAGATAGATATATTTTACCTGTTTATTATGCTGTAATTGTGGCCAGTTTGTGCCCGTTTGTCGCAAACCGTTAGCAGTGTGGCTAACACCTTAGGAACGCGCGTGCATCAGCGTCTCGCGAAGCCTTTTCAAAAACCGACAGAAAGGGCGCGCGCACGCCTACGTCATTTCTTGCGAGTGGGCGGTTCTCGTTAATTTATATGAAAAAGTATTGAATAAATATAAAATTTCAAAAATTGTCTTTTTTTTAAATGAAAAATTATTACAATTCTAATAATTATGGTTACTTAAAATAAAAACATGTTTTTCTTTTGCACCTCTAACAGCCAATCAAAATCCAGACGATGAAGCGTCAACCTATGAAAAGGAAGGAATCAAGCCAAAGGCCCGCCCTCACACGTCCGGTTCACGAGCGCAGAGTTGCGGGGAGAGCCAGAGCACGAAGTGAGAACAAGAATTATACATATATATGGATAATATAGACTTTATAAACTATTTATAAAATTATTTAAATAAAATACGTTTTGTATAATTTGGTATGATGGCGTGGAAATAGATTTTACTTTCGGTTATAGTTCAAGCTGCACTGATAGTCTGCTGTTTAATTCCAGAAATAATGGGATAATTATGGGAACTTGTTTTCTTATATTTTAGTTTCAGTCTGCTGATGTTTGTGTGGCAGAAGGAAGTTTTATTTCACAACGGATTTCATGCCTTTTTATATTAACTACAGTGAATGAACATGAAACAATTGATATTTATTTCGTGAAATCGACAACAAAAGGTTTTAGGTTAGGGTCTTCAGTTTAATCTCAGAATAATCTGGAATTGAAAAATAATAATAATAATTATTATTATTGTTGTTGTTGTTGTTGTTGTTGTTGTTGTATTTATTTATTTATGCGAGGACTATGATTCATTATTCCCCCCCCCCCCAAAAAAAAAATACTCCCAACATTTTAAATCTTTTAGAAAAAAAAAAAAAACAATTACTTTACATGTGCAGTTTTCCCACCTGAATGAGTTTTGTAGGCAACAGCACAGGTGTAATTATCTTTCCAATCAATTACACTTTAGTATAATATTAAATCTCACGGTCCTGCATAAATCACTGGTGTTAATCTAAAAGTAGAAGGGGTCCAGAATGAAATACTGGGTGTAAGTAGAAGGCCAAACATGGTCAACATTTAATGAACAAAAAAGACAGACAGGATACAGAATAATAAAGTGTAAAAATAAAGTAATAAGTAAGTAAAATTACTACATTCAGTTCTTATTTACATTTGCCTGAGGAATATTTATGGCATTATTTATTGTTTGGGTTTATGTTCTGTGCTGGAGGAACTCAGAATTCAGTGAAGGTGTGCATCAGTGGGATGAAACCTACATGTACTTTTGTTTATCTTCAGAGCAGTTGCTCACACAGTTATGTACTTTCAAACATGCAGAGTCTTCAAACAGCCTGTAGGCAGGGATGTGGCATTGTTTCAGGGATGACGTGTAGATATTGTGCCCACAGAGTCAAACCTTGTCAGTTATAATAGCAGTATGATATTACCCTGGGGCTAAAAGTGGGATTTGAGTTAGAAGTCTGGTATAATAAATCTCAGTATTTAACATTTATACTAACTTTTTTTTTTCAATTCTGTCAGCATTCTGCAATTCAAGATACATAGCTAAGTTTACAGTACAGTACCTCCTGCAAGGAATCATGGTCCAAGCCAAAGTATGGATCCTGAAGCAACACTTTGAGGGATTTCCTAAAGACAGTGATTTTAAACTGAAGCTGGAGCAGCTGGCTGAGCCGAAAGATGGAGGTTTGTGTATAAAGGCATTATTTCTATTTCTCTCCGACTGATGCTTGTATTGTTTCTTTGCTCATTATGAATAATTGTTGCAGAAATGCTTGTGGAAGCAGTTTTCCTAAGTGTGGATCCCTACATGCGGTAAGCATTTATCTGTTTGTTCTTAGGTCTGATTTGAGGTCAGTGAAAGTGTGGCTTTTTTTTAACTCTGTAAATACTGGACATTGCCTTTCATAGTTTTTGCATTAAGACCTGAGATTGGGCATACTGTCATGATATTTTTTAAATAAAATTCTGCTCCATATTTGTTTTACAGATTTGTTTTACAGAATTGTTTACAGAATCTGGATGGTGTTAATTTTTTTGTTTTGTTTATATCTATTACAGTATATTATTGTTTCATAGTTCACACATTGGATATGAACATGAATATTTTTATTTGCTACCATCTGTTTGCAGAGTAATTATATATTTTTTTTACAGAAAACAGTTGTATTAATTGTGATTGAAATTTCAGGCCTTTCAGTAGAGTACGAATGAACCCAGGAGATGTGATGATAGGAACTCAGGTGGCCAAGTAAGAAAGACAAACTCTGTTCTTTATTGTACATTATTGAAACGGTTTATGCCTTTATTCTGCCATTTCTGTTCATCCCTTCTTCACCTTATTCGTCACCTCATGTTTTCTCTTTAGAGTAATTCAGAGTAAAAACCCAGCGTTTCCTGAGGGCAGTCATGTGGTCGGTAGATGCGGATGGAGGACGCATACGGTATCGAACGGAACAGGATTCTCCCAGATCCTGAGCGACTGGCCTGAGAATGTTCCTCTTTCTCTTGCTCTTGGAGGCATCGGCATGCCAGGGTACACATTCGTAATATGATTCTTGATAAATCATATGGAATTCAAATAAACAGTAAGGATAAAGGTGGAAAATTACACGTATGTATTAAAATGTTTGCATTTGTTTAATGCCATCAGCATTACCTGTGATGACCAATTAGAGATACTCTCTTCCTTTCGAGACTGATGTGTGCTGTGAGTGATCGCGCCTCATTCCGAAGAAACAGATGTTTTATAATTTGCTGCTGGCTGCATCATGACTGGCAGCTTTGGGGTTTACTGGAAAACTTGCAATTATTAAATATTTATGAATCATGCCGCTTGTTTTGAATGGTTTCAAGGGAAGCTTGAATGCTTTTAGCCATTCTTTGTGATTTATTTTTTTGGTTTTTAATGGCGCTGCTTTTCTGGTTTGCAGGGCTTGCTGCTTTAAGCATATGTATTTCCATTTTCAATACAATCCATTTTCGCTGTTAAGATCACATGTGCTTTCCTTTTTTTTTTTCTTGCCACAGGCTGACTGCTCTATATGGTTTAGAAGAGGTGTTGGACGTTAAACAGGGGGAGACACTCCTGGTGAACGCGGCGGCTGGTGCTGTAGGAAGTGTCGTAGGTCAGATCGCTAAACTGAAAGGCTGTAAGGTGGTGGGTTCAGCAGGGAGCGATGCCAAAGTGGCCTATCTGAAAGAATTGGGCTTTGACTATGCCTTTAACTACAAAACCGTTCCCTCGCTGGTGGAAGCTCTAAACCAGGCCTCGCCAGATGGATATGAGTGCTTCTTTGAGAACGTAAGTTTTTTTTTCTGCTCTATAAGCAAGTTGTTAAGTACCTCATTGATAAAATAGAAATTAACTGATAATCTGAGTTTGCTGATGCTGTAAAAGACAACCTGGATGTATTTTAACAGGTTGGTGGTCATTTCTCCAGCGTTGCTCTCTCACAGATGAAGCAGTTTGGAAGGATCGCTGTTTGTGGAGGAATTTCTCTTTACAACGATGTAGAACCTCAAACAGGTCAGTCTACATTAAACAATGAACTTTATTTACTTGTTAGGATAGATACCAGAGCTGAATACTCTGCTATATAAATGTAAAGCAATAATCCAAAGACTCCTACAGCCAACAGGTTTTGTTACTGGTATATTGTAATGATCATATTTATTTATTTTAGTTAACAGGATATATGTTACATTCAGATTTATATAATGTGAAGTCGCGATAATGGTTTCCTGGAGTGTTGAGGGTTGTTTGAGTTCAGTCTTTTTTTTTTTTTCTGTTGGCCCAATATAGTGTTGTGTAGAACAGTAAATGGTGAACATGTGAGAGAGCGAGTTCAGACACTCAGTGTGTCTCCGTATGCATGGGAATTTTTTCAATCAAAGGTTGAACAGTTCTTTTTATTAAGTATGAATTAATGAACGACTAAACACATTTTAATGCAGATCCTCTATGGCATGTGATCATCCTACTAGACCAAATTCAAAACCATGGTCATTAACAGAGTTATAATACCTTTCATTGTTCTGGGAAGGATTGTCCGTTTATTCTGGATGAAGATTTGTGTTAATAATTTGTGTTGCTTATTAGTGAGGCACTTGCTGATTTGAGGTCTGAAGTGATTCATTGGAGTTGTGGTCAGGGCTCTGTGCAGATCACACAAGCTCTTCTACTCCAAACTTGGGCAGACTGTGTATTAATGGAGCTTGCTTTGTGCAGAGTGTCATGCTGGAACAGGGTTTGTGCTTCTTCTTTCCAGTGATGAAGGGAATTTTACAAAATGTTGCGCTTCTAAGTTTTCAGCAACAATTTGCTTGGTTGTGATTCACTTACATTTTGTGTCCACTTACATTTGCCATATATTCTCTAGCATATCACAAATGGTGAATTGAATGTGTGTGTGCTTCTCACAGGTCCATATCCACACCTGCCTATGATCTTTAAGCAGTTGCGGATGGAGGGTTTCCTGGTGGGAAGATGGGAGCATAAGAATGAGGAGTCTCAGAGAAGGATGTTGATTTGGCTGCAGGAGGCAAGTCATATTTCTTCAAAATCTTTGAATGCACATCACTGAACGCATCCTGGTTAGATTATAATAAGTCTTTGAGGTCAGCATGAATTCATGTGTTGTGGACTGTTTTTGTGTTCTTCTGCAGGGAAAGCTGAAGTGTAGAGAGCATGTGACTGTTGGATTTGAGAACATGCCAGCTGCCTTCATGGGGATGCTGCAGGGAGAAAACATTGGGAAAGCAATTGTTAAAGTCTGAGGGTTTTTCTTCCAGCTCAGTATGGCAACTGATAAACTGTCTCCTACTACACTATGTAATAAAATCTTGTTTTGCAGAGATTTGCATTTTCTTTTGGTTTGTAGTGGTTTACAAGTAAAGATGTGATGCTGTTACTTTTGTTCAGAATGCACTGTGGCAGAAGATTTAAAGATCTTTAAGTTCACAGCACACACTGATAGTTGTCTTGATTGGTTGAATGCTTGTGGTTTATATCAGTTTGATATTTCAGAGCCTATATTTTATTGAAACCCCTGCAATGTAATGAAAGCTGCTTTACTAAACACTTTCTCTTAATGTAAAACCTTTATTTTGCATTACACACTGTACACTATGCACATTAACACTCCGGTTTGCACATAACTCTCCAAAAGCTTTCAGTCGCACAGGACTCGATAGTCTAGACACTAAACTTGGACAGACTAAACAAACTTTTTTTAATTTATTTTTTTACCCTTTAACGTACCTTTTACATTTTTAGTATTTTGCATGCCTTATTGCCTATGTTTGTGGAAACTGCTGGAAGCTGTACATTTCCCATTGGGATGAATGAAGTATCTCTCTTTATCTCTCTCCCTGATACCCCTGAAAAAGATCATGTCCATGTGAATTAAAATTTACAGTTTCAGGTGTTTAAGATCCAGACTTTTAAGAGATGTGACCACATTAGTCACTGGGTATGATTCAAACTCTGCTGAATCACTGTTACAATGGCTTTAAATGTTTAAAATGGCTTTAAAAAAACGAATCTGTCGTACTGATAAATGAGCAATCGTAGATGTCAACAATGTTAACTGTCAAAAATCACTGTCCACTTGGCACAATAGGGGTGTAACGGTACACAACATTCATGGTACGTGCCTCGGTTTTTAAGCCGTGTTTTAAGTTTGGTTAATTTTTTGTACATTTAAAGGGAAGAAATGCAAAACACAGAATTGCTTGTAATTTTTTTTTTTATAAACAGTTTAATATTATTATTAATATTTATGATCAATATTTGAACAGTTTGCATTTTTAAAACAATTTTAAATGAAATGTCTGCTTAGTTAAATAATCCGCCACTTTATACATTTTTGAGGAAACTCAGATTTGAACTGTTCTGCACGTAAAAATGATTGCAATACCGAACCGAAAGCCCTGTACCCAAAAATTTTGGTACGAAAGAGTGATCCCTATAGTGCAATATAAATGATTTAAGAAGAGAAGGCCCCACATCAGGTGGTAATGATAGGGGAGTTATTATTACAGCTCAGAATGGTTGACACCCACTAGATGGTGCTATGATAAAATATTCTAAAATGGCTTAATGTTTTCCAACAGGTTTCTTGAAATATTGATTTAAGTTATAGATGAATGCTTTTGTGGTGATTTCTGTGTTTTATCTGCACTGCAAATGCTTTTCTCTACATGACCTTGAGCATTTAGAGTACTGCCACCTCATGCTCAGTTTGTGATACATTTCTGTACACACTGAGTACAGAGGTGGGAGACTCGAGTCATATGACTTGACTCGAGTCAGACTCGAGTCACATTTTTCTGGACTTGAGACTTACTTGACTAGATCTCTGAAAAGACTCGACTTGACTTTAGACTTGCTCCTTGTGACTTTAGACTTGACTCGGACTTGTGCCTATTTACTTGAAATGACTTGTGGAAAATATTTTTTTTCAAATATTGTGATTTTTTTATATATTTAAGAATGGACTATATATTTTCCGATAAGTCGGCGAACCCGCGTACATGGCCAGTTTGATTTTTTGCAAATGCAATTCACTGTAATTTGCCTTCACATTGGCATTATTTTAAACTGTCCAAACATCACAGTTTAACATTGAAGTGGTCAAGGGTTAAAGTTGTTATGGCCAAATACATAAATCTGGTTTGATGTACGGTAAATTTCTCCATAAATACTGGGGCATGACCTGATAGTTTTTAATTTTTTACATTATTAAAGAGATTAGAAAATTAATGAAAAGCCCTAGAGTAACATGATCATAATAGTTTGTGGATAACTCTTAAAGCAAACAATGTTGGGTTCATCACCTTTTAAAAACCACTGCCTCACTTGTACAGTAAGATTTTTTTTTTTCTGATATTGATATTCTACTTTGAGTATGCAACCCATTGTTTGGTGTCTGATGAGATGACAGAGTATACTTTACAATTATAGGTATTATTATTACTATATGTTGAGATGGGGACATGTGACTGTTCACTCCATGTTTACACAGATACATCAGGGTATTCATAGATAGAAATGATCCAGTTTAACAACTGTAGTTCTGACTCCTCCTGAGAAGGGAACATCAGCACATTCTACTGTCTAAAAAACTTACTATTAATTCTTGTTTACTTGTTCATTTAATATATTTTTATTTTAGAGCATTTAAAGTGCTTCTTAACGATATTTTATTACACACAAGTTAATTTATTTATTTTTGTTACCCATCATCAGCCCTCTGTGTCTAAATAAGTAATAAAAGTCCCTGAGTTAAAAAATGTCAAACAAATCTGTGTGCGACTTGGTATGACTTGATGACTAAGTTGCGACTTGACTTGACTTGACTTGACAAAGAGTATGACTTGACTTGACTTGACTTGACCCTTACAACAGAATGACTTGACTTGACTTTGACTTGCAATGTTAAGACTTGGACTTGACTTGAGACTTTCATTTGGTGACTTACTCCCACCTCTGCTGAGTAGCATAAATTGATTAATGAATGAATGAAATTAACTTTTATGTGTCTAAAACTGTATATATTTTGGGGTTTGGTTTATCATTAGTTTATTAAACATTTGCACATTATGTAAGGATTTAAGTGAGTATAAAAAGCTACAAAGCAAAAGTCTACAAAGTGATCAAATTGTTTGCGATCTTAGAAAATGCAAACAAGATAAATCATGTCAAATGTTTTTCCACATTTAATGACTTATTACTCCAGTTTCAATCTGTCCTTAAAGCATTGTTGTGATTTAAAACATTTAAAATATTAGCCCTTTAATGATTTTTATATATTGTTGACAGTTGAGGTGCTGGGTGGCATTTTGGCTTTCACATGGCTCACATGATTAGTTGGTATAGCTGTTCTAAAATGCATTGCTCATATAACATTTTGTAAGTTATTCATCCCAGTTTGGAAGATATGAAAAGGACAACTGATTTAGCAGGGGTCCTGTTAATAGCCCAAAGCTCATTATTTTCAACAACAGAATATCCAGTGAGGAAATAGCTGAATTTTTTTTACCAAATTAGTGATTTAAATAGTTTTATCATTCATAATCTTTGAGAAACTTTTTATCTAATAGTTTATGTTATCACTTGCAAGTTCTTCTGAAGTCTTTTCCATGTTCTTCAAGAAAACTGTAAACCATCATCTCAGTTGTGTTCAAGTTTATTTCTATAGCGCTTTTCACAATGCACATTGTCTCAAAGCAGCTTTACAGAACTTCAGAATTAAAGTGAATGATGTGTATTTATCCCTGATGAGCAGCCTGGGGCGACTGTGACAAGGAAAAAATCCCCAGATGAATAAGGAAGAAACCTTGAGAAAACCAGACTCAAAAGGGGAACCAATCCTCATTTTGGTTCATATCAAGGGTGTGTCTCAATTAAAAATTGCTTTGTACATTTTATCTGCTATTTAATGACAGATTGTAAAACAATAGTTTGCCATGCTTATTATTTAACTGCTTTACTTCAGTAGGAATTGGCAGTACTGTCCACATGAGAGGTTACAAAAACATGCCATCAACTGCCTGTGCCGCATTAAAGCAAATGAGTCTGGTCTGCATAAATCTCCAGGGCGTTTCAATGGAATATCTTTTTGAATGCACTGGGAGTAGTGAGCCCGAATAAAAGGATTACATTAATGATCAATATCTGCTAATGCAGTGGTAAATGGGCATATTTATTTATGGCTAACTTCTCCCATTGTGTCTTTACTATGATGCTGTCCTCTAATGCATTACCAATATGCCATTTTTTTTACTTTCACTGGAACAAGGGCTGTGGTGGATCTCCAAACTATCCTTGGAGCACTGGATGTGAAGATGGAATACACCCTGGATAGGTCACTGGTCCATTGCATGATGTGCTACACACATACAGTACACATGGACAAACCTTTTGGACACCTGACTATAGAATTCATATGTGCTTTGTGAACATCCCATTCCTATTTGCTGTTATAGTAACCTTCACTCTTCTGGAAAGATGTTTCAGATTTTAGAACATGCTTGTAAAGATTTGTGCTGATTCATCCACAAGAATGTAAGTAAAGTCAGGATCTGATGTAGGGTGAGGAGGCCTGGGGTCCAGCCAACATTCCAATTCATCCCAAAGGTGTTCAGTAGGGTTGAGGTCAGAGCTCTGCAACAGGCCATTTAAGATCTTCTACTCCAATCCATGTAAACCATATCTTCATAGAGCTGACATTGTGCACAGGAGCAAGGTCATGCTGAAACAGGTTTGGGTCTCCTGGTTCAAGTGAATTGAAAATGTAATGTTACCATATACCACAGGCATCCTGTTGTGTGCCTTCAGTGTTGTTATACAATTAACACAATAAAGCATCCATCAAGTATAATAATTTAACACAACTAAAATGCATGTTTTTAAACTTATACACAACACATTAGACCTACAATAATGTCTAAAAGTCTAAAATCCAAACAGTATTCTCAGCAACAATTTGTGTGATCATAGAATCTTTCACATAAGTTTCTTAATATTTCCTTGTTTACTCATTCCTCTGTTTGTTTTAATGTGTCTATTCAATATGACATTTCACAAATTTGCATAAAAATTGATGATTCATGTTATATCATATATAGTAAACTGTAGTAAACCGGATCATCATATGTAGAAACCTAACACATTCCTAAATTTCCAAACTAAAAAATAACTTTGTCCTAAAAGCAAAACATGCAAACAAGTTTACTCAAAATGTGGGGGTTGCAAAAATGATTACCAATGTAGCTTAATTACTTGTTGTGATTACACTGTGGCAAAGCAGGGACTCGCGAACCCCAATGAATGCCTGTGGGAATTAATTAGAAGAGCAGTTACACATCAGGCTTCACTAATGCTTTTGCTTCAATGAGCACTAATTTCCACAGTTAAGTTTAAAAATCTATTAGAAAGTTATTCCACAGAAGTGGAGATAATCATGCCAGCAAATGGGGACTCTATCTGGAAAATGAGGTTCAATAAGCAGATGGTTGTGATGGTCAGGTTTTCATTCATGACTGATTTTAAACAATAATAATGCTAGCTTCTCTACAAAGAGCTAAAATCTTCAGATGCTGAGCAGGTTGCTGTGAAACCATGACACTACAGACGCAGGATCAACAAAAACCTCTGACAATTACAAATAGACAAATAAATGAATGAATGTATGCATAGAGTGAAGATGAGGGAAAGTAGTCTTCTCTTTGTATGTTTTGAGGCTATTTTGTGTGCTTAGGTGTGATGGAGCAGTAGAGTTTGTATATAAATGTAAAAATTAGACGTTTGGAATTATAAAGAGTTGAAAATACAGATCATTTAAGAACATGTGAACTCTATCATCACTGGTTAAACCTGAATCAATGTGAACAATGATTTAAACGTTTACACTATTGTGTAAGTTTGGTGGGAAAGAAAACTCTGTCAGATTGAGAAATGAGCTGAAATCCTGACTTGCAACAATACAATAGCATTTACTTATGCACTGACTTGCGTGTTGCAGTCATGCAGCTCAACCCGAAACTGATCTTTTTAGTAAATAAATGGTATAAGTCGAGCCAACAGGCATGAGCATGCATTCTCTTTCTTCATTTAGACACTGTTTACCTATACAGCATACCTAACTTTATCCTACATCCAGTGATTGGATGTAGAAATCTGCTGATGGGTGGAGTGCTCGAAATGAAAGCAGGGTGTTCCAGTGTTTATACAGTTGAGCGTGTTAGAAGGAAAGTTTTTCACTGCGAGAGAAACATGGTGAAAGCTAAGGTCTGGACACTTCGGAAGCATTTTGTTGGTTTTCCAAAGGAAAGTGATTTTGAGCTTAAAGAGGAGACACTACCTGAGCTGCAAAATGGAGGTAACTGTGGTGCCTGTTTGCTGGCAGAGGTGCATGGCATATACAGGACATATTGCTGACATATAATATGTGATTGAACTGTTTCAGAGGTTCTCTTGGAGGCCGTCTTTCTCAGCCTTGATCCATATATGAGGTACATTAGTTGCATGATTTGTATTCACTGTGATGTGAAAGCTTTGCAGTGATAATGTAATAAAGGGATTGTGCTAATGCAAAAGGGTTTATCTAGAAATTTATTTTTAATCCTGGCTAGAAAGAAAGCAGCAGAATGGATTGTAACACATTTCATGGTGATATTGCAAGCAAACAGCTTGACTGATAGAGAAAACATCACAATGTTTACACGCCATTTTTTAAAAAAATGTGTTTAAAAGTTACTAATTTATTAAACATAGAGACATCATACCATTAGTGTATTTTATATGTACCTCATGTTATAGGTGCCTTAAAACATTTTCATAGGGTCTTCATGGGGACTGTATTCAGATCATACTTAGGTGTGAAGTATTTTAGTAAATTATTTCAGCTGAAATCATAAGGGAGGACAATAACAACTACAACATTACCTATTGCTTACCTCAGCCTGAAATTGATGTCCTGGATACAGCGAAATACAGTGTAATACTGCAATATGTCATTTTAACCCTTATTGCATGATTATGTTACAAGATGGACTTTTGGATAATCAAATGATTTATTGTTTGGCCTGCGAAATGTTAGTATGTTTATCTGTTACTGCAGAGGTGTGAGTTCAACCTTAATGAAAGAAGGTGATGTTCAGATTGGAGCTCAAGTTGCAAAGTAAGACAAACAAACACACCACTGATCAGACAGTTCTGCTGTAATTTGTGGTTTTATAAAATAAAATAAATCTTACATCAATGAATGTAATTTTTTTCTGTAATTCTCTATGTGCTAGGGTACTGCAAAGCAGAAACCCAGAATATCCTGTGGGCTGTTATGTGGTCGCCCCATGTGGATGGAGGACACACAGCGTGACCAATGGAAAAGCAATTTTTAGCCTTGACATGAGGCGAATTCCTCATGATTGGCCCCAAAATGTCCCACTTTCCTTAAATCTTGGGGCACTAGGGATGCCTGGGTAATCATGTTTTATCATTAAGAACAAGCTGCTAATTCCAACCATCTCTAAAGTAAACAAAACAGATACACAACATGAATGTTGCCTTATTCGCTAATTCTTTATGCGTCAGGTTGACTGCCCTGTATGGATTAGAGGATATTCTGCAGGTAAAGCCAGGTGAGATTGTGCTGGTGAGTGCAGCAGCTGGTGCCGTGGGAACCATGGTGGGTCAGATTTGTAAGATTAAAGGATGTAAAGTGGTGGGTTCTGCTGGGAGTGAGGAAAAAGTGGCCTACCTGAAGGAGTTGGGCTTTGACTGTGTTTTCAACTACAAGACCGTTAAATCTCTGGATGAGGCACTGATGCAAGCTTCACCTGAAGGTTACGACTGCTACTTTGAGAATGTAAGTAAGATGCTCAGATGATTAATATGATTTAGTAAACAATTATTTACTCGCAATTTTACTAACATGCTAGTGACATTGTACACTAAGAAAATGAAGAAAAATAACAACAACAACAATAATAATAATAATAATAATAATAATAATAATAATAAAATGTTTTCATTAAAATTGTCAAGGCAATTGTACAGAAATCTTGATTGAAATTTAGATGCTTGAAGGAGCCTTGAATGGAACCAGACTCAAAGGAAAACTTATCCTCTTCTTGATGTTGGATTCTGGGATTATAAATAATGACTCTTGAACATCTGTATACTAGAATGTTAAACAGTACAAAGTGTGTTGAAGGATTGTTCTTTTTAAAACGTTTTTGTTTTTTAACAAATGTGCTTTGGGAGTACAACAGGTCAGTTTTTATGGTTAAAAAACAAACAAACAAACAAACAAAAAAAACCCCAAAGTTGGCAGGGCTGCATTAGCAGAAAAAAAAACCCAGAATGAAAGTGCTTGATTATCATTTTGATTTGAGAAAGAGAGAGCAAATCTGTGTTTGTGCTGAACTGATCTGTAATTTTCTGCCCACTAGTTATTTGTCTGAGTCAGAATTTGTTTGACTTGGTAAACTATCTAAAATGGCCACCACACTGGATAAGCATTAAGGATAATGAAATAATTTATGTTTTTGGTCCTATAAGTGTGTCCTTCATGTGCAGGTTGGAGGTGCTTTCTTTAATGCAGCACTTAATCAGATGAGGCCTCGAGGACGCATAGCTGTGTGTGGTGCAATATCGCTGTACAATGCCACCACACCTCAGATGTGTAAGTGCTGGGTAATGTGATAGTCTCTTTGCCAACTGATATAACACATGCCGAGGCACGGATTAATGATTTGCAGGTTTTTACTTGAGGTTTTCCTCCTATTATTACAGCTCATATGGTGTATATAACCACAAGATGGTGCTATGGCTCAATATTGTCAAGTAAACTAAAGTTTCCACTGAACTGAAATTTGAGGTTTAAAGATATTGATGAACTCGTGCAGCCATGCTTTTTATGCTTTCTCCAAATGCACTCTAGGTCCATTTCCTCACATGGCCATGCTGGTCAAGAGCATTAGGATGGAAGGATTCCAAGTCACTCAGTGGCCAGAGAAAGACGAGGCATCTGTCAGAAGACTGCTTACATGGCTCAAGGAGGCAAGTTTCAAATAAGTGGGCCGAATTAATTGCAATGCATTATCTTAAAAGCTATGAGGTGAAAGCTGTAGTCATGTCAGGTTTAGCTGATCTAGATGAAATGCACTTGCCTTCTGTTCTAAGGTTTGGGGGTTTCTGCTGATTCAGCATGTCTACTGTAAATCACCATTGGAGCAGCAGGGTAATAATCAGAAAAGTTTAAATCAGTGTGTTCAATTTGGGGCAGAAGTGGGGATGTCAAGACCTGTAGACCTCTGATTTATTGACAAACTGACGGAGTATTTTAGGGGCAGTAAAATGCTTAAAAAAGATACTTTTGCCTTAAAAAAAAAAAAAAATTATTAAAGAACATAATTTTACAAATTCTTCTGTAGAAACCACTACTGTGTTACTCTCACAAAACAAATTACTTACATTAGAGCACATGTGACCAGTCATTAATTTTAACCAACAAAGCAGCTTGTTACTAAGAAACCACCTCAGTCCTGAACACTGCCCCGTGGTGGAGAACATAATGTTATGCTTAGGCTTAAAATGTCAACTTTATTTCAGCCTGAATTGATAATTGAATGTATCTATCCAGAAAACAAGACCACATCACAACAACAAATACATTTTTTGTGTGTTGTAGGGGAAAATTAAGGCCAAGGAACATGTCACAGTGGGCTTTGAGAAGATGCCTGCTGCCTTCATCCAGATGCTGAAAGGGACAGAACTGGGAAAAGCTGTTGTGAAAGTGGAATGACTTCGCTTTTTGTAATGCCACATATGTAAAAAAACAAAAACAAAATATATAATGGCACATTTCGAATATTTAGCGCATGCTTGCTCTAAAAAAATTTGGAACACAAATAAACAATACAAGTTTCATGAAATTTGATTTTCTGGTGTATTACTTTCAAGGGATATGTATATTATGTATATATGAATGTGTATAATAGTAATGTACTGTATGTGTAAATGTGCATACAAATATTTACTACATAGTACAGCAGGTAGCTCTGTTTCCAGCTGGTTTTGTTCTGAGCTCAGGTTACTGTTTGTAGAGTTTCTATGTGGGAGTGCTGGTTGTTTTTTCTGTGGTCCCATCTATAAAAACATACTAATAGGTTTGGAATTGGCTCATCCAAAATTTCCATACCATTTCAATCTCAGGCATGTTCCATCTTGCATGCATTAATGGCATTCTAGACTTACTCACTACAGATAAACCTGTATGATATATTTCGTCAAGATGTAGTTTATTCTGAAGTTGAAGCTGAAGTTGGATACTAATATCATTATTATACTAAAAAAAAATTTACTCTTGTACCATGTTTAGTTTTCAGCACAGTTACGACTGTATATACAATTTTATTTTTTGTATTTATAGAAAATTATATGTAGAACGTTTTTGGTCTTTCATTTGATAGCTGTCCAGATAATAACATTAAAAAAAACGTATTATTGTAGATTGAAAAAAAAAAAAAGGTTAAACATGAATACAAAGATTGAGTGGGGAAAAAAGCAGCCAATCAGGGAAGACCTCGCTGTACGTCACTACCTAACCCCATTCAGGAATTTCAGAGAACTGCCAAGTCATGGTGACTGGAAACACTGGACAGTCTCAACTTCACTTTTACTCGCCTGCTACCTCCATCACGCCTCACTATGCACTGTCACTCTCTCTGGCGAGTTCATAAACTGCCTATAGCTTATTCTATACTTTAAATCAGCCATTCCTACTCCTAATAAACACAATGGGCTGCGTCCACATTTTCCCATATCAAGGAAAAGGAGGGACCACTTCACTTCTTCATTTCATTCCCGGAAAATAGTCCTTGAATGAAGTGGGCGGGATTATGTCGCCATTGCAGCTACTGATTGGTTCGCTGTGGACAGGAGGGCGGAGCAAGAGGCACGTTTATAACACGAATGACGCGACATTGTCCCGTAGGAGACCCAGAGAAACATTCACCATGGTTATTGTAATCGAAGATTTGGTAAGTTGTATTTATTTATTTATTTATTTATTTAGTATATTCAGATATAATTGTTATATAATATCAAATATATAATTCAGCATCAGGCATGCTTGTTTCATTTATTGGAATAATATTATGGTCGAAGCACCATTATAAATAGATTCTGCTAATAATACATGATCTTTGACAACAGTATATATATATATATATATATATATATATATATATATAATATATATATATATATATTTTTTTTTTATATATATATATATATATATATATATATATATATATATATATAGTATTAGGACACAACCTCAGTATCCTTGTATAACAGCACTACTATTCAGATAACTCTGTAGGCAGACTTTGGATCTATTCCACTGTTGCATAATTTAAATGACTGCATTACACATCGCAATTACCCGATAACTCTGAAAATGTTTATTAAAGAGGACCACTCTTAGTGCACTTTCTACGTCATGTTGAACAAAATAATTTATGTGCTAAATATGTTGTTTGTGTCTGTCTATAGTGATGTCTCATTTTTGTACTTGCTTTACCCATTAGTGACAAGCACGCTTTTGTTTCTCCTCAGGTTGCTTTCGAAGCAGCCCTGAAAAATGCAGGGGGTAAATTAGTTGTAGTGGACTTCACAGCCACATGGTGCGGCCCATGCCAAATGATTGGCCCCGTCTTTAAAGTAAGAAC
Source organism: Silurus lanzhouensis (assembly GCA_039877035.1). Taxonomy (NCBI): domain Eukaryota; kingdom Metazoa; phylum Chordata; class Actinopteri; order Siluriformes; family Siluridae; genus Silurus; species Silurus lanzhouensis. Next base: position 482,584 of record JBCEWE010000142.1, read on the forward strand.
TTCTGTTAATCTGCAGTTGTCAGGGTGTATGCTCAGTGACTTTCTGAATCATTAGGAAAGTCAGTGTGTTTGTGTTTTTTTGTTGTGGCAACTGGAGGAAAGGTTGAGAAAGAGAAACAAAGAGCAAAAGAGAGAGAGAGAGAGAGATCTTTCATCTATAAACAAAAAGTATACTATGATGTTCTGTAGTGTATAAGATTTTTATAATCTTCTAGAGTGGTGTAATTTTAAGATGAATCCATCCTTTCATTCCTAAAGCAACAGGCAGACTTTAATGTATTTATCTTCTGCTGTGTCCTCTTTCATTCCACAGGCTCTGTCTGAAAACCCAGAGAATGCAAATGTGGTTTTTCTGAAGGTGGATGTGGACGATGCAAATGTAAGTTTCCAAATGTGTAAACCAAATTACATAGACGGTGCATGCACAAGACCAAACCCCTGTTTTCTTCAGAGAATGAATGTGTCAAAAATATTGTGAGAGTACAAACAACTGTTAGTCAGCATGGACACATTCTTTATGTCAAACTGCTTTGTAAATGTGTAATTTGTGGTACAAAACTTTTTCCTGTCACTTTCAATCTTTGATTTCTCGAACAATTTGTAAGTAGGTCTTTGTCTGTGATATAGAACGACAATGCTTATGGCTTGTACAATGTACATTGTAAGATATACTGTACATATTAGGAAAAAAAAACTTCGCTCCTTGCTGCTACAAAAAAAAATACATTTTATATATATAAAATGAAAGGGCTGTGTGATTTGATTCACTTTAAAGTTTTTGTAACCAATTTGATTGTAATTCTAAAACAGTGTGTCCTGTAGTGATCTATTCCCCATATAGCACTAACATTTTTTACATTTGTGAACATTTTTAGTTAGATTTATGGTTGCAAATCATCTATAAAAATAGCTATTTATTGTAATTTATAAAGCAGTTCCATCACCAGCCTCATGTTTAGTTTTCTTATAGTTAATAATACAAAATAAATGCAAAATGTCATGTTAATGAGAACCTGTCCTGATATCTGACAGTTACAGAGCTTCTCAATCTGGCATATACATTGCTATGCAATTTCTAATATATTAGAACAAGTGTTTTATCAATTAAAACCATGTCACCAACACTGTTGTCCAATCAGAATTATGCATTGTTGAATGCATAATTCTGATTGGACAACAGTGTCCAGTCATTAGCCATGAGTGTTTTATTAGCCATTGTCTGGTGCAGTGCAGTGACTCAGAGTTTCTTATGAATAAGCAGGCTGAAGCGATCCATATTTCAGAGCCATATGGTTTAAAGCTCAGAGGTTACTGTCTAGCAGTCATCTCTGATAATTGCAGCTCCTGGCTATTTGTCAATCTCAGCTTTAGTTTACTACTTTATAAATACATTTCTTCATCTTGGGCTTTCTTATGGCTGCAGCAGCCCAGACATTAATCATATGACCTCTCTTGCATAAGCATTTGCATGTAGTATAGTGAAGCTTTTGTCTGCTTGTGTTAAGCTAAACACTAGCACATTTCTCTTCCCTTCTCTCAGCCATTGTCTACAGAGTGGGCATTATTTGATACAGTGATAATGCTGAGAGGATATTCGAGAGTATATAATTGTATAATGTGTTTTGCCATTTCTGCAGTAAGAATGGTGTAATGGTGCATTCCAGTATATACTACACCTAGAAAAAACATGCGTGCATACGAACATTCTATTTTTTTGTGCTTGATGAGTTTCTCATTCTGACCACCACTGTAAGTAAGTAGAAGGGATTTAGCTTCTAAATGTTTCTACATCACTGTAAGGGTTTCACAGTATTTTGTAAGTCAGTAAGCTTTCCAGCGCAATAACGTCCTCAAGGCTAAAGGCGTTTTTTCTTCTGCTCCTTAGTAACATAACAGAAGCTTCTAGTCCTGTTCATTTTATGAGAAAGAAAACGAGAAGCTAGTGAGGGAAAGCCTGTTTATCGGTATTACAGTGTAAATGAGAACAGGCACGAGTTTGTGTCATGGATATCCCACATGATTAAATGTAACTATAAATGGATAAACAGGGATGTGCTGTGTATATTATTCACAAATAAAAGAAGAATTTTTGGCCATTTTTGCAAAAAGGGGTGTGCAAAAGGAGAGTACATGAACACTCCAGGTAGTTCTGGTAAGTGAGAAGAATCAGCTCCAGAGTGGTAACACCATTGTATTAGCAGGCTTCAAAACTTCTAATGTTTACTTGTTACCAATAGGGTTGGTGGAAATAGAAACCCAAGTCCATAAATATGCCCTATTATTAATGTTGTCTTTCTCTATATAATATTCAGCCTTGCTTTGTTGTCCATTTGCTGAAAAAAAAGAATTTAGCAGCAGGGTTATGTAACATTTTTCAAACATGTTAAGCAACATTGAGTGTGACATATGTGCTATTTTGTCTTAAAGAATGCATTGGGAACTAAATGTCCAAATGAAAAAAAAGGAGTGCAGTGTGTTATCGTAGTGAATAAACTGAGCTTTAATATCTCCTCTAGGATGTATCAAGCCACTGTGATATCAAATGCATGCCAACATTCCAATTCTACAAGAATGGGAAAAAGGTGAGTTATTATTTTGTTTGGACTTCTGTAATAACAAGTTCGGTGTTTTATATTAGTATACCATTATTCTGATGTATTACATATGATGGACTCACAGAGATATCATATCATATTTACAGATTGATGAGTTTTCTGGAGCCAACAAAGCTGAACTGGAACAGAAGATCAAGGCACATAAATGAACATACTGTACATGAAGACACACATACATGCATAGGTTTTAACTTTCCCTTGTAGGAAGCACTTCTGCAATCTTATAATTCTGTATATTTTATACAAAATTATGGACGTTTTTTTATTGGTTGGCACAAGGGGCTAATTTCTTTTTCAATAAAATATAAAGAAATAATTAAGTAACACATCTGCGTCCTATGTAGTATTTTCTGCTTTAATAAAAACGTGAAAAGAATAGTTTATACACATATACACTGAACAATCACATTAAAGTTTTTACACACCGTACAGGTTCACGTATATAGCAGCAAAATTATGCTTAATACTGTTTTTATTTTCTATATGAAAAAATACAGCTTTAATTTACAAAACATGTTGTATTTGGAGTTTTGGCTGTTTACAGGTCAGAACTGATGACTTCTACTTCCAGCACAGTGTGCTGATGCTTCAGCTTTGTCTTTGTCGACTGGTATTAAAAATTAAAATATCCTGGCTTTCTTTTCCTAAAAATATAGAAAAAAAAAAATACAGTTTATAAAAGGTAAATTCAGTAAATTTTAATAGATTACATATAATTTACATTTCTAAACCCCCTATTTAGATTCCAGGATCTGTACTGAAACTATTCTGGATTTAAATGGTAATGTAGATCAATCAATCGATTTTTCTCAATGAGATTTGGATTCTTACTCCTGTAAAATGAATACATGAAATTTCTTGCTTGCAACATTAGTTGAGCAGTTGTCATAAATGTCAGTAATTGGTCACACAATCTACTACTGAAGCTGCAAGTATTGATGTTAAAAAGTCTGATTAGTCTGCTGCAGACGGCAGGTTGTCGGTTCATAAATGCTGGGATTACCGTAATTTCTGGACTATAAAGCGCACCCACTGAATTTTATTTTTATTTTAAACATAAATAAGCCGCACCTGTCTATAAGGAAACTTATAGAAACTAATGAACTTTACACAGGCTTTAACGACAGTGTCTGTTACACGGGTGAAATATGTTGTGGTATTTTGGGAATAGCCTGGCACAGCATTTTTCTGCTATTACTGCATGTGTGCAAGACTGAGGAATATGTCATTATTTTCTGATGCTCATTTCTAAGTTTCTTTGACTAAACCGTAACGCTGTTGCCAAGAAAAATAAAAAAAAGCACGAGTTTTGGAAACCTGTCTGTGCTTATACGATTTCTGTTGCAACTGGAGTTAGCTCTCCCTTCACCCAGACTCAACACGTTACAAAGGCTTGTAACTAAACAGTGGCCTACCAAGAAAGTCATTGTTCACTGTCTTCCTCCTTCCTTTCACAACTATTTCTCTCTGGAGGTTATCTTTTAGCATCGTCGTTCGTTTAAAAAAAAAAAAGTTTTTTCTCCCGATGCCGTGCAGCTCAGAACAGGTGAGGTGCGTTTTTTTGTTTCTGTTCGCAAATTTCATTGGTCTAATGTCATGGGGTTCAGTTTTTTGGCTTTTTGGCTAGTTTGTGTAACCGGAAAAAACCCAGGAAAAATCCATAAATAAGCTGCTTCGTTGTTTAAGCTGCTGGGTTCAAAACGTGGGAAAAAAGTAGCGGCTTATAGTCTGGAAAATACGGTAGTTCTAGTAAAACCACAACACTGTGTGTCCATTACTGTTTATCTACATTCCAGTGGTAGAGTTTTCTAGCACGTAGCATGATGAGAAAAGTCATTGAGTATTTCAGGAGCAGGTTTGGTAAGTTTAGTTCTCATAACCAGTGTTGGGGGTAACGCGTTACAAGTAACGTGCGTTACGTAATAACATTACTTTTCTGGAGTAACAAGTAAAGTAGCGCGTTACTTTATAAATTTATACATTAATATCTGAGTTACTTTTTAAAAAAAGTAATGCGAGTTACTTTTCAGTTAAATTAATTTGCATTAAAAAAAAATACTGAATTAAAATGAACGTAGTCACGTAGAATCGCGCACTCAGACGTGCGAGCTGCGGGAACAGAAGCTGGTCAGAAGCGGAGATGGTAAACCAGAGCATTACATTACTGTGATGGAAGTATTCTTATTATTTTGAAATAGTCAAGGAAAAGGAGAAAGGAATAATGGTTAAGTGTAGATTATGTGTTGGTGAAAAGCTCTTGTCAACTGCAAAAAATACCACTTCAAAAAAAAAAACAACATCTGCATGCAAAGCACAGCACTACAGATGTGTGTGTGTGTGTGTGTGTGTGTGTGTGTGTGTGTGTGTATAATGTTGAATATATGCAACATTATGCAATGTTGCATAAATGGAAATGGAGACAGAAATATAGAAAACTTTTGCCGACTTTCCACCACTGCAGCTCTATGGACTGCTCAGAATAAAAGTGTTCCGTGGGAGACACATGTACGACGCCATCGCAGCGGAGAAAGAGAGCAAATTCACAGCTCATTTGCTCTTTGTGGGAAGATAAACTGCCCTGGTCACTGATAATAGCGCAAACTTTATAAAAGCGTTCAGAATGTTTCAAGCTGATGATGAAGCAGAGAATGATGTAGACGAGAACGAGGTCATATTTACGGAATTACACGATGTTTTACGTGATGACAGCGAAAGGTATGTTCTCCCTCCACATCACCGGTGTGCAGCCCACACCCTCAACCTTATATACACGAAGGATAGTTACATTCCTGACGGCGAAGCAGATTGAAAAGCAGTGTACAGAAGTGCGACTGGAAAGTGTTCAGCTTCCTGGTCAAAAGTTAGTTGACCATCTTATTGTTCTCAGAAGTTATTAAGCATTTTAAATGTTTAAAACATGTCTTTTGCCCTAATATAACTTATTTCTTAATGGCAATGATCTATATTACACCTGTTACACCTGTAAGGCCTGAAAGCGATACAAGTAACTCAAAAGTAACGCAAAAGTAATATAACGCATTACTTTCCATAAAAAGTAACTAAGTAACGTAATTAGTTACTTTTTTGAGGAATAACTCAATATTGTAACGCATTACTTTTAAAAGTAACGTTGCCCAACACTGCTCATAACTATTAACCAGTAGCTTCATTTACTGAAGGAGTTGCTGTGACCTTCAATGTAATCTACTGTCAGTGATGATTATGAAAATCTATCGATATACACAAGTGCAACATTATAGGCATTGTATTAAAACAGGTGAATGGATGCTTATTTGTACAAAACAAACCAGTTCTTTACTAATTTGTGTTAATATGTAACTGTGTGTATACATTTACCTGGAGCAATCAGGGCCACCCCAGCCCTGACTGCAGCGGCACCTGTTGGGCCTGATACACCTGCCTCCGTTCTGACAGGGGGATGAACACACCGCTGAGGACACATCACAAACATGCTCGTTAACCAGGATGTGCTAACATTTAACGCTAGTAAATACTGAAAGATTTTTGCTTAACATGTACATGATTCAGATATTTTACAGAGAATGTAGTCAGTATATTTATTCACTGCTTATTTAATAAAGGCAAGGTTTGTAGTTTTAAGCTTTTTCATCTTGAAACAAAGAAACTTAAGTAACTTTAGAACTATATCACAACATATAATGGCATATGAAGAGACTGAGAGTTCCTGTAAACATGCATGAAATAACCCACGAATAATAATAATAAAATGAATGATAAGCAAAGTACTAGACTAAGATGTTTCTAGATCTAAGGAGCATCACATTATTTGTGAGGACCTGACATGTTCCCTATTTCCTCTCTGCTCCAATGTCCTTTGTCCTCACAGGGAGATATGCAAACACACCTGCCATTAGTCAACAAAAAGTGTGCAGTTAATAACTATTACTGTGTCCATAGAAACGTGTGTTTGCATGTATACAGTATGTGTGTATGTGCGAAAAAAACATTGTTAATTTTATATGTGATCTCTGATGCAAAATATTTAACATGATAATATATTTTACCTGATCACACATTTCACACTTTCTTTCTAGCACAATGGTGTATTGGTATATGTTGTAGCACCAGTGGCAGGCCATGCATTTCACATCTAGCACTTCAGTAGTGTCCTACTGGAACCAAGCCACCACTTAATTCTCTGATTATGACACTATGGCTATAGAAACTCAAAATCAATATTAAATAGAAACACCATGAGTGCTGAATCACAGACAGGTATCTCATACAGTGAGATTGAATGCCATTACTTAAGTAAGAAAACCAACAACACAATTCAACAAGTCTAATTTCACTGCAGCCACAGCTGCAGAATTCAACATTAACCTCATGAAATTACTTTTTTTTCTTTTCAGCTTTTTTCTTTTGCAAGTTTTACATTTTTTTTTTTACAAGTTTCTCTCTGCTCTCTGACCATCCAATTAGAAGACATGAAAATGCAGACGTTATTGGACATTGCATTTCCTCACCGCCCACCTCTGTGTAGCAGAGTAATTTTGGTCCACAATAAACATGAACAAGAGGACAATAAACTTGTCCACGGAAATACCACGAGAAAAACAGATTCGAGGACACTTGAGCCAACATTTCTCTGTTGTAAACAGTCAACTGCAAAGTAACAAATTCATTCATCTTCATTATTCTGATAAATTCAAAACCTCCAGCACATTCAGGGTTTGGGTAAAGAGCACTTCAGTTAACTTCCAGATTTAAAAAGAAAGTCAGTAACTACAAATAAATATTAATTCTTAGAAATAAAAGGTTTTACCTACTTTTAAATAATCACCATTCATTATTCTGTACAATTCAGTTATACATTTTTATAAAATATTATGTTATATATATGAAATAAAAAATATACTAATACATAAACTAATTATAGATCAGGCTGGAACAAATAATTGGAATAACCGGTTAACCAATGTAAATGCTAGTCAAACTTGGAAAAATTGATTTAATAATTTTTCTAATGTAAATTTTTTTAAATGTAATATAGTCTCAGTTGGGTAAAATCATTAAATGATAACTGGCATACCTAAGGCACCTGCAGTTTAAATTATTTATTTTCCTATATAATAATAAAAATAAACATTTATAACTATAAACCTTCAGTTAACTGACCACCACCCTGACACTGACATTAAACTTTCTTTCGGCTTCTCCCGTTAGGGGTCGCCACAGCGGATCCTCCGCACGTTTTTGATGTGGCACATGTTTTACGCTGGATGCCCTTCCTAACGCAACCCTCCCCAATTTATCCGGGCTTGGGACCGGCACTGAGAGTGGCTGGGGATGGTTCCCTGACCGGGAATCGAACCCGGGTCGCAGCTGTGAGAGCGCTGCATCTTAACCACTAGACCACCAGGGGACCTAGCACCCTGACACTGACATTAATTTATACAATTTTTAATGAAATCTTTTCTTAAATGATTGCTATTTATACAGTCAGCAATCTGGTGGACACATGACAAAAGACCCTATTTTCATTTCTGAAATTTTTTTTTTAGGAGACCACTTATAGTGAGAGAATTGAGACTGAATTTAGACAATTTGTCTCATGGTGCATGGAACACTCAGGTCTTTATAAATGCTTTTGTTGCCTTCTTTCAGCTATTTTCCAAATGATGTGTTCACAACACAAGAACAGAACATTCTAGAAAAGCTCAAACACTCTCAGTAACCAGACTATGAGTGTGTTTTATAGGGAACCACCAATCACATTTCCCAAATTGAAACACCTGTCTCTAATTACATGTTGGAGAAAAGAGGTTTAACCAACCAAAAATTCCTGCCAGAGGCTCTACAGAAAAATGATTGTGAATGAGTGGTGTATTCACTAATGACACAAACAGGTACACAAATATAAACATTAAGAGGAAATCATTTGTCACATCAGTGTAATTAAACCCAGGCTTGTGTGCTAAAAAAATAAATACACAGATACACAATATTTTCACAAAATGTAAATGGATGATGCACTCCATGAAAAAAGAAACACCACATGGTTTTAATTATATTTTTAAATGTTTGATTTGGAATTGAGGGTTTGTTTAATCAGTGGGCATGTGTTTTTACAGTGCTTGGTGCCATAGTAACTGCTGGTAATCTGCGCCAGCAGATTGTGTTACCTCACATCTCACGCTCTCTTTCTAGCAGATCAGTCCTTTAAATTAACCCCTCAATTTACTGCTTTCATTTCTGCCGTGTACTCATGAGGTTGAACAGGTTGGTGCATTAGGGACAGACCGGGAGTTCATATATATATATATATATATATATATATATATATATATATATAATATATATATATATATATATATATATATATATATAAATAAAAGATTAGGACATTAAATATTCAGTTCTTTTAGTAAGAAATGTTCACATATCAAATGTCTAATCTTGAATTGATTTAACTCGAAGAAAGTTGACTGGAGAAGAAAGTAATTTCATTGCAGGTAAACAACAAAAAATAACCTTGGTTTACTCATTGAACAAAATATATCAACAGAAATGTGTATTTTAAATGAGTAAAAAGTTAGGACCCCCTTTGAGGGGTTTCTTGCATGTACAGCCTGTTACATAATCACCCCACAGAATCTCAATGGGATTAATCTCTGGGCTTTGACTTGGCCATTCCAGGACTCTCAATTTCTTAGTTTTCTGCCAGTCCTTGATTATCTGGTATGTTTTGGGTCATTGTCACATTGCAGTCCAGTTCCGCTTCAGCTTTCTTTTTTTTTTTTTTCCAAAATGTTTCTCTGATACACGCTAGAATTAATTGTGGATTCTACAATGGTGAGCAGGCCAGGTCCTGCTGCAGCAAAGCTTTCTCAAACCAGGACACACAACTCCATGTTTCACAGTTTGTTTGAGGTTCTTTTCCTGGAATGCTGTATTTGGTTAATGCCAAACATGTCCTCTGCTCTGGTGTCCAAATAATTCCAATTTAGCCTCATCTGTTCAAAAAACATTATTCCAAAATTCCTGGTCTTTGTCTACATTCTCTCTGGCAAAATTTAGTCTGGTCGTCTTGTTCTTAGAGAGCAAAGGTTTTGTCCTTGCACACCTCCCATGAAAGTAAGTGTATCTCTTTCTGATTGTAGAGGCATGCACTTTTAGATCAACAGTAGCAAGAGCCTGCTGTAGGTCCCGTGATGGTGACATATTAGGGTATTTGGTGACTACTTTTTGCATCTTTCGGTCTGCTTTGAGGAAGAACTTGCTTAGACGGTCAGAACTGGGCATGTTGGTAGTTGTTTTGAATGTCCTCCACTTGTAGATGGACAGTGGAATGGCTGATTTCAAATTCTTTTGAGATCTTTTTAAATCCCTTACTAGACTCAGAAACTGTAACAATCTTCTTTCTGAAGGCCTGAGACAGCTCTTTCAATCTCCCCATGGTGTTTTGTCCCACATCAACAGTCAAAAGCACAATAAAGTAAATATCTAAGGTTTAAATAAGGCAAGCCTCCTTCAAAAACCCAACGTGATTCACCTGTGTGTGAGTTTTGCCATTTTAAGTGGGTATATGTGTGTCCTAATTTATTCATCAGAAATCTTGTTTGTTTTTTGTTTTTTACAGAAAGTTTTAAAAAGTCTTTTCTTCTCTTATTATTATTAAAATATTATATTATATATATATATATATATATATATATATATATATATATATATATATATATATATATATATAAACACACGCACAAATCCCTTACCGGAGTGGCATCGTGTACCAGTCCATCCTCTTGGACACTCACACTGGTATGGAGCAACACAGCGTCCACCATTTAGACAAGGCAGGATGCAGATTGCTGCAACATATGTGTACAAACACACACAAACAAATTTTAAAATGCAATGTACATAGAGTTTAAAAATCCGTGCATGTTTAACTGTGCAATGATTCTGAAACCTAACAGTGCAATTCAGAAAGTGTGGAAATGGCACATGAAGTGACTAAATATTTTGTGAAACATTTTCAGTAAAACAACATTTTGAAAACCACTCCAACGCATATCTATAAAATGAGACATCTAGGAATAGTTATTTAGTTTAAACAGGAAATGGAAACTTCCTTTATTAGGGAAGTATTTGTTTATGCATATCTTAAATGTGATTATATCATTTGGGTGTTTTTGAAATGACTATGGGAAAATAAAGAATACAATTTGAATAAATCCAATTTGCAAATGTTATTCATTTTGAAAAATATGGAGATCCGAAACCATGTAACAGAGTAACAAAGTAACCTGAGATAGAGGAAGTGTGAGAAGTGTGAGATAGAGGAAGAGTGAGCACTTTGGTTAATTGTGGTTAATTGTTGCAAAACTTTCTTATATATGATGCAGAGATTGGACACAGTTTACAGATAGAATTCTGTGAAAAATGCTGTTAAACTTGTTGGTCTTTTGTTGAATGGAAATAGCATTAGCTGCATTAGAAACTTTTTCAAAATAGGCTGCTTGTTTGTTTTCTGCAATCTGCTTAAATGCATTTAACTTTAACTAGCTCTCTTTTCAGCAGCTAGTCAGCTTTGTGTGTTAAACGTACGTTCCTCACAGAGGCGACCCATCCATCCCTCTGGACAGGAGCATATATTAGGCCTCTGACACACACCTCCATTCTGACACTGTAGAAAACACAGAGCTGAAGAAACCACACACACACACACACACACACACACACACACACACACACACACACACACACACACACACAATTAAAATAGTTTTATTAAATGATTTGGTTAAACTGCTACAGAGATACCTTAAAATCAGAGCACCTAAAAACATGAAAGAGGCAGAAGCGTTGTTTAATAGTGGCTCCAGAGCATTGTGTGAAAAATGTTATTTTGTCACTATAATATCATGTTCAGATTGGATTAATTAGCTGCAAAGTCCCAGTGATGGAACATTATGCTCACTGCACTGCCACACAGAAGATCACAAACAGTTAATTGTACCTAAAAAATACTGGTGCATTAAACAAACAGGTTGGGTAAACATGCATGTTACATGAGTAAACTGCAGATAATTAGAAGAAAGGGTGATGTAGCGTAATGCGGAAAACGATGTGTAGTGAACCATTAGTTAAAAATCCATTATTTCCTGGAGGCATTGAGGAACACCTCCTAAAGGAGCTCAGGACACAAATGTATAAATGACTGACATGGGCAAGTCCTTGTGCTACCTCTACAGGAAGGGGGTGGAGTCCATGTGCCATTCTCCAAGCACACACTCCTGCCAGTGCCTTCCATGACGTAGCCAGCGAAGCATGAGTACACCACCACATCACCAAACTGGAACGCTGCCCCACGGACCACCCCATTAGCCATGCGGAGAGGAGGGCCACAGGACACCCCTGTGTAGGGTCAAGATGGATTGGGCCAGCCAGTTAGAGAGGGTGGTTCCGAGAAAAGGATCAGAATGGGTGACAGCTGGCCATAGACTGCCAGGTTTGTAGAACTGTGTCAGACCACAGCACTGCAGGTTAACATTCATGCTCCAGCCTCAGTGAATTAGCTCACTCTAAAGCTCTCTGTGAACTGCATTGCATGGTAATGAAACAGAGCAAACAATAAACCTCAGAAATGTGGTACACCCTGATGCCCTGCTCTTTTAAAATTGGGTCATTCTTTGTAAGCGCTGCTTTTTTTTTTCCTGAACAGATCTCACACACACACACACACACACACACACACACACACACACACACACACACACAAAGACAATAGCCATTGCAATGTTCTGTTCAAATATCACATTGCTATAAGTAAAGCGGGGGAAGTGAAGAAAAAGCTATTGTAACACCGTAAGGCAGTGTTAGTTAAGCCAGGAAACTAACCATTGGTAGCTAACTTTCAACTTTCTTTTCTTTCTTCCTTTTTTTTCTTAGCAAACACAGCCAGAGCTGGTACAAATGGCAGACCATCTTTACAGCCAGCAACTAGGGTTAGATTTTATACTTGCTTTACATTTGTGTTTTGCCTTAAAAGCAACTTGTCTGTGATTAATAGCAGTAAGTCAGAAACCGTACTCTAGCAGTACTTGCCTGCTAGAAACCCCTCTGGTAAAGATGGCCTACCAGTTTGCCCATACTGGTTAGAATAAGATTCTGAAATTGTTGGTCGCATTGTTTGTTTCTGAAAAAATATTATGTGAACTGTGATGATTGACTTGAGAAACATATTTTCCATTTTTTCATACTGTATATATTGTATATATATAATATAATACAGTACAACATAAACATTAACAATGTAAATGTGTGCTGTACAACCTTACGTTCCATGCTATATAAATATAATTCAATAGTATTTAATAGTGTATTTTAAATAAACCTATCTGCTACAACTCCCATTCCGTTATTTTTTCATAAATAGACAACACAAAATATATTTGCTGCACTGGTTTAGTTACAGTTTTGATGTTTCATCTAATAATCTCCCAGTGCCACTTATACACAAGGCACACCGCTATGCACAATCACACAGCAAACCCCCTTATCTAAAAACATGTGTTATAGCTACTGTTCCAGGTCAAGCACACAGACTCATTTATCTGATACGATGGTCAATCTAGGTAAAGAACTTCTCGCAATATGGTGGTATTTTACATGTATTTCCTTGCAAGCCAGAAGCCACAACATACAAAGAATAACCCAAATTCTAATTGTAAGCATAACAATGCTTAAGAAGAAAGGCTGAGAAAAAGGAAGCATAAAAGAACTGATAGATTTCTGACTCGTGTGGTAGCAGATTGATTGTGATTATAACAGAATTAAAGAAAAGTGGCACAAGACCGTAGCGTTGGTTTGAGTGTGTCGCATACAGTAGTGTTTTTGTGAAGGTCAGTGCGGTGAAGTGTAGCTCTAAATAGTGGTGGAGTTAAATTGAACACAATAGCAGAAACTGTGATATGGTCAAGGAAGTGTGTAATTTCTTGCTATGTAATTAAATAAAAGCTTTAATTTTGATAAAACAAAAAGACTTGATTTCTTCATTTTATCTGCTCTGCTTATGAATTTAGTGTGGTGTTTAATTTGTTTTTAGGGTTTTTTTTTTATTCGATAAATTAAGAACTTGGTACCATAATACTATACATAATGTAATGTAGAATGTCATTGATATTGCTTTTATTGTTTGGTCAGATTAAATAAATATGTTCTTATTGGTTTATGGTGTTTTGCAATATTGTTCTATTTGTTTCTAAAAAAAAAAAAAATTATATATATATTTATACACACACACAAATACAATACAGAGTTGAACTCAAAGCTCTAAGACTTTTTCTATGTACACAAAAGGCCTATTTCTCTTAAATATTGTTCACAAATCTAAATCCATGTTAGTGAGCACTTCTCCTTTGCTGAGGGAATCCATCCACATCACAGGTGTGACAGATCAAGAAGCTGATTAGACGGCATGATTATTGCACAGGTCTGCTTTAGCCTGGCCACAATAAAAGGCCACTCTCAAATGTGCAGTTATAATAGACCTTTTGTGTGCACAGAAAAAGTCTTAGATCTTTGAGTTCAGCTCATGTAAAATGGGAGCAAAAACAAAAGTGTTGCCGTTATAATTTTGTTCAGTATATTTAGCATTTTTGCTAATGAAATTATTTCAAAGTTCCTCCACAGATGCCTCCAATATGTATTACGTTTATTTACTTGCATTTTTGTATTATTCCTTTATAACTAATTGTATAAACAAATATTTGTTTTTGCAAGTTTTGTAACAAAATTATGGAGATGAAACAGGCATGCAAAATATTCGACCACTTTCGCATCATTCATGCTATGCAAATAAAATCTCTTACATGACACATCACAGCATCTTTGAGAAAAGCACACTTGCAAGCTTTATTTACTAAATGAAAGAACAGAAAGTCTGTCTGAACATGTCATGCAAAGGAAGGGAAAGATGAAGAGATTACATCTGAAGCAACAGCCACATTTCCCCTTGTTGAAGAAAAAAAAAAAACTGAACTCATACTATTAGCACATACTATTACATCACACTCCTGCTTTTAATCTTAGATTCCAGTGTTTTACTTCACCCATGATTTATAAGAGAAATCATTTCATTTATTTTGGATAAACATATAATATGCCTGTTACTAGATTTCATTTCAAAACAAGGCTTAAAAACCTATACAATGCTTAATTAATAGCAAGTTAATAAAATTAAAAAGAATAAATAACATTGTGAAATGTGGCCTCTACACAGCAATATGTAAAGCCGTGTTTGCTTTTCTAAATATACTGCTCTTTTTACCTGCTCAATTAGTTATTGAACAGACTCTTTTAGACATTGTTTTTATAAACACCTTGAGATTTTCCTTGAGATGTAAAATTGTTCCTTGAGATGTTATCTGCCTGACCGTTGTTAGATATAGTTCATGGGTAGGCCAAATGCTGTGTTGTAATGCTGTGATACAAATATCAATATAATGGCTGCTAGAAACCTGTAATCAGTAGAGATTGTGTAAGTATATCTATTTAATAAGAGTAAAGAAATTGAATGAAAATGGAAGGTGAGATGGCACATTAGGATTTAGCGAAACAAAAACTTTTGATTTGTAAGCCAAAATCTGTTTTACACACCCATATGTCAAAGGCAACACAACTGTGCCCTATACAAAGCTACACCAGACATCACATCAGCTCTATTGCTTATACACTAGCAAATAACTTTATATCCCTTGTTATGTATTTTTTGTATTATTGTTCTATGCTGTGCATTTATTGTCCAATATTTGTCTTTTGCGTATTTACACTTTATGCTAAACTGCATAAAGTGCAGGAACCACATAAAGTTCTAAAGCTGTGTAACAGAATAACAATTAAAAGCCAGTTGGTTAAAAATAGACACTTAGTATCCTTCACTGCTAATCCAGACAGGGCTTTTATTCAACCCCAATTCCAAAGAAGTTGGGACACTGTGTAAAATGTAAATAAAAGCAGAATGCAATGATTTGCAAATGTCACAAATCCATATTCTATTCACAATAAAACTAACAAAAATACATCAAATGTTTAAACTGAAAATATATACCATTTCAGGGGGTCAAAAAAAGGTCATTTGAATTTGATGGCTGCTCAACAGTTCTGGATGTCCTTTGTTGTACGTTTCATTTTACGATGAGTGAAATGTTTTCAAATAGTGCAAGGTCTAGACTGCAGGCAGGCAACTGGACTCTTCTACGAAGTTCTGCTATTGTCTTCCTCAAATATTCAAGGCCTTTTTTATTTTAATTACTTACTTTTTACAGACTATTGTGCCCTGTTGCAGCCATCAAGTTGAAAATGACCATGGTTTTTCCTTACAAATGGTACATTTCTTTAGTTTAAACTTTGATATGTTTTCTATGTTCTGTTGTCAAACAAGTGGTGTCAAACAAGTTATGTGAATTATTTTGAAACTGATCAACTTTTGTTTTAACAAAAAAAAAAAAAAAGAACGGGAATTATTTGGGGAAATCCTCTATGAAATAATTGGAAATACATGAAAAAAAAGAATTGAAATGAAACTATCTTAAGGTTTGTTTGTGTCAGTCATGCTTTATTTACAATTGAGAAGTAAGTACAAAGTGATAACAAAAGACAAACTATAGAGATTTCTTTGTAAAAAGACACCAGCAGTGCTGATACTCATTCATCTTAATAACCTTAGAGATCAGGAGAAGAGACTTGTGACTATTTTGGAATAAATCTTCCGGTTTGTAAATACAACAGTCAGTTCAGGGTAGTAATAGTGCTGAGAGATGATGATTTACTTACTCTCACAAATTGCCCTGATTGGAGTCCAGGTCTGGTCACTCCTGCAGGTTATGATGGCAGTGCTATGGCCAGGACGCCCTTTGACCTGCTGACCTTTAGGACAGTTAACTGGCACTGTCTGACCCACCATGAACAATGTGGTGTTGATAATGTTTCCTGTTAATCCAGGAGGTGGAGGGCATGACTGAGCTGGAGAGGAAGAAAATAAGTCATAGCTATATATAGGCAATGACCTGACAGAACATATTCTGATAATCACACTGTCAAAACATTCAGTGAACTGATGTGTCATACCTCACACTGATATATAAACAAGAAGCAACTGGACATTCAACATGCTTCTATAATTGTATTAGTATTTAAAACAAAGCAAATAACCAATGATAGGTCTGAATTACAGTGATTTTATCACATATATTTGTGTTCTTCGCCACAACGTAAGGAATAAAAGTCACTTTAGCCCACATCCCACAGTGATGAAATGCTTTTCCATGGAAAATTTTAATAAAATTAACCTTAAAACTTTAATTAAAATAAAATGTAATTGGATTAATGATGAATCATCGTCACAAGAAATGATTTAGTCATTCGGTACAGTCTGTTAACAGTAAGCTGTGTCTGGCAAGAGACAGTTTTTCTTCTTTAAAACTAAATGCATTTAAAACAAAATACAATTATTGTGCTGCGGTCATGAGCGTACATTTATCAAGGATTTAACAATGGCTCCAATTATGACCGATCAGGTTTTAGGCCCTAATTTCTTTTATAGAAAAACATTTTTTTCCTGTTTTGTCATCAGTGAATACAAATGCAAATATACAAATACAAATTCAGTCAATGCTGTATACTGTTATGAAAATTACAATCTTTTCTGCATTGAAATATTCTTCCTTAATCGTCTAACATTTTAAAATCTGTTTACCCCCAAAATGAAAAAGGAGGAAATCCATTTTAGTGCTGCATCACAGACATTTTGATCTGATTGCAAAGTAAATTGATTTAGCTTATGTCCATTTCACTGCAACACAAAACTATTTATCATCATGTATTATGTGTACTGTGGTGGGATTTTTCTCTAAATTGCCCCTCCACTCTGTATCCACTTTGATAATGACCAGGCTCTTACTGGTGAATGCACTTAATAGTGAATTTTTCTTTTTTTTTCTAAACTATGCAGGTGATGAGATGTAGCGTGTGGAATGATTGTAACTGGAAGCCTTACGTGTACATATAGGAAACGGTGAACTCCAAGAACCATTTCCCATGCAGACAATAAGAGACTCTCCCTGTAGAGTGTAGCCCTTATTGCAGAAAAACTCTAGAGCCTTCCAGCTGACTAGACTCTGCTCTTGAACCTTCCCATTTAATAATCCTTCAGGCTTTTCACAACCTTTAGGGGCTGAGACAGAGATATTCAATAAGAACATTCCGTTTCAGTCATTTGCTTAACACAAAGCACAAGCATTTTAAGCCTTTTATTTGTTACCTTCACATGTTGGTGCAGGTGAACTCCATGTTCCATCAGCCTGACATGTGACATTCTGTGGGCCAATCAGGTTCATCCCAGTGTTACAAATGTAGGTCACATTACTCTGGTATGACTCACCGGTTGGCAAAGAAGCCGCATTTTGCACAACTGGTGGAGGACCACATGAAGTTGCTAAAAAAAAAAAAAAAGTTATTTCCAAATGACTAAAGCAAAATACATGTGGCCAGTCGTGGACGAACTACACAAACCATGTAGTTGAGTAAAAGTAGAGATACAGTAGGTAAAATATGATTTCAGTAAAAGTATAAGTGGTCCTTTTAAACTATTACTTAAGTAAAAGTACAAAAGTATTTGCCCCTTAAATGTACTTAAGTATCCAAAGTACTATGATTTATTATGGCTATAATGTCAGTATATGATCAGTATAAGATACACCTGAAATACGTTTTTGGCTTAACTTTTCAATCATTATCTTAAGAAAAGTACAAAGGTAAAAATGTTTCATACATGTGGAGAGATATTGTCTGTCTATTAAGAAGAAACACAACACAGGCTCACCAACACACTCAGGTGGACTGCCACTCCAAGTTCGGTCTCCTTGACAGATCTGAACATCATGACCCTAAGATGAATTAAGGAAACACAAAGATATTTAAACAGGAGGAAGAACAGCTCTGCTTGTTTCGAATTATCACCCTTGAGTGTAACACATGCATTTTTACAGTATCACAATTTGCTCTGTCGGGAAATCTGACATTCTGTAACTGAAAGAAGAGAATAAAAAAAAAAATCATAAATAACAGTTTGGCCTATGCCGGTTTTCACACTGCACTATTGCCTCCACTATGATAATCCACAGTAAAGAGGACAGTTTTAACTAAAAGCAGCAAGATCATGCCATCTCTAATGTAACCATAACAAAAATCATATAAGAAGACAAAATTGATAAGTGGCCTGAGAGCCATGACAGTCTGGTAAAATAGTGTTTTTGGATTATTTGCAGTATAATCGTGACTAAGTAAATATATATTGTATACTGAGGTTCATTATTTGAATCAAACTATATATTCATGGTATAAGCAAGTTAAGGGCCACTAGAGTTTATATTGTACATTAGGGACTTCTCTTATTTACCCAGGCAGTGTGTAACACTGAATGATTATTGTCCAGATCCTATCGGTTAGAAGAGAATGGACAATGGTGAAAACCACCACAATTCATTTGAACTATTTTAGCCTCCACCGTGTGTCACCAAAAAGGGATGTAAATTTATGGAATTTATGGTATATTTATTGTTGCTTTGATGTCTCTCTGACGTGATTTAGCGACACCCTGTGGATATGCAGAACATCACAGCTCAAATGTTCCAATCGCAGCGCTCACATTATTATTATTAATAATATTATTACACAATAAATGCATGCAGACTACTTAGACCTGGAATCGTTAAAGCATGTAACCATTTTATTTATTGGTGGTTTGTTGGTCTGTCTGTCTATCTTCTACTTTTGTAAGTCGCTCGGGTTAAGGCCATTAATCAATCAATCAATCAATCTATCTATCTATCTATCTATCTATCTATCTATCTATCTATCTATCTATCTATCTATCTATCTATCTATGAAATAATCATAATAATAATAATAATAATAATAATAATAATAATGTAAGCGCTGTAATTGGGGCATTCAGTTGTAATTTTCTGCATGTCCACATGATGTCGCTCATGTCACATAGACAGAAAAAACTAGACACGGTGGAGACAAAAAAATCCTTAATAATGCATTGTGGTGGTTTTCACCATCGTCTTTTACTTTCTAACATCTATATCTGATATAGATATTGGAGTATAGTATGTCTTTATGTAATGATATGTATTACTTTTGTTTAATTAAAATAACAAGTTGTTATGCAATTGTTATTAGTTGTGGGTAATTACAGGCTGGTAATTAAAGTATATTCAAACTAAACAGTGTAAGAACACACCAAGGCCATTTTTGGGTGATATGGGGTGAGTTGGTCGACTTTTAGATCTGAACAAACCTTGGATGGGTTGGAGGTAATTAAGCTCCATCATATCAGCTGTATTAGTTTAAATAATTAAATTGATGAATCACTCATGTTCCAGTATCACACATAATCACATGGTAATTAAAAAACGCTACAGAATACAAATCAATGCATCTTACGGAATCTTAACAATAATTATTTCTTACATGTAGTTCAAACCCTGGTGAACAGGTGTAGATGATCATGTCCCCATAATTGTAGTTCTCCCCTCTAATATTACCATGAAGAATGGGAAGAGGCTTTTCACAGGTAACAGGCACACATGAGTTGGAGGAGAATGGTGGAGACCATCTGCCAAAAAGCTAGATAAAATAATAATTAATGAGCATCTATGATCTGGCATTGATTCTATAATGGAATTTCTAAAACTGTTCTACTGCTTATTTGTTTTAAGTTAAGCACAATTTAGTTAAAATTAAATGCAAATATCAAGGCATACCTCACATTCTGATACAGATCCACCCTCAAGATAAAATCCTGACATGCAGGATATTATAACAATGCCTCCTACAGGTGTGAGCTGACCACCTGTGACCACAACATGGGTTAAGTTGGTGGGAAGGCTACATGGTATTGGATGACACCTAACACTATGTTTGGACCAAGTGCCATCACTCAGACAGTTCACTGTGTTTGTTTGAGTAACCAGCTTGTACCCCTCTTTACACCTTAAAGAAAGACAATCATTAGAAACACAACTTGTAAAGCACATAATATTAACCAAAAGATTATCATCATGTTTTACATGTGCAATGCTTCAGTTAAATTACCTGTATTGAGCTGTGTTGCCATAAGTAAAAACCGATTCCACAGTCTCTGCATTTGGAACAGGAGGGGGCTTTCCACACGACACAGGATCACATTGTAGACTGGGCACTTCCCACCTACCCAACCTTCCAAAAAAGAGATATGGGTTGCCACGTAAACGGTATCCTTGTCTACACCCATAGATGATTCCATCAGGTACAGCTGTACCACCAAGCACAACCGCATTGGGTACTGCAGGAGGAGGTGAAGGATATCTGCCCTTGCTACAAATAGGTACCCCTGAACTCCATAATCCACCCATGTCACACACAGACTCACTGGGCCCAAGAATTGTATAACCTTCATCACACCGGAACCAAACACTGGACCCACAGGTGTGATCTCGGCCAAGAACGACACCAAACTTAAGTACTGGTGGGTTGCATATACAGGGCCGACATTCTGGCACTTTCCCAATCCAAGTGCCATCTGCTGCACAACGCAGAATTGGGCTGCCAACTGTTTCATAACCAGAAAAACAAACATATTCCACCACATCCTCAAAATTAAAACTTGAGCCATTCAGAAAGCCATGGCTAATGTCCTCGGGTGGATCACATGTGACTATATCACATCTTGGTGGAGGGTCATCCCACAGTCCATCACCTCTACAAACAAGTGTGGGGTTTCCGGCCAATGTATAACCCACATTACACTCATATTTCACTTTGTCATTATAACCATAATTTGTTCCTGTGACACGGCCATTCTGAATGATCGGAGGTTGACCACAGTTTACTGGGAAGCACTTCGGGGCATTTTCACTCCATGTACCATTAGCAAGGCAAACACTAGTATGTGTTCCATGCAGGATAAACCCACTGTGGCAGCTAAAGAGTAGGCGCTTGCCGAATGTATAATCGTCTCCTTTTATTAACACATCATGTGAGACCACAGGGCGTCCACAAGACACAGCCTTACACCATGGAGCTTTGCCATCCCATTTACCATCCATTTGGCAAGTCCTATTTTCTAAACCTTGTAAAACAAATCCAGCATGGCACTCATATTGTACCACTCCTGTGAAGTGAAAATAACTTCCTATCACTTCGCCATTAGCAATACCTCCTGGGTCACCACAGTTGACCGGGACACACTGTGGTGCTTCATTACTCCACTGATGTCCAGAGATACACTGCTGTACTGTTGGGCCATCCAGCTCGTATCCTTCATCACAGCTGTACTCCACCAATCTTCCCAGTACAGTATCTGTTACTGTAGCTGATCCATGTTCAGGATTAGGGGGTGTATCACACTTAGCTGGTACACACTTGGGAGCTGTACCATTCCATGTGCCATCCTCTTGGCACAGCAAAGTAACTCCACCATTCATTTCATAGCCAGCATGGCAGCGATACTCTACCGTGGTTCCATGCAAGAAGCTAGTGTCTGCTGGTGAAGGCGTGTCTGCTGGCTTGTCACCAGTCAGCTCTGCAGATGGATCTTGAATTTTAAAATAATCACCAAAGTCAATGTGTGGAGGGAGGCCACAGTCTGCAGGAATGCAAGTGGGTACTGAACTTGACCAGCCATGTTCCTCACAGGTAAGGTGGCTCTGCCCTATGAGCAAGAAACCTGGGAAGCAGCTGTAAAAGATGGTCATACCAAACTTATGATCTCTGCCTTCAACAAATCCATTGTCAATTGGTTTCGGGGGCAAGCAGTAGATCTGTTTGCAAGATGGAACCTCTTTGTCCCATTTACCATTTTCCAGACAGGTAAGAGTTTCTGGACCTTCTAGGCTATATCCTCGCTGACAGGTGTAAGTAACAGATCTGCTAAAACGAAGATGTGAGAACTTAGCAAATCCCTTGGGGATCTCTTTGGGTGGAGGACATTCAATTGGATGACAAGCAGGTACTCCTCCAATCCAAAGGCCACTTTGACCACATATCACAGTTGAGTTACCCACTAGGTCATATCCAGGCTTGCAGCTGTACAGAGCTGTGCTAAGATACATAAGTCCCTGAACATCCACTATACCATGTGATATTTCTTCAGGATGTGGGCACTCCACAGGAATGCATTCTGGATGTGGGGTGCTCCAGTGTCCATCGGCTTGACAGCTAACAGAAGCCTCTTTTCGAAGGGTAAAACCAGCCATGCAGGTATAGGCAACCACACTGCCAAAATAGGTAGATGCAGATGATGGATCACCAAAGGAAACTTCTGGTGGTGGGCCACAAGATACCTTTTTGCAAACTGGGAAAGAATCATTCCATTCTTGTGATGGGGTACATCTGAGAATTTTTGCTCCATGAAGAACATAACCTTCCTCACAGGAAAGCTCCACAGTTCCCGAGTTTGAATCCAAGCTTCGTAATACTAGATGGTTCTCCTCTAAAGGTGGCTCCACACACTGAACTGGAGAGCAGTAAGGAGTTTTGGTTTTGTCCCACTTTCCATATTTTAAACAGGTCCATACTGCATCTCCATTGAGTTCATAACCCTCATCACAGACATATTCCACTTTACTTCCCACTTCAAATATGGAGCCACGATACTCCCCATGCAAGATTTCAGGAGGTTGTGGGCAGATTAAAAGCTTACAAAAGGGAGGATCAGAGTTGGACCATTGTTTGTTGGGCATGCATTCACGGTCAGCGGTCCCTATGAGATGATAACCTGCATTGCAAGTATATGTCACTGTACTTTTGTACACATAGTTGTCTCTCTTTGTGGAGTCCTGGAAAAATAGAAATTAAACCAATCAGCAACCATTTATGGAATGGCAATCAAACGGGTAATAAACACAAATTATATTATACTACTATTAATATGTATTTCAATGTAAATAAAAGTGAATAAATATGGATGCACTTCTATTAATCACCTGGATGAAGCCGTTTATCAGATTAGGAGGACTAGAGCAACTAATAGGTTGACAAGTTGGTAGAACTCCACCCCACTCTCCATTAGCCATACATGTCCTTCTTTTCTCCCCTTGAATGTAGTAGCCCTTATCACAGGTATATGCAATCACAGCTCCAAAACTGTAGTTGTTCCCAATGAAATTACCCCTCTCAATATTCTCTGGCTTTGAGCATCTAATGGGCACACAGCCAATATCCATTGGTGAAGGTGACCACTCTCCTCCCATTAAGCATTTTAGAGTCCCTGTGGTACTGAGCATAAAACCTTCTTCACATTTGTAGCTGATCTCTGTGTTACTAGCATATTTGGGTTTATAAATAGAGTCTAAAATAGCATGAGGTAGAACAGGTGGGCGCTGGCAGAAGGTGGCAATGCAGTATGGTATACTGTGTCCCTCAGGCGGTGCCCAAATGCCCTCTGCATTGCAGAACAATTTGGTGTTGTTGCCAGCAGTGTAGCCATCATCACAAAAGTAAATTGCCGTGTCACCAAATAGTTTGTGTCCGGTGTCTGGATGTGCATGGTCAACGGGTGGTGGTGGTCCACATGAGCGAGGTACACACTGGGAAAATTCATGACTCCATTCACCACTTGGTAGGCATTCCTGAGTTTCGGAACCAAGTAGTGTGTATCTGTATGTGAATAAATAATAGTCATATTTTCTACAGAGGTGGTAAGATATTATATAAGATTAGGAACAAATATATATCATTCCTATATTTCTAATTATGTGTAAAAAATAATTGAATTGTAGTTACCCTTCTTTGCAGATAAAGTGCACCTGACTACCCAGAGTAAAGTTGTCTCCTTTAATAACTGCATCCTTTAAGAGAGGAGGTTCTCCACAATTCACTTTGGCACAAACAGGAGCAGGGAATGTCCATTTTCCAGAAGCTTCACATTTCAGTTGCTCTTGGCCCTGTAATCTTTACAGCAAATAGACGAACCCATTATTGCCACAAAACTGTAGTTACTATTCCTTTCTTTTTCTTAATAGTGTAAGGTGCAGTTTCCTAATATTACCTGTATCCTTTAATGCAGGTGTATGTCAAAGTTGACAAGTAAACATTTCCGTTAAAACTGATATCTGCGTAGTCCACAGCAGGGGGATTGCTGCAGGTCACAGGTTCACAGCTAGGGGAAACTCTATTCCATGTCAGGTCTGATTGACACTGTATTTCTGTTGGCCCTTGAAGAATATAACCTTTCTCACAGCTGTGAAAAATAAATTAATAAACATTTAAATTAGCTTTTATTTTGTTCTAAAGACAATTTTTGATTAGAGAAAATGGAGAACATAGTTTCCTGAGAATAACTAAAATGCTTCTCATAATCAACTCTTATTCTAGCACTAAAAGTGATACCTGAAAGTCACCTTGCTTCTGTATGTGAAGTTTGTTCCCTCCAAAATTCCATGATTTGGGATTGTAGGTGGGCTACATGATAGGGCTAAAAGAATAATAAAAAAAATAATCATATGAAAACAAAAAAAAAAATGAAAAAGGTCGTTCTTATATTGCTCATATCAGCTGTTTTGTCTATTTTCGTGTGCATAGACAAGGGCAGATGCAAGAAACATATGGCTTATTTGCATTTTCCTTGTATGGGCCAGTCTCTCAGTGTGCTGATACTGCAAAGAAGTCTATCCGAACTGTTCCAGCAACATGTAAAACATAAAAAAGGAAAGAAATATAGGCAAAAATAGACACTCTAATTTATTTTGTTTTTTAGCTGTCTTTCTACGAACAGAGGAAACTGGAAAAAGAGAAAATGAGATTGTGTAGATAAAATTATTTGCTGGTTCATTCATTTCAAACTTACTTATATCATACCAGTATGATGGTGAATAATAATAATACAATATATGAAAAATACTAGAATTAGTACAGAAGATTTCAGTGTAGTAACTCTACCCTTTTTAGCAACAAAAAAAATGCTAATTCCAAGCATTGTAGTACCTTTTGAGAGTGTTGTGGATAGTTCAATAAATGGGTGATCTACTAAGAACATGAATGCAAATTTATGCAAATACACTTCACCTAATTAACATGAGACTAAGACAATATAAAAAACTGTGTGAACATACATCTCACTGTATGTGAGAATAAATAATAACGGCCTTCTACTTACTGTTACATTAAAAAAAAAAAAGAATTAGGGTGCATAACTTTTATTTGGGGCTTCCAATTGTTTTGTATTCCTCCCATTAAATTATAAACATTTTATTGGACTTAAATATTCTTAGCTTCAAACACCAAGTATACCATTTTACTGTAGGGTTCTATCTGCCTCATAACAGATTACTATACATAACATACTATTTATAAGTGCCTTTCTGATGCGACAATCCCATTAGCCATTTTGGAAAACAGAAATAAACCTTTTCATTATTTGCTTTGAAAACTAAAAAACATGACCAATGCTTTGGCTGAAAAAACTGTACATTTGACTTCTGAATGAACTATGCCTTTAACAAAATATAAAATGTATTTGCATTAGGTTATATTAAGTCCTGCTGCTTACCTGTACAGCTCTTCCCATCCCCAGTAAAAGGATAAATGCAGGTACAGGTGTATGAGCCGTCTGTATTGTGGCAGCTGGCATTCTCATCACAGTCAGAACCCAAGGCACACTCATCCATATCTACAACAAAAATGTATGATATTCTGCATGTAATTGGGAATAAAACTGAAAGTGCTAATAGACATTTCCAGTGTCAGGTTGGTTTACTCTCTTTTACCCAGACATGCCGGCAGGTTTCCGGACCACATGCCGTTGTTGCTACACTGCATTTTGCTCTCGCCAAGGAGGTAGAAGCCAGGCTTGCACTGATACAGCACTGAACTCCCAGCATCGAAATCCTCCCCATGATACTGACCATGCACCAGAGCAGGAGGCGCACCACAGTTCACACCTGCATAAAAACATTAGACTGTATGTATGGATGCCAAATTCACTCAATGATTCTGTGTGTTAGTCTGAAAAATGTCATCATATTGAATATGTGAATTGTATCTACAGAACTTAACAATAATAAAAAAATCACTACACATTATTTTGTACTGTGTCTATTTTGCCTATTGTCAATAACTCAACTTTATGCTTACACACTCACGTTCACAGCGAGGCTGGGCATGGCTCCAAGCCCCTCTGTTTAGACACCTCTGCACTGGGTCCCCCACAAGGTAATATCCAGGATTGCAGGAAAATTTTACCTGAGAGCCAGGCCTCACTGCCAAACTGGAAGAGCGCAAGTTCGGTATAGTACCTTGCAGCAGGGGGCAATCTAACACAGAAAAACATGACTTTTTACTGTAAGCAGTACTGGTTACTACATTGCACAAAACTTTTTTATATAAACCATTGTTTGATGTGACAGCTCCACAAATTCTGAAATTCCCTACAATATACGCAAATCTAAAAACTAGCATAGCCATGTCTACAAGCATTTCTTTTCATGGCCTGCATTTGAAATATGCAACATCATAGGATTTTAACACAGTACCACTTGTCTACTATTAACACAAATTTTCAGCTCCACCTATTTTTTAAATAAATGCAACGAAACTGCTGATCAGTTTGTTCATTTTGATCACTTAAACAGCCTCACACATTAAAATAAGTAATACATTTTTATGAAATATTCACAATTATTTCATGAATTAATGCACATTCATAGTAAAATCATGTTAAACAGTGTTTCTCACCAGCACAGAACATGCTCTTAGGGCTGGTTTTGACTCGACCTGTGATACCATGAAGGAAGTCAGGCCAGGCAAACACATTCCCTCTCTGTAGGCCACTAGGGCAAGCACTGGCCACAGACCTGATCTGAGGAAGACAAATATGTGAGCTTTAAGCTTGGAGCACATTCGCCCAGTTAAACACTTTAAAATACAAATCCTGGATTTGTTGCTTCTACAGACAGGCCTGTAAACAGGATCCAGGATTTCCACTTCGTGCAAATGTTCCTCTTCCTTTTCTTTTTTATGTCTCCTCAGTAATTGTTAAAAACGCACACATTAAAGCCATGCACCTGAAACTAACTCAACTAATGCTGCTGCAACTTTGAGTAGTGACTAGTATGCCATAGTTACTATTCACATTATTACCATATATTATAATTTACTTACTATCAATTACTTTTTACATTTATTCACAACTATTCTATTAGAAGCAAACCTATTGAAGGCACACCTATATTGCCCTCAGTAGCTGTTCTGAGGTCATTTGGGAACATGAAATGAAATTCTTTCTGTATAAAGACTTTGACAACTGGAGATGCTATGCAGAAGCTATAACCTGAAACTACCAACATCCAGACCTGTGTCTTAATAGCTAATTACTGTTTCCGAATATATTCATATGAACAGATG
Source organism: Silurus lanzhouensis (assembly GCA_039877035.1). Lineage (NCBI taxonomy): Eukaryota > Metazoa > Chordata > Actinopteri > Siluriformes > Siluridae > Silurus > Silurus lanzhouensis. The sequence goes on from JBCEWE010000142.1 coordinate 510,636, forward strand.
CTTTCTTTTGAGAATATTAAAAAAAATCAAGATATGGAATTTTTCAAGACACTAGCATTTTTCTGTCATTTAGGGCTACAAAGGAAAGTAAAAAGCTGATGAAAGAGGATGGTGCTCAGCCACAGCTGATTTAGAACCATTTTAGAAGAGAAGTAGAGCACTGATCTCATTCATTAATCACATGAGATCATACATTCCTATTTTGGGATCTCATCTAGGAACAAAGAGCAGAGAACAAAACCCCTTGTGAAATTATTCAGTGCAATCACCAGTACCACTAGGTATTTTTATGACTTATTTGTGATTAAGTGAAGCCTTTATTTAAAGCTCCACTGAGACTAAAGAAATGTGTATTGAAGTCTTCTTATTTAATTTACCATATGATTTGGATTTGTATTGTATAGATTTGTATTGTATGTTTTTTTAACAAACCATTCCACATTTAATCCCCATTCTTTATTATAGTAATCTCCACTCTCCTGGGAAGATGTTCCACTAGGTTTTGGAGTGTGCTTGTGGAGATTTGTGATCATTCAGCCAAAAGGATTTTAGTAAAGTAAGCTACTGATGTAAAGTGAGAAGGCCTGGTTTATTGCAGTCAATGATCTAATTTATCCCAAAGGTGTTCAGAAGGCTTAGTGTCAGAGTTTTATAACAGGCCACTCAAGATCTTCCACTCCAAACCATGAAAACCATCCTCTTCATGGAGCTGGCCTGGAGTATAAGGGCATTGTCATGCTGGAACAAGTTTGGTTCTAGTTAAAGTGAAGGGAAGTTTTAATGCAGTTTGGGGAAAAACTACATAGGGCTGAAAAAGTCAATGTGTCCCAATTCTACTGTCCAAATAGTCTATGTTTTATATATATATATATATATATATATATATATATATATATATATATATATATATATATATATATATATATATATATATTGCAGATAAAAGACAAATTGAGTCTAAAATGTAACAAATAACAAATCTAGCAGAGATGTACCTGTTGTGGTGAGAGGACATAATCCCAGATATTAAGCTGGCTGAGAGAACCAACAAAAGACTCAACTGGGTTGAAGCCCTCGCCTCTCTGATCCTGATCCTGTCCCAGCACCAGAGCACCACCTCCTACACAGATTACAGAGCCCAAAAAGTTTCCTTATAATGTTACTATCATCCATTCTGAACTGTAAAGTTGTTGTATAAGACTTTTTTTTTTTTCTCATTTACATGAGTGGTACTATACTGGGTGGTACTACTGTACCTGGTATGGTGCTACCCATGGACAGACCCTTTCCACCATCAGAAAGGCTTCCATCAATATAAATTCTCCAGTCACCGTCTGTACTCCTCCAGGTCACACCAATGTGATGCCACCGGCCATCGTTCACCGCCGGACAGTCAGTGATCCGTTCTTTCCCGTTCACATACACCACCCAGCTAAATGATACCAGGAGAGAGCTTACATACCTATCACTTATTTACATTTTACATATACATATATCAAAACTCAGTGCTGAGCTATCTGTCAAATAATATTAATATTATGTTTGTGATAATGATAAATACCAAGATAATAAAAATAAATAAGTGCAGACATTCTTATTCTTTTTAAAAAGCTTGACTAAGGGCCAAAGACTGCTCACCCATTGTAATCTATGAGAAGAAAAGCATTGTCACTGCCCCCTTCCACGGCATAGGAGACCGGGGTTCCGTAGTTGACCGTGTCTGTTGACCTCATCCAGAATGTGCAGGTGATCTGAGTGAGTGCTGGCATCATTCCATCCATCATCACATAACCATGAATACCAGACACCTCAAACTCCAAGTTGAAAGAGGAAGACATTTCTGGAAATAAATACAAAAATATTATAGTACAGCACACAACAGAGAAACAGTCAAGCCTTGTGTAAAGAAGTTTGTATAAGTAATCAGACCCCTGAAGAACAATCACAAATCCCGACAGCAACATTCCACAATATATGGCATTTTTTACAAAATAGTGATGCAAAATACTTGTTTATTAAGAGATTGCCCACAAAAACGTTTTGTACCACATATTATCTAATACATAATGCGAAATAATATAAATAATGAATGCATGAATTATTTCACTGTAAATGGAAAGTTCTTTGAGCAATCCACAAAACATGCATTATCCCATAATAATAATAATTACTTCCTGTTTCTACTAAATATACCTGGTATTTCCTTGCTTGCTGCTTCCTACAGTTATGGAAAAAAAACAAACGCTGATCTAGTCTTTAAGATGTCTTACGATCTTAACCTTCCTATCTCTCTGCATCTGTTTCCCAGCCATGGTGTTTATACCTGTCTCACACCTGGTTCCGTTGAACCCAGGAGGGCATCGGCACATGTAGCTCCCCACTTCATCTTTGCAAGTGGCACCGTTCAAACACGGGTTAGACTCGCACTCGTCCTCATCAACCTGGCAGAGCTTCCCACTGAACCCGCTCACACACTCACACCTGAGGAAGAAATAATAGATAGATAGATAGATAGATAGATAGATAGATAGATAGATAGATAGATAGATAGATAGATAGATAGATAGATAGATAGATAGATAGATAGATAGAACTTTATTGTTATTGCATTGTACAGGTACACAGCAACGAAATGCAATTTGGCATCTACCAGAAGTGCATTTAGCAATCGTGCAAATAGTGCAGATAAATAAGTAGCATATTTACAGCATGTGTTATTTATGTAAGCATATCTACAATGAACAAATATAAAGGCTATAACAGTACAGAGATCTGTGGACATCATTAAGAAGTACATACAAAAAATAAATGTTTTAAGGCTATGGCATTGAAGAGGAAATTTGCAAGCTGAATATATATCAAGTCAAGTCAAGTTTATTTGTATAGCGCTTTTCACAACAGCTTTACACAAATCAACAGTGATGGTGAATGGTGTGAATTTGTCCCTGATGAGCAAGCTGTGGCAAGGAAAAACTCCCTTAGATGTTATGAGGAAGAAACCTTGAGAGGAACCAGACTCAAAAGGGGAACCCATCCTCATCTGGGTGACATCAAGAGTTTGATCATAAATTTTTCCAACAATACAGAACACTGGACCGTGAGAACTAACATGATTACTGGAGTATAAGATTATAAGTGATGTTCTTTCTGCAGTCTTAAAAAGTCTTTATGGTTAGTATATATATATATATATATATATATATATATATATATATATATATATATATATATATATATATATGCAGTTTCATCTATGCTAGTCCATTTTTAAAGGTCTTTAAAATGTCTTTAAATAGTGTAACATGCATCGTAGGTTTTTTATTTTGATTTATTGTTAGTTTAATTAGTTTATTGTATTTTTAGTTTATTGTCAGGTTTATTAATTTTCTTGCACGGATTAATTGCAGGTCTCAACAATGTTGCCTGGAGAAGCACGCAAGCTGGAAATGTATGTTTATGTAGGGCCATTTATCAGCAGCAGATCAGTATTTTTCCAGCTTTAATTTCGAACTACTACTGGTAAGCTATTATAAAAAAATAGTCATTAAACACAGCAACTTTATAAATAGCAAAACAACCAAAAATCTAAAGTCTGTTATATATTCTGCTATATTACATATTGTCAGCATCTCAATGTGGTTTCTTACTTGAAGTCATTGACAGCATCCACACATGTTCCTCCATTCAGACAAGGGCTGGTGTAGCACTCATCAATATTCACTTCACAACTCTCCCCAGTGAAACCATTACTACATAAGCAGGAATACCCAGCTTTCAGGTCCTGGCACACTCCTCCATTTTGGCAAGGCCTGGACTCGCACTCGTCTATCTCCATTTCACAACGAAGTCCTACAAGTAGAACATTAGGCTGCTCATTATCATCTGAATGAGGTATTGAAAAGACTATGACAGAGATAAAGTGGCATGAATTTCCACCCTTAAAAGGTCTGTAATTCAGTGGTAGGACAAATATATCAGGATAACTTTAGGAAATCCTCTAGGAAAAGTCAGAAAAGATAAAAAAACAAAAACAATAAAGAAAATAACATCCAAGCTTTCCTCTGTCAACTGAGCCAAAATAAGTAAAAAAAAAACATCTATTCAGCACATTGAGCAAGATTTGTATTTTTTAGAATACATTCCACTGAGTATGTTTTGGAGGTGTAGATGTTGTAAATAATTGCAGATCAGATATTTTAATCTTCTATGGCTTCCTGTCATCTCACTTTATTATGTTGAATTTTAGTTGTTTAGTTGTCACCTGTGAATCCATCTGCGCAGCTGCAGCTGAACCGATTCACCTCGTCCACACAAACCCCGTCATTCAAACACGGAGAAGAGTTGCACTCGTTTTTGTCAACTTCACACAATGAACCTACACACACACACACACACAAACAAAAACACTCTTACTGGCCAGCTATGTGCTTAATCATGCCCAGGTCTCAACAAAGAGGTCAGTGGCTAAATGGAAAAGAGCTGTAAGCCAAAGCATGTGCCCTACCTAGCCAACAAATCCGCACTCACTAGTCACTATTCCTTTGAGACTTCTCAGACAGCTGTGCCAGCTCAGATTTTTTCAAGCAAATGTAATTGGCCAAGCAGCAACACTCTGTGGCTATTTGCTCCTGTAAATCTGTGTTGGCAGTGAGATTCTTACCCACAAAGCCAGGCTTGCACTGGCACTGAAAGCCTCCCACTGCGTCTCTGCACAGGCCGCCGTTCTGACACGGAGCCGAGTCGCACTCGTTAATGTCACTCTCACATTTTGCTCCTGAGTAAGTAAAAAGGATACACACAGTAAACCAACCAACCAACAAACAAACATGTCTACATTTAAACTTTATAGTCAATTTACATTTCATAAAATCCAACTGATTAACATAGCAACCGTGAACTCAATACAATAATCATTCTTTTGCAAACACACTTTCAAGTATATAGTGCATTTTATATACTATTGAACAAACAATTGTTGCAATTGTACCATCAAAATGTATGTCAGTGGTTTTTACATTATAATGATATTATATCCTTTTATAATCCAACCTCCATATGAGACCAGATAGATAAAAATTTAAAGGAAATCGAGCTGAGAATGTCAAAGCTACTCTGGCAGAATCAGTCAACTTTTGAAACACTCTCTGAAATTCAGCTTCTGTAACAGATCCTTCATTGCAGTCATTCATATGCATTTATGCACTTTATTTAACAGCTAATCCAAAAACACAAACATGCCAACAAACAACATATGTGTTATTTATTGCCATAAACCTGATCATTAAGTACAATCTTTAAAAGGTAACAGTGATCAGCCATTGCAATCAGTCATTGCTCAACATGCTCTAGATTGTAATAAATGAACAAACACTCAATTGGTGACACACTGAAAGCTATAAATACATTCATTCTAAAGAAATGTATCTTCTATTTTAATAAGCATAGCAAAATATGTTTTTGTAGTATATGTTGTATATTACCTGTGAACCCTGTGAGACATGTGCACACATAACCCACTCCGACCTCCTCACAGGTGCCGTGGTTCTGACACGGGTTGAGGAAGCACTCATGGAACATCTGAAACATAAAGTAGAGCAGGTCAAATTGTTCATATTTCTATTTAGGTTGACTGAATACAGAAGTCATTCATCAGCAAAAAAAAAAATGTTCATTAAGTAAAGATAATGTAAGTTTTATAAAACTACACGTGACAAAATGACTTTTAACCTTTTTATAGTAACAGATACATTATACAGTATTTTGTGGATGTCAATAAAACAAGATTGTTTCCAAGTTAACTGAAGAAAAACTGCAAAACAAACCAGGCTTATAACACTGTTGATTATTTTCCTATAACAGCACCGTACAAATGTTTTATTTCTTATATGCAGCCTGTAGTGGATTGTGATGCTTTTAAAAACATAAAATAGCTATAAATCTGATGAACAGATTGACTTGCCTGACTGCTGGCCTGGTAGTCTCTTTTCGGAGGACTTTTTGTAGCAGTTGTTACACTTTCCTCCTTAGGCAAGAAACTGGAGCCAAAGGCTGTGATGCAGAGTTATACAGACAAAAAAAGAGAAAGAAGCAGATGAAAGGCAAAAGAAAATAGGACACAGCCAGCAATTGAAAGACATGTCTGCTATCAGAACTGGAATACATTATCCCGAGGCATTTATCAACTTCATCATCTTTTCCAGCCTGCAGCTAATTATCCTTTTCTGTAAGAAGAATCTTCCACATGAGCCTATCTGTGTTATCACGCAAGTAGACGTCCTTCCTTCCGGACAAAAATGCTGACATTACCAGTCAATTTATTTAATAATGAAAAAGCTTGTAAATGAATACTGTATAATATTTAAGTTGACTAAGGTAGACTGTGGTTTTGAATATAATTTAGTATAGTATAGTATAGTATATAGACATACTGTATAGTATATGTTTGATCTGGAAATTAGCTCCGCCTACAGTTGCAAACCAAAAAGTCAGATCAGAATTTATGGAAAAGGAAGCCTTGACATTGCTTTTAATAAAGGGTGGAGGTTGAAAATTGAGGTCATTCTAAGGAAATATCTTTTATTCAGATTGACATCACTGTGTGTCACTCAATAAGCTGCTTATAAACACATCATTATAACCGTATTTACTACGAATATAAATAATAAAGATAGAATACTGGAGCACTGTTGAATGTTTCTGGCTCCTGAGATGGTTGTGGTGCCATAGAAAGGACAGGAGAGGCAGTAAGATCGTCCCTCTTCAGGTTGGTAGTAGTCACGTGGACAGGGGTAACACGGGACCAGTCCGGTTCGAGAGAAATGACCTGCAGAGCATGGGACTAGAGAAGACATGGAGAAGGAAAGAGAGACAATGAGAAGATAAGATCAGGAAAAAAAGGAGAGATAGAATTAGGAGGTGAGGTGAAGACATTGAGTGATGAGGTGAGATTAAAGAACAGGAATGTGCCTGTTCTATCACTGCAGATAAGAAATACTGCTGAGCTGGATAATGACTGTGCAGCAGAGATGACGCTCACCTCCACATTCGCTCTGGTCCATGGCTCCTCTGTTGACGGTGGAGGTTTTCAGAGGGCAGGGCACACATGAGCGTGAGCCAAAACCAGGCTGATACTGGCCCAGTGGGCATGACTCGCACGTCTCCAGTCCACTGAGTGATGAGCTGCCAGGCTTACACTGTGCTGGAGACAGATACACACACAAAAAACAAAACCATGCACAGATAATTACCATTAATATGGAACATTTCTTAAACACTGACACTGCAATATATAAACAAGCGCTTTAAATCAGAGGTTAAAATGAAGAAAGGGGTTCATGATTTTAATAATTAATTGAATTGCTTGCTGGCATAATTCTGTTTTTTTCTCAAGCGCATACCTTTGCACTCGGACAGGCTGCGCGAGTGAAGGTATGGGGTGGAGAATCCGTCTGGACACATTTTGCACTGTGTCTGGCCTTCCTCGTCCTGATACGATCCCCTCCTGCAGCTCTCACACTCAGCAGAGTCCACTGAGAAATAAGTCCCCACTGGACACTGCACTACAGGACACAGAGGACAGAGGCTTCAGTTCACTTTCTCACCAATACTGTTATTGGCTTTCAGTCTACTTAGACAGAGAGCAATTTAATCGCCGAACAAGCGATCTATCAATACATTTTACATTGTCGTATGCATATTTGTATCCTGTATTAATAATTTTTAAGGGATATTTTCATAATATGTATGTAAGTTACATTTAATGTGCCCTATACAATAAGAGCCTGTACTTTAAAATGCTAATTTAAATAAACTATATATAAAAATAAATAAAAATAAGCTAAACCAAATAAAATATTCTAAATAAGGAATAAGTCATAATGAGTCATTCTGTTATATTTTCTATGAATGCACGAGTGCTGGGATCCTCTTATAGCACTGTGACATTTTTATTTTGCATGTATTTTTTTCTAAGAAATGACATTTTTATCCATTTATCATTATATGTATTTATTAGTTACATAAAAGCTATAAACAATCACTGAACATCCTCTCTCATCCTTCTGACCAATTAGATTCACAAAAACATCAGTGCTTTAAGCAGAAAAATAAGATTGTAAAAAAATCTTCTTCTGCACACCTTTGCCCTAGATATACTATTAAAAACTAATCCAACACATTAAAACATGTGTATGCATGTGTACAGTCTGCTGCTATAGGAGCTGTTTGTCATACGAAGATGAAGCACATGGTGTGATCAACACAAATTTGAACGTTTAGTTCATTTCAATTTTAACAATATCACTAAAAAGTCAGAATTGTTGTATGTGATGATTTATCATGCAGTATGAGCTCAGCAACTCACCGCACATGCGGCCCTTCAGCACAGATCCTGGGCGACAGTACAGATAAGCCTTCTTACTGTCCAGAGATTTAGGGTCGGCAACAATCATCTCAGATGATACATGAAAGGTGCTCAGTGGCTGTTTACTCAGTGTCCTCTTCAACCGATTGGTCAATAACTCCAGCGTTCGCAACAGTCGCTTTTGATTGGCTGCTTCCATCGAGTCATTTCTCGAAAGTGGCAGTGGGATGCTTGCTGGGAGAAAGGAGAGATGGCAGAACAGCACCGAGTCTTTGCATTAAAATGTTTAGACATTAATCATTGTTCTGCAAAAAATAAGTGTTTTGTTATTCTACAGATCAATTTGAAAGGATTTGTATATTTTACCTGAGATATTAAAGTATATCTGGATCTTTTGGTCACGTGTGGGACCAGTGATCTCACGATGCCGTTTACCCCTCAAAGGGGAAGTGTGATGGAATGCACCATCCTGCTGGAGAGGAGCACGCTGATGATCTGGAGAAAAACCACTATCAAAGTAAGCATAGTCCTGACCATTACTGCTCCATCCTCCTGGACCTGAGAAGAGAGAGGGTACATTAGAATACATCACATTTGTACTATTATGTAATTTAATGCTAGACAGTATAAGCATTTGGGATTACATCTTAACATTTATAAGGCAATATGAACAGAGCTCTGTCAGACATTTGACGCTTTTTCAAACTTGAGGCAATGTAGTGTTTTAGCATGTTAGATCTCAATGGGTAAGTTTCATGGTATCACTAAAAGATGTGTGGTTTTAAACACCTGCTATGGCATCATAGCATAATTTGCATTAGGATTCTGACAGCTACATCCTTCACTATTCTGCTATAAAGTGAATATTAAAAACCCCAACAGAATTTAGAATTACACATTGGAGCACGTGCAGGCAGTGAATCCTCACCAATGGCAAATCCATTTGGATAATCATAGTTGTACTCCAGACATTGTCCCTGCGTCGTCACTTCCAGTTTACAGTTGATCTCATCTCCACCGCAGATTTTAGGAACCTGTAAGATTGTGGATGTTTTAGAAAACAACAGATGAGGGAGGCCAGAGCAAACTATATGAACAACAATTTGTGAATGCCTGACTCTAATATTCATATCTGCTTTTGTACATCCCATTTCACATTAAATCCCCGATTGCTGTAAAATAAGCTCCACTTTTCTGGGAAGATGCTTCACTAGATTTTGGAGTGTGGATATGGAGATGAAGGGTGAGGAGGCCTGGGGTGCAGTCAGTGTTCAGTCAGTTGTGCAATCTAATAGTTAAAGTGAAGAGAAGATGTAAAGCTGCTGCATCCAACGACGTCCTATATATTGTAACTTAGTGCCTCCAACTTTGTGGTAACAGATTTAAAAAGAACCACATATTGCTGGAAAAGTCAGGTGTCCACATACTTGTGTTCAAATAGTTTATCTGTGTTGTTCATGCTTTATGTTTATGTGTGAGAAATCTTACTAGATCTCCTAGAATATTAGTGAAATCTCCAGTGAAGGACTTTAGCAGGTCTGGGTCGTCACAGCGTGATGCTTTAAACAGCATCTCGAAGGGTTTGAAGCCATTATTGGCTATTCTGTTCTCTAAAAAAAGAAAACTTTGATCCAAGCAATCTTTAAAGTATGAAATGTGACATGAATGAAATATGACTTAATAAAATATGAATTTTCACTGCCCAGTGGAGACAGCAACAAGAGGCAAAGAAATGAAGTGAGATATCAGAGAGAGGATACTCACGGGAGCAGTCTGGTCTGTCCGGAGTTCGTGATGGTTCCCATCGACCATTATTTGGGCAGAAATAGCTGTGCACTGCATTCTGGGTAAGACTGTAACCCTCTATGCAGAACAGAGTGCAATTCACCCCCTTCTCCTCTTTTGTGCAGGAGAAATTTGCATTGACCGGCACATACGGTTGCTCACATGTGGAACCTGTTGATAGATTTATAAGGAGCATAAGAAATTTATATACAGCAAAGTAGTTTTACAATGTCAAAGAAAAAAAAAGGAAATTATAAAAAAAAAAAACTGAAAAACTCAACCAGTAAGTCTGGAAAGCTCATCAGATGATCCTGCAAGTAATGTCTGGCAAACAGCCAAAAAAGATTAAAATGAAAAAAAAAAAAAAGTAAAAAATTTCTATTTATAACATCTTTAAAAAAAAAATTGTATATTTGATTGTTTATTTGCTTTTATTATATTAGGGTTACACAAAGATTGTATTTTGTGAAGAGCCATTTTAACAAATGCAGTGATAAAAACAAACATTTTAACAGGAACCATTCAAAATAGTGGCATGACACTGGCATATTAGTGGTCCAGTATGTGTATATACAGTGCCCTCCACAATTATTGGCACCCCTGTTTAAGATGTGGTCGTGGACTTCTAAAAATTCTCCCTTTTTTTAAAACAACATAGAACCCAAATGCAAAAAAAGAGAAAAATCCAACCTTTCATTTAAGTACATTACTTTGGTGGTAAAAAAATCACACATTTAGAAAGAAAAAAAAAACTTGAAATCATGTGTGCCACAATTATTGGCACCCCTGATGTTAATACTTTGTACAACCTCCTTTTGCCAACAAGACAGCACTTAATCTCCTCCTATAACATTTCACCAGATTGGAGAACACAGAGAGAGGGATTTTTGACCATTCTTCTTTGCACAATCTTTCTAGATCATCCAGTGTCCTGGGTCCTCTCTTATGCACTCTTCTCTTTAGCTCGCCCCACAGGTTTTCGATTGGGTTGAGGTCTGGGGACTGAGATGGCCATGGGAGGACCTTGAGTTTGTGACTGCTGAACCACTTTTGTGTAGATTTTGCCACATGTTTTGGATCATTATCCTGCTGAAAGACCCAATGACGACCCATCTTCAGCTTTCTGGCAGAGGCCATCAGGTTTTATTTAAAATATCCTGGTACTTCAAAGCGTTCATAATGCCATGCACCCTAACAAGGTTCCCAGGGCCTTTGGAAGAGAAACAGGCCCACAGCATCACAGATCCTCCACCATACTTCACGGTGGGCATGAGGTGCTTTTCGGCATACTCATCTTTTGTTTTACGCCAGACCCACTTAGAGTGTTTGTTGCCAAAAAGCTCAATCTTAGTCTCATCTGACCAAAGCACACGATCCCAGTTGAAGTCCCAGTACCGCTTAGCAAACTCCAGACGTTTACGTTTGTGAGTGTTAGTGAGAAAAGGCTTTTTCCTTGCATGCCTCCCAAACAGCTTGTTGGCATGTAGAGAGCGTCTGATGGTTGTTTTGGAGACTCTGTGACCCCAAGATGCCACTCTTTGATGCAATTCTGTGACGGTGAGCTTGGGAAATTTTTTTACTTCTCTTACCATCCTCCTCACTGTGCGTTGTGGCAAGATAATCTTGGGACCTCTTCCAGCCTTGTTTGTCACTGTTCCAGTTGTTTTAAACTTCTTAATGATTCCTCTGACTGTAGATAACGGCAAGTTAAGGCGAGTGGCTATTTTCTTGTAGCCATTGCCTGACTTATGAAGGTCGACACACATCTGCCTTACTTGAATGGTGTGTTCTCTTGTCTTTGCCATGTTGACAAATGGGTAAGAGAATTAGGCCTCTGTGTCAAGTCATATTTATACCCCAGGAAAACAGGAAATCATGAATTACTAATTAAAAGTCCCTAGATACCCTGACCAACCTTAGCAACTACAGAAAAATATATTAAAAAAAAAAACCAATTAAATTTTTTTTAATTTAATTGTTTTTTAATAATTGTGGCACACATGATTTCAAGTTTTTTTTTTTTTTTCTAAATGTGTGATTTTTTTACCACCAAAGTAATGTACTTAAATGAAAGGTTGGATTTTTCTCTTTTTTTGCATTTGGGTTCTATGTTGTTTTAAAAAAAAAGGAGAATTTTTAGAAGTCCACGACCACATCTTAAACAGGGGTGCCAATAATTGTGGAGGGCACTGTATATATATATATATATATATATATATATATATATATATATATACTCTATGTCATTGCTACTTGTACCTTGCACTGTGATGATGAGCTCACAGGTGCGGTTGTTGCCAGATGGATCTGTGGCGGTGTAATACACTGCTGTCTCTCCAACAGGAAATGGATCAGCAGGAGAATGAGTGCTGGAAATGTTCAGTTGAGCACCTACAATTCGGAAGACACCACTTCAATAATGCATAACTTTAAAGTAACTGTAATAGAATATATATATATATATACACACACAGAGAGAGAGAGAGAGAGAGAGAGAGAGAGAGAAAGGGGGAGAAACAGAGTTATATAGAGTTATTTACTTGGCATGGAATAATTTCATTATTTCTGGCCTGCCATTTTCCAGATTTACTAGCCAGCCAACATTTTTGTCGCAATGGCTCCATCTGTATAAACACAAGCTCCATTTTCCAGGATCAGCAACCAAAAAGCACTCTATGGCTAATCACTTGATCTGTCATGTGATCACTTATTACAGTCTCAAACCTCCAATCAGTAATACACACTTGGTCCTAATCAGAAGTTCAATATCTACATCACAGATCTCAGTTTATTGTTTCAGTTCAAAGTGTCATCAAAACCCTGAATTCATTCTATTTCTATTAAGTTTATTGAATTTTCCAATGTTGATTGTCTTAACCATTGTTGGATTATAACTTTGACCCTGTCTTTACCCACTAGATTTTATCTGAACTATTGGCAATTATTGCTCAAATCATAACCACAGCAAATGTAACTGTACATGTTTAAAGTGAGTAAAAAATACCAGTCAGTTGTTTGGAAAATAACAATTTATAATTTGATGTTGTAATAAACCAGCATTCATTACTAAAATAATTTGTTGCTTTTTCTCATGTCTTCTTTTGATTCATCCTCAATTCACCTTTCTTTCCACCAAATGTTTGGAAGAAAAAAACATTTTGAACTCAATGAGAAAAGTATAAAATCTGTCCTCCTGTGGTGGACTGAATTTGACCAACTACTGAAACGTAGTAAAATTAACTGGATTTTAATTGTATTGAAAATGTTGACACTGGTGGTTCCATTAAATAAAATTAAATAAAAAGCTCTCTAGGGAACACTTCTATTTTATGTTTTTATTTGTATTTTTTTATAGTTAAGTAACATTGTGTAAATAGCTTGGTGTATAGATTAGGGGAAAGGGATAGCTTATTGGTTAAGATGTTGGACTTCTGATCAGGAGGTTGTAAATTTATGTCACAGCACCATTAAGCACCACTGCTGGGCCCCTGAGCAAGGCCCTTAACCCTAAAATGCTCCAATTTATAAATGAGATAATTATCACTCTGTATTTACAGCATTTGGATTTGCCAAATGTAGATAGATACTGTAGATACAGTAATATTGCATTGTGACTGGCATTGCTGTTGCTGCTATAAACAATTAAAGAACAGATCTGTGGAACACTAATATAAAAAAAAAAAAGTTTATAAAGGTTATAATTGTGTTTTAAACACAGTTAAAGATAAAACAGAGTAAACCTTCTGTAAACCTTCATCAGGTACCTCATACACCCAACCAGTCACTGTGCTCCATGAGGATCAACAAACTCCTGTGTTAAAGGAGAATCACTGCTAGAGCTGTAGGTGATAATAAATCTCCTAATTTAGTACAGCTACCAAGTTATTTCATAGTGATTCAAACAAAACACAAACACACGATCAGCCATGCATGTGCATGACTCTCTCTTACACCCACACCCACACACACCGTTTTCCACAGTGCAGTACACAGAGCCATTCCAAACTGTCTGACAAACGTCTGGGAGCAGCGTCTGCTGGATGGTGCCGCTCGCCGCCACTCTTTCCTAAATATAGCCAAGCATCAGGGTGTGGACTCGGAAAACCATAGCATGCTATCGTCAGTCTAACGTTGATGTGACGTCGACAGAGGGCCTCGGAGTAGCCACAGTGGTCCAGTTACACATAGATGTGTGTGTGTGTGTGTATGTGTTTGTGTGTGCTGGCATGATTAAGGTTTTTTTTACCATGTTTCATTTAATTTAATTTCATTTCATTTCAACTTTGCAAATGCCTGCCTCAGTACAGAAAAATGCATTATGGCGACCCTCCTACGCTATTTTCCACACCGGTATCCAACAAACCAATACATCCTGGCCCTGCCTTATCACTGCCTTGAAATCTCATCCAGTTCTCTATGTAGCAAAAACATTTCCTGAATGGAGTCCCTAAAATGCCTGTGAATCAGCTGAACCCATGAATGCAGTAAAACTCTAGTGATGGGTCTAGCACATGCTTGCTAGGGATTTCGGGAGCTGTCTAATGCACATGGCACATGGAAACCTGGTTTCCGGGTTTCAAGTAGAAATGAAGAATTTTGGTAGATTCAGGTTCTTACAGCACTGCAACTGTAATCCTGGTCTTTCTATCAAAGCCTACATTTTTCCTGGACACTTTCTATAGATATCTTGCCCTTATTCAGTAACCACATCTTGGTTTTTCCAAATTTCCATAAATCATCTCACTTTCTCTCACACTCCATTTCTTTGGCTGTGTACCTGAATTGTCTGAAAACTGTGGCTCGTCCCAGTAGACTGGCGTCTCCGTGTCTGTAGCCTGGACGGTGGGTGGAGACCGGCACCTGTCAATCAACGGAGGCTCCATATCTAAGGAAATAGAAACACTTTAAGGATTCCAAGCTGATTATGGCAACATCCAGCTGAGGACCAAAAACGAGTTGAGTCAAGTGCATGCATTGGGGTTCCTTAAGAATCATGGAAAAATAGTGAATTTCACTGAGAAGTGAAAACAATACATTTTTCAAATGACTGGCCTCCGGTCAGTACAGTTCATTATAGATGAGTCGGAAAGCAGGACACACCAATAACAGTGACAGTGAAGGAGCAGTTGGCCTTGTTCCCAGCAGGATCGGTAGCTGTGTACGTGATGACTTCTGTGCCAATTGGGAAAGGCTGGGCAGGGCTAAGAATAGGCGTGACCTGAACAATAACCTGAGAAATGAGCCAAAGTACATCAATAAATTAATATATGATTTTATATCATGGCACTGCCTTAATTCTAAAAGTAATGATTATTTGTATTTATTCTTTGCAATAAACTTCAAGTGAAAGTAAGGAAATACAATCATAAACCATAAAAGGTTCAAAAGTATGATGTGTCTTTTGAAAGTGTAACCGTTTGCACATCGCTGTGGTATATAATAGAATTATAAAACACTACTGGACATGCTTTTTGTTTTTATCAGTAACTCTGATAAAAATAACAGGTTGCTTCCAGTTATACCAAATGATCTGACAGGCAATTGTCCTGATGGTGAAACTGGAGCTGGAATATCAGGATTTGAACTCTCGAACTTCTGAGGCTCCGTATGTACGGTGTAGTTCTGAACTTCATTCTGTCATTTCTGATAAGATATTTATGCTAATGGATAGTGACATCCTTGTGAAGGATTTTAAATGTTTCTGTGTTGATAATGTCACTGAGCAACACTATAATGGGGCATTTGAGATGTTGGGTTCAAGGATGTCTGAGAGCTTGCCTATGAGCTCTAACTAAAAACTCCAAAGGGGCAAAGCCAGAAGGATTGGCAGTAATCATCTGTTAAGGCTAGTCATTCAGGATTCTTCAGACTTTGTAGACTCTACTTTGTAGAGCAAAAAATAACAATTACAGTATGGTTCAAACTGTCACGACTGGATTTACTAAACCCAAAAGTGGACAGTTTTACGTCATGTCTTGAGCTCAATTAGAGAGCACACGAACGAGCAGCTGGAGGAGACTGCACGGATTACCACTATTTTAATGAGGAAATCTGAGTCTGTGCCATGAACCAGGTCAGATGTAGGTCTCCAAAAATATCATTGTTCACAGCATTAACTTTCCATGATAATTCAAACTGTGTAAAAAGAAGGAACCTTTCAGCCAATACAAACCTTATCCATTTCATCCAATTACAATGAACGCTTGAAACGCTTATTGCTATTTTGTCAGGGTTTGCAATGCGAGGAAGTGCATTGCAAACAATTGCAAAAAAGTGCTGGTTTGACTACACTATTGACAAGCTTTAGATGAAGTACCAGGTTGTTCTTATTGTTATCTGTTTATCTGAGCAGAAACCTAAGCTCAAAAGACAAAATGAGAAAAGATAAATCAATTAAAACCTACCTCATTTCCGGAGTTATCTCTCAGTACTGGTGCACTCAGAGTCACATTAGAGGAGCCCTGATGCTTGTTGGTCTGTGTGACAATATTCTCAGGACACTGAATCCATGGAGGCTCTGCATCTATGAAAATCATAACAAAACAAACACAACAATACCAATAAGAAAAAACACAAGTTAGGAGTTAATGATTTAAAATTTATTATTTGTCACAGACATATTTGTATGCAGAATACAACTTGCCTTGAAATGTAAAGGACTTAAAATATAATGGATTAAAAATATTGCATCGGCTAAAAACTGAGTAATATGTAATACAGTAATACAGTAGCATGTAAAATGTTGGTAAAGATCAAGATTAATGATCATGAATCCTTTCATCTGAAAAATAGATCTACAGTGACTACAGAAAGAGTTCTACTGAAATACACATTCGATATAGAATTACACAAACATGCATTATAAAGTTTAATTTACAAAGTTCTGCAAAAAAACACAATTTTGACACAATTCTTAGGACACTACATGGACAAAAGTATTGGGACACTTTTCCAGCCATATGCAGTTTTTTCCCCCAAACTTTTACCACAACGTTGGAGGCACACAATTGTATAGAATGTTTTTGGATGTGGTAGCATTCAATTTCCCTTCACTTGAACCAAACCTGTTCCAGCATGACAATGCCCCTGTGAGAGCTCCATTAAAATGTAGTTTACATGGATTAAAGTGGAAGCTCTTAAATGGCCTGCTATAGAGCTCTGTCATCAATCCTATTGAACACCTTTGGAATTAATTGGAAAGCTGACTGAACCCCAGGCCTCCTCACCTACATCAGTATATAACTTTACTAATACCCCTGTGGCTGAATGAGTACAAATATCCACAAGCACACTCCAAAATCTAGTGCAACATCTTTACAGAAGAGTGGAGCTTATTCTAACAGCAGGTGTTCATGAATTTGTCCATATCATGTAAATAAATACTGATTTCCCAACAGCTGATTTTTTTTTTAACTTAAATTCTAAGTAAGTTTTAAAGAAATAGGTTTTCTGTTCTTTTCTTAGTGGAGGGAAACATGTTTGTCTTGGATAAACACACATGCTACACATGTGGTATTGTAAGTCTTCTTTAAGCAATATTTTGGGGTGCAACACACATTATAAGAGCATCTGTTTGGTTGTCAGTCCCCCCAACTCACCCACACACACACACACACACACACACACACACAAACACACACACACACACACACAAACACACACACACACACACACACAAGGAGAAAGAGTGGTTCATATAAGCATTTTTCTTTCTTCCTCTTGTCCAGTTGAATAAATGTGCAGATGAAGAGGGCATCTTAGTGATAGAAAGCAGGAGACATCAATTCTTTTCACATTCTGCCTGGGCTCAGTCAGGACGTGCTAAAGCCCGCACGCTGGACCAGGCTGGAATCCTTTAGTTTTTGCACGCATGGTGTTTGAGGAGTTTCCACTAAGCCTGGTGGGCATTACACGGAAAGTTCAGCTGGGTGTCATTGCAGGAAAAACAGACCACCTGCTGAAGCAGACATCCCATCTGCACCCATGTGATTTTACATTTTACAGACTACTACCGGTCTCTTTCTCTCTCCCCTTATACACACACTCGCACACACCTACACACTCATACACACATATGTAGTTCTGGTACCTGCACAGGTGATTTTATGCATATTGTTACTCCAGTCTCCAGTTGGCAGGCAGCGCACCTCTGGATTTCCGAGAAGACGATAACCTTGGTGACAAGAAAATCTACACACGGCTCCACTCCGCATTGCTCTTTTACCACAGGCAGGAGGTGACAGACGGACTTGCTCCGGGGTTACAATGAGGGAACAACGCACCTCTGAAAAAGAGACAACATTCAAAGGGAACAATGGAGCGTCGAGAAGAGGACAGGCACCATCAGAGTTACAAATCAGGGGTAAATTTTTTCTTTTGAAATGTAATCATAACCTGTATAAGTTATGGAAGCCTTTCGAAAGTTAGTCAAATATAAATAAATGCTGTTAGATACTATTGTGTAACCTTAATAATTAAAACTTAATATGTATAAAGAAAAACCAGCACAAAAAAAAAAAATTATATATATATATATATATATATATATATATATATATATATATATATATATATATATATATATATATATATATAAAACATATTTAGGGTGTGAAAATGCTCTTAAAATGTGGAGACATAGTTTCCATAATGTTAGTTTGAAAGGAGCAGACAGAGAGAGAGAGAGAGAGAGAGAGAGAGAGAGAGAGAGAGAGAGAGAGAGAGAGAGTTTCCCCACATCACCATTACAGAAACATGGGGTTTCGGAATTCTTGGACACAGTGGGAAAAATGAAAAGCCACAACACACTCACACACATGGATTTAGCAGACATTAAGTGAGACTGGACACGATACCACTGAAACACAAACTGATCAACCGTATTCTCTGGCGCTCCTCTTGTCCTTTGGTTACATTGAGCATGTGCCTCTATAAAATAGCAAATAGCACTGACCACAAATTTAGCCACTAGTGTGACATGTATGTCTACTTACTGCAGCAGCAGTGTGATGGAGTGAAGTGAGAGAGATGGAGAAATGGAAAGCGATAAACAGCAGCTAGTGAGGTTTGGCTGGCTGGCTCAGCAGATGTCTGGAGTTTAAACGGAGCGCAGTGAGTCATGGGAGGCAGAGCACAGGGAAGCCAAAGTGTTGCAGACAAGCTCTGGCCATAGAAGCTCTGAAAAGTTTGTCTTGTGGTTGAAGCTAATCTACAGCACATGCTAAAGCACACATCTGAGGTGAGATTGCTGAGTGCGGAGAGAAACAGAGACAGCGTCAAGGCTAGGTGCCTAGTTTACTAACAGTGTTTTTCCATATTCAAAAGCTTTTTCGTTCGTGTTTTTAGTTTGTGTCCCACAAAATTCTGAGGTAACAGCAAAAACAATATAACTGTCAACACTGAGGATGGACATTATATCATTGTCTGACTGGTTAGTACGTTGCATTAAAGTAAAAACTATCCACCAAAGCATATTTTTCCCATATCTAACAAGGCCTAGTTCTAGTTTTCTTGGTATATACCATTGTTTTACATCCAAATCTTCATAATCATCTGATCATCAGACACTGGTTACTCGTACCTCACCATGTCTCCCAGCATGCATTTAATTCTTGAAACCTACACTAGGCTAGCAACAGTGACCTGCTGGAAACGCCTGCATCATGATCTTCTGAATAAGCACTTAGGTTTGGTGTGGTAAAGCAGTTGCAGTTATTACTGAATGGTGCAGGGAAACAATTTATCTTGATGGAGGATAGCCACTGCAGTGCAGGTTTCCTCTCTCTACTGAATCACACCCCTTCCTCTTTCAATCCTTAAATGCAACAGCCTAACTTGTTTTCGGTAGCCCCGAGTTCACTCACATCACATTTTGTTTGATTTTAAAAAACACAAACCTAGCCTTAAAAAAAAAATCAAAAATATACAAGTCTGAGCATTTCTGAGCTTTAAATTTGCATGGGTTTCTGTGCACACACCTACAAACACACACACACACACACACACACACACACACACACACACACACACACTTGTTAGCTTACCAACACACCGAGGAGGAGAGCTACTCCATTGTAAGTTTGGCAGGCAGGTAAGTTTGGCATTGCCCTCCAGTCTATAGCCTTTCTGACAGCGCACTGAACACTCGAGCTGAGAAAGGGAGTCACCGTTGGTGCAGTTTAGCTGCCCATGCTGTGGAGCAGACAGAGCTGGACAGGAACGCACTGCATAGAACACACACATCAATAACGTGTGAGGTATTAGTGTGCCAAAATTGAAATATATCATGATTCTCTTGCTATTTTGAGATATTTTGTATTTAGAATGAGGGCAAGCGTATGTAAAGTATATGTAGATTAATGTGAAACATAAAAATAAATATATAAAGAGCAGAAGATGTGAGTAGCAGGAATGAATCACGAGACAAAACAAACACACATTCGAGTGAAGACAGGAAGTGAGCAAGTGAGAGCAAAGTTAGTAAGAATCTGCGGCTGTGGTTCAGAGACCTGTAATTTCTGTTTATACTGAGAATAGTGGTCTACCAGAAACCGAGTCTCTAACAATCAAAGTAAAATTGTTTTACACAAACATGTGCAATGTTCTGAGATATACCATAAGGCCAAAAGTGACCCTGACCATGACCCTGACCCTGACCCTCACACCCATATGTGATTGATGAACATTCCATTCTATGACGTCCCCTTCTCCAGAAGGGTTTTGGAGCAATGCTGTAGGGATTTGTACTCATTCAGCTACAAGAGTTTTATTGAGGTCAAGCACTGATGTAGGATAAGGAGACCTGGAGTGCAGACTGTGTTCCAATTCATCCCAAAAGTTCAGTTGGAGCTCTGTGGTTGCCCCTTAAGTTCTTCCATACTAACCTTCAGGTGTTAATGGTGCTCACTTGTCATGTTGGAACAATTTTAGGCCTCTGAGATCCAGTGAACGGAAAATTGTTGTTGCTCATATGTAATTACATTCATTATAAATATTATGTGTGTGCTGCTCTGTTTTCAGCTTTAGTGTTGCCACCTTACAGCTTGGGCTTCCTAGTTCAATCCTCAGCTCATGGGACTGCCTGTGTCGATGTTTATTTAGTTCTCTCCTAGTTCGTTGGTTTTTCCAACCTCCAAAACAAATGCGTCTATGTGGACTGGCTAGTCTTTATTGTCCTTTTGGTGTGCTTTACTAATTATGTGTATAAAGCTTTGTGAAGAACTTGTGTTCCAAAGTGGTGGTATTCCTGCCTCAAGCCTGGTGTTCCCAGGACCTAGAGCCATCATAACCCTGACCAGGATGAAGTGGTTGCTAAAGATAAATAAATGAATTGCCTGCTTTCTTTCATATTTCTTTCATTTCTTTCCTCAAAGTGGATTAAATGCTGCATTAAAATGTTACATTATCTATCAATAACAAAGACGTTATGGTACTCAGAAGATGCCATTAATTAAAAACAATATATACTGTGTGTGTGTGTGTGTGTGTGTGTGTGTGTGTGTGTGTGTGTGTGTGTGTGTGTGTTGAGTTTATTTACTGACTTACTAATATTGAAGAGTATTCATGTATTCAATATTAATGTGTATTCATGTATGTATTCATGTTGAGTTGCATGCTCAAACATGCCTATACAACCCTGCAACTGGGGGAGCTTCAGAATTGATGCTCAGGACTGGTATTTTAAGTCTCACAGCATTTCGTGATATAGTCATGAATTTCAATCTATTGTTTCATGTTCGTGGACACAAATTTCCCTCTTTTCTCATGTCACTTAACACAACTGCCTCCATCTGGCTCTGTTTTTATAGAAACGAAGACAGAGGATCATGGGTAATGCTGACAGACATGCCAAAGGTAATCTTTTTTCCCTGTTTTTATCAGAGAATAAGGCATAAATATATTGTTAAGGTTAGGGTTATTCTGTAATAAATGCGTGTGTCTCTAATTAACGCAGTCTGCTTAATTAACCAGGAAAATATATTTAGGAACCACTGATGATGGTTTTTAATCGCATAATAGTTTACCAAATATAAAAACAATGATAAAAACTCCAACCTAAATGTTGAGTAATGGTGCAGGAAGTTTAAAAAATCAATAACAAAAACAAAAACAATACAGAGTCTGTGGTATCTGGTGACAGAAAGAAAACTTTGGCAGACGCACAAAAAATACTTTCCTATTGAAAAACATTATACAGAAAGTCGTCCTCAGTGACACGAAAAAAGAGGGAAATTCGTGCCTGTGAACACGAATCAATAGATTACATTTCGTGACTATTTCACAAAATTATATGAGACTGGGCTGGTTATTATTGTGTAACTGAGATTTAGTTTATTATGTTAGCCATAGTTTCACAATTTATTTTCTATTTTCCAATTACTGTTTGCTAGTATGTTATATATTCCCTTATTTGTATTAATATCATGTTAAGTGTAGCACTCTTATTTTTAATATTTCATTCATTTACCAGCTATCTATTAAGGAAGGTACAGATTAGCTCATGGTTCCATAAACTTTTTGTAAGTGTGTAATTATGCAGAAATATAACTCGATCTGCCCTCTTCCACTTGCATGAGTTCAGAGATGCTCAAGATTTACTAGGGGGAGAGATGCCATCCTTCCCACCACAGAACGCTGACATTGTCCTCTCTTGGCTGTGGCATCATCAGGACTTTAAATCTCCCAATGAAAGGACTAATGTTCTTCTGTAACTACTTGACATGTCTTAATATTGAAGACTAATTTATAGACAATATTTACTCAGTAAATCTGAAAGTAACAAGGGAATAATGGAACCCTATCTGGTTATAGTATTTCAATCGTATGCACTATGTGAACGTACTTTTATTGTAGAGTTTTTAGCCTCACCTGTACAGATAGGTGGCTCTCCAGACCAGGTGCCATCTGCTTGGCACAATCTGATGTTGCTCCCTTGCAGCTCAAATCCTGGTAGACAACGCACACCGCACGCTGAGTTATACTGGTTATTACACATGTTCTGGATGAAGAAGCCATTTTCTGGAGGAGAGAGAACTGCACACACCACCGCTACAGAGAGAAAAAGAGAAAGCCAGACAGGGGACTTTCAATGGAAAATTGTCATTTTGTGGATATCATGAATTAGTGCAGTTTTACTGGAACAGTTTTTCACAATAGTTTTTCATTTTTTTTATAAGGCGTAGGTTCAGAAAATAGAGATTTGAACAAAATATGGACACTTTTTCATTTGGATTTCTCAGTACTTCATGTATGTGATTTAGCAAGCTACAAATTAACAAGAAAACAACAAACAAACAAACAACAATAAGTAAATAATAAGAGCATTTGTCATTTCAAAGGCTTTGTTAAACTTTTTTTTTGTGTTTACTTTTTAAATTATTTTATCAGTTATTGGTTTATAAAATATTTGTGCAATACTTATAAGTTATGAAAATGCTATGTTATCATTTGCTGTCATCATTAATAAAGTGTCATTCTCATTATAATCATTATAATCATCATCATCTTTAGCAGCAGCATCATCATTAACATCATCATGAGTTGTGTACCTTGGCAAGTGTGATTGTGTAGTAGGTATCCCTTATTACACACACAGTCAGACAGAGAAGTGCTGCCAGGCCTGGAGGTGTGCTGAGGGTCTGGACATGGCAAGCATGTCCCCACACCCCCTGGAACTGCCTCAGGCTTGTATGTCCCTGGTGGGCATGCTGCAAAGAGATGAAGAAAGAGAGAGAGAAAGAGAAAAAATGGTCAATAAGCAATGCCTTTTGGTTGTTATGACACAAAACTCTGTTTGTGTATTGCAGTGACACATTAATACCAAATATGGGAGACTGCAGTATATTTTACACACTGTCAGGTCAAACACTAATGTCATGTAAGATGGCCAACAGATGTTTTACAAGAAAGCATAGAGAAAACAATGGAACTCTTTCATTAATTTAAATTAAGATGAAATAACCAATTTCTAAACTTACATAATGATGTCATGATCTCAAAATAAAAAAGAATGTGCTAGATCAAGTGCTATGTTATAAGCTGATGAATAATTAGTGTGGAGGTCAAGTTTTTCAATTAAACCAATAGCAAAGTCATTCAGGCAGTATAATACTGCCAGTATGCTAGACTAATTTATTATTAATACTGTCATGTTAGTGTTTTTTTTTTTTATTTTAGTCTCATTTATCATCTGCATTACATTTGACACCAAAGAGGACAAACATAATCTACGTCCTCAGTGTTCATTTTCAATTTCTAATTTTTTTTTATCTTTTTCTAGGTGATGGTCTGCACACTATTAAAAAAAACACATCCTGCTTATGCCAACCTTAAAGGTGTGATCTGCACACAGGCCATTTTAATAATCTGAAAGCTGTGTCAAGAAAATGAACATGAGCATGTGCCTAAGGCTTCTGCGTATAAATGTATAAGATTAATATAACTTTTGCACCTAAATGCGCCAACTCTAAACATGGTTCTTTGAAACACCATGTGGTCTTTGTGAATCTGTGAGAGCTGGAACAGATTTTCTTCAAATTCTGGTTTCCACAGCTAAATTAGTCTTCAGATTGCCTGAGGTTTTTGCAGATCACTGCATTGACTGGATCTTTGTTTATTTACTGGAAAGTAGTGGATAAATGACCAAGAATTTGGTGCCTCTTTGTAAAACTGTTTACATGTGTTAATGCAAGCCACAATCAAATACATGTTTTGTAAGTACAAATGGAAATAACTACACTTTGTTCAACTGGAGACAAAGAGCGGAAGCTTTGGTTGGTCCAGTTAGTGTAAAAATAAAAGAAAGCAACCACATGAACTTTGTGCGGCAATTCAGAATTTTACGTTCCCACATCAACTTTTTTTTTTTTTACTTTAATACTCTTTCTACATGCACTTCCTGTCCAAAAGACAGACTTTTTCTGAATCTACATAGATCTCACACATCTAATTTGTTCTTTTTTTTTTTTGCTTTAACACTGCATATAATGTATAAAGGAGAAAACTGTCTATTGTATAACATGTATAGAGTGTTAATGACCAGGTGGAATAAAAATGATAAACAATGGCAGTAAACAGTGGATACACGCCAAGACCCAGAGAGTGATATAAATGGACACAAACACAGAGTCAAATGGACAGGGGAAGACAGAAAGAAGGACAGAGATGGTTGAATAGGGGCGTAATGGAGTAACAAGGCAAAAGAGGGAGGCCGATGGGAAAAAAGGGCTTGAGTGACAGAAAGACAGTCAGATATACCGCCAAAGGAAAAGACAGATAATGAAAAAAGTGTGTGCCGATGGAGACAGGGTGGGATGGGAAAGACAGAGATATAAACGAATGAAAAGCATGAAGGAGGATGATAGATTACCGTATAAAAAAATCCCGCCAGAAAAGTACAACTCAGGAAAAAAATGAAACACGAATATATGTCTCCTTAAAGTAAAATTTAACTGATGTGCAGTGGAAAAAAGTGTGAGAGTGAAAAAGTTTTGGGGCAAAGGTTAAATATACATACATGTAATACATCTACAGCAATTATAGTTGTAAGTTCCAGAAAGCCCAGGAAGGAAAAACAGCATTTTTCATTTGGAAGGGATATCAATTGTGCTGAATATACAACAGTTCTGAATTTCTGTGTATGGTTAATAGCAGAAGACTGTTTGCAGTGCACAGTGACAGAAACACATCCGAAGACCATTTCTTATTGTTAAGTCCATGTTTCCTCCTCTTTCATGCTTAAATCGAGGCAGGAACTCCTGGCCAGACGAATCTGCAGTAATGACACAGGAACCAGGTCCCAGATGAATCTTTAAGAATAGTTCTGGTGCTAATTACAATCTGAATCACTGCACGGCAGCTGCGTGTGTCACATAATGCTGTGGTAATGAGCTTCAATCGTGGTTTTCCT
This sequence comes from Silurus lanzhouensis, assembly GCA_039877035.1. Lineage (NCBI taxonomy): Eukaryota > Metazoa > Chordata > Actinopteri > Siluriformes > Siluridae > Silurus > Silurus lanzhouensis. The sequence goes on from JBCEWE010000142.1 coordinate 536,690, forward strand.
TACAGAAACTCAGGCCTGGTTTAGAGCAGAAGACTGACCAGTGACAGCACATTCCCCTTGGAAGGAAGAAAGAAAAAGGAACGAAAAAGTAAAGTGTGTTAATGGGCCCTTTATGTGTCAAACGCCTCATCAAGTGTGCACTTCCTCGGAAGCAAAAGCTGAACTCTCCTTGAAAGCTATGTGCATACTTCCCAGTAGGGTCTATACTGGTCTATCTCCTCATGGGAATTCTATATTTGGCACATCTTCATGGATCCACATTCATACCAGATCAGAATGATGTGCTCCTGTTTTTTTTTTTTCCATATAGTCAGGAATAATTCTCTCCACCTCTGCTTACAGACAGTCATGCTGGCCAGACAGGACTAATCACAAGAGACCCTGGACTTCTGCAAATGCAGCCGAAACCCACAGTAAGAGGAGTTGAAAGTGAAGGAAGCAAGCAAATTGGATCCAGAAACACAACTTCACACGTCCCCCCCTGTGAGAACGCATGCAGGAAGGCAGGCAGGCAGGCAGGCAAGCAGGCAGGCAGGCAGGCAGGCAGGCAGGGGAGTCCTGCTGCTGACACCTGCATAATCACACACTCCTGTTTCTTATCCTAATGCCGTGTTCTTCGACTGCCCTCACATTTTCAGTGTTAATTAGAAGAATGTTGCCATTCAAAAAGCAGTGAGTAAGTCAGTAAAATACAACCATTATGGAATGCCACTTATATCACATTTCCTGTACTTTGTGCTCCATAGAGTTTTGAAAAATGTACTATAAAGCTAATGACAGCTAGCAAAGTGAAATCAGAGTAATGACCATATACTACAGGTCAGGAACTATCCATGAACACTAAGGTAAAGGTGCCCCAAAAGATTGGTGTCAAAGCACAATCTCTTGCATTAGAGCTAGAGCAGCTGAATGCCAGTTTTAAAAAAGGAGCCTACTGATTGTCCTGATTAGTTGGATTTTTGCAGCTAACTTTTGTGTTTGATTTAGATTTCAAAGTCTGGGAAAAGTTTTCCTCTCTGGGAACACACTTTGTATGTGACAGCAAATCAATGTAGGATGCACATAACAGACACTAACGATATATCCTTTACACCATTTATGGTAGCTGAGTGATATTGTGTGCTTTCAGACCTATATTAAAAAATAAATAAATAAATAAAAACACACAAATCATAGATTATTGGATGATTATTTAAACAAGTATTTGAGAATTTATTGTATGTCACGTCCGCTGTTTATTTTCTCTGTTTGTTCTGCAGCTGTGCCTTCTGGCTCAAATTGCAACTCCCAATTTAGCAGCTCACATCTACAAAAATGCAGTTGGGTCAATTCAGTGTCAAGTGATTTTTCACTGCAATCAAACCATGATAGAGCATGTTTGAAACCAGACAGAGATCAACTTGCTTAGCCTGTGCCACTCGCTGTTGTGTGTTTTCATCCACTCAATCAAACTACTCCAAATCACATCAAGGTTCCTTTCAAAGAACTTAACTCTGCATATATAAAATAATCCTAATAGATTACTTAAACATCTATTGAGATCTAACTGATAAACAAGTTTTATTTTACCAACATTTTTTTCTGTACAATTTTTGTGAAAGTCAGCCATCTGATATCCCATACTTTTGAAGTTCTACACAAATAAAGTGTATTGACCGTTTAATAGCTTTAACTACCACCAAGAAACCATTTTTTATCTTGTTGTGCCACTTGTAGATATTTTGCAATAGTAGACATTTATTTTCTAAAGCGTGATGCCGACGTTGTTGAAAAGCATATTCTTGTGAATGTACAAAAACCCCATCTGGAGTACTAAGAATGAAATGTGACTAAAAACTAGACTGAGAGCATCAGACTGTGGATGAAGGCTAAATAGAGAGTTTAACCACAGCACTTGGCCTCTCTGAAATTCTCCACACTCCTCCACATCCTTACTTTTATGCTGGAAGAAGGAATAAACATCACGCTATGTCACATTTTCTGCGAAGGGGGTTAGCAGACGTACACTCAGTGCCGCTTCACACGGCGGGCGCTGGCAATAAAAGGAAGCAGAACAAAAACAGCGACCACATAAACTTATCATGAAACTACCAGTCTAAATCGAACCTTAAGAAAAAAAAACCTTGTTATGACATGTGTAGTGTTCCAATCAGAGAGAGTTCTACTCGTTGAGGAAGACTAAACACTGCGTACTTTAAGATTAGTTTGTTAGATGGAAACTACATGACCAATAACACCATTAATCCATCAAATAAAAATGATAATTGTTCTTTCCATTACATCGTCAATGGAGAAGTCAGCGCAATAAACCCACGGCGCTGCTGTGTCTCAGCACATTCATAGAGCTCCAGTTAAAGTGCTTCATTGCATCCTCCATGTGCCTTTTGTATGATCTAAATTGTCTTCTGTCAAGTTCATTAAATTCTGACGCCCATACGCTACACCCTTAAATAAGGGTTTAAAGAGAGTATAGGAAAAAGCAAGACTTTTTTCACGAACAGACAAAAGCCAGCAGCTATTGCTATGGAACAATCAGGACTATAGAGGCTGTAAAACAGTGAGCGTGTCTGGAGTGTGTTTAACACATGACCGGGGCATGGTTCGAGTGTGTGTTTATTTTAATAGAAAGCACTTCAGACACCCGTCAGTGTAAATGAACGAGTGTTAACAACCTGTAAATGTAAAACAGAAACCAAAGAATCGAAATGTTAATGATAGGACCAGAGCAGCTACACAACAAAAGGTATTGTTTTAAGGAATACACCGGAGAAGTCTCTCGATTCAGAATTTTGACATGTTTCTCTCTACTAATCAAATAGGTCTAAAATGGTCTATAAACAACTATTTAAAGAGTTCTCAGTAATCTATTTAAAACTATAACTGAGACACAGAAAGTCATACCAAAGCTGTTCTTAAGAGTTTTATCTAATAAACTTTAGTTACTTAATAAACTTTACTTACTCAATCCTCATTTAGTTACACAGCTACACTGGAAACACACAGCTACATATCCAGGCCTTTGAGTCCTTCATTCAAATATTCATGCTCAGACACATCAGTTTATACAAAAAATAAATTTTGTAATTCCTCTCAACAGAGCTGATGGTATCATAAGTCTGTAACTGAGTGAGCCAGTGTTGATTTATTCAATGATAGAGACTCAAAGCACTTTTGTATATCTCTCTGGATAAGGACGTCGTCTAAAATACTGTAAATGTAAATATATACATACACCTTGTGTATATAAAACATCTCAAGTTTTCCATAGGAGAAGGGAGATAGCAGATAGTGTGCATGTGTGTGCATGCATGTGTGTGTGCATGTGTGTGTGTGTGTGTGTGTGTGTGTGTGTGTGTGTGTGTGTGTGTGTGTGTGTGTTATAAGCATATCTGTCTCTTTTAGTGATGGAGTGAACGAAAGAATGGAGGAATAAAGAAAGAGTAATGGCAGCAGGTTTAAGGTTCAGCAGATGACCCCTATTTGCTTTGAATGATAGGAGTCTATGACACAGAGTGAGGGGGGAGTCAGAGGTTAAAAAGGGGAGTCGGGTAGAGGCTCTCAAAACAGTCACTGATAGACAGAGAAAGAGTGTGGCCTCTTACTCCATCACTATTCACTGACACATTAAAGCACTTGAAAGGGACAGAGACAGAGAGAGAAGGATAGACAGTGTGGAAGAAAGAGAGACATGACATGATAATATTACCTACAAAATATGGCCAGTATTTTGCTTGTTTTGAAAAGTATTTATGTAAAAAATATTGCTTTTGTTAATGTTGTTGCTTATTGTTAATATTAACTGTGCATTATTGCTTTTTTTCTTTTTTTAAATGTAAAGAATGTGTAAATAAATAGGTGTATTTTACTATTTAATCACTTACCACAGTTCATTTTGGCAAACATGATTCTGTCTCACAGATGATATACAGTGACACTGTAAATATATCTCAGGTGTTCCATCAAAATAATGTAGCTCAGCCTGTTTCAAGTTAGAGCAGATTTTCCAAATAAAAGTCTTAATATTTTTTAGTTCACAAATACACATTGACCTCTTGAATTTTACTCAAAAATCTTACTACTGAGTGTTCATAAATGTTTGGTTTGCAAAATGTACTGTATTTTAATAATACATGTAATATTATATACTGCTTGTTTTAGAATGTCTTTTGCATATGGCAAAGACAATGAGGAAGACAAAGCGAGTGAGAGAGAGAGAGAGTGAGAGAGAGAGAGAGAGAGAGAGAGAGAGAGAGAGAGAGAGAGAGAGAGTACAACAAACAGTAAAATTATAAAATAGCAAAGCAAAGGCTATAAACCTAAAAGGCATATTTAGTGCAATAAAGCCTGTGAAGTATTTGAGTGAAAGTGCAGTAAAGAACAAAAGGCGAGACACAGTGTGTGTGTGTGTGTGTGTGTGTGTGTGTGTGTGTGTGTGTGTGTGTGTGTGTGTGTGTGTGTATGTGTGTTTGTGTGTGTGTGTGTGTGTGTGTGTGTGTGTGTGTGTGTGTGTGTGTGTGTGCGGGCGGAACAGGAGAAAAGTGAGTGTGTGCTGCTACTGTGCTCTCGTGCCCTTGTCCACTGTGACCCCTGGGTCGTCCCCAGAAAAGAAATTAGAGCATGTATAACAAGAGCCTGTGGAAAAGCTGCCTTACACGGCACCCGTACAGTAAATCTCCTCTTTACGAGACAGAAACTGAGTCGAGAGGCTGCTGTGGGGCTGTTAAAGAGAAAGAAAGATGTGAAAACATAATAATAATAAAAGTCATCATCAGCATAATACTTTTTTTTTATTATTAATATTTCAAACCCAAGCTGACTTTAATTTAGGATGATAAGAAACAATTAAGTTTAAAATTTAGAGTAGGGGTCCCCAAACTACGGCCCACAATTATATAAAATAACGGGGTGAAAGATGAAGTGATGAAGTAAGTGCTACAGAGAGAGAAAGTGTAAATCAGGTTCCAAAGAACTGTTTAACAAAATCTCATTTGTCTCTTTCGCCCCACCTGCTGATCCCCACACAAATGCCTCAGATTAACGATTAAAGTGGAACATACATATACACACACTGAGCCACCGAATGTGTCAATTTATAGTGACACACACTCAAGCACACACAAGCACTGTTCAAGCTATTTATGACTCAAAGTAACAGTTACTTAACAAGATTACACAGTTTTAAACTCTTGCTCCTCGATTCTGCAGCTATTAATTAACACACTTTACAACTCTGTGGCAAGCTGTGGAATTCACAGTGCATGTGTCGAAGTAAAACAGTCATGCAGAGGAGGCCTTGCCTGTGATCTAATCTGGGCTCAGCTTCCAAGGTCCACAATTATTACAATATAGTGCTAAAATAGATCCCAAACTAGGGATCGACATTAAACAACAATGTGTGCCAAACACCCTCAGGAGGCCCCATTACAGAACTCCATCTGGCTTTCCTCCTGTGCAAACAACAGCGAAAAGACTGTTAAATCTTCAGTTTGATCCGCTCCGATTAAAATATGAATCGAAGCTTTGAGCCTGGGCCTGCACAGGTCTCTGGAGAACCAGAGGCATCTGCTATGCATGAGCCAAACAGCACTGCAAACAAGCGAACGTGTTGTCTGGTCACAGAAACTCACGTACGAGGGAAGCTATACAGGACGATTAGCAAAGGAAAAACATTTTAGTGTAAAGTGCTTAATGGTCATTCCTCTAAGTAGCCTAAAGGTATGAATAATGCACAAGAAAAACACATTTAGTGCTGTTTGTGTAACTGATTGCCTTCGGTGTTCATCAAGTACATGAGCAGGAAGTGCACATCAGTACAAACAGAGATTCTTGGAAAATGTATCATTTGTAGTGTGGAAAAAATGGATGCTGTCTAATATATCAGAAAGATGGTAATCACACGAGATTCCAAAGTCAAGATAGTTTTATGACTCTTTATGACTACCCTTTTTTTTCTTTTTTTTTACATGATATTAAATTTGAATGTGGCATTTCTATTTAAACATACAGAACAGAGGATGTGTACAGTGTGATAAAATGCTGCCTAAAAGTCAGTTGCAAATGAATGTAACCAAAGAGCAGGTGTTAAATTTGTGGTTTCAATTAATATTAAATGATATTTATATTAAATACTGTTTCTAACTTTATTTTGTCTCAGTGTTTGATTAATATTTTTTTTATTAAAGATTCGATTTATTATGATGGTGTTCATAATTTCATATTCATATTAGATATTCACATCACACTATGTAAAATTTTGCATTTTCTCTTGTTTTCTTGACATTGTTTACTGCTACTCTACAGCTATACTGTGTTGAACTGTAAGTAATGTTAGCACACAGCTAGCTAGGAAGTTAACAATTTATACAATAGCTATATTGTTGTCACAAATATACACAAGTGGGATCTCAGTGTGGAAATCTTAATTGTTATCTTTATATTTTCAAAAACTTCAATACCAGAAGCCACTTTTGATAAGAACAAATGTGAGTAAATAAAGCAATAAAATACAATAACAGTCAGGTGCTGTGGCTAAGAGATCTACTACTTTTATCTAAAATGTTCATATAAGGCTGTGTATGGTTCAGAGACATGAAGCTTTTTTGGTGAACTCACAAACTAAGCTCATATATAAAATACATATATAAACATATATTTTATTTTTGGAAACATTTGAATTTAATGCTAAAAAAAATTAATTAACCAAAAAAAACATCCTATATAAGTTATCATTTAAAAAACAGATTGTTAAGAGCAGGATGGCTTGCAGGTAAATTCATTCATTTTTATGATATGCTGAATATGTAGTGTTTGAGAAGATCAAGCTCTCAAATAAATGATATTCCAGATTGTTCTCCAGATCCGGAGGCCCAGGCTGGATCCTCTCAGGCTCATACATCAATGCCAAAAAAGACTGTACACATCCTCACTGGAATATATATGAGATCATGGCTACAACTGCACTGCAGTAGAGGTGACCAGCTTTTAATGTTTTACTGAATAACATAGATGAAAGAAAGAGACATTTGCAGAGCAGGTAGGATTTAAACTGAGAGACAGTGACACAGGAGTGGAAAGTGGGGGGAAAAGACAGGGGAATGACTAAAAAAAATTGGGTTAAATGGGTTGAGGAAGGAAAAAAAAAGTTGTGGGTTTCCCTGAAATTCTAGTATGGAAAGACCTTCACTGTGCTCTTTTATTTGACACATGAGAGATAAAGAAAGGAACTCCTTCATACTGGGAAAATGATATAACCGGTAATTACACATTGTGTAATGCCTCAGAGACGGGATCGACACTGGAGGTAACCCTCCTGTTGTATCGATTACTGGCAATAATCAGTGTGTAAGACAAAAAATCTTCAGCAGTCTGGTTTATCAAAACACTTGAGAGGTCAAAATCTCAGTGTTTGAACAGGCTGTCAGATTTGCACTAAGCATTGATGTATTCATATTTAAATTCAGTTTTATTTATATTCAACAATGGACATTGTCTCAAAGAATCTTTACATTGATAAAGAGGTTATAAATTTGAATGTGTATCTTTATTTCCTTATAAATTTATTCCTAAAAAGCGAGCCAGTGGTGATGTGGCAAGGAAAAACTCCCTGAGATGTATGAGGAAGAAACTTTGAGAGGGTCAAACAAATTCTCATTTGGGTTCCACCAAATTTCCATTCATTACAGATCCATCATGGTTAAGGTGTACTGTTCAGTGATTGTTCAAAGGTAAGCACGACCTATAGCTCTGCATAAGAAAGCTCTGAATAAGAGATCTCAGAGAGCTCTTTGAGGACCTAAGAGATTTCAAACTATCCTAACCAACAAGGATAAATCTTTGATAAGTAATTATAGGTTGGCTCTATCTATTAAATCAATGACGATCAGCACAGAATGTTCTACCCATAGAGATGTGCCTAATCTGGAGCGTCGATTGATTCTGTTTGTATTCCTGTAGTTTTTTTGACAACATTCCTGAATTACTGTTGAATCTTCTGAATTGCTACAAAGCTTCCTGGGTTTCAGAAATATTCCTTTGGTAAAAAGGTTCCTGTGGTGCATATAGAGTGGATGTGGTTCAGTTTCCCCTGTACAAGGAGAAAGTGAATAACGAAGGTAGGGAGACAGGAGAGAGGGAGAGAGTGCATGAAGGTTGGCAGTGATGCAGGAGACACAACATGTTTGCAACATTTCCGTTTCGGCTAAACATTCCCCAAATTCTTCCCGTTTTCTCCTCTGTGTCCTTCCTGTGCTCTGGTTGGATTTATGGATGTCTGGCGACGTTTGGGTGAGAGTAAATATTTACAGGCTATCCTTTAAGGAAATGAAGCAGCAGCCCCTCCCTGACCTTTGGCCTTCAAGATAGTGAGGCATCGATCATACGACAGATGCCACATGTCACATCGGCTGTACTCATAGGAGGTGATGAACTGTGAGACTGTAGATAAAGCAGGAATGTTGATCAGGTTAAACTCATCTCATACAGCTGATGAAGGAATTACTGGCATAAGCCAGTGAGATAACAGTGCTTAATTCCTTTGCTTTTCCTTTTTAAAACATGTCTTATTTTTTGCACTTTTCTAATAATCTTATCATGAACGCAGAAAGATGGAGAGTGAGAGAATGAGCCTAAGTGACTCTCGTTTTTTGCACATTTTATAGAAAAAGCTAAAAAGTGGTAGCTGATACGATGTTCAAATGTATGTTAAGACCAGTCACAAAAGTGCAGTGAAGAAGATTTTTGTGTTGCCATAGTCCTTATCTCACCTGATATAGTTTTTCATATAGCACAATATATTTGCACCGTGGACAAAATGTCAACAAGTGATTGTTAGTTTGTTCTTTTAAAAAGCTGTGGCATTTGTTTAGTGTGTTTATTTACTCTCAAAATGTTTAATTTATTTCCCACTTGGACCATGTAGTATTGTTTAAAGCTTTATTTTGATTGTAGTGCCTTTCTGTTGGTTTTGGTCCTGTCTCAACCTCTGTTGTCTCATTTAATCTGTTGGTATTTGCCTGTTTGCTATTAACATTTAATATGGTTTCCTATTCATATATTGCTCTTTCTGTGTTTGGCTGCAGTCCCTGCCAGTTCTCCTCCAAGTAAAAAACATTCTACCACCAGACACACAGCACCTGACTTTTGTTTTTAAACAGGTAATAAAATTCAGAACAAACAGCATGAACTATAGTTACAGCATTGAACACAGTAAAACTCAACAGGAGTTGATAAATATACTTGTACATTTTTGTACATTTGCACATAAAAAAAACTTATAGCCCAGACATACAATCTGCTTGTTCAGGGAGTCTGGCTTACTGAATCATCTATACCTAAGGGGGAGATCTACAAACATTTCAAACTAGCAGTTGAAATGATCACTGTGCACTTTTTCCTTTCAGTTTTAGTTGAATCTACTTCCTGTATTACACAATCTTACAAATTAGCTGCCAGATTATTAAAGTCTGAGCAGAGAGAAAAAAAAAGACGACTGAAAAGCTGCTTTCATTATTTAAGCACATTTCAGGTCAGCAGTCTGTGTGGTATATCCTACAATGTTCTGAAGACCTTTCCTTGTTTGGAGGATCACCTTCAATAAAACAGTGATTGCGGCTCAACTGCTTTTTATTGGAACTATAACTTTTCACTCCCCCAGGGTGAACCCTACGCTCTGTAGCGCTTTTCCTAATGACCAACACACACCACAGGAAGGTGTAAAACTCAGATCAAACTTTCAGTCATGGGGGTTATTTTCCTTGCATCAGGTTTTACAGCCCACCAAAGACTGATCTAGCTCTATGCCTAGTTCCTTTATGGTGTTGTGAAAAGCTTAACCCATAACCAGTTATTTAAATCTTCACTTGTGACTACAGAAGACAAGACACTATACAAAGCCTGGGGAAGCTGCTAAATAAGCAAATCAGATACACAATTTATTTCAGCATGTCAGGCACTACAGGAAAGACCACAATAGCAATGGTTCACACCATCTCTGTGCCCTCTCTCTTCTGCATTATCCCAATTAAACCATTAGACTGCCTTGTTATGGGGTGTGTCATTGCTTTGACGCCATCTAATCACACTTTAATACCAGGACTATTTGTGGTTGCTTTGATGCTAAAACTGGCACATGGGTGGTAAGAGAGCTAGCCAACAACACTTACCGCAAAGTTTAAAATAATACAGGCATAGTGCGGTTATCACCTAAATATTGTGTTTGTTTTCTCTGGTAGCAGAGAACATTCTCCAAAGCCACCACAAGCTCAGACACTGGATCATGTTGCTAATGTATTTGGGTGAGGTTAGAGTGGGGTAGTGGATCAGTCTACATTTATGAGGGTTGAAATAATAAACACTTTTGGTGTGTAGGAATATACGATATATAATATATACACTTCCCACTACACTTGTTTTAAAAACACAGAAATAAAACATTATGAAAAAAAGATACCATTCTGGTAAGTTTTTCCTCTAATAAAATAACACGTGAACAAAAAAACTATGAAACAAGTTAACATTTACGCTTGATTTCATGCAAAAAGTGTGCATTGATGTGTATCTGCTTAAGAGATAAGTCAACAAACTGTTAACACATCAGTGCATCTATTTTAGCTTCCAGAGCAGAATGAAACAGCAAAGAAAGAAAAAGAAAAGAACCAATGTAGAGTGAAAGAAAACATCTCACTGTGGACACATTAATTACAGACCACCATCATCAAGCCTTATTTCTTTCTGTATGCGTTAAAGCTGAGCTCTTGGCCTCTGCTTTCTTCCTGTGTGCATTTACAGAATGTAGCCCTTTTATTTCACAACACTGTATTCATTTCCTGATTCGCTTTCAGTCGCACAGCATGAGCTCCTTTGCGTCTTTTCTGTTTCTGTCTGCTCGTTTTGTGATTGCCAAAACTGGAGTGAATCAGACGGACTAAACTACATCAGAATCACTGACATATTTTTTGTCCATGAATATGCATTCAAGTATTCCCAATAGTCTATTCTCTTCATTTCATAGTTTTTCTCTCTGGTCCAAGTGTAAGTTTCGATTACATTTTCTATCCAATTAGATTTTAGCCACCACATCACGTGTTGCCAGGGTCAAAGGTATCTTTCTGCCTTGTTCCATCTCTTTAAACACTGCAGGCGACCTATTTTTTACAATCCATGTTGCTTGAAGCTGTTGCTTTAACCAGATTGTGACTTGCTTAGTCCAAAGCAACCTAGAAAGCATTCAAAAATGTCATTTTCACATCAAAGAGCGCACTAGTCAGAGCTCGCAAACCGAATCTATAGCAAACTGCACAAGCTCAAATATACCTATGTGGATTTAATATATGTTTTTTCATTTCACAAGACTGATAAAGGAGAAATAGTTTTGGTTGCAGATACACTTCACAGCGGTGCAGCTGCGGCTGCAGTGAATGGAGACTTGTTACATTGTGTTAATTGTGCTTTAGTAATGGCATTTTCACTGCATAAGATACCTGTCTGAGATGCAGCTTTCTGTTATACTGTGTTTCTGTATAATATTGATTTTTTTTCTATAGTATAAAGCCTAGGTGTGAAATGCACAGCCCACCAATGATATATAATATATTCATATATAATTGACATTTAAATATATACTATATTATAATTATACTGTTTGCTGGATGAATTATATTTTATACCTCCAAGTACACATCATACATCTTAAACATTTTTATTTATTTTGTCTAGCTACCAATACAATACACAGTTTATAATACACAGTCCAGTTTAATTTAGCTACTTCATACAAATTATCTTTGTACAATACCTTAGTTACTTCAATGAAATAAAACCAAACTGACAATAATTATACAAATTAAAAGAACGATATGTTAGTTTAGATTTATATAAATGGAACTTTAAGAAAAACTTTAGTTAACGTGAGTCATAGAATTAAAATTGATCGCATAAATCAGAAAATAAATAATAAAAAAATACTTAAATTGGTTAAAAAAACTCAGCTTACTGTACACCTCTATAATATGTGATTTCACATTTAAACTCGTATTCGAAAGTAGTTATCTTACACCTGCTGTAATTGAAGTGATTAAAATAAAGATCAGCTAATCTTTTAGAATGTTTTTGGCATCTCGGCATCTTCATCTGCTGAAGACATGGTCTGCAGAGAGTTTACCACACAGCATGTAATGGAATCTCAGTGTCAAATGGTATCAATCAGGAGAAAAGTACAAAAGAATTTCCAGAGCATTGGATGTTTCATGTACCATAAAACACCATGGAGGCAATCATCACTAAGTGGAAAAAAATTGGAGTGACATCACCAAGAAGAGGATGGCCATCCAAAATTGAGACAAAAGATACAATTAAAGGAGCAGGAATATCTGGAAAGTAATGATTACTCTCTGCATGTGAAAACAATCTAAAATACTTTTCAAGTCTGTGTTATTGGGTAGGGTATCTAAAGAAAAAACTAATCCAAGTCTGATTGAATCTTTAATGCAGGTGAAAAATCGTGTACAGGTCTGGTGAGACCAAGGTAACACCATTAGGGCACAATTGTAGAAGACACTGTTTAATGTAAAAAGCAAGACAGCTCATCACCCAAAGAACATACACAGGGTGAAGCATGGTGATTGCAGCATTATGCAATGAGACAGATTGTCTATGACTGGAACTGGGGCAGAGGAAACCATGGATTGCTCTAAATACCACGAAAAAAGACAGCTGAAAATAATAATAAAAAAATGTCACCCTCCAGCAGAAGCACATGCAACAACAACCCAAAGCACAAATACAACTTATCAAAGGAATTCATAGGAAGCAGATCAATGTTTTGGAATGGCCCAGACTTAAATCCTGTCCAAAACCTCTGCAATAAGTTAAACAGGTCTGTCAATTTGATAGATCTGAAGCATTTTTGCAAGTGGAATAAAATTGCAAAATCAAGTTGGAAAACTTTTGTATTACAGGCAAAGGGTTCTTTAACAAAGTATTAGAACACTTTCACATACAAATCACTCCTCACACACCACCCTTGCAGTCTGGAAGCTTAATTGTATCTGTACATTAAATGTGCTTTGGCATAGACTCACCTGTGCATTCGAGCTGCAGGCCCTTGCCATAGTGCCCTTTCTCACACACACAGTCATACTGGCCAGTGTGTGTGCCACACTTACAGCTGGCCATCAGGTCACAGCAGTCCCTCCCTTCCACACACAGAGAGGAGCAATAGGACATGGCATCCTGAATGTAACCACCTGAGGGCAAGTCTTTAAACGAGAAAGAGGGGGAGAGGAAGAGAGGGAAAGAGGGAAGCCAACAGTTAACAAATGGAAGAAAAGGACAGTGTGAACAGATAGTTTTGGCTTTGAGAACACTCAGAACCCAGATTTTGTGTTTGTGTGTTTGTGTGTGTGTGTGTGTGTGTGTGTGTGTGTGTGTGTGTGTGTGTGTGTGTGTGTGTGTGTGTGTGTGTGTACACAATAATGAAATCCAAAATGCTGGCAGAATTCTGTCTTATATGCAGAGCAAACAAAAGTGGATTGGTCTCCAGATGTTAACACACACACACACACACACACACACACACACACACACACACACACACACACACAGAGAGAGAGAGAGAGAGAGAGAGAGAGAGAGAGAGAGAGAGAGAGACTAGAGTCCAGCTGTTGGCTGAAGTCAGAATATCACTCTGAACAGGAGACATATCTTCCCTCAGAAATACCACTTATTCACAGAGATCCTAAGTGGCTCTTTATGAGCGTTCCTTCATGGCTGGCTGCAGTTGGATGATAGATTAAATACATTTGTAGGTAGAACATGTTTACTTGGCTATTGGGCCTCATATATTAAACTGTGAAGGTTCTCCACATACAGAAACACGAACATTGTGATTCATTCCAGAGAGTTTTGTATTATATTGAGGTTGCTATTAGAAACAAGAACTGGGATTATGAAGGGAGAGATGAACACATTTGTTCCAAGAGCAAAGTCAGGAAGAGAGATCCACAGTGAAACCGATACGGGTAGCACCGGATTATAGGAATATAATTTTTTTCCTTGCACCTTATCCAAGCAAAGTTTTCATTAAATATTGTGGGATGGCACATTTACAGCTATGTTCATGTATGCAGTATTCAGGATTAAATGTGACTCTTAGTGACATACTGTATATTTGTGGAAATGTGTATTCAGCTGGAACTGGTTCTAAAAACCATCAGCTTATCACACAACTAAAGACAACAAGATAATACTAAGGTTTACAATGCATTTCTTACATGAAAGACACTTTGAGGTGTAGGTAAGGTCATGGTATGAACTTTGGATGATGCAGTTGTTTCTTCATGCAAATTAATGTCTTTGTGCTACTATAATGAGGACGATATTGGAGGAACCTTATTGTAGAACACCCAGAAATAAGTAACATGTTTGTCCGTGCTTTGGTCTCAAGCCACTTCTTTAACATTCTATAAGTCAGCTAGCCTGTCATGCTAACCTGGTAAATAGTGAACACACATTTTTAATAGACCATATAGTTTCAGTATTGTTGTTCATTTATTATTGTAATAAGCAGACATTTTGTATTATGTCATAAGTATTGTATTAATAAATAATTTTCTTTTTTGGGTGGAAACAAATGAAAAGGTCTTTCCACAAATCTAGTGGATGCAGAGCTCATTGCTAGGGTTATTTTCAAGCAATCGTTTGAGAAATCTATTTGACCTAAAAGTACTTAAACTGTTCAGTCTGAAATTATTATTAATCTTTGATATAAATAAACTCTCCTGTGTATTTATACCCTGTAGATTTTACTGTACTTTCCTTGGACAGTTTCCTTGGACAATTATTGGTATTAGTTATTCACTTATTCATTATCTCCAGATATTGTGAACTGCATCATCAGCTAATTTCAGATCTCACCTTCATGAAGTGCACGCCGTGCGAGAGCTTCAAATTCGGCAAAATCGTGCACAAAGTAGCAGTGCTGATCTTTGGGATGTGAGGCCATGTCGTGAAGTTCACGGATATTTCCCTGCCAGATGCCCAGGGTGAAGATCTCTACTCCACTCCTGCGAAGCACTGCTGCCACTGGCCGAGGATCTCCACCGTTCGAGTAGCCATCTGTGATGAGGAAGATGACTTTTGTGGCGTTCTGACGTGAATTCCGCAGAATTTGCTGCGGAAAGGTGAACAAGTTAATACCACTTTCTGAACTAATAACTAAACATAGCAAAAATGCTAAATAATTTAATTTAAACATTTTTATGCACCTTTATATGTGGCACTGGTCTCACTATGGGCTACTGTTTCACTTGTTTCCTGTGTACTTTGTCTGTTATTGTAGACTAATGAGTGTTACAGGCTAATGGGTTCAGATGTTTCCAATTTGTAAAACTAAACCAAGTCTGGAAATAAGTCATCAGTCTGTCGCCTCATAAAGTTCTAAATCTAAAGAAAAGATTGTACATTTTTCTCAAATAAAAACCCAATGACCATCACAAAATCACCAGAATATTCTGTGTGAACAGAATTGAGAAAGCAAAAAGTGTATAAGAGACAGAGAAAGCCACTATAGTCTTTATTCTATAACTGGATTCACATCAAGAACAGTAAGACCACGACCTGACCATATCCACACACACGAACACGCACATACACACAGATGTAAAATTTGACCGCAGTGATGTCAGTGCGGCCAGGCCCTATGGGAGTGGGCCCTTGAGCTATAAGAGGGTGTGATTGTGGCCATTTATGAGACAGTAGCTCAAAGACACAGTTGGCACCCAGTATATCTGGTTCTGGTTTACAGTTGGGAAGTGAGTCAATAGTTAGCAATGGGAATAGGCCACAATAAAAACAGTCAAATGTGATGAGACACTTATTTATTAAAAATTCATTAAAACTTATGTAGCAGGTGACTCAAATGGTGATTTGCTATAAAGTCATTAGCATTATTATTGGAAACACTCATCATTCTTTTGAAGCATTCATCTGAATTCTCCTGGAAAATTTTAAATGAAAAATTTTTTATAATTGCTTATAGACTCTATAAAGGATTATAAGTATATCAACATTTTAGAGGTATAAATCTGAATTTAGAGAGAAGGCAAACCCAGATATTAACAAATAAATGTATGTGGTGTAGGTGGGATGCTGGAAGAGTTGTCAGAATGGGGAAGTGGCTGATTAAATCCTTCTGGCGAGTGGTCAGTACAGACAGGGTAATTACATGCATGTGTTACTGCCAAGCTTTCGTTACAGATTTTCCGTAATGACAAAGAAATCCTGCTGAAAGGATGGTAAAGAGCACATTTTTGCTCTTCTGTGTTTTTTTTTTAAACCAAAGTTTTCCAAATTATGTCATATCCCAATCCCACCCAGTAGTGGGGTTCCCCCCATTTCATGATAATCAACCTAGTGGTTTGGACAAGCACATGATTTCTCTCAGACACCCAAAGCCATTTACTGCTGCTTATGAAACATAATAGCAGAGCTAAACCTGAGAACTGTAACTGCTCTCTTCGGTATATACGAGCTGCATGACCTGGGCAAATACTGGGCACACACTGTGGTTTGCTTTTTTTAAGATATGTATCGTTATATTTACAGTGTGTTTGCATGCATATCACCTTACAGTGTAACACTAAATGTTGAAAATAGTGTAGATTGATTTTTGTTATTAATAAAACAGTAAAATGTATTAATATGTACATCACACACAGATTTTATTCAAAAATGTATAACTAGCCAAGTAGTCCAACAATCTCTTTCTCGCTCTCTCACACACACACACACACACACACACACACACACACACACACACACACACACACACACACACGACTTTGTAATTATGGGGTGGCACAGCTGTGCTGTGAACCACTGTTCCTGAACTAGTCCTTCATTTGCCCACATAGTGGTCAAAGAAAAACACACAACACACACAAGCTTTTTCCCCCCCAAAAATGTATTTGTGACTGTGGTTTCCAAATAGTGGTCCTCGTACTGTGAACCGTTTTAAACTTTCATAATCTAATGCACCTGTTCCAACATAGTGATTCATTTAAAAATCCTTCATCAGCTGAACCAGATGAAATACAAGAGTATTTCTCAGCCAGTCTTGGAGTTCCATCATCGTGCAACCACCCTGAGCAGGTGTAAATATCATAAAATCCCTGACATACAGTACGTTCAGAATACAGTCCACTATTTAATAGCAGTGGATTTTACAGTGTTTAGGGGTTTTGTGATTATGGGACCTGAAACCTATTTTTTCCATATGGCAGAAACAAAGTCAGACAAAGTCAAATTCAGAGCTGATATTTTTTGTTTTTTTTGGATTTAGTTTCACGATTAACATCTTGAAGTACTTTATTATGTTAGGGATTGTATAAACAAGCTGGTAGATAGTCATCATGCGTGTTAGTAATCTGGGTTAGTCAGAAATAGGATTCTATGTAGCAGATTTTGAATTTTTTTGCATTCTCCACTGGCTAGAAAATGCATTTCATTTTTCAGCATTCCTCAGGAGAATCTCGAAATTTCATGTGCCTTTTTTTTCAAAGCCATGTGTCTTTGATTCTGTTTTGTTTCTGTCTCTGTCCTGTCACTTGTTTGTTGCACTATTGTGTTCATCTTTTCTGTTTTGTCCTTTCTTGCTTATTAATACCTATTTCTTTCATGATGCTTTGCAAATTTTTATACTACATATGTTACTGAACTGTGATTACTTTTTGTGTTTTTATTCTCTCATCTTTTTGGCTCATACCAGTTTTGTGACCCTCAACAGTGACACTACTTATGATTTCTGGATTGTTCTAAACAAAGCACACATTGAGTTCACATGCTTGTCTTTTGCCAGTAACATTAAGGGTGGAAACTGGTCAAGCGCTTTTGATTATTTGGATTCCATGTTATGAGCTGTTTGTGATTGGTCCATTGTTTCTCAGATAGTTTGCTTCTCAGACTTTCTTCTTCTAAAACAAGATGTCTGGTTCTTCAGATGTTCAAACCTAGGGTCACATACTAAAAGGACATGTTTTTTTAAGGGGGCATAAGTCTTGCTGTTCAATTACAGCATCTACTGCAGGAAAACTAGTTCTATTTTTCAAGCAGAAGACTGTATGAATGATTTTTTGTTTGCTAAACTGTCTATAGACGAGTGAAATTCAACACTTGGCCAAAAGACATGTCATGATTCAACATGATGTATTTGCATGCCTGGTGTTAAAGAATGTTTGGACGGGTTATAATCACCACATAAACCTGGAGAAGCATCAGTAAATGCTTTTAGTGTCTCTCTCTCTCTCTCTCTCTCTCTCTCTCTCTCTCTCTCTCTCTCTCTCTCTCTCTCACTCTCTCTCTCTCTCGCTCACTCAAACACACACACATACACACACAAAAAAACAAAAAACCCACACACGCACACACAAAACCAAAAAACCCACACACGCACACACAAAACCAAAAAACCCACAACTAATTCCTATCATCTGCACAATGGAGGACAAATCTTTCCCACTATTCTAACATCAACATGACAGGACCCTAGGACCAGGTATCATTAGAAACATGTCTGGGATTTGTTTGACTATTCTGACCACGCTGTGCCTTTCATCTTGAAGCTTTCACACCTGCTAACATGGATATAATCCTTTATCCAATCACCTATTTCCTATCTATGACCACAGAGCATGCTAACTGAAGCATCACCACATCACATTGTCCTGATTCATGAAAACATACAAGAATCGCACAAGTATTGTACTGATTTACTCATTAAGACCTTACAAAGTATCTGTTGAACTGGTCTCAGTGTGAAATGCTGAGTGTCTTTAGTCCGTTCTGTTCTGGATAATGAAAAATATTTCAATTGCATTAATGTCACCAAGGTAAGTAGATGAAAAAAGATGGAATGTAAAGAAAGTTTTTCATCTCTCATGTGAAAAAAAACTTTATTTTAGTTATGTGACTTTGTTCCATGTGCTGTCTGGGATATCTCATGTTCAAAAAATTCCAACTCGAATAAAGAAAGAAAGCCGGATGGAACAAACTCCAACAAACTCCATGCTTGGTCAAAATCTGAAGCAGTATTTTCCATTTTTTTTTAACATGGTATCAGTTCTTGGCTCTGGTGCCATAAACTAACAACATCAAAATGATCACGCAGGTCAAAAACATCCTCAGCTGGATAAAATGAACTGCATCCAATCTTGTACTATTGAGCAACATTAAGTCTTAAAGTAATCCTGAAATGGTCATGGGAACATTTGCAAATTAATATGTGGTGGAAATGTGGAACAAATGTGCTGCCAGCAGAACCTTTGACATTGAAACAAATACCTGTGTAATAAATACAGGTTTTTATGTCTCAGTGCTGCTACATTCCCAACACTGGTGCTGAATTAGTTTCTATAACAGCACCTCTTACAGTAATAATGGTTGTAATCAAAAATCAAAGGTTTACATTTATAGCATTTGGCACGTACCTTTATGCAGAGCAACTTTCAAAAGTGCTTTGAATTCTCTTTCAGTATGTAAATGTACACAGTCTAGAATCGTATGTAAATGTACACAGTCTAGAATCGTGCCTAATGTAACAACTCATTCATGTTTTTTAAGCATTATAACAAACCTGCATTGTTTTGTCTAACTTAAATTCAGAAAAGGTTTATATAATTACAATGGTTATATCAGTATAATTTATAGGAGTCATTGGCAATTGATTGTGATATATATATATATATATATATATATACATGATTTACCCTGGAGAGAGCTCCACATAGATTTATTTATTTCACCATCATGTGTACAGGCTAACCTTTATTTTAGATATGTATCAGGTCATCTCGACAAAATTAAAGAAATGAATACAATAGTTTAAAAGCCTATATAATATCAAATATGCCACCTTCACCATAACTAAAACCTTAAATAACAGATGCTAATCCACTACACCATGTAACTGCTTCTCTTAAATGAATATGGTTAGCCTAATCTTACCAAACTGTCAGAAACTCTCTTTTAACCCTGACATTTTAATGGACATGGGTTCTAATGTAGGGATACAAACCAATTTTCCATGGACTCTCTCCATTGCTATTACCCGCTTGTGTGTGATGTTGGTGTGTACATCATTTAAGTAATTGACATGGTGGGACATTATGCCAAAAAACTATACAGGACATAGTTAGCTGATTAATGCCAAAACAACATTTATCTAACATTTCTTTACATACATTTTAGTCATGAGAAATAAGAAAGAGTGTGTGTGTAAGAGAGAGTGAAAGAGTGAGAGAGAGAGAGAGAGAGAGAGAGAGAGAGAGAGAGAGAGAGAGAGAGAGAGAGAGAGAGAGAGAGAGAGAGCAATATCTGCATTTGATCTGGTAAATGCAGTAAATTACACATGCACTATATTTAAATCAAGAAAAAGATTCCTAGCACAGATGGCAATCTTGCCTGTAATTAAAAAGAAACAAAAATGATAGGAAGGAGATGGATCTGAAACCAAACAAACCTCATCAGTACATCATCAAATGTTGGTCAGAAAAACAGTGCTGGGATTCTAAAAAGAGCCCATTTGATACATTTGATTTGATATATTTCAGAACATAACAGAGGGAAATAATTGGTGGAATTATAAGAAAGACCAGGAAACTGCTATTGTGCTCTTAGTGGCTTTGAATTAGTTTTCCACTGCCTTTTCAACCTGTTGGTCATGGACAATTTTACTAGTTGAGTTCTGGCATGTGAGAACACATAGCTATATCCTTTTTGTCCTTTCGTTCTAATGGCCCTATCAATCTTAGCAAGCTTTCACATTTAATGTTTACCACTTTTTAATGAATTCTGTACTAAATGAACCGGTCTGAGACCACCTGGGGCTCTGAATTAACTGACGTAAATTAATAATGCTGTATTTTTTGGCTCAGGTGTAATTTTTGTAGACATGAGCTACTTAACTGTGCTATAAGGTGTGAACTTGAGCACAGAACAGAGATGAAGCACTGCAGAAGCATGATGTGTAGAGAAAACTGTAAGTATATTAACATCTGAACATCATGCCCATATGTGCTTTTTTAAATATATCTCAGTCCAAACTTAAACACTGGTCAGGATCTGGTGTCTGGTGGTCCGGAGCGCAGTCTGCGTTCCAATTCTTCATCTGTAATATTAATTCATCTGAAATGTGTTCAGTGGGATTAAGATCAGGGTTCTGTGACATCCACTTGAGTTCTTCCAACAGGTCTGGGATAGGCTCCTTAATTCCAGTGAAGGAAAATCTAGTTCAACACATTTCAATGCACTAGATTGCAATAGCCCCACAAATGAACAGACATACTAGCCATATAATATATGTGTGAAAGTGGACTTAAATTCTAAATACTTTTTATACCAGGTTACAAAATCCCAACCACTTACTCTGCCTCTCAATTCTCCATGGGGCTTATGCTTCTCCAGAATCATCTCCAGAGTTCTTTCGCTTTAAAGCAAACACATTTTTCATCTCAAGTGTCAGCTAGAGGACACTACTACTCCCACTACTCTGCTTCCTCCAATCTGCGCCTCCACGTCTTAAGCCATTTGCCCTGAGGTTAAGTTGAACCTCCCACCTGTGGCTTAACTCTGATCTCTCTAGTTCATTCAGATCATTTATATCTGTTTTTGAGTTGGTGAGAAGATTCTGTTCAGAGGCCTACAAATACCAGCATGGTTTATGCCTTTCCATCTGGATCTGATTGATAGCACCTGGCACAAGGGTAAAACTATGGCATTGATCTTGGCAAAGAGGATTCAGGAAACAAGGGTAAAGCAGACTGAAAGGCATGTCGGGAAGGAAAAATGTGGTTATTAGATATCTTTTTATTGCATGGCTTCAAAGTTTACTGGGTTAACAAAACTACAAAATCTATCATCTACACATAAAACAGTAGTTAGTAGGTAAATTAGGTACTCAACAAGACAAAGCTCAACAAAGAAAAGTTTAGATTATTGGTGAGTTATGGAATCAGTGTTAGACCAACATACAGTACATAAGTAACTATATATTTAGTAAACAAAACCAATCATTTAGAGCGAACAAAAAGCTAAAACATATGTTAGCTCAGTAGTACTCAGTAGTAATACCTCTTGCATCTTTCAGGGAAACCCTTGTATTAAAGAACTTGATGCCATTGGGGTCACTGTGTAAAAGTGTCTGGTATTGGGAGTCGGTCTTTTGTTATGGGCCACTGCATCCAGACAAATGAAACCAACGATTTATTCATTTATTCATTTTTCAAATCATTACTTTAGAAAGGCCAGGATGGCTGTAAATTCGGATTCCTATCTTAGGAATATCCCACCAAACACAAATTCTATTTGCATTGCTTCTTTGTATTTTATTGGGACACTTTTACACGCATCTGTCGAACCGTTGTTGTTGTTCTTTTTACTGGCCCCACATAAATGCACTTACGTGGCAAAACTGAGGTATTGAACATATTTAATTAATTAATAAACCTGCACATTAGAATTCAACCCATCCTTTAGAAGGTTTGTTTTTGCATATTAGACTACATAAATATTTTCCGTATAAGATAGCTACAGTATATAATTTAATATTCAAATAGACCCTTTTCATAGTTTTGCACTATGACCGTACACTTTCTTATCTGCCACCCACTCACACAGATACACACAATGGTGTCAGTAGCACCTCCTCTATCTCATTCAAAGTGTGAACTTTGAATGCTAAACTTTAAAGAGCACTGGGATGTAAGCTATTTAAAGTAGGATCTCTCTCAGCCATGCTATGGTGCTTCCTAAACACTGTATATTATGTGTAACAAAACAAGAATGAGTACATTAATGTAAGGTTATGATATGATTTATAGCCAGCACTATAAATCGAACCAACAAACAAAAAAAGGAAAATATGCTAAATACACAATGTTAAACACAATGCAATGCACTGCCAGGTTCTCGGTTCCTGTATTGCAGTCTGGGGCTTTCATTCTTGGCTGCACTCAAAACTTCATACATTTGCATCAGCAAGATTGCTTTCCATCTTCGTATCCTGAGCTCATTTAAAACAGGTTATTTTTCCTAGAGGAAAAAAAAATGCAGCAGGCACTTAAAATGGTCCTCTGGAAATAAAGTAGCCTCAGAAAAGTGTTTAGAACCAGGGTATGAGAAAATATATTGAACAAACACACACAAACACAAAGACAGACATTTCCGTTTGTGTGCGATAACTACAACACATTGATTGTGGGGTTGAAAGATGAAGGTTTTGAGCTTGGAAAAGTGTAAACAACAGCTTTGTTTATTTCCCACAAAAGCCAATGACACCATAACGGTGTCCAGCACCAACGGCAATCACTGCAGTTCAAATTAAGCTGGAAAAACTAAAATCTGCTTCTGAGTTCTGTTCATAGCAGTACAAGTTACAGTTGCAGAGAGGGCAGGGTTACCAACAAGTGTTACCAACAAGGGGCCGGAGCTCACTTTATTGTAGTAGTGCATTGTGAGCAACTGGATATATTCCCAGAATATTGATATATTCTCTGGCCACCATTAAGTGGCTTACTGAAAATGAAAAAAAAAATTAATCTGAATAATATTAAATAAAAACTAATGGACTTACAACAAAATGTTGCACCTTAAAATCCGTGTTCCCATACTAGTCACCAGGAACCCTAGATATCTCTATCCTTATGTGGTATAAGTTGGGATATAGCAACAACAACAAAAAAAGAGTGAACCACTATCATTTGTTTAATCCTAGTTCTCCAAAATTAGAAATCACCAAATTAAAACTACAAACCAAAATGCTTTATTTAAGCATCGAGGCTTTCGTGTAGCTTTAGATTGTCATTTTTATGTCCAAATGTATACCAGACCTTATTAACTTCATTACAAATCCTTTCAAGGTATGTGTGTATGACTGTTTTTTCCCCAACTCCAGCTTCTCTCACAAAATATTTAATTACTCCTATAGCTGTTATTTTGTTTTCATAAATTCCGCTGAATAAAGCTGGAGAGGGATGAATGAACAAGTGTCTGCATGAACCATGTAAGCAACCCAAATGCATTCAATAAATTCCTGTTATTATCCCGTTATAGTGTTACAGCCACGTCAGCTAAGTGTATACAATTATTTTAACCTTCACTGTCATATAATCACTGAGGCTGATTTACTGTCTGCTGAAATTTCATATCAAAATATTCAAATGCAAAAATAATAGGATCCTCCAACCCTCTACTTATGTCATTCTACCTGCTCTCTCCATATTTTCTTTTCTGCCCTTCACACAAACATTTGTAAATACTTAAAGCAATTATGCTAATATTGTGTCACATATTCTTCGTACCCTGTGCAGTTTTTTGTACCCCAGCTCTTTTAACAGCTCTTTAAGCTCAGCTTTCATCAAATTCACCACCACCCTCCACATTCTCTCACTCACTGTATTGAAACCTTATTTGCCTTGTTGAAGTTTCCATAACACGCCTCACGATGTTGGCAAAAACTAGGAGCAGAATTGTTAAAATAGCGATGACAGTACCAATTAAAAAGTAAGAAAGAATTAGTGTATGGGACACACTCACGGCCCGGTGTTTGACATCTCAGAAATGATTTTTGATTGAGGTCGGGTCTGCTGAGTTCATTTACTCAGAGATTTTCATTTAGTTTGAAAAGTTCAATGACCCGTGTGTAAAAAAAATTGTGTGTTAGGATAAAGTTTGATAAGAGTTGTGAGATTGTTAAAACAGGCCCGGTTCCTTGCACAGAAAGACAAGAACATGCTGTTTCTTCACCTTTTGATCCTATTATTTAAAGCTGTCTCGCTTTTTTGTAATAGATGAAGGGGAAGGAGAGACAAAGGGGAGAAGACAAGAAACAGCTACTATGGAAATAATGAGCTGACTCTTAGAAAATTCTGTGTTCATTTTCCATGGTTTCAATTTTTATTTGAATGAACATCTAAAATCTCAAAGACTCGAAGGATCTTTTAAAAAGCCTTTTTTTTAGAAAACCGTTTGAGCTATTATAGCTAAACAAATATTAAAAAACTGAATTGGACACGTTTGAAGATTCCACAGGGAAATCATCTCCACATGTCTGAATGCTTTTTTTTCTTTATTCATTTTTAAGATTGATTCTAATCTGTTTAGTCTTCTTCAGCTGCATGAAGAACATTTTGCCACCAAAATCCTTAACTGTGATTCCTCAGCTTTCAGTGATAACAGTTGTAAAGTATTTTTTGAAACTGAAGATTTGTTCCTATAGACTTCACCCACATCCTGTGCTCATTCTCTACGAATGCACATAGTACACATAATTTTAAAACTATTGTACAGCTTGCATTTAATATTCTCCAAATGTACACTGTTAAAGATTTATAATTACCACTATCTGGTGTTGCCTTTTGTTGTCCCAAGAAATCAATTTTACATCAGAATTTCCCTGAAGCTGCTTTTTGACATTGTGCATATCCCAAAACTGAACTGATCTATTGATACTTTGATATGAGGTCATAATTGATTATTTCTGTATAAACCTTCTGACAAATGATAAGCCTTTATTTTTTCAAAACAGCATATCAGAAACTCACAACTGTTTAATCCAATCATTTCTTCAATCTCGAGCTTAATAAAAGTGTAAAAACATCAGTGCTATGGCTAAATTGTGGTACGAATGCGCATAATGATATCACGAGACTCACTATGATTATTGTGACAGTTTCCTCAACCTAGATCCTCAAGTTTTCATCATGTTTTTATTGATGATAAAAGAAAAAAAATGCTATTGATGATATGAGCCAGGTGCAAACCAGACCCAAAGCGCTCTTCGATGCATTACACACAATGCTTCCTACTGCAAGTCATTTGTTACTACAAAACCACAGCCAGTTCTGTTCAACATAAACCCGTCAGACATCTCATTCATCCTCATCCTGCACATGATATACTGTAATCTGCTGGGGGTCAACAGAGCCCCCTGGGTCTTATCTCTCTCTGTCTGCAGGCTTTTCTCAGACTTTCAGTGCGCTTTAAAGAAATTCCTGGCTGCCTTATCTGTCTGTTGGGGAGAGTATTGATCTCGTTAATCAATCCCTATTAGCAGCGCAAACACGTGTGCAGGAAGCAGCAAGGTTTCGCTGTTGAAACCCAATCCTCTCTTATCATCCCAGCAGGGATAGAGGGAATACCAGAGCTGTTTGCTGTTTCTTATTTGTCTTCCTTTCTCTGACCTTTCGTCTTTCCTTTTCATCTTTTTGTTGTGTAATTAACACTTTTGTCTCGAGACAATCTGCTGTGGCTTAATGATGTAACAAAATGTTTTTCCTTTTAATCTTGTAAACATTTCGACTAAACCCATTTTTTTCCCATTTATTTACACCTACATTTGCAGATCAGAGCAGAAACAGTCAGCACATTTATATTGTGTGTGTGCATGTGTGTGTATGTGTAAATATAACTAGAATTTTTTTTTAAATTGATCTACCAGTTGCTCATTAGTTTTTATGCTGCTTTGTTTATTAAACTGAGACATGCTCCAGGTCAGAACCGGGTTGAATAAAAACGCTTGCAAACTTGCTAACAGCCACAGCAACCATGCATTTACTCACACGGTTTAAATAAATAAATAAATAAATAAATAAATAAATAAATAAATAAATAAATAAAAGAACAGCACATGTCTTGTTTTGTGTATTTGCCTGATTGAGTAGGCAATTTAGGCCAAATGTACAGGAACAGCGATTCCATTGATAATTTGTATGATAATATATTTATTCATTTTAACTAACTTATGCGGATGTGACAAAGTTCAGTAGCAGTCTGACTGTGGCTAACAACACATACATAAACCTCATTTACATATTGCTTTTTCCGCTTAATTTGCAAGTGACATCATTCATGCAATTATTATTTCCAACACACCCACTTTTTTCATGTGCAATTTAACCACCATTCACATGCAAATTAGTGCTGACTATATTTGATCTCTGTAAATCAGGGCCTCAGTGGGAAACATACTGACAGATGGTTTTGCACAGCTAGCAAGTGAAATTAGAACTAGCGGCTCTGTTTACATCCAGCGACAATCTTTCTCTCACAGTCCGGGGGTTCAAAACCCACGCTGGAGAGGTCAATGGCACTCAAAACACCTCTCTCTGGAATTTCTGCTGGGAAATGTGGTTTTTAAGAGGGAAGAAAGTATTATTATGCAAGAATCCCTTTCACTCCTCCTCAGCAAAACTTGTATTGCTCACATGGAAGAAAAATATTTGACAAGGCTGTCCAGTGCATACGATTTGAGAAGTCCCAGCTGCTCTCATTTGTATGTGCATGCTTGTGAGAATGGGATTTCCTGCTATAAATATTACTAGTAAATTCCTAAACTCATCTTCACTCCTGCTACAATTACTGTCTATACACACAAACCTGTCAAAATCTCTGACTTGGCAGAAAGCCTCAATTTTTAACACTAAAGTCTTAATGTATCCAACCGAAACCTATTATGCATCCTTCCTGGTCTTAATCAGAAAAGCGGCCAGGTGAAAAATCTGCAGAGCATAGGAAAGAATTCACACACACACACACACACACACACACACACACACACACACACACACACACACACACACACACACACACACACACACACACACACACTTATGCATACAGACACAGACAGAGGGGGAAGCATGAAGTTGTTTTGGCACTGGTTTTCTCTAGGGCAAAGACAAGAGACTCTGGCAGTAAATGATAATCCATAGAAATCAAACAAAGAGCAAATCCTCAGAGAGAAAATAACCTGGCTACTTTGAAGAAAGAAAGTTTCACATTTTTACAGATTAGGAAATAATGCAAAAGGCCATAAAGCGCTGACCATGTGGAATTTTGTAATCGCTGGGACTTCCATTCCATCATCCAGTCTACAGACTTTAACCTTTATCCCAGCATCACACAACCATGGAGCTACATTGAACTTAGCTGAGTGCTTATACAAGCAATAGGATATCAGACATGAAAAGGTTTAGAAAGAGTACATGTCTTTGAATACACCTATGAAGTGTAATGGCTTTTTGGATTCTCAATAAAGAAACACAATTTTATAGGGATATGGATTAAAGGGAATGAAGTCTCCTTTAGTAATACCATTTTTAGCAGAAGGGATCCTCACACTTTCAGCATGCAGGAATCACTTAATTGGAAAAAAAACCTCAACAATTCACTATTTGATTAATTATTTAAATGTATAATAATGTTCTGCCTATTAATGCCCAGTTTTCCTGAGATAGACTCCAGATCCACTGTTAGCCTGTCCAGGATAAAGTGCTTACTGAAAGTATGTGAGAGTCAGGGTAGGTTTAAACCCATTCTGTTCAAATAATAATTCAAGTAAACAATTAACTATGAGAGCGTACTTTTAAATATGAAAATGTTGGGAAAGTTAAATTATGATTTTTGCCTATAAAAAAATTGCACAGACCAATGGATCCCACTATGAAAAGTGCTAACATGTACAGTAATACCTTAGGTATTATAGTGCGTGGTTGGGTGGTATAGTGAATATATGCATGTGTATTTCCTAAAAATATAAAAAGAAGGAAAGAAATGGAAAAAGAGAGGGAGAGCAAGTCATATAGTGTATATGTGTCAGTGAAAAGGAAAAAGGGTAATTTATTAGCAATAGGAAACTGCCCGTTATCTCTGTTTCTTGTCTGATTCGAAGAATTATCTTGAAATGAATCACAGCTTTATGCCTATAAAGCACAAAAGGATATGACTGTAGTTATTTCCGCAATAGGCCTCACAGCTGGGGAAAGTGGGCCAGAATAAGAGTCAGAGGAAACTTTCATCACAGAGATGAGTTCACTATTATAATTAAAAGATGAGTTCTTTCTCTGAAGGCAGATTATTAACTGTCTTACTAACAACTGTATGGATCAAAGGTCCAGTTTGACCAGATCGTGTGAGCATCTATAGCCAGAGCATGAATATGAATACAACAATAATAAAAATTGCAATCATAAAAAACAGTAGTTCCTGGTATTGCTATGCAATGCTGGTTGCTGCTTTTTTTTTTATTTCCAGGCTTAAATTTCCTTATTCTGGCCCAGAATTTAGCTCCCCACACCCTTTTTGTAATTGCATTTCCATTTTTAGGCAGCAGACAGGGCTCTAGACATTACAAACTTAATTATTTCAATATGACTTTGCATATTTTATTATTTGACTTGAGCATTTTACCTATGAATGTGTTTTTAGTATTTAAAATGCTAAGTCTTTTCAAAATATTTAGTTTAGTTTTGTATCTCACTGTCACAGTATAGCTGGAGGTGGATCAGTGCATACAAAATGTCAACATGTCTCCTGTAGCCTCGCTTCACTCTGGCCTCACGCAGCCTCTCCAAGTTCAGTTTATATACAGTACTCTGCTATCACTCTATTCATGAACCCAGTGAAAGTTAAGGGAGTGAAGTTTAGGATGAGAGGAGGAGTAGCACCATATCAGCGTTACACAACGTTGCACTTTCACCCTGTGCATTAGAGGAATGAATCACTTTCACACTCCATATCCTCTCCATCGCTGTTTAATGGCTTATGTGAGAGCTCATTTTTCTTATGTGGAATATGTTGAGGCCGTTTAGGGACAGTGGTTCAAATCATTACTGAGCATATGGATGTGAGAATGTGAAAAAATTGCGATAAAACTGGTTTATTCATTATTCCATCTGTGAAATAAATTACCTATAATAATTCATTTTAACCCACACTGTCATTTCTGTATTTTTCCTTATGCACAGATACTTCACTTTTTCATCTTTTGCTAAGTTCCTTTTTAACCATTTGACTATGTATGTCAGTCAGACAGTAAAATGATCGATGGAATGCTTGTTTAGGCTGAGTTCACAGGAAAAAAAGCACACATTTCTTTCTTTATCTTTTTCTCATGCACACACCTACAGCCCCCCTTTGAACAAGTCTACACACTTACCGCTGCACGCTGAAATGCTCCCCTGGTATACGTGCCTCCTCCTCGATAGGTGATGGCAGGAATCTCCTTATTGAAAAGTGAGCACTTGTGCTGGTCAGGTTTGGTTGCAGAAATGTAGTCCACCCTGTTCAGCACATGGTTCTTTGAGCTGAAGGTGATGAGGGCGACACGCGTGGCCTCGGGTGCCACCGGGAAATCCGAGAGCATCTTTCGCACAAAGTGCAGCTCGCTCCGGAAGTTGGTCGCTCCCACACTAGAGGACTCATCTACAAGGAAGACAAGTTCAAGGTGGCTGCCACGCTCACGCAGCAGACGCACATTATGCCTGAAGGTCTGGCCCAGACGCTCCACTTTGCTCTCCGAGCTCTCTGAGATGTTGCGGTGACTCTGAGATGGAATGCTGGATCCACTTGTCCTCAGCAGGCTCCAGATCACCAAGGGGAACCACACAGTGACTGAAAACTGCAAAGCAGCCATGACATCCACGCTGCAGGAAGGTGAAAGTGTCCGTATTGCCTTTCAGGAAAGGAGAATTAATTCTTTCAGTCTGATTCACACCTCCTCTCGCTCTGTGGGCCCTTGTTTCCTCTTTTTCTTGCAATAATTTAGTTGAGTGGTCAGTGTGCGGCAGGGCAAATCCTCTCCTCTCACCGCGCCAGTCTCAGGCATCTGGGGAGTTTCTGCATCTCAGCAAGCCTTCAAGCAATTCCCTCCCTTTCAGAATCATTTTAAATGAGAGGGAAAAAGAGAGAGTGGAGTGAAAAAAGTTCCATGAGAGACGTAAGAGTCAGACAGTCAGAGAGAGTGTGCGTGTCCGTCCTGGGGTGAAGGAGAGAGGGGAATGAGAAGAGCAGAGTGAGAGTAACAGTGAGGAGAGAGGGAGAAAGCAATCTCAGCAAGAAAGGAAAAAAAGGGGCAGTCACAATAAATGTCTTTTTTTTTCTCTTTTTCTTTTTTGGTCTTCTTCTTTTCTCCTTCTCTGCTCACTCCCTTCTCCTGGTTGTTCAGCAGAGCCTGAGTGATATTTTGTGTCACTGGATTGCACTCGTTTTGCCTGTCAGTCTGTCAGCATTCCCAAAGAAAACATCAGCACCCAGTCTGCTGATCAACTCCATATGTCTGGCACTCGCCACCTCTCCCTCACACACACACACACACACACACACACACACACACACACACACACACACACACACACACGCACACGCAAAATGCAACACAGCACACACACACACACACACACACACACACACACACTACACTCTGTGCCTCCCAGCAGATACCAAAAGAGCTATCGCTAATGAGAAACACTGTGAAAGAGAGAGACAAGGAGACCGACAGACAGACAAGGAGAGAAACAGACAGGCAGACTGAGAAGTTGCCGGAGAAGTATAAGGCTAGTAAAAGTACACTCGAGGGAATAAAAATGGATTAGTTAAACCCTTAAACAAACAGGTTGCACTTAAAAGTCAAATCCAAAAATTAAGATCCAAACCTGGCTTAAATGCATTAAACCACTAAATGACTGGTTTAGTGCTCAAAAATAAAGCCCTCCATTAAAAAAAAATAAAAGTCTTTACTTAAATAACACCAGCAATCATCCAAAGAATTTTTAGCCCTGTGTTTTAAATTCCATGACTCCACTCAACCTGGTAATAGCACACCTTAGGAATATTTTTGAATAGATTTGCTGTTAACAAAGCTCAGATTCTGAAAAGGCTATTCAGCTAAATCTTAACTCGTAACTTCAAAGCACAGATAGCATAGTGGAACGGATCCTATAGGAAACTTTGCCTACATTGTTCTGTGGAAATGTTTTGAAAGATCACCATTCCATGTAGACCTTATCACTTCCTCCTTCTTCCCCTGGTGCCTTATGAGGAGAAGATTCTGCAGAAGGATGACAGATCCCCAAGATCTCCCCACAACCCCCATATCAGCCACACATGCACACATATCAAGTGTTTTATTTGTGATTTTATCTGTAACCAAAACAAAGTTCTGTATACGTCACAGGGTGTTAGGGGTGCAGACACATGGTTTAGCTGTAGATCCAGTTTCCATATCAAAACTTTAAAAATATGTTTGGACTTGGTGAATAGAAAATCCCATAAAGAAAGTGACAGGAGGGAAACCGAGTGCATATTATTTACACCAGCTACCGACTTTCATCTGAAAGTTCAACTCAGGCAGCATGCATACTGTCAAAACCCTGCCTGGAGAAAATGGTCTGGAGATGGACTGTGAAGAGAACAGAGAAGAGGAGTTCAGATAGCACAGATAGACACAGGTGAGCAATAAAGAGATGCAGGAGGCCATGGCTGGGTCAGAGGGTTTCCTACAGAGATTGAAATCAGCCAGAACTATTTAAATATGAATTGCATGTATCTAAATCACAATAACAAAATATCACACTTAATCAAATTGAACATGCTAGGAGTAAGATTTATTTTAAAACTACTGGTTATGCTTTTGAGATAGAACAAAAAAGAGCCCTAAATACAAATACAGATTTGATGTGAACTCTGCCAAAAGCAAAATATAAAGCATACCCAGGAAAAGAAGACAGGGTATTAATAACTAGTTTATTTACAGGGATGTCAAACACTACATGTTTGGTGCATGTCCAGTGTAATTATTTAGACAACATTCTATGTGGTTACACCTTTCAGTGTATGCTGTTGATAAAAATCCCAAAAGAACAGTAGTTACTGAATTACTCAAACCAGCCCTTCTGGCACCAGCAATCATGCCATGGTTAAGTTCAGTTATATCACATTTTCCCCATACTGATGTTTTATAACATTACATTAGATTTAGCTCTTCTCTTGTAATCTGTATAATTTCATATATTATGCTGCTCCTGTTTGATTGGCTGATCAAATAAATGCATTAATGAACAGGCGTTTGGGTTTTCCTATTAAACAGATTTGCCTGATCCAAAACAAAGCCCTATGTCTGGATGAAGTTCTCTTCAGTTGAAGACCACTTAGTGCAGCTTAGGATGGTTCAATTCAAGCAGCCTCAAGGTCCATGAAAAGGATCTCAAGAACTTCGAATGAATTTGGGGACTGATTAATAATAATTAAGTAATATAACAGTCTGCTATGGTTTAATTCTGCATTTAAGCACCCATGAATGAACAGTTCACCTCAACAATAATAAAACTATAATGATTGGATACTTGGTGCTACCAAGATGAGAATGGGTTCTCTTTTGAGTTTGGTTCCTCTCAAGGTTTCTTCCTCATTCTATCTTATTGAGCTTTTCCTTGCTAGTGGCTTGCTCATTAGGAATAGACTTATAGGCAATGAATTTATAGTCACTGACATATAAATTCATATTTTATAACATTTATCCCTGGAAAGCTGCTTTGGCACAGTGTTTATTATTAAAAGTGCAATACAAATAAAACTGAATGAAACTGAGATGAGACGATGAGTATATACAAAGGAATTTTGCAATTTTAGTGAAACTTAAAACTCTAAATGTACTAATGATTAACTTCATTTCACTCCATTTCTCTTTTGCTTTTCTTCATGATTGCCAGTGAAGACACACATTCTGAGCTACACCGCTCGGACACATTTATCATCGAATCCAGTATCCTTAACTTTTGGCCAAACTTACATAAAATCCCTATTCTGAAATAAGAAATATGACTTTTATTTATTTATTTATTTTTTAAACCCCCATGCACTCACACTCACACACCCATGTGCATGGAGATGTCAAAACAGCTCCCTGCTCCACAACCTTATTTTATGTTTATATAAAAAAAAAAAAAAAAAAAAGCAACACTGTTTGAAAAAACGTATGAGGATTGAAACAGCTGCCAGATAAACAGTGTGGAGCAGTGTATATTAACGAGTGTTTGGGTCTGGTATATATCAAAACATGTCAGCTAGTCTAACTTTCCTGTAAAATGATATGATTTCAATTTTACATTAAAACATTGTTTAATTAAGTATGTTGCCTTCAATTTTGAAATGTTTCTTTTTACGTAGAAATGTTTAATGTCATTGTTTTGGAAGGCACCTTTGTTTTACAGAATTTTCTTTGCCTATGTCATAGAAAGTCTTCGCCACAGTACTTGGATTTGGAGCATGAGTTTTCTTTTCCATTGTTCAATGTATTCACTTAAAATTATAGTTTTGGATTGTATATAATAATACAGTATAACATATTATTATGAAGGGACATTGCCTTAAAAATCTGTAAATATTAAAATAACGATTAATGCTTTAAATACCTACCTGACAGCTCTGTGTAATGGTGAATGTATGCATATTACATATAAAAATCGTATGCATGTTACAGCTTCTCTAATATACCTTGTCAATAATGTAAAACTGATCATTAGCACCTGGTTGGTATATTTGGTTAATAATACACCTGACTCTGGTCCTAACTGACACTGTCTCAATGTGTACAAATTGTGCAAAAGCAAGAATTGAAAGCCAAAGTGTGATTTGTTGATTCAGCAATAAATTAAAATGAATGTTATTGCAGAAAAGCATATTTGCCATGTAATGTTCCACAAAACAGTTTCACGTGCTTCCGCTTTTATATGCTGTAGAACAGCGCAACCTGCAGGCTAAATGTATCCTCACACTTTTAATCAGCAGCTACAAAATATTGTTTAGGCCAAACAGATTCATATACATCCAAATTGTTATCATTTTAAAATAAAAACGCAACTACTGTTTAAAAGATGACCATTTACATATACTTTTTATACTGAAGGATTTTATTAGGAGGCCATGCTTTATATAATAATATAAAGTCATCACCGTTAAGATGTTAAACTGTTATGGATGATGTGTTTTTTATATTAATGTGAAATTGTATTAATAGAAAACACAAATCAAATACAGGTTAAGACTGTCTTTCTAAGATTTATTCTATATATTAAGAATATTCCAGGGAATAGTCAATAAAAAAAAACGATAATACATAAAGTCTTCACATGTTTACAAATTTAGTAAGTTTTCTAACAAATTTGTAAAACCTTCTGTTTATTTTTAATTCCTGTCTCAGATCACAATGTAAACGGAAGAGTGCACATGTGAAGCTTTTGTGTTACTGTATTTGACCAGTGGACGGTAGTAAGATTAATAAAATAAAGCACAATTGTCCTGGAGATTTTTTTCCTCCCTTTTAAATCTTTAAAAATTTGTGTACCATAGTAATCTGAAAACTGGGAAGTGAAAACTGGGAAGCATTTAGGCATGAAGGCAGGGTTAGGCCTGAGCAAAACATTATCTCCATTGAACAAGAATTTGGTGCATGAGGAATGAACCGAGAGTGCATGCAAATCACTGACACGTTTGGCGGAAGCCAATGCCAGAAGCAGAGCCGTCTTTAAGAACAGGAGTTTAAGGGAGATATCCCCTAGGGGCTCAAAAGGCCGTTGGGCCAGCAGCTCCAGCACCATGGAGAGGTCCCATTCTGGGACTACACTTCGGGTGACTGGTAAGGAGTGGCAAGCACCCCTTAATAAATCTACGGACAAGGAGGTGTTGCCCCACCATAGTGCCACCAAACTCAGCATGACACAAAGAGAAGGCCGCCAAATAGACCGTAGAAAAGGTTCTGCCACGATCGATAAGGTCCTGCAAGAAGCCCAAAATATCCGCGAATGAGCACAGATATGAAACGAGCTGGTGCCTCTTGCACCACTCCTCGAACACATGCTACTTGCAATCATAGAGAGAACATGTGGAAGAGGCCCTGGCATTCTGAATAGTGGCAATAACATGAGGGGGAAGCCCCAAAGTGTTTAAATTCGCCCTCTCATGGTCCAGGCCCAGAGAGTCATCCTGTCTGGGTGAGGATGGTAGAGCTCCCCGTTCGCTTGGGCCAGGAGGTCTGTGCGCAATGGCAGGGGTCATGGCTCTGCATACAGAAGAGGGATCATCTCTGCTAGCCATGGTGCCTTGGGCCACCTGGGTGCTATGGGGATCGGAGATAAACCCTGTACTTCCGCCCTGGCCAGGGTTGGAGTTATCAGGCAGAGCAGAGGGGGCATCCCCATCCTATAGCGAGAAAATAGGGCAGTGGGCGTTTTCGCGCAAGGCAAAGAGATCGACCTAGAAGCTCTCCCATAGCAGCCCCACTATCTGAGGGTGGAGCCGTCACTCTCCGTAAAACGGGTTCCCTCTCAAAAAAAGGTTTGCACCCCATTCAGAATGTCCGGGAGGTGAGTCAACCGTAACGACAGAAAATGCCGTCTGCTCCATACCAACAGCCTGTGAGATAGAGCATGAAGCTTGTGGGAGCGCATCCCTCCTTGATGGTT
The DNA here is from genome assembly GCA_039877035.1 of Silurus lanzhouensis. Classification (NCBI taxonomy): domain Eukaryota; kingdom Metazoa; phylum Chordata; class Actinopteri; order Siluriformes; family Siluridae; genus Silurus; species Silurus lanzhouensis. The sequence goes on from JBCEWE010000142.1 coordinate 572,974, forward strand.
GATATGTGCTGCAGCTGTCATATTTTTGCAGCGCACTAGCACATGATGCCGCTGCAAGCGGGGCAGGAAATTATTTAGAGCCTTCGACACAGCCTTCGACACAGTAAGGAGCTCCAAATAGTTTATATAGGCTGAGTCTTCTGTGCTCCTGTGTGGCTCCCCACCCTGTTAAGGAGGCATTTGTTATCACCACTTTTCACAGCATGATTGCCCCGAGAGGGGTCCCATTTGTGTAAAACTCTGCGCCTCTCCTGTTCTCAGCGCGGCAAGCCCTTCCCTCTGTACACATACAGAAAGTCCTCAGACTCAGTGCGAGCCCAAACGGAAGGACCGTGAATTTGTAACATAAGCTTTGGTAGGTTATCTTATGTGCAGAGGATAAATGCTTATAAAAAAAAAAGCATCGCTCAGATCAATTGAGCAGAACCAATCGTTCTACTTTATCAAATGTACAGCCTTGCTATAGCATTCTGAAATTGTTTGTTCAACATTCTAAGATCCAGAATAGGATGGAAAGAACCGTCCTTTCTTGGGACCAGGAAATAGCGAGAGTAAAAGTCCTGATTGCTTGGTTGCAGGGCTACAACACGAATCGCCCCCTTCTCGAGAAGGGATGTAATTTTGTTTTTCAGAATCTAAGTGGAGCTCTTGTCCATGTGGGACAAAATAACTCAGTTGAAACGCAGCGTGCCCTGGCAAACTGAAGTCTGTAACCCCTCCTGGTTGTGTGAATCACCCATTTGGGGGCTGAAACAGACAGACAGCCTGTCACGTGACCCCGAGCGCCCCCACACAGCCTGGTGGGCTGCCAAGAGTCAATCCGACCTATCGCTCAGTAATGGTGCAATGACGCCATCTAGTGGTCAAACTAGGGGCGACATGCAGGGGAGATGCCAAGACTTCATGTGCTAACAGTGCAAAACAAGACAGAGCACACGATATTGTAGGACAAATACACAAAACACATGTAAACAGTTATGTAGTTGTGACCGAATGAATGAGGTACAGGTGGTGATTGGTGATTGACACTTCTGACCACCAATCAGTAGCGAGCAGGCACTATTTAGAGTGGGTTGGTTTGAGCCTGGCATGCGTCACGTCCGTATCCTCCCCTTTTTCAGTTGCTATAGTGATTTCAGGTATGTGCTGTTACTATGTAGCGTTGGCTAATTAGTTTTTCTTTGCTTGTTGCACTAATGGTTCGTTTGTGTATCCTTAGCCTGTCTTTTCAGTGTGTGTCCCTGTTGGATGCTGTTTTGGATCTGTTTACTGCCCTCCCTGCAGGTATGAGGAAGTTGTTTAGCAATGTTTAGCTTTAACGCGGGTCGGGTGGCGTGAGTAATGTGCAGTCCTTGAACTTCAGTTTAACAGCAGGTTATTTGAAGGCTGCGTATCCTGAGCGGTGAACTGATTCTCAGGAATTGATCTATCCGCGTTTGGTAAGTTGTTTCGGTTTGTTAGGGGGAATTACAGCATGTAGTTGTGCAATTACTTGTATCATTTATATCTTGTATCATCGTTTGTATTATAGGATCCTCCTTTTTCGTCCGGGGTGATTATTGCAGCGATTCGACTTTTCCCTCGCTGCGCGCCGAGTGAACAACCTCGGCTTACAACTATTTAAAAGGGGAATTCTGCTGCTGCCCTTTGGCTTTTGTGATTTGTTTTTAACCGGTATTGTTTGGCCTACTGTGGGGTCGAGCAACGTGCAAGTATCGGGGCTGGCTTAAGGACGACGCGGCCGCTCCTTTTGAGTTTTGCTTCCCCCAAACTTTATTAAAAGGGGGGGGGAGTGTGCTTTTTGATAATTAGTGCTGATCACTCCGGTGGGTAACCCCAGCCCTGTATTTAATGATTCTATTTTGTTTTGCTTATTTGGAAATTGTGTAAATTGGTTGTTTAATATTTTGTGTCTGTTTATTTTTGTTATTTGCGTAATTGTCACCGGACCGTATTCACCAGCGAGAACATTTTCTCTGTTTTATTTTTTAAAGTCAAGTTTTCAATAAACTCTTTGTATTTTTTATACGATGCCCACGTTTCCTGCCTACACTTATTAATAAGGGAATCGAACTTGTGTGATCTAATAAACTCTGGGGTTTACTTCTAATTCCTGGGTGTAACCCTCCCAGGTGGCATAGTCGAGTAGGTTAAGTATATAAAGTTGAGCTTGGGTGTGACGAGCCGTTCGGCTCTCGCCTCTAGGCCCCCACACCACCCCTCGCGCCACATAGTTATAATAAAAGAATAATATAATAGGGTGTGCTGAAGGTATGGATGTGTGAAATGAGTACCGAGTTTGTGTTTGTGTTTAGTTTTGTAGCATCTCAGTAACACGCAGTTGACTGTGTGTGTGTGTGTGTGAGTTCCAGTTCAATTCTGTGTGTAAAGGAGTCTGATGGCTTGAGGGGAAAAAAACTTGCATTGTCTGTATGTGAGGCTCGAATGCTTCCGAACTGCTTCCCTTATGGTAGGAGGGTGAAGTGTGTGGGTGTGAGGGGTGTGTGGTGTCGTCCACAATGCTGTTGGCTTTGCGGATGCAGCGTGAGGTGTAAATGTCCGTGATAGAGGGGAGAGAGACTTTGATCATCTCATCTGTCTTCACCAGTGTTGTGCTCGTTACTAAAAAATAGTAACTAGTTAGTCACTCGTTACTTCATTCAAAAAGTAACTGTTTGTTAATTACTTACACCATAAAGTAGTGTGTTACTGTTAAAAGTAACTTTTTAGTTACTTTTTTAAAGAACCTTCTTTAATGTTCCCATTAATGCCCTTTTATGCGTTATGGTTTATACAAACACAAAACTGACTTAAACACAGTCATTTTTAAACACTTTTATTGAAGTCAGAGCAGCACAAATTGAATATATCACAAGGAATTCTGAAATAAACAAGCTGAATAAAATATTCACAATCAAAAACTAAAGTGGCTTCTGCTGTTGTGTTGAGCTCTTAATGTTCCTTTCACAGCTGAAGTATGAAAACTATCAACAATGTAGAACAGAACACCGGGTTAGCTTCTAGCTACTAGCTTCTAGCATGGAGTTCCTGGAGGAGCTTCAACAGATTGGAGTTGCTGTTTATCGTAGTAGATACGAGCTTCGAACCAGAAAGACACAGCTTACATTTGACTTAAAAGTTTTTGTCTTTATATTCAACTAAAGTGAAATAATGAGCATATTTCCACTTTGAGAAACTCGTCTTGCTCTCGCCTCGACTCGCCATTACTGCCACACAGACCTGAATAAACGGAGACACGCCCACAGTGCGTCTTCTTCCTGTTTACAGTGGTTTATCCACCAATCCTACAATGCGACGCTGCTGCAAGCAAGTTAGGCTGTAGTCTACACTTCATCCGAAATTAATTCATTTATAAAAAGTAACGGGTAACGCACCATACGGTAACAGTTACTTTATTTTAAACACGTTACAGTATTAGTTACTGTAAAATTACCGGTACTGTAAAATTACTAATTACCGGTAACGCGTTACTAACGCGTTACTGCCTAACACTGGTCTTCACTATCCTCTGTAGGGTCTTGCAATCTGAAATTGTGCAATTCCCAAACAAGGCAGTGATGCAGCTGATCAGGATGCTCTCAATGGTCCCTCTGTAGAACTTGGTTAGGATGGGGGAGGGAGATGTGCTTTCGTCAGCCTTCTCAGAAAATAGAGACACTGCTGGGCTTTCTTGGTGATGGAGCTGTTGTTTGGTGACCAGGTGAAGATGAACACCAACGCATTTGGTGCTCTTGATGATCTCCACAGGGGATCCATCAATGATCAGTGTAGAATGGCTGTTCTGTGCTCTCCTAAAGTCAACAAACATCTTTGTTTTTTGTCAACGTTCAGAGACATTTTGTTGGCTCTACACCAGGCTGTTAGCTGTTGCACCTCCTCTCTGTAAGTAGACTCGTCGTTCTTGCTGATGAGACCACCACAGTTGTGTCATGAACAAACTTGATAATGTGGTTTAAGCTGTGCATTGCTACACAGTGATTTAGCAGAGTGACCAGCAGTGGAATGAGCACACAGCCCTGAGGACTCCCAGTCAGGAAGTCCAGGCTTCAGTTGCAGCGGGAGGTGTTCAAGCCCAGTAGACTCAGCTTAGGAGCCTACTGGAGCTGAGAGATGCTAAGGGGTGATTGTGTTGAATGCTGAACTGAAGGCTATAAACAGCATTTGTACGTATGTGTCCTTATTTTCCAGGTGGGTGAGAGCCAGTAGGAGGGTCGGTTTGTATGACATGTAGTCTCATACAACTGAGATCTAAGATTTTTTTATTTATTTAGTTACAGTAGTGGAAATTACAGTTCAAAGTCCTGATATCTATTTTTAATCTTTGGTTTCCAGCCTTTTTGACAGATCTCTTGATTTAAATGGATTTAATCCAATCCACCACTTACTTAATAGGTCAGCTTATAAATTATTTTAACTTGAATGCAATTTTTCAGGCATTGTAAAATTCAGTAGTAGAAAGTTTGATGGCTCTGATAATTAACCTAATATTTGAACAGGATTATGTTCATAAAATAAATCTTTACTTTAGTGGTCAGTTATTTCACCGTTGAAGGAATCCCTGGCTACAACAGTTTGCAAATTGCTGATTTATTTCAGAGCTTTCCCCAACACCAGTTCTTCTCTTTAGCTGACTAGCTGCCTTTTTAATATCTTTGGCTCGAATGGAAGCAGGTTACCGAATCAGAAAGTCAATCACTGTGTACAAGAAAGTATATTTTCTCCTTATGAATGCTCACAGCTTTTTAAAGCTTTTCCTGGCCTAATAGATAAATCATTTAAAATATAACAAACATCTTGGCAGAGCTTTGAATTTTAACTGGTATAATAAAGCAGTGATCTCACAAGGAGCTAGTGGATTGCAAGTAAATGATTATTCAGATCCTGTCAGTTCTAGTGTGCAGTTTAACACCCCAGATATTTTTCATTTGTGAGACACAGTCCTTCATTTCTAGCATTTAAAATGCTATGGACAAGTTGATGGGAGTGTTTCTAAAGCATCACTTACTTTAAAACATTAAGATGCGTGTACTTATTCTTTTGGAAGAATTTAAAAAAATATTCTCCTTGTCCATTTTTAAAAAACATTTTCAGAGGTGTATTACTTAACTAGATTGTTGATGATACTCTTATCAGATTTCAATGATCCATGGATTTGACCATTTTACTTATGGGGTAATTTATGGTCTTTCCTTGATGTGGCCATCATGTTTAATTGTTTGTTTTTTTTTGCAATTGATTGGTCATTTTCATCATATGTTATGAAATAATACTATACATTCATGTCCAGAGGATGTTTATCCAGTTTAGTGATAATTGCAATAACATTGAAATTACAATCAGCTCATACTCATTCACTCTGCAAGTATTCCTATTGTAGGGCCATTCATCAATGTTCCAGAAAAAAAAAACATTAAGGTAAGACCATCTGTCCTTAATCGTTATTGCTGTTGTCAGGTCTTCATTTATTTGGATTCCACCACTGCTCCAGGGGAGGAAGTAGCGAAAAGGTTGTTATTGGAACACAAGTTTACACAGTCAGCACTTTTCTGACTTGCTCATAACTCTGGAAAGTCAGTAGATACATTAGTTTATATTAGATCCTGATATCCTTGTTAAGTTTATACAGATTATCCATATTCGTCTATGCTTCTCATTATCAAACTAGCCTGGAAGTTTAATAACTGAATTTTTAAAATCATACAACCAAGGACACATCATGATCTTAACTTTCCCTAAACAGTCCTGATTTAAAACTTATGTCACATGCGCAACCATTCAAGGTATGACATGCAGTAAAATGACTGGTCCAGTGGAATAAAAAAAGATAAATAAAATTTGAAAAGAATAATAAAAAAAAATAAATAAAATAAGATTATTTTCATGAAAAATACAATATAATAAAATATTTCAAAAAATGAATGTTTATATGACCATAGACAAATGTTTGTTTTGATTTTGAAACCGTATAAGAAAAAATGTAGTTACATTCAACAGTATAAAAAAAAATTCCAAAAGTGAACATTGGTTAAAGTGTGATATAAATCATTTGTAATCAACCACACCCATATACTTCATAACTACGTCAACATACTTTAACAAAGTAATAAATAAAAAAAAAAACTATTTTTTCTCTTGCTTAAGGACTGGCTGTAATACAGTGGAACCCGGTTATGTCGATGTCCTAGGGGGTCGGCAAAGAGCATCGAGGTAACCGATGATCGAGATAAACGAAAAACAATATGGCGGCAATATATTAACGTGCTTGAAATTTCTTTATGTACATGATGTGCGTTAATAAATGAGAATGTGCATGCACGTGTTTTTTAAGGGTTTTTTTTACACAACAGCGTTGCTGCGGTTTGTTTGATGAAGGCATGCTATAAAAATACAGTACATGTTTATGTCAGGAATCCACCTGCCACGCCCCCTTCGGCCCCCTTCAGCGTGTCAGGTGTTTTCTCGGCCGCTTTCTCTGAAGCTCCGCTTCAATCACGCACATATGGTGCTCGTTTATCATCACCAGCTCCTATTTAAACTTCCACACTCTCACCGTCCGTTATTGTTGGTATATGTTGGTTCACGGCGGTCGTTGTTATCGCGCATGCGTATCCTGGTACGTGTCTTCCCACCGGCACTCTCTCAACGGCTGCTCTTTTCTTCCAAAAGCGCATCATGGATTCTCCCCCGATCCCGGTTCATTATATGATTTTGCTGGTCATCACACGTTCCGCGCCGCTAATCGCGGCTTTCGCCTCCCGTTCATCGCATAACATTTAACAACAAAAGGCATATGTGCACTAACTAACAGCAGAGATTCACCAGTATACAATACAACCTGTAGCAGCTGTAAGCCTTGATTTTTCCGCCACTTTCGCAAGTTCTTCTGCGGCTGCACCGAGATAACCAACGTTAACTGGCAAATTTTTCCCCCCTTGTGCTCGAGATATTAGGGTTTGGCGACATAACCGATAAAAATGCTTAGAAAAAGCGAGAATTTGGCGGTTCCACTTCAAAAACTTCGACTTAATAGGGTTGTCGAGGTAACCGAGGTCGAGATAAGCAGATTCCACTGTATTAATAAAACTCTTACCAAAAAAGAAACTATGGGGCAGTGGAACTGAAGCCTTTCCCAGGAACACAGAAGGAACAGCACTCCAGGCAGGAATGGAAAATTCTCCAGTAAATCCAATGCATTACTATAGTTTATACTAATCGTCTTCTTCCAGCTTTTCCATTTAGGGGTCACCACAGAGGTTCATCCATCTCCATACCCCCCTGTCCTCTACATCTGCCTCTTTTAAACCAACTACCTGCATGTCTTGCATTTTCATTTGTGGCATTTAGCAGACACCCTTACCCAGAGCGACGTTCAAGAGTGCTTTGAGTCTCTAGCAATTAATACATTTACACTTGTACGCTAGATTACAAACTTAAGATGAATCTTAAGATAAAGTTTTTTTTTTTATTCTCTTGTTTTTATAACAAAGCAAATATAGAAAGTGTTTGTTTAGGTGTTTCAGGAAGAGGTAGGTTTTCAGCCATCACTTGAAGCCAGGGACCCATCTGTTTAGACATCTAGGGGTTCATTCTCATTCTAAGATCATTTTACCACCTTGGTGCCATAACAGAGAAGAGCCTTGAGGTATACTTAACTTTCATACTGAGAGAAGGTGGTACCAGTAGAGCAGTGCTGGAGGATCTTGGACAGCATGGTGCAGTGCAATGTGTGATGAGGTCTCTGAGGTAAGATGGGGCTGGTCTATTTTTGGCCTTGTAGGCAAGCATCAGTGTATTGAATCTGATACATACAGCTACTGGAAGCCAGTGTAGAAAGCACAGCAGTGATGTGGGAGGATTGGGCAGATTTTGGATCATTTGCAGTAGATGAATAGCATTCAGAGGTAGAAATGCTAGCAGAGAGTTGTAGAAGTCCAGTCTTAAAATAAAAAGACTGTACAAGCATCTGGGCAGCCTGTGTGGATAGAATCGAATCCTTCAGATGTTGTAGAGAAGAAATTGACAAAGATGAGCCACATAGGCAACATTTGAGGAGAAGGACAGTTGAATGTTCATAGTTACCCCAAGGTTGTGAGCAGTGGCTAAAGGGGAAATCAGAGAGTCATTGTCAGGTTTGAGACTCTCTGGTCACTAGAGCGAGTGGCATACACTCTAGCAGTCTGCCACGGGGAGGCATTGGAACCTAACTGCAGACACACACTCAAGATGTGTGTGCAAGTGGCATGATTTATTTTAATGAGAATAATAAGTCCAACAGGGAGAGTGGGTTGTCAATACAAAATAAGAAAACAAGACTAATTCAAATTTAAGTAATGTCAAAACAGAACGAAGAGACTCGGGAAGACAGGAGGTACCAGGAGACTTGAGAAGTCAGGAGACTCAAGAAAACAGAAGACTAGGGAAGAGGGAAGAAGCCAGGAAATTCGGGAACACAGAAGACTTGGGAAGATGGAAGAAGCCAGGATACTAGGGAAGACGGGAACAGGGAAAACTGAAGAAAACCGGAGACTCAAAGAAATCAAACAACCATAAATAGAAAGACAGTCACCAAACAGAACAACAAACAAACCTACACAGATCCAGATTCAGATGAAAATATCAAGATAGACAAATACCAAGACCAATATAAAGACGAATATACCACAATAAAAATAATAAACCAACAAGAACCAAGGCAAAAGGGGTAATTTAAATACACAACACTAACAAGGAGCAGGTGGGAGACATTAAACCGTTAGGAGTTAGGGAGTAGAAGATAAGGGAGTAGGGGGATAAGGAACCAGTGGCGGCATCTGGTGGCCAAAGCAAAAACAAACAACCCAATAATATCCAGACCCTGACGGTCATGAAGAGTTGTTTGGAGCTCTTGACCTGGAGATGAATCACCTGGGATGACCAGCAGTTCGGTTTTGCTGGGATTGAGTTTTAATTGATGTGCACTCATCCATAAAGATATGTCTGTCAAGTATGCCGAGATCCAAGCAGAAGCTGTGGTACCTGAGGGAGGGAAAGAAAAGATGAGTTGAGTGTCATTAGCATAGCAGTGGTGGGAAAACACATGTGAGGATATGACTTCACCAATAGAGTGGGAATAGAGTGTAAAAAAAGGAGGGGACCAAGTACTGAACATTGTGGGACAACAGTGGAGAGTCTGCGTTAAGCAGATGTGGACCCTCTCCATGTTACCCACATCCATAAACCTCCTCCTTGGCCTTCCTATTTTCCTCCTTTCTGGCGGCTCCATCCACAGCATTGTCTTCAAAACATGCTACATGCACGGTCCCTCTAAAAAACTAATTTTTAATTCTGTTCATACTCGTCACTCCCAATGAAAATAAACATCTTCAACTTTGCTACCTCTAGCGTTACCCCCTGTCTTTTAGTCAATCCCACTTTCACTAAACTATACAAAATAGCAGGTCTCACCACAGCCCTTTAACCTTTCCCTTTCACTCTTGCAGATACTCTTCTATCACAAATCACTCCTGCCACTCTTCTCCACCCACTGCACCCTGCCTGCACTCTTTTCTTCACTTCTCTTACACACGCTCAATTACTTTACTTTACTACCACCTCTTCTCCCTGCAACCTCACATTCACACACAGACACGGAGACTCCTGTCTGACCTCGTCCATCAACCTGTCTATCACTACTGCAAACAGGAAATGGTTTAGAGCCGATCCTAGATGCAATCCAACCTACACCTTGAACCAGTCTGTCGTTCCCACTGCACACTTCACTGCTGTCACACTGTCCTCATACATGTTCTGCACTACCCTCACATACTTCTCTGACACACCTGACTTCCTCATACAATACCACAGCAGCTCTCTCGGCACCCTGTTTGTGTCTCTAAATCCACCAACACACAATGCATCTCCTTGTGACCTTCTCTATACCTTTCTATTAACATTCTCAAAGCAAATATTGTATCCGCAGTGCTATACCTGGGCATGAAACCAAACTGTTGCTCACAGATGGTCACCTCTTCTCTCAGCCTGGCTTCCACTACTCTTTCCCATAACTTCATTGTGTGACTGATCAACTTTATATCTCTGTAGTTACTGCAGGTCTGCACATCTCCCTTATTCTTAAAAAACGGTACCAACACACTCCTTCTCCATTCCTCAGGCATCCTCTCACCTTCCAAAATATTGTTAAACAATCTGGTTAAAAACTCCACTGCCATCTCTCCTTAACATCTCCATGCTTCTGAATGCCTTCGGTATACCCTCTGGTCATACTGACTTTCCACTTCTCATTCTCTTATTCGCTGATCTCACTTCCTCCTTATTAATCCTATCCACTTCCTGCTTTACCATCTCCACATCATCAACCTTCTCTCTCTCTTATTTTCCTCATTCATTAGCAGCTAACCTCTTTTTTCTTATGCTTTCCTGCACTTCCTCATTCCACCACCACATCTCTTAGTCATTTCTATTTCTTTCTATTTCCAGATGTCACACCAAGTACCTTTCTAGCTGTTTCCCTTATCACTTCTGCAGTAGATGCCTAATCATCCAGCACCTCTTCACCACCACCGAGCCCCTGTCTGACCTCTTCCCTGAACCTTACACTACAGACTTCCTCCTTCAGTTTCCACCATCTTATTCTTCTTTCAGTTCTCACTTTCCTCCTCTTCTTCTTCACCTCCAAAACCATCCTACAGACTACCATCCAATGCTGTCTAGCTACACAGTCCCCTGCCAACACCTTACAGTCTCCAATTTCCTTCAGGTTGCATCTCCTACATAGAACATAGTCCACCTGTGTGCACCTTTTTATATCCCTTATGTCACCCTATGCTCCTCCTTCTTCTTAAAATAAGTATTTACCACTGCCATTTCCATTCTTTTAGCAAAATCTACCACCATCTGCCCTTCCAATTTTCTCTCCTTAAGACCATACCTACCCATCACCTCCTCATCACCTCGGTTCCCTTCACCTACATGCCTATTAAAGTCAGTCTTCGTGTCTTATTAATTAAACTGCATGAATTCTAGCTGTTGTTATTAATCTTTGTTTAGATGGTTTAAAATAATGAATCAAATCATTAGGAATAACTTCATATCTCATCATTTGTTCAGTAAATACTTCAGAGAAAGTTTATTATTTGATAAGTGATCCACAGTGCACTAATACGTCAGGCAACTTAACGTAATTATACAACCATCTATAATTTGTGCTTAAGTAAATTGCTTAATGTGACCTTTTATGTGGTCATAAAATGGATTTTCAGTGGGTTATGAAGAGCTGAGTTTACAGCATGATGAATATCAGGGTCGCCTTTGTTCTTTTACTACACCGTGTTTCATAAAAAAATTATTATACACATAACCGGTCTTTTTCTGATGCGGCTTAGATCACTGGTGTCCTCTGTGCAGTACATGACTAACATTCTCTGAGTCATAGATTTACACAGGTACAGATAATATATTAACAAACCATGCAAATAGCTGAAAATGTGAACTCCATTTTCATTGGGTTTATTTTAAAAAATCATCTTGCTAACCATCAAATTAATTATGAATCCATTAATTCAACCAAAACAAACAATAAGCATAACTTGTCACTGAGGTGTTCTATTGTCTAAGTTTTTATTTAAACGTATTTAACAGTGAAAAAACGAGACCTTGTAAAAAAAAAATGGTTATTTGCATTTGACTGGCTCCATCTGCTGGGTGTCTCAAATACACACAACTCATCTGAACACAAGACCTTGCAGGTCTATTGGATAACATTTATAAAATTCATAACACTGACACAATCGTATCATTGCAGGTTTATTTAGATGTGAACAGTTGCCGTGATGGGATATGTCCAGCTTAGTCCAGAGGGTGTATGTTCTATTGTGAACACACACAGTCATGCTATTTCACAATGTAGCCAATTCACCATACAGCAAAGCTTACACAGACAGTCAGCTGAGCTCAGGACTGACCCGTGGGTATGTAAAATAACCGTATTATCCACCCATAGTATGTCAGCTTAATGAGATACAATATATGACTGAAGGTATATGGGTAACTAACCATCACAGCCACAAATTACAAGTCACAAATGTAGAAACACACAATTGTATAGGACTTTGTATGCTATTAAACTAAGGTCCAAACCTTGCCCAGCATGGCAATACATTTGTGTACAATGCAAGCTCCATAAAGACATGAAGTATAGTGTAAAATAACTGAAGTATATGTTAGACACCCTCAGAAATATCTCTTCTAATACATAAATTGAATGCATATTTCTGCAAGGAGCTTGAGATTCATATGGATGCATTTGTGCAAGGAGCTCCAGATCAATATTGATGCATGAAAAGGTTACAATGTCTGTCATGAAGTGATATTTTACTAAATGCCCCAGAACTGACTGAGAAAGCAAAAATGGCAAGCTAGGAATTAAAACTTAAGGTTTGTTCTGCTATAGAATTGTTACAGCAATGCTTCTATGACTAGTTACCAGTATTTGAAATACATGCCTTGGCAAGTGTTTTGCTTACTAATATCACTAATATTTGCATAATATTATTAAATGACAACTGACGTAATATTGTTTTCAACATTGTAACATGTCACTTACATCACAGAATGAAAACGGCTTTAGCAACTCATTTGCCATTTTTGATGATAGGTGTACCTTTGCTATCACATAGATGAAGGTTTAATGAAAAGCACTTTTACTGTACTGAGATCTGTGCATATTTATTGTGTGATCAATAATCATACACCAATATACACTAATACTGTATATTACCACAAAAAAATGGAAAATATAAAAATATTGCATAATGTGTGTATCTTCTGTTGATAGGTGGTGGTAGCTTAGTGGTTAAAGTGCTAGACAAAGGCATCGGACTGTGGATACGAAGGTTGTGAATTCAAATCCAATCACATCACTTGCCACTTCTGGGCCCCTGAGCAAGGCCCTTATCCCCATAGCTGTGGAGTTGAATGCTGTAAATGTAATATTGGCTTGTTACGGTTATTTTGGAGCAGTGAGAGTTGTCTATGAATATTTCATTAGCTCTGCAGCTAGGTAAAAGCCCACGCCCACATACTGATGCTGCAAAATGCCACTGACCAAAGACAGAATGCATCAGCAAACAGATAAATAATTTCCAGTGTTGCTGGGATAGACTCCAGATTCTTCTTGGCCATGATCAAAGCCATTACTGAAAGCTAATAAGTGAGAAATGTTGGCGTGATTATAATCAACCCCCCCCCCCCCTCCCCCCCCCCAACACACACACACACACACACACACACACACACACACACAAACACACACACACTTACAAATTTATATCAAATGTGTTACAATTCAAACAAGAACATTCTTCACTAGAGATACACTGTGAAACATTTTACTTCAAAATTACATAAATTATCTGCACACACACATAATCACAATCACAAAATCACATAATCACACACACACACACACACACACACACACACACACAAACAAGTGTAGAGACAAAATAATGTCAGACTTCTACTCTGAAGTCTGAACAATTTTTCAGTTTGGCACATGTATTATGGCACATGCAGACAGACAGACAGACAGACAGACAGACGGACAGACGGACGGACGAGTCAAGGGGGCGTGGTGGTAACGTGCCTGAGGAAAGGGAAGAAGCAGAAGGAACTGGATTGAGCCAGTCATGAACAGAGCCTGCAGTGAAGGTGAAAACAGAGACAGTTAGTATGTGCACCATGTTCAAAAGCATATGAGTGGAGAATAGCGCATGACCTACTAAGTCAAACAGCTGGATTAGGAGATTCATGCTGACTACAGCTGCAGATATAAAGTACAGTTTACTACACACACACACACACACACACACACACACACACACACACACACACACACAAAAAAAAAACAGGAAACCTCTCAGAACTAGTTCACATGCAACACACTAACCCTACTAATGCAGAAATATGAACCGCTCCAAAAACAGCAACAACAAAATCTGTAGTGGACCAAAACACTGGAATATTCAAAGAATTAATAAGGTGACAGGGACATACACACAAAAAACCTGTGTGATTAGACATATGGATTCTAAAAGTGCAGAAATGATAATACAATCATAAAATGTATTATATGAGCACATGTGAGGTGTCTTTTTAACAGAATATCCATTTCACAATGATGAATGTAAATATGTGTACTGTAAATATCACACAGCATCAATCAGCTCTCTGATGTCTCTTAATGTTTAGTGTGAAAATGTATATATTCAGGGAGAAATAAAATATAGAGTGCAACATTATTATGCAGAATATTGAGCAGCATCACAATGAAAACATTTAATATCAAAATCGTTTGGTCTTGGTAAAGATTATTCATGTTAATGAACATAAAAACTACCAAATTAAGCTAATATGAGGCTTAAATACAAGTACACATTACAAGGCAATTTGACACAGGTGCAAAAACAATCACATGTAGCATAAATAAACAATGGTTTGCTGAAAAATGAGATATGTTTTCAGAATTTTTTTTATGGTCTGTTTATATAAATATTCAGTAATGCCTACAGCAGCATTTCCTTGATCTCTGTCAGGAATGTATTTTTAATGTTTTGTTATAACAGTAATACATATTTGCAATTTGGGTCAAAAAATCGAAATAATGCTTTATTCTTATACTTTATTATACATAATAATAAAGTATACATTTTACCTCAAGAATTACTGGCATATTCTTGCCTTAAATATCATAATTTAACTTTAAATTCTTTCTTGTTTTTTAAATGTTTTTCTTCTTCTTCAGGATATACTATGCCAGAAAATCTGATTTATATTTATAACATCAATTTACAAAACAAAAAGTCACAAAACCTGAGAATAACAGCAATAATATTATTTATTTATTTTAGTTTTGTTTAAATAAAATTAAAACAGTGAATATTGTATAGTGGTATATATGAGTAATTCTTTTTATCTGATCACTATCTAGTCAAGTTTTGTTGTTAACCAATGTGTAGATTGAATACATTGCTGACAGAAATATTACATGTGTGGGGGGGTTTACAGATTAGAAAGGTTAGCATTTTTTTTGTGTGCACATCGATTTAAAGCATTTGCAAGAGAAAAGGATTTTAAATATGTGATGTTCGGGTTTTGCTGTCTTCTTGTTATAATCAGTGATAAGCTGACAGTTATCATGTTTAATGGTTTTCATGTTTGGCTGCTCCTGAATGCCATTCTGCTGTCTCAGCTTGGCTTTTACACAATGTAAATAGCTAAATATTCGGTTCAAGTTATTCAAATATGCAAATGAACTCCTAATGCCGGCCACATGAAAAATATCTTGTTGACGTATTAAAGATTTTATTAGGTTTTATTGTCTGTAGAAAGAATGTTCTGGAACTGAGTTAATTTCAGGGTATTTTTCAGCTGCACCAAAGCTTTTAACCTTCCAATATACAGACATGTCACTATTTCTTAAGAGAAGTACAACACAGACCATGGGATCTGGAGATGCTATAAGCGATGTACAAGGAGAAAAGCAGTAGAACAGCAGTAGAAATTCCATCCCGGTAAAGCAGAACAGTGAAGTGTGAGGGCATTTAATTATGTTAATTGTGTTTTAATGCGGGTTTGTAGCACAAAAACAAATTATGTAAATGTTTGGCAAAAATGTCACAATGTGTTTTGAGACAGATGGTTAAATTAAAACAGATACAAATTATATATACAGTACAGACCAAAAGTTTGGACACACCTTCTCATTCAAAGAGTCATCTTTATTTTCATGACTATGAAAATTGTAGAGTCACACTGAAGGCATCAAGGGCTATTTGACCTTTTATTATTAAGGAGAGTGATGGGGTGCTGCGCCAGATGACCTGGCCTCCACAGTCACCGGACCTGAACCCAATCGAGATGGTTTAGGGGTGAGCTGGACCGCAGAGTGAAGGCAAAAGGGCCAACAAGTGCCAAGCATCTCTCGGGGAACTCCTTCAAGACTGTTGGAAGACCATTTCAGGTGACTACCTCTTGAAGCTCATCAAGAGAATGCCAAGAGTGTGCAAAGCAGTAATCAAAGCAAAAGGTTGCTACTTTGAAGAACCTAGAATATGACATTTTTCAGTTGTTTCACACTTTTTTGTTATGTATATAATTCCATATATAATTCCACATATGTTAATTCATAGTTTTGATGCCTTCAGTGTGAATCTACAATTTTCATAGTCATGAAAATAAAGATGACTCTTTGAATGAGAAGGTGTGTCCAAACTTTTGGTCTGTACTGTATATATATATATATAAGTTTTCCTCAGAAGCCACATTGGTAATTGATACAGGTTTGTATTTTATCTGTATTATGTTATGGTCAATCGGTTGTACTGTTTTTATTTTATGTTTTATTTCTAAATTATTATTGTTCCATGAACTCTTCAATTTATTTTTTTCTTGTGTATATGGAAAGATTGTAGCAAGCTTTACCCAATAACTAGCATCATAGTGGCTAGCTAGCACAAAAAAGGGAAAACACCAGATGTTATAGATTTTTTTTATATGGTTTCTGAAGTGTTCACCAAAAGAAACCTAACGTTTTGGAAAGATTGCCGATGATAAAAAGTATTTGTTGGCAGAATGCTGTGGCATAATAGGAATACAATTTAAAATGTCTACAGTTCATTGTATAATTTGCAGTATGATGTTACTGTCCATATGATTAAACCATGACACATTTCCTATAAAAGAAATCCCATTTACATACTGCAATCAACCCAAACCATTAAAATACAATAATACTATCAGCACAATGAAAACAAACAAAGGGCAAATCATTCATTTCCAGCTGGTGGTAATGTTAAACACATTGGGTGTGTGATGGAAGCATTCGCACCCATTCACCGGGCCATCGATGTGACCTGTAGTGATCAATGTAAAAAAAAGAATTGTGAACCAGCCATCTGTGGTCACATTAAAGGAAAGCAGCACAGCTGGACTGCACAATGATGACTAGAAAACAATGTGAAGAGCTATTCTTGGATTAAAACAACAACTATGAGACACAGCGTTCTGGTCTAAAATTGTACAAATCTAGGGGAAAAAAGCTTTGTAAACACTGACACAGAAGGAGGTGTAGACAAACAAGTCAATGGGCTTTCACACAATCATTGTAGTCTGTGTGACAGGGCATCAAAGGCTTAGTCAATACAAATGCTTACAAATAAACGCACTCACATTCACGTTAATCAGAGATGATCATCCATTAACATACTAGTAAGTGCGGTGATTAATGGCATAGCAAATGTCTGGTGGACCTCATGCATGCAAGCACACACACACACACACACACAAACACACACAAACACACACATATACACCCCAAAGAGAAAGCCAATCAGAGGTAACCTTATGCTTATTAAACTCACACATGCACATAAACCAAAAGCCAAATTAAAGCACCCTTCAACTCATAAACATAATCACACACACACAAACTAAGGAGAAACAGGAGTGCGGCAGATAGATCCAGATCTAGAAGGTTGCAGCAGATACTGCTTACTAATAATACAACGTTTGCACCATGCAGCACGTAAATACACACTAACACAAATATAGAAAGAGGGAACTACATGTATCGTCAACACCGCCTCTGGCCAGACGTACATGGCAGGATTAAGCTTAATTCATAGTCACCCGGGAGAGAAGTCTTCCTGGAAACATTGTTCCTAGAGCACGTGTCTCTGGACATGGTAAACATACTTCTCAAATTACACTCTCTCCAAAACACCCCCCCCCCACCACCACCACCACCACCACCACCACCCTTTTCTCTGCCTCTCATTTTGGCCCTGGTTTCTCTTTGCTCATCTTGCAAATTCTCCTCTTTTCTTTTTTGTAAATATACACATTCCTTTTCCAATGCTGAGGCCACACATTATTCTCCATAACAAAGTCATTTCTCTTACAAACAGACAAGCACCCCAAGCTGTCACATCTAATTTCTTATTTTTTCCCTGTTTCCCCAATCCCTTATTCGTCTCCATCCATCTGTCTCCACTTAGCAATTCTGGGTAGGTTGTGCAACTCACTGAGCAGTCTGTCCTCTCATTCTGCTCTAAATGAGCTACCCAAGTGGTCATAGACAACAACAGCATTTGGGAATTAAAGTTCCATGCCCTGTCTTCATGACAAAGGGCTTTGTTCTTGCCTTCTCATTCTCTTCCTGTCTCACTGTCTCATACACAGACATGAACCAGATAACGTACATTGATTATGAAATGATTTCTTTAAAAATGTTTTCCATCAAATTATTATTATTATATATTATTATTATAATAATTTTTCTGAATCTTTTTTTTTAGAATTATGTCGTTTTCAAAATCAGAACACTTTATTGATCTCATCGGGAAACTGTTGGGTTGCAGTTTCTCACAGTAAAATAAAAATAAAAATTAAAGTAAAATAAAATATAAGAAATTTAAATAAAATATAAATATTCAAATATTGTTATTAAGTTTTCAAACTTATTAAAATATACTGTATGAAATGTGTATCAGATGTAAAACAGATGGCAGAAAACTCTACAATGATAGTTATACAAATTATTGTAACAATTATTATTGCAATGAAATTGCACATTTCTGCTTGTATGTTACTGCAGTTGTTGTAATTTTTTATTTCAGCTAGGCTGGACTGCACAGTGTGTGTGTAAAATAAGCTCATTCCTAGCAGTGGCACTTGATTCAAGGAAAATGACTTTGCAGCTGTAGAACACTCTGCATCAAAACATGCAAAGCAAGAAAAGCTGCACTTAGTAGCGTACCAACAAGGGTCCCAACAATATTGACTTGAACATAGATAATGCAGATAAATAACTCCATCCTCCATGTTTACATCTCAGTTCATTTTTTCCTTAATTATCAAAATGGGGGATAAACATGAA
Organism: Silurus lanzhouensis; assembly: GCA_039877035.1. Classification (NCBI taxonomy): domain Eukaryota; kingdom Metazoa; phylum Chordata; class Actinopteri; order Siluriformes; family Siluridae; genus Silurus; species Silurus lanzhouensis. Next base: position 591,929 of record JBCEWE010000142.1, read on the forward strand.
CCCGGTGACTGCAGAACTCCTGGGATTTTCCTGTATAACTGTCTCAAGAGTTTGCGCAGAATGTTACGGAAAACTACAAAGACATCTTATGAATAGCGGGTATGCGAATGGAAATGCCTTTTTGATGAGAGAGGTCAGAATAGAATGGCCAGACTGACTCAAGCTGACAAGACTACAATAACTCATATAAACACTTTTTACCACCATGGTGAGCAGAAAAGCATCTCAGAGCACACAAACAACAAACATTGAGGCTACAACAGCTAAAAAACACATGTTCCAAAACATCAATATACAGAGGCTATAGTTAGCATTCTGACTGGGAGGCTGAAAATCCAGGTGACATTTTTGTCAAGTTTTACTGCCCAGTGTTCCTGGTATATGTATGTATGACCTTGAACAGGATGAAGTGGTTACTAATAGAGTGTGTTCCAGCTGAGTAGCACTTTCAGTCATGTACAAGTGTGTGACTGTGGAAAATATTAGTTTACTGCTTGTATACCATCATATGGTTAGAAGCACACAGCTGTTCTAACACAGCCTACTCTACCTGAGCTTTAATGCTGCTACACTGCATCTCTTTTCAATCATAGTATGAATTTTTCCAAGTTAATATGCAAAGGTGATGCGGAGAAAAATGAGAAGATTAAGACTATGTGTTTGGAACTGCCTAGTAAATACATTTATTTGATGACTTGATTTCCTGTGCTATTTGTTCATTTCTCTTTTATGAGTGAGGAAATCATGGCTCCTTATCATATCAGTTATTGTCCTCTCCCTCCACCTCTCACATTGTCTCTATCTCTATACTAAATGGCCTTTGATCAGCACAGTTAAACTTGGCAATATGTGCTACACTGTTCCTGTTATCAAACCTATAACAAGAACCAATGTGCTTGGCAGTTATGGGTAGGCTGCGCAATTAGCTTAGAAATCAGTCTTTTTGTTTTGCTCTAAATTAATTACACAGGGATATGGACACCATCATGTATATGGGCAACAGCTTTAGGAATTCAAAGTTTTCTACTATGTCTTGCTTTCAAGACAAAGGTCTTTAACTTTTCCTCTCTTTCTTTTTTCTACTTACTTAAAGTTACTATGTCATCAGTGTTTGTACATGTTTGGTGCTGCAGTTAGTTTTCATTCAATTGTGCTGGACTGCAGAGCATGTGAAAAAAAAGCTCCTTCTAGCAATAGTGGTCGATTTAAGGAAAATGACTGCAGCTGTAGAACACCTCTGCATCAAATCCTGCAAAGCCAAGATAATTGATTAAAACTTCAGTTGATGACTCAGCTGCTTCATTCTTTTATTTTTTGCCCCAAGTTCTTTTCAATAGACAACATGCAGTACCCCTCACTTGGCTTGTCTCAATTTCCAAATGTGCCATAAAACGTCTCTGCACTCAATATTTTTTTTTTTCTACTTCTTAAATTGATCATTTGACTTTTGTTATATTGTGTTACACATTTTGTACAGCATCTTTGGGTTTATAAAGGCATTAGTTAAACAGTCAAATAAGCTACTTTAGGTGAGTTTATTGGCTCCTTTTTTTCTAGCCACTGAGCAGCAAATGTGTTTAAAAGCATGGGTTATTTATTAACCCCATATCTCTTTTGACAATGTCTGTACCTTTCAATGCCCTGGTATTACCAAGAAAGCACAGTGTAAACCAGAGAGAGAGAGAGAGAGAGAGAGAGAGAGAGAGAGAGAGAGAGAGAGAGAGAGAGAAATCTCAGAAATCGATCTCAGAAACTCACTTATCTACACCTCTAAGAGTTGCTGATCTGTGACCTTATGTTGGAGTTTAAACCCAAGGCAGGGCAGCACGTCTTACTCCAACACTCATGACATCACAATTTGCCCTACAAAACTCCTACAGTTTGTCGGCTTTGTGCCTATCGGCCTTTCTCATGTTTCCTTTGTGTTAATGTCTCGCTTTTGTAATGCATATGAAGCAATTTCAGCAGAAGAATGGCACAGAATTGTGCAGTACTTTCTGTTCTTTAACATGCCTGATCCATGCACTCGATGAGCTGGTTTACTTGTGTAAGAGTAAAGCAATTGTTCCACACATCATTTAAAACAAATAGATTTTTTGATTAATTCATTTCCAGATTTCTCTTTTATTCTCTCTAATCCTACTTTCTAAACCATTTCCCCAGAAGCATTTTCAGAGCAATTAGCAATGTATGTATTATCTCCTTTTTGAGGACACAAATTGAGAAAATTAATTTAGCACAAAAGCAGTCATCAGGGCTTGAAGCTCTTTGCTTGCAAGACTTGACTTGCAGCATCTTTATGCCAAATCTCCTTACACACCAGTGTAATTTTGATTACAATTTAGAGATTTGATTTACTCTTTTTGAATGTTTTGTTACATTTATAAAAATGGATTAGGATAACACACTAATGCGCACACACCTTGAAGATTTAGGACGATTCATCAAACATCAAGCATGTAAGCACTCATGTTACAGAAGTGGTATCGTTTCATACATACCATTCTCAGTCCCAGACTAAACATTGATGCAGGATAATATGATGAAACGCTCGAATTGAAGGATGACTCTGAGCATCGCATGGCTAACTGCTGATTGCCGAGCTTGCACTTATCTGGTTTGTCTTTGACCTAATCACCTTATAGGAGCAAGTCATGCATGCATGTTGTGTGTGGTTTTAAACCTTGTAATAGAAGTAAATATCAATACACTCAGTGGCAAATTTCAAAGAAACACTTCTATACATGATAATTTGTGCCAATTAGGCAATAATGTGGCAGCTTCAGTTCATGTTCACATTAAACATCACAACTGGGAAATAAAACATAAGCTTAATCACTTTTGGTGTTGCGTAGGTGTTGGTGCCAAGGAGAGTGGGACAAATTGGAGAAGTGATAGTTTATTGGTTAAAGCATTGGACTTTGGATCAGAAGGTCAGGAGTTTAATTACATTATTGCAACAATGTCGCTTGACTGTTCACTTTACTGTTCACTTTTACTACACATTGGCAATCATAACTGACACATTTGTACATAGAATTAAGTGGTCCATATGTAAACTGAACACTTGTAAATAACATCTGTACATTTATTTAACATTTTTATTCTGTATATATTGAATAATTTCATTATCTATTTTACAATTCTCCTACATTAGGTCTGTACTTCTTCTGCAGTGGAAGCTCCTGACGCCAAGTCAAATTCCTTGTGTGTGTAAGCATACTTGGTAATAAAGCTATTTCTGATTTCTGACTTATATGAGTGCAATAGTTATAATTGTAAATGTCTTCATTTAGCACAGACCCTCTGATGGAACAATTTCTCCAGTGTTCCTGGTATTTACTTTATTTCTATGGAATGAATAAACCAAAGTGCATCCCAGTTGACTAGTACACTTTGTAAAATATTTGTCTACTGCTTGTATAAATCATAATGTTAGCACACAGCTGTTCTAACACAGACCTCTCTGACTAGGCTTTAATGCTGCTTCACTGCATCTTTAGTCAAAAGTATGGTTAAAATAAACAATCAAACACGAATATGTCCTGTTTGTCAGTGAAGGTGATGATTACTTGGGCTACTTTGTTATCAGTGAGGAAATCTTGTGTCATTATCATATCAGTCAATGTCCTTTCCCTCCCTCTCTTGCATTGTCTCTATCTCTGTACAAAATGGCCTTTGATCAACACAGTTACACTTAGTGTGATATGCTATGTTGTTCCTGTTATCCACACTACATCAGCATTGTTCAAGGAATCAAAAATGACATTTAAACAATTTAAACCATTTACCCCATGTCTTAGAGTTGCAGAAATGTTTGTCATTAGAAGTTCCTTTAGCTTTGCACAGGAGCTGTGAGGTTGATATAGTAAACAAAGAAGCAAGCCTAGTTTAGCCATGTGCAAACTGAATTATCACACACCCCCCTTAAAATATGTTGGCCAAACATTTGGCTAAGTAATCTCATTCACACATGAACGATTCATCAACCACCCAGATTTAAACTAATTTTATTATCTCAAGTAACAAACCTGGTCTGATTGTGATGATTTTATTTGATGGCAACCCAATCATTTTTGTAAAGGATTCAGGTTTCATAATATCTTTTCACAGAAATTGTATTTTCATAGTGTATTACAGAAATGTTGGGATAAACATTATATAAACAAATGTTTGTATATCTGAGTATTAATATTACCATTGCAAAAATATTTTGCATTGATAATTAGTTGTCCCCCTTTTGCTACAATAACAGCCTCCACTCTTCATGTGCAACATCCACCAGATTCATTCCAAAGATGTTCAATAGAGTTGAGGCCGGGACTCAGGACTGCTGAAGTTTTCAAGTCCATCTTTCCATCCTTGGGTTCTGACTTTGCTAAAATAAGCATGTTTATGCAGGAACAGGGCTGCTTTAGTTCAGGGACATTTTAATGCAACAGCACACTGTAACATCTCCACAGAGACACAAAAGTTTTTTTGCATAAACAGTTTACTGACCAGACTACTTTGAGTCACAGCCACACCAACTTAGAACAAAGCAAAACCCCTGAACAGAAAGGACCCACTCTACCACTTCCAACCTGAAACTTCTGCTCTCTATTCAACCCCCTCACCCAGCAAATCCTCCACAGAACTGCAATTCTTTCTATGCAGACGAACTATAAGCTTTATTTTTTTTTCTTAGCTACAAGTGTCTTATGTGTAAGGCACCAAGAACAACAAGGTCAAACTACATCACAGAAGACCTTTGCTTTAAAAGCACTCGAAACGCTGTTATATCTGATAGCACAAAATCAGTGCATAACTGAATCAATGTTTATCATTCTCCTGGGGAATAATAAAACATTGAGCCATTTGCATTGCATGCACACACATGCACTTGAGCCACAGCAAGGTTATGCAAATTTCAAAATATCCATGAAGGTCATTGTAGGACACATTATTGTTTAATGAGGAGCTTAAAAAAATTAGTCAGTGAGTGCAGAAAAAAAATTGAATAGTGTGTCTATTTGTTGCTGTGTGTGTGTGTGTGTGTGTGTGTGTGTGTGTGTATAAGTGTATCGGATAGGGGGAGGGGGAGGGGGGGTAGTATTAGACTCATAGAGGTGGGGCCACTTTAGAGTGTGTTTAGGTTTCAGGTTGGCTAGTTGTTATAACGTCACTGCTTTAAGCGTTTTAAAGGCCGACTAAGATCTCCTTCTCGCACTCACACACCATCCTCGTCATCCTCACCATCTTCAGTGTTGTTGCATAAGGGCGCTGTGGGAGAATTTCCTCTCCCCTGAAAGATGCGCTTTGGATACCGCACCTGAAGACAAGGAAGCGTCAAAGCACCTGGTCTCATTGAGGACTAGAAGCAGTGCAAGTCTACATGGAACGGTGAAAGAATCTGTAAAAAAAAGATATAGATATAGATATGTATTTTGATGTAATTTTGGTGGAGTCTCGGAACAAGGCGGAAACCTGAATGACACTGTCATCTGCGGGAAATGAAAACATCACCATCGAGGCGCTCCATCGAACTGATATGTTCATTCCTATTGGGATATGCTCTTAGATACTTATAAATCTCTGCGGTCACATTGACTAGTTTGATCAAACTGAAAGCTGGACTTTCACATCACCCGTGTTTGCTGTATTGTGCAGTATATTTCGTGGAAGACGCAGAGGATGCTGATGAGCTCTCTCCTTCAGCAGTGAAACCCTGGTCCATTTGTTTCAATACACTTGAACAGAGAGAAATCTGCCGTCCCTTATCCTTAGACAATACCGCGCTCGCTTGGCCGCGAAACGCGCTCGAAACCAGCAGACTTCCACCAGCATAACCCTTAGTGCCATAGAAAGAAGTGGACATGACGGACGGACCGCGACACCGAGGCAGCGCGGCTGCTCAAAGCGGAGAGGAGGCGACACAAGCCGGGAAAGCAGAAGGACAATCCTCCGTGGCTCTGAAGAAGGAGATCGGGCTTGTGAGCGCCTGCGGGATTATTATCGGTTAGTAATAAAGTATTGCTTTCTGTAGCCCTGAAATAGAGATGCAATTCAGTGCACAAGCATATAGTAATTTTAGACAAAAAAAAAAAAAAAACTGGGTTATGACCCAAATTACTGATCATTTGTTTATGTAAATTGGTTTCCTTTTGGCACACACTTTCATCTAAATATGAGTTGTGTCTCACGAATTTCTCAAGGTGCTTACTTGAGATTTTCTGGGCATCCTGGGATCAATTGATTCCCAGTAAGAATTGATCTTACTTAAAACTAGTCCATTTCTAAGCCAGCCAAAAAACATGTATTAGTCATACGACTCAACTAAGGAATGAGAGTCCACACAGATATCGTTTGTAGTATGTAAGTCTAAGTTTCATTTTTAAGACAGAAGGTTAAAGGTCCATCATGGTGTATACCTGAACACGTCGGACTAGCCCATCCAGGCTAACACTGAAAGAGACAGAACACGAAAGCACAGCATGTGGGAACAAACCACTTGTTTATTCCTGCAGACATGCGAGCTGCTTTGCATGTGACATAATGTCTCAGGTTCATTTGTTCGGGACAAGAGCACTGTTCTCGTGTTAGAGTGAGTACGGTGTGTTTTTCTCAGCGTGCCAGGTGAGAGTACAGAGGAGGAGCTGTGACCTTGAATAAGAGCATGACCACGAGGTTTCTATGGAAACAGAGGAGTCTGGGCCTGTTCAGTGACTCTCTAGAGACAGAGAGAGAGAGAGAGAGAGAGAGAGAGAGATGCACAATGTTGATTGCACGAGTAGTGTTTGTGGAAGCGGACCTTGCAATGCTCTTTTTTTTCTATTGTTATGCGTACGTTAAGATCTCGGGAGAAAAAATAGCCAGCTTTGTCTTTTTTTGTAGCTTCTTGCTTTTGCAGAATAGGAAGAGACAAGCAGGAAGTGAACCTGACTCGTATTCTAACAAACTCAAAAACATTCTTGAGAGTCCAGAGGTTGCTTTTCATTTTTTTTTTAGCTTTAACAGCAACATTAGCTTTATTTGTAAGACCGTTTAAAAATAATTTCTTGTAAACAAGAGGGCATAGTTTCAGAAATATTAGACTAGTTAAAGTCTATATGAAATAACAGAGATTAGAGAGAGAGAGAGAGAGAGAGAGAGAGAGAGAGAGAGAGAGAGAGAGAGAGAAAGTCTGAATTGATTCATCTTGTTTATTATCATTCACTGGCGTATTTCCATTCAAGTGGTTTCCACCAGTGACTGTTAACTTTTGTCGTTTGTACCTGCAGCACTGCTTTTGTCCTGTAGTCTGTCCAGCTCATCTGTACCTCCTGCTCAGGTTTATTTAAATACATTTGATAAAACATTACGCTTATCATCTTCTAGATCTCCAACTTGCTGTACCAAGTTACATATAGCTGCTTTGCATTGTAAGTCCAAAATTTGCTCATTCCACTATTTTCAAGTTTCAGTTTAACATCGTGTTAAGCCATGACAGAATAGAAGCTCTTGGCCTTAACACCCACATCTGGGTGTTTCACTAAACACATCTTCTCAAAAAAAAGCTTCAAGTGTTTCACATCATTTCAACAAAAGCTTCAAACCCACATCATCTCAACAAAAGCTTCAGGCCCTATGGCCTTGATATAATCACTTGTCCACATGCTAATCACGTGAATATTAAAGCTGACTGTCACAGTGGGTCTCCCGTGTGCCTACCAGCCGGCCTTTGTTCTGTGCTTGCTTCACTGAATTTCTCAGAAAGCATTAAATCCAATGAATCCATCTATTTAATCCATATAATAATCCTTCGCTCCAACTGGGTTATATATCATAGTATCAAGTAGAAACACAGGGTTTATAAACAGGACAAGTGAAGATTGTTCACTTGTCAAGGATGAGATGGTGATTTTCCAGTGCAAGTGTTTTTGCTTGGCTAAATGCTATGGGAAGGTGTGAGGCGATTAATCAACTAATGGCAATCAAGCTGACTGAAATGTTGGTAGTCTTTTAATGTTCCACATTCTTCTTCTCTGTTGTATTTAAAGCTGATTAGACTCAAACATAGGTTAGGGGGGCTGATGGATTTATGGCCGGCCTAGTTGGAGTGCATCCAAATACCAAGTGTCTGTCCAGTAGCTGCCTGCTGGGTATGTGGGACTGGGGTTGTGGAGGTTACAGTCTGTCTAATGTTTCTTGCCAGAATAGTAGTTTAATCATGTTTTCATTGAATGTGTGAGCGTGCTGACTAAAATTCATAAAGCATGTTGTAGGGTGAAGCTTATTGATTTGAATGTTCTTGTAAAATAAGGAAAGGCTAAGGGAGCCATAGCTGCCCTCAGAGTTCTGCACTGTCAAACGTGTGGCTTTTAAGTGGAAGTAAAACTGCATGCACGGGACTGAGAAACTGAAGCAGCATGATTCTCTTCTTCATTTTGCTGAAGTAATTTTTTTACCATCTATTGTGGGTAAAAAGCTTCACATCTATTATTAGTGCATAATGTTAACACAATTACAATAGTTGCAAACAGGATATTTAATGTTTGTGTATAAACCTCCCTCCATAGAATGTTCAAAGAGCTGTATATGTGAGACACAGCAGGCTCAGGATTATAGGAGGTCCTAGACAAGAATTTATTTTGGAGACCGCTCACTCTACCATTTATTTTTAAATCACTAAACTCTAATTATATCTTATTGTTAAGAGTGGTACAAAAAACACAATCATAGTGTAGTGTACACAATAATTTGTTTCAATAAGTTCATATAGCAAGTGGTTTTTCTAGTTTTGTGTTTTTCTCCTTTTGCCCTTGGCTTTTATTTGCCTTGAGCTTTTCTACATGTTCTTACATTGCGCTCATTGTAATGAATTAAAATGAAGCACAATGTCTACATAACATACAGTTCATGGTTACTTTGCGAGTGTTTTTTATTGTATTGAAGAGAACGGGCTGTCATTTTCTCCCACTCAGATTCATACATTTACAGTTGTGTTGAATAAATGGGTGGTGCAAATAAAACTAAGCTTTAGTTTTTACTCCATGTCTCTTCATAGTAAGTTGATTCTTGCTATGTTCACGTCACTGGCTGTGCTGTTGGGGCTCAGTTACAGACATGGACAAGGTCAATCTTTTAAAATTTTACTTGCATGTAAATAAAGTGGCACAGTTTGATCCATTGGAAAAATGATGGTAGCTTATTTTCTTAATGCATTGTGAGAATATAAATACTCATTTACTCTTTCTGTTAATGTAGAGCAATGATGTGGAGACCCTGGACAATACAGAGGCCATAGTTAACTTCCTGCTCCACATGAATCACCGTCTTGTAATAGTGCTGTACCACACAGATAAACATACTCTGATGAGCACACTAAAATAATCCTCTCATTGTGCAATCTTTCTAAATGGGTATGCTTCAGAGCTGGTGATTAAACAGACTGACGGATAAACCGCCCTGGTGCTGCAGATTACTCTCCCTCCTGCTTGTCCTCTTTCACTCTCAGTGGTTCCTGTTAGCAGGACATAGAAATACAGCCAGATCAATAGAGCAACAGCGGAGAATCAATACAGGGGGTTGGAGGAGATTAGTAGCAGCTTGCCTGTTTTGGTGATTTATAAACAGCAATACATTGATAACATCATCAGGATGGTGCACTAAATGTAGTGTTTTAAAGCACCTGTAGTTTATTTTGTTGCTAGAGATTTGATTACAAAGATACATTCTCAATGCTGATTGGTTACACTTAATTCTGAAAATGTACGATCCTTGATATAGGTTATAGATTGTCTTTTTGATCTTGTTTAACCTTTAGAGAAGGAGTCCCCTATGTTGATGCTTTTTAATGATCATGTTGCACTTTTCAGATTCTCTATATGATGATGAGCTACTTACAAGTGACAAAAAAAGAGACCTGTTAGGGGACTCTGTGTAGCTGCTAGATGACATAAGTATAAAGGAAACAAGTTTCTTGGGTGTTTTTCGACATTAAATTGGACTATTGACAGTTCAGGATCATTATAAGGAAAAATAAAATGCTGTTATAGTATAATTGATCTCAATGGAACTCCAAATAAAAGCTTGTATTTGCACTTGCAATGTAAGTGAGTTAAGTTTATAGTTTTATAGTGCTTACTTAGGGTGAGGCCTCAATAAAATAATCTGCCAACAGATTAAAAACACTTTAGACTGATGGATTCAAATCCAGCTTTAAAAGAACCTCACCATTTTCCAACATGATTAAGCCTGTAATATGACTAAAATCTGAGATTGCTTGTGAGCACTCAGGTAGGATTTGCAGGTCACATGGCTGTCTTTACTTTAGCAAACACCAATGTGCACATAGAAAGAGGAAGTGAGGGGAAGTAGTGTGTGCACAGGAAGCCCCTGTGTTTGGCTATTCCACTGGAGTCAGCACTGCACGAAGGATCCATTTGCAATGGAGCTGCACATGACATGCATGACGTTCTCTGCAAGAGCCGCTGGTTCTAACCAGTCCCCAGGTCAGGTGTACTTTAGTCAATTAATACCAGACTTCTGTGTTTCTGAAGTTGCAACGTGAGCTCGCTGGAAACAGATTACTGAAGCCACTGCACAGGTCTTGCACAAACAAGATGGTATGTGACGCCAGAGATCATATAAAGTTGTGTAATCTACAGTTGACTGTTGTTGGTCATGCTAAAATCTGAAATATCCAAACTAAAAAACACAAATTGAATATGGTGTCTGACACTGACTACCTTAAGATTCTGCCTTCTCTTTATTTGTGTATATGGACGAGCCAAAGCTTTATATACTACATCAAATAATCCGGTAAAAACATACCGAATATTTCTCCTCTTGAAGTATGAATAATATGAATTTGCTTATGTATGACATTTGGCCTACTTATCTATTTAAGATTTAAACCTGGAGCCTTTACCCAGCCTGCTCTTGTTTGACATTTTAGACTCTTAGTTTAGCTTATGAGTTCCTGCAGATTTATTCGCTGTGTCACGGATTCTCATGGAGGACAGGAAAGTGGGAGACAGGTTAGAGAAGCTGAACATCAAAAGAAATGGCATGATGTCCTAGTTAAAGATTACATTGAAAGTTACACAGTGTTTTCATGAGGACTACATGGTTATTTTCTTTTCCCTTTGTTCCTGGAGAGTTTATAGTAAGCATGAACGCTGAGAATGGAGCACTGTTCACTTTAAGCACACACACACGTGTATGCATGCATGTAGCAACTCAATCACACTTGGACTCCATCAGATCATTTAGAATCAGGCGTGTCTTGTCATATAAAATGTGCGCACACACACACACACACACACACACACACACACACACACACACACACACACACACACACACACACACACCCACACACACACACACACACACACAGAGGGACTTGGACAGGCTGTACCCATTAACCCCAGGCTGTGTCTCCTGTCTTCATTCCTGACTCAGCAAATTATTCTTACTGTCCGCTGGCCTTGTGGGTTTTTTTTCCCTCTTCCCTGACATCCTCATTTTTTTTTGATTCACACAGCCAGCTCGATGCATTTTTCTGCTTTGCTAGATTTGTTATAACATCCCATTTATCTCTGCTATGCAATCTGACATGAATCACTCCTTTGTCATTTGTTTCTGCTTCTATTTCAGAACACCATTATTTCCAATTTCTCTGTCTGTCTGTCTGTCTGTCTGTCTGTCTGTCTGTCTGTCTGTCTGTCTGTCTGTCTAAGTATTCTTATATTATTTTCTTCCACCTTATTTGTCTCTTCAGCCCAGGTTTGGGTAAATTTGCTGAGGATGCACTGATACTTTGACCTTTGGCTGCTACGTGTTATACCCTTATCGTAAGCTGAAATGCTTTCCTGTCCCAAGTTTCAAGCCTGCAAAGCATTGCACAAAAAACATCCATAGTCATGATCAATTATAGACTCTTTAAAAAAAAAAAAAAAAAGACAAAAATTTGTCTTTTGTGCAAAGAAGCATGTGGTAATCCGGTAAATCCCAAATATTAGAGAGCTGATATTTGACCGATTCAGAGCTCAATATAACTGTTTATTTCTCATCATAATCATTCCATTCACTGGTCTGTGTTTCAGGTAACATCATTGGCTCTGGGATCTTTGTCAGTCCTAAGGGTGTGCTGGAGAATGCCAGCTCTGTGGGCCTTGCTCTCATTGTCTGGATCATCACAGGTGTCATCACAGCTATCGGTGCTCTCTGCTATGCTGAACTGGGAGTCACCATCCCTAAGTCTGGTGGTGACTACTCGTATGTCAAGGATATTTTCGGTGGACTGGCAGGGTAAGAATGGCTTTATGTTAGATAATTAAGATACATTTCTCTCTCTCTCTCTCTCTCTCTCTCTCTCTCTCTCTCTCTCTCTCTCTCTCTCTCTCTCTCTCACTCTCTCACTCGCACACACAAAATAGACCATCTTCTTATATATGGTGGCTTGGGAATATCACTGAACAGTATTTTGATTGACTGCTTCCAAAAACTATTATATTCTCTTCCTTTCTTTTTAGCTTCAGTACATTTGAATTTGGTCTCAAATCAAAATGAAGTTGATCCTCCTGAATGTGCAAAAAACTGTATATGAATTGAAGGATATTATTATTATTATTATTATTATTATTATTATTATTATTATTATTATACCAAATATGAATGATTCTTTGTCTTGATGACAGTCATTAAAATGCAATTGATTTTGCTTTTCTGAATTTTATTTCATAATGAATCACAGAAAAAAAATCGAAGCTTTTCATAAGCTTATCAAAGCAAAAACTCCATTTGAGCTCTACGTATTGAGGCAAAACTGGAAAACCAATTGAAAGTCCTGGTGTTGACATTCCTTCCACACAGATAAAACTCAACCAATTTTCCTTAAACTAGCAACCTTCCTTTTCTGTGGGAACTGTTATATTATTAGCTGTTTTTTAACAGCTCTTCAAAACAGCTTGACCTTCACCTCAATTGAGGTGATTTACTACTCAGTGTAATTTCCTAATGCTAATGCAGAGCTTACAATAGGCTTATGCATTATTCACATACCAGTGAGAATAATCAATGCTTTTCAGTCCCACACTCACATTGTGCCACCCTGAGTGAGAATGGGTTCCTGATTTAAAACGTATTGTAAAAGAGAAAGAAAACCAGTGGCTTTTATGGAGATTGTGATGGTGGTTTTAGTATTGTCTGTTAATGTAATGGGTTTAGATATTAAGAATTGCACAAGTCCACTTACAGACTATGTGATCATGTTTGTGTGATCCATGTTGTTGTGTATCACAGGTTCCTGAGATTATGGATTGCTGTTTTGGTGATCTACCCTACAAACCAAGCAGTCATCGCTCTCACCTTCTCCAACTATGTTCTGCAGCCGCTCTTCCCCACCTGCTTTCCACCAGAGAATGGCCTCCGTCTGCTCGCAGCACTCTGTCTCTGTAAGTCCTGCAAAACAAAATGGGGGAGGGGAGAGAAAGTAAGAGGATGAAGGACAGGAAATATACAAAATAGAGAGGAAGAAAAGTGAGACACACTGTGGTAAGAGGCTACAAACAAAACCAAGCTTGGTGCACTCTTTTAAAATTAAAAATGGTTCCCTAAATGCAGCGTTCTCCATATTCAGTCAGTGACCTCATAAAATGGATGATTATTTCTCACTGCAAAGAATGTAAACATTTATCGTGGGAAATAAATCTTCATTTATTTATAGACATCATGCCAAAGAGCCTTTTCTGGTATCCTGATGTTAAAGCTCTTATACACATTAACCTGATTCTATTTTTAGCTTATTTAAGCACCATTTGAAGAGCATATTGACCCCCTCCATCCCATCACTAAAGAAACACCCTCTTATGTAAATGCATTGTTTTCTCATCTGTTTGTAATTGTATTGCTGTTTTATGCCTCTTATTCATACCAGAAGGTATTCAGTCATGGTACATACGCAGCCTTTTCTCATATAGTGGTTGCCATAACAACTCTCCTCGTCATGACGACAATCGGGGGGGGGGGGGGTGGTATAGGCTATAGTACTGATCCAGGAACAGATCTAATATTTAGTGCAATGGCGCGCCATAAGGGAAACTGACACCAGATCAGAACTGGTTCTGGATCAATCCTGGCTTTTGGTGCATGAGTGATGACTCATGATGCAGCTCTTATAATCTGATTGCGAGTTGTAGCAGAGACAAACAGTCCATGTATATACATGTGCACACTGCAAATAAAACAGGACCAATATATAAAGTATATATATCCTATGTGTATGTGTATGTGTGTGTGTATATATATATATATATATATATATATATATATATATATATATATATATATATATATATATATATATGTATAAAATTAGTTTTTTAATTAGAGTAGAGTAGATAAATCTTGGTAATTTTTGCCTTGAAAATCACAAATCACCCTTTTGCGATTTAATTCTGTCAGTAGTTTGTGAAAACCAATCTGATTTTGCTGTGGCTGAATTTTGGAAAATACCCCAGAACATTGTGTTTTTCACAATAATTTTTTTTCTGGACAACATGTCCTACTTGCCAATCATGCTTATGCTGTCTTCACCCAAAACCAGTTTAACAGCCTCAGTGGTTAATGTAGGTAGTCTGCATTATCTCGTCTAAAACATTGCTAGAAAAGTGCAATTTTCTTTCACAGTCATAATTACACGTTAATGAAGTTGATGGATAGCTAAAAGAAAGTATTTTAGCCTTTTTTTTTTTACAAAAAATTTAGACCAGCCAGCTCTAATATGAAACATTTTTTAAAGTTTTTTTAAATATTGTAATTTTCAAATTCACACCAATGCAAGTGTGCTTTAAAAAAGAATGGCAAAAAATTTGATGCTGCTCACTGGTAAGTGGTGCTATGGTGAGCTATTTTTAGAAAAGTTTGTTGAGTTAAAATCCCAGCACCACCAAGCTGGAACTACTGGTCCCTTGAGCAAGGTCCTAAATCCTCAACTGCTCAATTGTATAAATTAGATAAAAGTCATTCTGGATAAAAGCGTCTGCCAAATTCTGTGAATGTAAAATGTACATATAAACATATCGGATCAGGTTACGGAACTTAATGAGAAAAAAAAATAGTTTTGAAGAACATCTTGTGCCCATTTCAGCCCATCATATTTGTGAGTATTGTCTGTGTGGAGAATCAGTGACCTGCTTTTACCTGCTTGGCTAAAGCTGATGTAAGATGATCTACAGGAGAAGAGGGGGCTGTCCCAAACCCTCTATATCTCAGAATGGTGCCATCAGATACAGTGGTGCCCTCAGGACTCTGTGCTAGATTTAATGGTTGATTAGAAGGGAAAAGCTGAAGTAAGGACTTTTGTTCATTTTTGTATACTAATGGTTGTTTTGTTTTATTTTGTTTTGGTCCAGTAAGGATGAAATAAGGAATGGTTACAAATAACAAACTGTTAATGAGATTCCTAGCCTTGTACGTCTCTGCTTTATCCTATTTTCATGACACACTAACATTTTATAGAAAGCCATGAGACAAATGAGACCTTTTGGCTCTGGGTAAAAGCAGCCGTTTGTTTATTAGTGCAAAGAATTCTGGGAGTTCTTCGGATTTATTATCTTTTTTTTTTTTTTTTTTCTCTCTTTCTGCATGAAAGAGTCTGACTGAAGTCTGGAAAAGTTATAGTTATGACTTGGATGCAGTCAGAGTTTATATACATGTCATGCATTACAATTTGTCTACTATATAAAGCAGGTTCTTATGCACATGTAATTTCTCCAAACATACCCAAGCCCCTACTAATTTAGTTATGTAGGCATATAATTTTCTACATATTTAAGGAGATGCATGTTGTATTTGTACCTACATTTATAATTACATTAATTGTTTGTGTGATGTGACGTGAAAAAACAGATTTGTGATATATATCTGTTTATCTGCTTTAAACAACCAATTTATATGGTTTTTTTCATTAATAGTTTTATCCTTTTGATATAAAATAACGAATGCTAGTTAATAAAATATTAATGATGCTCTTGCACCATGAAATCATAAAATCAGAATTGACCAGGTTTGAAATGATTTTACTTGTTAGGATACATGCAAAAGAAACCGTTCAGATGTTGGTTTATGTTCAGAGATGTAGTATCACTGAGTGCAGCTTCTTTTTTTAGCCGTTTACTCGTTTGAACTGATACCCAGCTATAATAAAAGCTGATTTATACCAAGGTACTCAATAATAAAATAGTCCCTACTTCTGCTTACATGCAACCAAATACTGTTCACATTTTCACCTCCTAATGTTATGTAAACCACTTGAGGTATCACTTTGCTGTTTACATCTCCAGACCCTGAGAACTGAACATGGCTGATGTGACAAATTATGATAATTAAGTCACAATGTTCTTTTCTGAGAGGAGCGTGAGAGAATTTTGTGTTTGATTGTAGTTATCAGGGTGTTTAGGGCTCCGGTTATCTTTTCTCAGATGAGCAGTGTAACTGACACCGTTAACAACGGCTCATTGTTGACTGATTTGGAACACTATATTCCTAAATTAGCGTCAATGCAGGAACTGAGGCACCTTGTTCATTTTGCAGAGCTCTTTAGGCCGAGTGTGTGCAAGCCCCATTAAAAATGGCAGAACCAGTCTTGTGAAAGCAAGGACAGTTATGGTCACTTTACTTAGCACTTGGGATTTAGGTTTTGTATTGTATGTACACATGCTTTACTAAAACTATAAGCATCCTGCATAATCATTAAGTTCAGAGTACAAAGTTCACAGAGTGCTGCAACCTTACAATTTATGACCCAAAAGTGTACTTTAGTCACTGCAGGAGTCAAGTCACGTGTGTGAATATGTTCGGTATGTTCTTTCACTTGGCTCATATTTTACCTGGCAAAAAAACAACAACTTGTAGCTAAAACCTGATTCCGAACCTGAACCACGAATCTGAGAAAAGCATGCATTCCACTTCAAATACCCTGATAAAATCAAGACCATGTCATCATCTTAGAGTTATTATATTACTAGGGCATTATACATGATGCAATTATATCCATAAGGCAATTTCTGATTAGAGATCAGCTTTTAATTTGAATAGCTTTATAAATCTATGTTGTAATATTCATTATTATAACAACATGCTTTTTCTGGTCTACTGTTTTCCAGGTTTCTATGAGAGTAAACATTTATAGAAGAAATAGCACATGAATTTGCTCTGACATCATCTTTCCAATCTCTGTCTGATTTAGTGCTGCTGACTTGGGTGAACTGTTCAAGCGTGCGCTGGGCCACACGTGTACAAGACATGTTCACGGCTGGGAAACTGCTGGCCCTCATCCTTATCATCATCATGGGCATTGTGCAGATCTGCAAGGGTAAGAGCCATCTGACTAAATGAGTCTAATCTCCAGTCTACCGATCATACAAAGTGACAAGTTCCATTGCTGTCTGAAAAGAAGTCATCGAGTTCAAAAGCTCTACACAGGCAAAGCTGTGATCATTCTGTTTTCCCAGCCAAAGCATTATCAAGGATTAGACAGGATGTAGAGGGTGGTGTTCTAACAGGCTTTATCCTATGGACTTGTGAAATGACTGCAGTGACAGGTGTTATCACTGAACACAAAGCAAGCAGTAATGCTGTGTGTTTATAATAGATTTTTTTAAACACTGGCCCTAGGAATGTATGGCTTTCTTGTTGTTCACTCATGTGTGAGGATGGATGCAATCAAAACAGAAGAACTGAGAGGTCATAGTTTAGACTCAGACCATTATAAGCTCATTAGTGCAAAAAAAAAAGTTTATGTGCTGATTTTTTGTTGTTTTTCTGTGTACAGGTGAATATTATTGGCTGGAACCAGTCAATGCCTTCGAACCATTTCAGGATTATGATGTCGGTCTGATAGCTCTAGCATTTCTTCAAGGCTCTTTCGCTTATGGAGGTTGGAACTTCCTGAACTATGTGACAGAGGAGCTGGTCGATCCCTATGTGTAAGTCTCTAATCTTAGATGCAGTTTAATGCCAACTGATCCCAAATAATATATCTGGAATGTAGATTTTAAAATTTGAATAAACCTTCTCCTCCTTCAATTTTATCACCTGTCTTACTTTTTTTTTTTCTTTATGTACAGAAACCTGCCTCGTGCAATCTTCATCTCCATCCCTCTGGTGACTTTTGTTTATGTATTTGCTAACATTGCCTACGTCACTGCCATGAGTCCTCAGGAGCTGCTGGCCTCCAACGCTGTTGCTGTGGTGAGTATTTTATTCCAGTTGTCAGTTTGCAGGTTACTGAGGAGCAGAGCTAAACATCTAAACTGTATTATTTATATCAATACTTCAAATTGTGTCGGAGTAAAATCTGTCATGTTGAGTTATGTATAGTGTTTTGTGACATATCTAAGTATCAATTGTTCTCATAATTTCTCCCAATTGATACTTGTGCCATACTCCAGAATGAGAAATTTGTAAATTCAGGTCGACCAAGTGTACCACTTGGATGGTTAACATTTTTCAACTTTCCAGGCCCTTTTCCTCCACTATTTCTCTGTTCCTATCCTGTTAAAGTTCTCATTCACCACTCTTTTGCTCTCTCCCAGACGTTTGGTGAGAAGCTGTTGGGAGTGATGTCATGGATCATGCCCATCTCAGTGGCTCTGTCCACCTTTGGGGGAGTCAACGGCTCCCTGTTCACCTCCTCTCGGTCAGTCTTGTCATCCATTTATTCATTCATCCATCCTATCCATTCATACATGCTATTTGATTACATGTGTACACAGTCCTTCACCTTGGGCTCATTGTCGTTCTTGTCTCATGTGATGTTGCCATTCCATACAGTGTCAGTGTCTGTTGTCCAAACACTGACCAATCAGTGCAGATATGTCTGGCTCGTAAATATGTCATGTTGTGTAGTGATGGTGTCTGTTCCTTTCTCCTGGCCTCTGTTTGTCTTTTTTGGTTGTCATCCTCTCTTTCAATCTGTGTCTGAAGTCTCTTATTGAAATGAATTACCCTATAATTTCTGCGTGCACCATTTTCTATCAGGTTGTTCTTTGCCGGTGCCAGAGAGGGCCATCTCCCCAGCTTGCTAGCTATGATCCACGTGAAGCGCTGCACACCTATTCCAGCTCTTCTCTTTACTGTGAGTCACACTTCTTTTTGCTTGCACTCTCATCCTCAGTTGCTTACTAAATGTAGACTTTAATGGGCCTCCATTATTTGAGGAACAACTCCTGACAATAATTGAACTCTCTTTTTTAGTGTATCTCAACCCTTCTGATGCTGTGCACTAGTGACATGTACACACTTATCAACTATGTGGGCTTCATCAACTACCTCTTCTATGGTGTCACAGTCGCCGGGCAGATTGTCCTGCGCATCAAACAGCCTGATATGCCTCGACCAATCAAAGTGAGCAGTTTTTCAATATTTTTATTAATTAGTTTTTCATTATTAAATGTGGCAAAATGCCATTATGTTTGTTTAATTGTGACTTTTATTATTTAGTTTTGATAATTGGGCTAGTTATTAAACTCCGGCTTTATAATATAATTATTTTTCTCTAATGTATCCCTTAAAGCTTCACAATGTCAAATGTCATTTAAAAATGCAAAAAGCACCTGCCCCTTTCTCTTTATCCAAAAATACATGTTGTATTGTTAAATTAGGAATAGGCCTTGGCTCTGTATACCCCTCCCTGTGAAACTGATGTGATGTCTACATTTCCATATCAAAACATAATACACCCAAATTTCAGGGTGCAATACTTTAATACTGAGACATTATTACATTACATAAGACATTTTTTTTCTGGTTTAATGTTCAGACATGTTGCAGGTATTCACTGTTAAAATATTATATGTATTTTTTTTTATAAATATGTAGGGTGGCATTAAGTGATCAAAGTTACACTATGCTTTTTTTATTTTAAGATGCATGAGCTACATTGATTTTGATATGAAACTGAGAACTGTTCTTCCTATTTATTAAAATCATTACATCTATTTGGTTATTGCTAGGAATATCTAATCAAACATTTCTCTTTTTGTCTCAGATCAGTCTAGTATGGCCAGTGATATATCTGCTGTTCTGGGCCTTCCTGCTGGTCTTCTCTCTGTACTCTGAACCTGTGGTTTGTGGTATTGGCCTGGCGATTATGCTCACTGGTGTTCCGGTCTACTTCCTGGGTGTCTACTGGGACAACAAGCCCCAGTGCTTTAACACATTTGTGGGTAGGTGGAATAGACTTTGTCTTTATTTGAGCCCTGTCCTATTATTCTAGGTCAATTTTGTCTTTAAGTTGCAGATAATTTGTAACTTTCTATGAAATAAAATACAACATTATTTAGGGCTGCGTATCAGCAAGAATCTGGTGATACAATACGTATTACGATAAAGGGGTTGTGATACGACATATTGTGAAACATTGCAAAACTGTATGCATGGTGATATACTGACATATTACTTATATAAAATATAAGTCATTATATTTATATTATCAAATATAATTTCCTTATAGGACATTTTTGTATTACTGTATTACCATTAGTATTAGGCTAGTAGTAAAAACATGATGCTAACAAGTGCTAACTAGTGTTTTACCTCCAAAAGCTACAATCCTAGGGAGGCAAGAAAATTAAGAGTAAGAAAGATTATTATTTCTTTATATAGAGAATGCAGTTAGGCAAGACAGGGATGTCCTGTTCTCTCGCAAGTACAGTCCGCTCTAACTTTAGGTTTGTGTATATAACACTATTCTTTAACCATTACAAATTAAGCTTGCAGATGAAGCCACAAATTAAGCTTAGTCTGGTTAGTAGTTCAACCATGAACATCACATGTTGTTCCTGAGCTTTTAATTATGTTTTTTTCATATTCCCGTCTGAAAAACAAACCGCACAGAAACAAAACATATTGCATTCGGTAAAAGCTAACGCTGCTGCTACTTCCGGTGGAAGTAATACCCATAATGTGTTTTTCAGTTGCCTGTATGCTACAACGTCCTGACAGTTTAAGTTCAGAGATAAAAAGACAGCTACCTAGCTGTTGGGATATAAACTTAAAACAAAACAACTACCATGAATCTTTTATGATATATATAATTTTATTTATTTATTTATTTATTTTTTATATCGATATTGCGTTTTTGAGAATCTACAATATCTGCAAACAAAATATCACAATACTCAGGCGTATCGATATTTTCTTACACTCCTAAATTTATTAACCCTATACTTTTTAATTTCCAACAGATAAGATGACCTACCTGGGCCAGAAGTTCTGTGTGGTGGTCTATCCAGCAGAGGATGAGAAACCCGAAGATGGCTGCGGGGAAGACGGGATAGAGCTGAAGGAGGAGTTTGCTCCTTTGTCTTCAGAGGATAACACAACACCAAAGTCAGCCGATTGTACAAAAGCATAGAAAGATGTACACACACGAACACACATACACACACACAGTCACATGCAGGGTGCCCGACTGATACTGACCCACACTGGTAAGATAGGTGTAAACTCATTAAGCACACACTAGTATACCTTGCTTCATCTGCAGGGTGGTCATTTGCTATCTGAGTGAGGTAGACTGAGGTAGAGATGAAAGTTATGAGATGAGGAGGGGTAATGGAGCTGAATGCTGTTCCAATCCTTTACAGTGTTAACTTAGCACCTCAACGTGACCGTTACACTGCAGTGGCTTCTGTAAAGAATACAGTTACATGTATTCCTTCACTCGTCTCCAGGTTATAAACCAACAAAACTGAATGTACATAAGGCACTGCTATTTTGGTAATGTGTGATTTGTAAAACAGAATTAAATCCACACTCTTCGCTGATTTATAAGTCTAACTACAATTATTTTGATATCCACACTTTCCACAGCATTAAACATCTGATCCTTCGATTCAGAACTACTACTCCTGTTTTTTTATCACACATGTAGCCAATGTAGAAGTACTACAACACTTCATCCACAGATGAACACACAGATCACACACGATAAATATATATTTATATATGCCACTTCAGAATCCACAAAGTGTCCGCTTAGTGCAGTATTAGTCTTTTTCACATCCTACAAAATCATCTACAGTGTAATATCGACAAGTATGTTGACTAACATTTCATATTTGATTCAGCTGCATAAAAAAACACACTAAAACCGTTTAATCTTATGAGATTTTGTTTTAATTTTGTTTTGAATTTTTAATCCATGATTAGATTGATTGTTTTTTTTTACAATATGTTGCCATTATTACTTTTGTTATTACTTTATGTCATTTTCACTCAATGTTTTATTTTTTTTTTATCCAATTGATAACTCTGGGATTTTTCTTTTTTTATAAGCTTGAGATAGTATCTATGAAAAAAAAATATATATATATATTAAAAACCACATTTTGTGGTTTTGTAGTTGTCTACTGGACTATTTGTCTGGTGTGAGCACAATTCTAACACTTTTAATTGCCTTAATTATAATACAACACTTTGATTATATGCGTGTATTTAGGCATTCATGTTATCACTGTTTTTTTTTTTAATCAACACTGAACAATACATTTGATAAAATGGTTTACGAAAAAAAATTGGCTCTGAAATTCTATGCCCAGTTTTGACTCGCTTAATAGAATGAGCATGAATGAATAACTGCACACGTTTTTACTGCTGATTTTCTGTTCTATTCATCCATGCACACACACATACAGTCTGAAGTATAAGACACAATCTAATCACACCATATGCATGTGTTTCATTGTAAATTAAATTAACTAAATATGTCATACGTCGTTTCACCTCCGTAACAAATGATGTATTTTCACGTTATATAGTTTTTCTTTAGTTTTATTTTTCTTAGGGGGAAAAAAGGAAAAATACCAAGTGTAAGGGAGTGCTCTATATTTTTGACTTGATTGTTGACAAGCAGACACGAATATAAGAGAACTAAATAGAAGATAAATGAGTACTTGAGAACTAAATGTATTTAGAGAGAAATCATTTGCTATTAATATGTATATTGCTCTCTAATAATATAGATGTATTAAATAGATGTTATGTGGGTGCACTAACTTGACTAACTTTACCTGACCAGCCCTTCGCTTCATGTCCTTATGTCACATAGAGCATCACATTATATTTGTGCTGCCATTGTAAATATTAATGAAGGTATACACAGCTGACTGTACTTATATTGTCCATATTTGCTATTGAGGATTGTCATGTAGGATTATATTCTCTTATGTCTAGATTCCTGCATTATATGTATATAACGCTACCCAAAGCTCTGGTCAGTGTTACCATAGCACACCAACACATTTGGCTTTTAAAAAGATTTAAACACATGATGTATTCGAGTGACCGAGGTAACACAAGACAAGCAGATATGTTTTCTCACTATGAGTTTTTGTGTTTTAAATCATTCAGATATACCTCCCAACAATAGCAATGTGGACAGACAAGTTCAGCGTCTGCTGTTTTGTGTAAAAAATGATGTGATGTTCGCGGTCACAGGGTCTTTGTCTATGTGCCTACGTAGTGTTTTCACACTTTTGACCTAATTATTACTTGTGGAAAAAAAAAAAAAAGATCACCACTTAAATGAGTGCCATTTGCTTCCTATGTGTATCAATATAGTAAATGTGTGTAAATGCTGTAAAAAAAACAAGCAATAAAATGTTTAGCGCTGACTTTCAGGATACATCTGAAGTCTCATGTTAAATAAAAAGAGAAACACAAAGAATAGCTGGATAAATTATATAATGTAGTCTACACAAAGGATAACTTAAATTAATATAATAAGTATATTTCAAATTCTATACACATCATTTTGAAGAGCTTAAGACCTTACTAGGTCTTTAATGTTATGTGTTAATCAATATAAAGTCTTACATTGTTGCACATTCATTGCAAACAGTTAGTACATATTTTGTACATGCTATTAATTCCTTCAGACTTTGGAACATAGTCCACTGAAATCCATGCAAAATGCCAGCGTGACCCGTGACTGAGCTCTTTAGATGTGTTCACAGATTATGACTGTACCCTCAGCAACACGTGATTGGTATTTGTGAGATGTATTTTGTCCTTTTTCAACTTTTCTTTATGGTTTCTGTTAGCTGTTTTAGTCATATTTACACTTTTTTTACATCACATACAAAACGTGTGATAAATTCATTAAAAAAATATCAATCTAATGTCATAGAACACACATTACTTCCAGAGGAAGTTTCTACTAATCTCATTTCTTATGTATTTTGTATGTTTCAGTTGTGTATCGAGGAAAAATAAATATGTACATTCAAAAGAAATCAGTGCATAAAGTGGTTTGTTTCATGAGTTATGGTTTAAGCGTATTGTGGTAAAACAGCGCTCCCTAAAGGGATAAATGGGTAATGACAATTGATATTTGCCATAACCAAGGAATTGGTGCATAGATAGATACAGGAACCTATGTACACACACCTCATTTATAATACACATCCTACAAATCCGCCTCGTAGCAAGATTTTGGGAGGCTGAACATCCAAAAAGGGAATTTAGTGTACACAGGTCCACAAACGTGAAGCTCTATACAGATATAAACCTGGTCTTGGCTACAGTAGCCACTGTATAATTGATATATATATATATATATATATATATATATATATATATATATATATATATATATATATATGTCCAGTTCCTGTTTAAGCTTTATTAGGATTATCATAATGCAGCCTAAATTCTTAAAGGCATAAATTCCACAAGATCTTGGAAACATTTTGAGTTTCCTGTTCATGTTGATATGATTGAATCACAAAGGTGTTCTATTGGTGCTCCTGACCATAAATCTAGGTGGAGCAGGTTCTGGGTCGTATTGTAGACTATACGACTAAACTGTGACTGACTTCTAGCCTTTTTACATTCAAATGTAAGTTTTACATTCAAATGACTAAGCACATGTAGAATTCTTTGAGCAGAGGTCTAGTGTCCTTGCGTAGTTCAGCCTGAGGGTGGCGCTCTAATATGGATTAGCAGGCTCGGCATGCATACATTGAATGCTTTCTTAGAATAGACAATTTTAATGTAGTATTTATCGTGGCTTGTGATGTACTGTAACTTGTGATGTGATGTTAACAATTTGGGAAATAAACATCCTGGATAGAAAACAGTGGCACTTCAGTTTTGCACAGTCCTTTTTAAATGTGTGTATGTAAAGGAATTGTCTATATAATAATAACTACTGTACATGTAAACACTGAATTGTTTTAGCAGCAATTTGTGCACAACAACTATTTTATTTTGTGCAAACAGTTAATTAGTTTGTTTGTTTGTTTGTGTGTGTGTGTGTGTGTGTGTGTGTGTGTGTGTGTGTGTGTCTGTCCAGTCCCTTTGTACTGAGTAGTCGAATGCCATGTGGGACCTTTTTTTTTCAGACTGCAGGAGAGGAAAGAGTGTGTGATCAGATCTTTATATGCTTTAAGTGTACCTTAGATTAATAATTTTCTTATGCTTAAGATGAAAATTTTCAATGCTCTATTCAACATGGGCATGGAAAAATATGGATGCTTTATGCAAATGTGTTTATTATTAAGGAAACCATACTTAACATAGAGCACGAAGGCTAGAAATGTTTCAAAGGTCATAAATGTTTTTTCAAAATCCTTGTTCATGAAAAATACATGTTCATGAAAAGACCACAGGTTTCTATTACTTCTCTTTCTATGCACTGAGCCAGTTGCTTAAACAGACAAAACTGTGTAGAGAACAGAGCAGCTCGTAAAAATACTCGTAAATACTTTTAAGTCATAATGTGTTGTCTTGTGTAATTCCTCATGCTGCCGCTAGAGACACTGAGTAGGAAAAAAGAGGAAAAAGTGTTAGTTTTGAGTAGTATGAGTTGTTGTTCGGAATAAACACGTCTCTACAGTATCTTGCTTTTCTAAACACATACTTAATATTCTGCTGTTTTACACAAATCATCAGGACACCAAACGAAACTTTGGACGGATTTAATTGCCGTCTTTCTGCATCATTGCATTTTTTGGTGCTGATTTGAGACTTGCCACATCAGTAAACCAAATGTTTAATGATGCAAAATTATTTTTCTGTGGAGTTTTTAATTTTTATTTTTTAATATCAGAGTAAAGAAAGGACTTTGCGAATAAATGTATATTGCGTTTTCAAGGTTTTCATGTCGCCTTTTATATTTATTTAAAGTTTTAATAAAAATGGTCAAACAGAAACTGCATTAATCACATTAATTAACTCAGTGCTGTTGAAATGAATTTAAGAATTAATGTGTTAATTTTGACAGCTGTAGCATTTATATATACTGTATACAGATTGATCATACTGACTGCAATTTATTATTACAACTGTGCATTTTTAAATAACCGAGTTATAGCTTGAGATGTTTTTTTTTTAGAGCCAAACCCTGACTGAAG
Source organism: Silurus lanzhouensis (assembly GCA_039877035.1). Classification (NCBI taxonomy): domain Eukaryota; kingdom Metazoa; phylum Chordata; class Actinopteri; order Siluriformes; family Siluridae; genus Silurus; species Silurus lanzhouensis. The sequence goes on from JBCEWE010000142.1 coordinate 618,316, forward strand.
CCTTTCTAGAAAGTTCAGGAACAAACCCTGCATCTAATTTTAGGGTCTCATAGCTTCCTACATGCTTTTACTTGTAAATAATTGAGCAATTCTACTACATCTTTCTTTCCCTGTGACAGCAATGTTGTCATTCATTTTGTGTAGTCATTACACCTGAATTACTTTTTTTATTTCATATGGAAATCTGGAAAAGTTAAAGAACACACACATATATATATATATATATATATATATATATATATATATATATATATATATATATATATATATATATATATAAAAAACACTCTTACTTGTAATTGTAAAAAAAAAAAAAAAAAAAAAATTATATATATATATATATATATATATATATATATATATATATATATATATATATATATATATATATATATATATATTGTAGCCATGTAATAACGACAGACTCGACTACTCAAGGGGAGAAAAATGTCAATACTGTGTTTTATTGACCAACAATCCTATTGCATCAGGGATACTCTAATCATCATCATTGACTGTAAACTTAAACCAAGCACAATGGTTCTCTAAGAAGGATAAATTAGGGGAAGAGGGGGTGTGGAGAGGAAGATGCTGTAGTTTGCTACAGAACATAGAGAATTTGTTATACATTAACCAGCAGAGTCGCCACCGTGGGGTGTGGGTCAGATGATGGTTGAGGAAATCGTGGCGTGTGTCGAGGCTGTCAGGTCGCCTGTGGTGCTGAAGACGGGTCTGGGGTTTATAAGGCCTGCGGGAGGTTGTTGGTGTGTTGATGCCCTCGCCCTCCTCTTAGAGCAAGGACCAGATGCAATACAGAGCCACCCTGGATTTTATAGTCTGCTGCCGTTTTCTCATCATTCCTGAGAACGAGCAAGAAAAAGGTTTATAGAAGGAGAATATAAGGACAAAGGAAGCCAGAGAGCAATCAGTCATAGCAGAGATCAAGTGAAAGCAGTTACAATTACAATCAATTACAAAGTTACATACTGCATAAAAAAACTTTAGTATGAGGATTTAGATAAGGCGGCTAAAGAATATACACAGTCTAAAGTTTACCCTGCTACTCCTCACATATAAAACATGCATGTATGTGACGGTTATCAAGCACACACACAAAAACATTATGGCAAAGCGGTGCTGCACACTGCTGAGTTAAACTGGGAGTAGTTTCATTTGCTCAGGATGCCTTCTTTATCAGTCCAGCTCTTTTCCTGCATGCAATCCCATGGCGAATAGTGCCGATGTGCTATTTTGTAGAAAATTTAAAGAACCATCATTACAGGCTACAATATGTAAAAATTCTGCTTTAAATAAACAGTTGATAAAACACACAAATTAAATGTACTACTGGACACAGACATACATATGGGCAACTCTCTGCACTGGTCTTAAGCATTATTCTCTAAAAAAAAAAAAAAAAAAAAGTGTTTCATTTACATCTGTTTTCCACTGTAGATGAGTCGCTGTTGCTGCGGTGGAATTCCCTCTTTTTCCTCCACTCTTTCTTTTATTCTCTCCACCTAAACACACATTGAGAAATAAATCCAGCACACATTACCCTTATTCTATCAGATGTAATGCATCACATATATCCATTGTGTTAATTATTTTAGCAATTTTAATAATCTGACGAAAGGAAACCCACCTTGTCTGTGGGCTCGATGTCGATTTCTATTTCTTTACCAGTCAGAGTCTGTGTGAGGAAAGAACAGTGCACGGCTGCTCGTTAGCTACATGAACATCACGCTTAGCGCGAATTCAGAAATTATATCCACATAAACGCGAGACTGTATAATTGAATTACACACTTTCACTGATATAGTTATAACGAGACAAAATACATTAAACCCTAGGCGGTGTGTGTTATAGAAAGCAGCGCTTTCCATTAAAAAATACAAAATAAACAGAAATCACCAAAGTGCTCTGCTAATATCGCTAGCTAACCGGTAGGGTGAATAAAATGGCGACTCGTTTCTTACCTTCACTTTAATCAGCATTTTGTCTTGTGTTACTTAAACCCACGCGGCGAATAAACCCCCAGAAAATAAAACAAATAAATCAGGAAAAAGCGACAGAATATACCTCTATCAATAATTCTCAGGATGTCTCTATTGCAGTCAATTAAACTTCCTGAGTGACTCACAAATAATTCCGGCTTTCCGCTAGTCGAAATTAATAGTTCCGACCGAAACTACGAGGGACGGAATTTATATCCGTGGAAATAACAAAGTTAATAACGACACACATATATGCCCCCAAATAAAATAGTAAAGAATTGTTTTTACGTGTAATTCAACAAATATTTAAATAGTTCCGTGTTAACCGGGGAACGGAACTAATAAGGAAACAGCGGGGTAGCAAGGGTTGCCAGGTCTGAGTGGCCAAATTAACTCCCATAAAATAAAAATCCACCCAGTTTAACATTATTTTCTTCGTTTAAAAACAGTGCTACAAAAATAAAAATAAATAAAAACACTACTTCAGTTATAATTTCTCATATCAGTGATATATGTTGGTGACTCTCAAAAGTACATTTAGCTTAGACTGTACAAGACACTATGAAACAATACAGGACAATACACAATATACAGAGTATATGACAGATCAGTAATGAAAAAAAAAAAAAACAACTACATATGTGATACATACAAAAATAGAGAAAAGCTTTGGACTCGATTCCACCCAGAGCCCTTTAGTTTGATGTGAACAAATGATCACCTTATGTATCTAAACCTATGATATTTCACCACTTTTATGTTCAAATCACTCCTCTATAATGTTTTTCTGGCTGTGTATGACAGCACATTGTACCCTTCACTTAATACTACTTCTTCTTCTACTACTACTACTACTACTACTACTACTAATAATAATAATAATAAAGCAATGATGAGCAAAGAATGGGATGTGTGTTCAGTTTGAATACATCAGTAGCAGTATTCATGAGTCCATATGCCATGTGCTTAATTAATGACCAATTAGTTAATGAACTAGTTAATTAGTTATTAGTCATTAATTCCTTCTTCTTGTTCTTCCAAAGATGATACAATGCTGAGAAGGTGTTTGGGCAAATTCATCCACCTCTACAGGACTTATACACTTCCAGGACCCTGAACCAAGCAGCTTTCAACCTGGACACAAACTTTTCGAGTCATTCCCCTCTGGCAGAAAGCTGTGATCCATCAGGACCAACACCTCATGCCAAAAAAACAGCAAGGACCACCCTCCTCATTGATCTGCCTCCATAAACATTAACATTACTTTAATGCAAACCTCAAACTGTTATTTCATATGCATGACATTAACACAATCAACAATGACTAAGATATTGCAACCCTTAACCTTGAACTTATATTATTAATATTAGCATTTGCACCGCCTCACTTTACCATCCCCTGCACGAATTGTATACTTGATAAATATATATATATATATATATATATATATTTTTTTTTTTTTTTTTTTTATTTTTTTTTTTTTAATTATTATTTATTTAATTAATATTTAATTATTTGGTTTATTTTTATTTTGTATTTAATTACATTTTAAATTGTATTACATTTTTAATAGCACCAGCACACCATTATCAAATCAGCGAACCTGGCAACCGCGAGACATTCCGCGACAGTTCGTCGTTAAACACGTGATCGCGTTGTAGTCCGTGTACAGTGATCTCCCAGTGCACTCACACAGGACACCTCTGTCTATAAAACTACACTGCACACATCACTCTAAAGTGTCCAACACGCAGAAACCGCCTTTTTTAATGCCGCTTCCTGTCGCTTATCTTTCATCACATTTTAAAGTAGCTCTCGCAGCAGCAGCAGGTAATCATCCATTATTATCTTTATATGTATTTATTGATGTTACATGTTTGACCTTTTCCTGTGATCTGTGTATTTTATAATGTGCATTGATCAGGGTCCTAGTTCTACCCATAGATATTATTCAACCATGACAAATGTCTGAACATCAGCCATTTTTAGTGCTTCTTAAAAAAATAATAGTAATAATAAAAAACAGTGTCAGTGTTTCTGATGTAAGTTCAGCCAGCAAACTTGTAAGCTTGTGTTGAAAATGTAAAGGTTTATCTTTGGTATCTGGTATAATGTGTGCTATGATGTATGGAGTTTAAATCCATCAAATGCCACAGGGATGATCAGGGATTTAAACCTCCATCTGGATTTCTGATAATCTGCTTTGTATAATGCCGTGGAAATGATGTGCACGTGAGATGAAATTTAGTGTTGCAATAAACAGAATTTGTTGTTCCTAGACACCACCATGAAGTTATTACATGATTATACTCTATTGATATAGTAGTTTATTAATATCTCTGAGAAATGCTGGGATGAAGTGTTGGTGCTTTTATACCTTTAATACTCTTTGTTACTGAATGTAACAAGAAATTAGGTTTCTGGTTGTACAAATTGTTTTATTTTTCTGGAACACATCTCTAACTTTTGTTAGTAGAACCTCAGGAAAACGTTCATGGTTTCATCAATTTTATATTTTATAGGAATTATATATGATTTTTTACAAAACTTTTTCCAAAGCATTTATTTCTGAATACACAGGAAGCTTTAGCTTTTTTGTTGCAAAAAAAACATGATGCATTTCTACTACTCATTCTTTCCCACAGGAGTGTGAGACAGTTTTGCTATCTGTTTAAAGCAAATAGAAGGTCCAAAGACCACTCTGCTACACATAGATACATTATCAGTCCCAATTTGAAGCAGCCATGCCTCGCATCGAGAACGACATCAAACTCGACTTCAAAGATGTGCTTCTCCGTCCCAAACGCAGCACGCTGAAGTCCCGCAGTGAGGTACTTATCAGTGAAATGTATCATAAAATAGCTCATTGTCAGAACATTCATTTATCAGAACATGTGTTAAGCCTTTTTCATCTTTTTATTTCCTCTTTATTGTAAGGTGGATCTGATACGCAGCTTTACTTTCCGAAACTCAAAAGGCAGTTACAGAGGCATTCCCATCATCGCCGCTAACATGGACACAGTCGGAACGTTTGAGATGGCCTTGGCACTGCATTCAGTATGAGTGTATCACACTTCCTGAGTGCAACCCACACTGTTTGACATTACATAAAATGATTTTTATTATAACAGAAAGTCATTTATTTGTTCTGGGTTAAAGCAGACATAATCTTATGAACATCAGTGAGAAGGATTAATGATCCACTGTTTTCCTCCAGTTCTCTCTTTTCACTGCCATCCACAAACATTACTGCATTGACGACTGGAAAGAATTTGCAGCAAAGCACCCTGAATGTGTAGAGGTAAAAAATAATGGAAATCATATTTGTCTTCTTTGCTTTGAATCTTGTATTTCAATCCTATATCACTGTTACTGTACGGTTTATTAATATGACAGACTTACTGTATGTATGCTTTCTGTAAAATATATTTATGTAGCACTAATTGAAGGTGCCTCCAGGGTCTGCACTATATAACAGTCACAGATAAAACTCTGCTTTTTAATTTTTTTCCAGCATAGTAAAGGACAGAAGGTTACTGTTTCTTGTTACCTCATCATGTTTTGTTCCTTACTTAGTAATGATTACACAATAATGCTGCTCTGATAGTCTCTATTTTGCCTGTATCTTTTTCTCCCTCTCTGCTTTCAGAGCGTGGCCGTCAGTTCGGGAACAGGAGAGACGGATTTTGAAAAGCTTTCTGCTATTTTGGCAGCTGTGCCCCAGCTACAGTACATTTGTGTCGACGTAGCGAATGGATATTCAGAACACTTTGTGCATTTTGTCAAGGACGTGAGGCAGAAGTTTCCTTCGCACACCATCATGGTCAGTGGTTTATCCTGTTTGGTAACACAGTGCATTGTTTATACAGATAGATAGTCGGCTCGAGTGTATTTGTTTGGTAGATAAATGCCGTGGGATTGTTGTTAACATGGTTTTAAACTTCTGTCAAGGCTGGCAATGTGGTCACGGGAGAGATGGTGGAGGAGCTGATTCTCGCTGGTGCCGACATCATCAAAGTGGGCATCGGTCCAGGTGATAACACAAAATCGTGTCTCTTAATTCAAATGTTTAACGTCATGTTTAGATCATCTGCTGGTGTCTGTGTGTTGGTATTTATTATGTGCAGTATATGTCTTAACTTACCTGATATACGTATATCTGTCCCTTCTGTAAAGGCTCAGTGTGTACAACCCGGAAGAAGACAGGCGTAGGCTACCCTCAGCTCAGTGCTGTCATCGAGTGTGCTGATGCTGCACATGGCCTGGGTGGACACATCATTTCTGTGAGCTACATTTATCTACTTATTCCACAGTAGTTCAGCAAAGGCATTCATGTTAGTTAGCAGATGTTTTTGCTGGATTTTAATCATTTTCTTTATGTTTTCTCACCCAGGATGGAGGATGTACCTGTCCTGGTGATGTCTCCAAGGCTTTTGGTATGTTTCATCGCTCCGAAATATGCAAGCATTTTTCTTGCAGTTAGTACAATAATTTGTGTTCTAGAATATAATGAAAGATACTTGTCTTGGTATTTTGTCTGTAATGGTGCATTACAACATCTCGTTTGTTTGTTGTTTTGATTGTTGTACAGTCAAGGGTGGTAGGAACTAGTTCCAAAGTGTAATAATAGGCCACCATGTCTATTGATAAAATATGTACCATTGCACAGCATACAGAAATTCACTGGTTGGAGACTGTAGGTGTGATTTTGTGTGGGATGAGATGGGATGTTATAGGTATATAGTTTCCCTTTCACCAGCTTGGTTTATCTATATAAGACCATAGTGCTAGCAATTCCTGCTTTTTAACCATGGCACATAGGTATGTGTTTAGTGATGGTGGCAAAAGTATATGCTCACACATTGAGGCTTTGCTTGCAGAGGTTTTCTCTATTGGGGCATGACTTAAGGTGTGGGTAGGATGACTGTTACAACAGACGCCCCCAGCAGGTCTAGTAGGTATAGGAGAAAAAGATGAGAACGTTGATCTCAGTGAAGAAGGTTGTTATCCCAGGGTAACAGAACAAAACGCATGAAGCCTCCGTCATTCATCTGAGTGAAAAGAACCCAGGATAATTCCTGACCAAACATTTGAAAGTGTTTTCAGACTACACTGTGTGCACAATTATTAGGCAAGTGATTATTTTGACCATATCATCATTCTATCCGTAATTTTTCAAGTCCAAGCTGATTAAACTTGAATGCTTATTGGATTTAATGCATATCAGGTGATGTGTATTTGTGTTATGATGGAGGGTGTGGCCTATGGAGATCAACACCCCTTTATCAAGGTGTGCATAATTATTAGGCAGATTCTTCTCCTCAGGAAAAATGGGCCCAAACAGAGATTTAACTGACTCTGAAAAGTAAAAAATTTTAATAAGTCTTTCACGGGGATGCAGCACTTTTGAAATATCTAAGATATTGGGGTGTGATCACAGAACCATCAAACGTTTTGTAGCAAATAGTCAACAGGGTCGCAAGAAACGAACAAGAAGAAAAGACTCAAATTAACCGCCGAAGATTTGAGAAGAATCAAACATGAAGCTACCAGGAACCCATTATCCTCCAGTGCTGCCATATTCCACAACTGCAAACTACCTGGAGTGTCAAGAAGTACGAGGTGTTCAGTTCTCAGAGACATGACCAAGGTAAGAAAGGCTGAAACCCGACCACCTCTGAACAAGACACATAAGTTGAAACGTCAAGAATGGGCCAAGAAATATCTGAAGACAGATTTTTTTAAAGGTTTTGTGGACTGATGAGATGAAAGTGAATCTTGACGGACCAGATGGATGGGCCCATGGTTGGATCAGTAACGGACACAGAACTCCACTTCGACTCTGACACTTCGATGCCAGCAAGGTGGAGGTGGGGTACTAGTATGGGCAGGTATTATTAAAGATGAGCTAGTTGGACCTTTTCGGGTTGAAAATGGACTCAAAATCAACTCTCAGACCTACTGCCAATTTTTAGAAGACACTTTCTTTCAGTGGTACAGGGAAAAGTCTGCATCTTTCAGGAAGACTTTGCAAGACAGCGCTCCATCACATGCAATCAGGTACTCCACTGTGTGGCCAGTAAAGGCCTTAAAGATAAAAAAAACTAATGACATGGCCCCCTTCTTCACCTGACTTAAACTCTATTGAGAACTTTTGGGCCCTTCTTAAGCAGTAAATGTACAGTGAAGGTGAACAGTACACCTCTCTGAACAGTGTCTGGGAGGCCGTGGTTGCGGCAGACACAAAAAGTTGATTCTGAAAAGATCAAGAAACTGACTAACTCTGTGAATGGAAGGCTTGTGACTGTTATGGAAAAGAAGGGTGGCTTTATTGGTCACTGAGGTTTTCTTTTTGAAATTTCAGAAATGTTCTTTTGTAAATTTTGAGTTTGTTTATTATTCTCACTTTAACAGGTGAAAATAAACAAGTGAGATGGAAAAATCTTTGTTTTTCATTTAGTTGCATAATAATTCTGCACACTAATAGTTGCCTAATAATGGTGTACATGTAGATATTCTCTTAAGAAAGCCAAAATTTCACTTTTACTACTTAAATGTTCAGGTTTGAGGGTTTGTTAACATTTTGGATTGACCAAGAGCACTGTAGATGTACAATAACAAAATATATCCTCAAAAATACAACTTGCTTAACAATTGTGCACACAGTGTAGTCTTTTTGCTTGTAATGTAAATGAAGTTTTGCTTCAAATGCAAATTGAGCATAAGTATGGAAAGTGACCATTTCTTTTCTTATGTATAGTAGGGTGAGACTATTGTTTAGCCAGATATCTTTCTAAACGTTAATCACCGTCACATACATACATACCTCTTTGTTCAGAGGTGGTCGTTGATATCTTGTTTCAGCTCCCAAGGTTGACGGTCATTCATATATTCTCCACACATTACTTAACTCCCTCTATGATAATGAAGTCATCTGGGGAATGAGCTTCTTCTAATATACATCTTGGAGTGGAATCTGGGTCGAGGCAATCAGTAATTTCTTACAGGTCTGGGACGGTAGATGTAAGGGCTTTGGGTCTAAGAAACTGTGGCAAAGTAAGCTTTGAATTTAAACAGCACAATCAACATATTCCAGATTAATGCAATGAGGCTAGTTTAGAGACCTCCTAAGATATGATGTTTATTATGACCCAACAAATTCATTTTTCTAATTCATAAACTAAGTAGGGTAAAAAGCACTTGAAACATTCTGAAGTGACTATGCAAACAGTTGAATTGGATGCCTTTTTTTGGACTTTATGTTGTTGCAACTGAATAAAGATAAATACGTTTCCAAACTTAAAGTTGCTCCAGAATAGTGGATTGGTTTATTACCAAATTACTGTGTGATTGCCCTTTTCTCCCATCAGAGTACCAGTATTAGACTGCATTTATTGATAGAGACTGAAGCCACCAATCAGGGTAGATCATGCTCTCTGTTTTAAACTCGTATTGATTGCTGCTTGGTGGTATCTACTTAACACCAACCTATAGGTCAGCATCAGTTCAACAGCAAGCAGAACATTTAGAGAGTAATAACTGATAGAAGAAGGTTCTGGGCTAATGATAATTTTAATAGATTTTAACCAGTGTTTGATTCACTAATATCATTCTATTAATAGATTTGTGTGTTAAGAGTAACATGAGAGTCTTTTCACATAAACTGAGTTGATGTAAGATTCTTGTGACAAAAAGTCTTGTAGCCATAACAAATCATAGTACTTATGATACTTAAGTACATTTGAAAGCAAATACCTTTGCTGAAGTAATATTTTAAAAGGGGCATTTTTACTTTTACTGAAGTAATATGTTACGTACTGTATCTCTACATTTACTCGAGTACATGGCTTGTATACTCTGTCCACCAACTTTACAAAACCATCGACGCCAAGAGCCACTTAAATATACGTGCATATTCTTTTTCTCTTCTTCGTGTGTCTAACATTCTCTGAATTATATTTGATTGGCTGTGTTTGATGGACAGGTGCGGGGGCAGACTTTGTGATGCTGGGTGGAATGTTAGCAGGCCACTCTGAGAGTGGGGGTGAGACCATTGAGAAAAATGGCAAAAAATACAAACTGTTCTATGGCATGAGCTCAGATACAGCCATGAAGAAGCACGCAGGGGGAGTAGCAGAGTACAGGTAAGAGGAAGACTGGCACAGTACTCAGTACAGGAGAGAAAAATCAGAATGAATAGTTTTAACATGTATTGTTATAAGGATATTAGGCAGCATACAGATATATTGTGAAAAGACAAGTTTTCTCTTACAAATCTCTCTCTCTCTCTCTCTCTCTCTCTCTCTCTCTCTCTCTCTCTCTCTCTCTCTCGCTCTCGCTCTCACTCTCTTCCTTTAATTCATGTTGATGTAGGGCATCTGAGGGAAAGACAGTAGAGGTTTCCTTTAAAGGGCCAGTGGAGGACACTGTAAAGGACGTGCTCGGCGGAGTTCGCTCCACCTGCACCTACGTGGGAGCTGCTAAGCTGAAGGAACTGAGTCGCCGTACCACCTTCATTAGAGTGACTCAGCAAATAAACAATGTGTTTGGGAGCCATGACTAAGCCATCACTGATGCTCATCAGTTGCTGATCTGGTCTAACACATTTTTCAAATCAGTTAAAGAGCAGAACTATGCCAGATTAATGCAAATGTTTAGAATTTAGATTTATTTTAGTAGTATTTTAGTTATTGTCTTTGCATTCACACAAAAAATGATGGTTAGGGTTGTGGCTAACATGGCTAAATGAAATTCACCGAGATAGCCTTCATAGAAAGACTTATCCAAACTGTTTGGCTTAAACATGTGAGGAAAATTAGATTTTACCCTGCAGTGTTTATTTTTATTTTATTTTATTTATTTAGTTATACAGGAAATATTACAGAAAGATAGAAAGTCACTCAGCTTCCCCCTACTCTTATTTGTTCATGTCTCAGGGTTTACTGCCCTTACTTTATTAAAACTGTCTTTATAACAGACCAAATCCTGTTAAAGAGCATTGCTATTTCTTCTGTTCAGATTTTACTGTTGTACAACTTTGTACTTTTTATGCCTTTTTTTTCCAAAATGGACCTAAACTCAGCAGCTGTTGCTATTCCACATCAATTATTATAATTAATGTCTTTGAAATGTTTTCTTATGTATTGATCAATAAATGAGACAACTGTCCTCTTGCAACTAAAATGATCCCCTTGCTTCTTGTTTGTTTTACTGTGTTTTAGGCCGTTGTGAAGAAATTGTGTGAGAATACTTTCAAAATAGGTATTATTTAAGTGATGACGAACAAACAGAGGAGAAATCTAAATCAAATCAGTATTTGGTGTGACCACCCTCCTTTAGATTTCAGGACACTTGGACAATGTCAGGGGTATATAATTTATCAATTGTTCTCTAATTTTGATCTCCAGTGTGTGTGTATATATATATATTGACCTTGATGTATATGTATACGTATTATATATATATATATATATATATATATATATATATATATATATATATATATATATATATATATATATATATATACACACACACTGGAGATCAAAATTAGAGAGCAATTCATAAACAATTGAACAATTCTGAAATAATGTCATCTTCACTGCTCAACAGTTGAAGGTGTTTTTGTCCTGTCTATACCATACTACCAGAACACCTTTTCCACAAATTAACTAAGGCATTTAAAAAAAAAAAAAACATTATTTTGCAGAAAACACACTGATCAAAATTAGAGGTTACAACAGTCAGCAATTAGTAGGAAGTGTACAGCCTCTGCTTTGAATGACTTCAGCACATCTGCGGCCACAGGACAGCACTAGTCTCTCACACTGCTCTGGTGTGATTTTGGTCCACTCTTCTTCCAGTCTCCTCCACAGTTCGGTGACTGTAGTGGCCCTTTGTCCTTCATCTGGACAACCTGCTGCTGGAGGCTTTCCGTCACTTTAGAACGGCCCACCATCTTGTAGATTCACACTGAAGGCATCAAAACTATGAATTAACACATGTGGAATTATATATGGAATTATATACATAACAAAAAAGTGTGAAACAACTGAAAAATGTCATATTCTAGGTTCTTCAATGTAGCCACCTTTTGCTTTGATTACTGCTTTGCACACTCTTGGCATTCTCTTGATGAGCTTCAAGCGGTAGTCACCTGAAATGGTCTTCCAACAGTCTTGAAGGAGTTCCCAGAGATGCTTGGCACTTGTTGGCCCTTTTGCCTTCACTCTGCGGTCCAGCTCACCCCTAAAACATCTCGATTGGGTTCATGTCCGGTGATTGTGGAGGCCAGGTCATCTGGCGCAGCACCCCATCACTCTCCTTCTTGGTGAAATAGCCATTACACAGCCTGTATAAGTGTAATATAAGTGTTTGGAGATTTTTATTTATAAGTGTAATCTGTTTAATCCTATTGAATGTTATTGATTGAAGCCATTTTAATAAACTGCCTTTCAGGGATAACCTTGTGTTTGATTCTCCTGATTCTCCACAGCTTTATGGAATCTCAGTCCGGTATAAAAACAGCTGTTTTATGTGCATGTATGTGTATATATGAATGATAATTTTGATTAAAAAAAAGATAAACATCTTTTGTCTTATGCATTATGTTGAGTATGGTTTTACTCATAATAAACATACATTTGCATAAAGCCCATATTATTAGAGTATAAAATAAACCTAGAAAATTATTTATTTTAGGTTTATCTATTTATCTATTTATCTATATTCGAGGTGTGCAGTGAGGTAAAGGTGGGTGAGGCTCTGGACAGGGTTTGGACATCTCCTTTAGTGTTCTTTATTTGTATTATTTTCAACATTGTGCTTTAAAGAACACATTGAATTATGCTTGTATGTATAGTTTGGATGTCACTATTAATGCGCTATGTTAAAAAAAAAATAAATAAATAAACCCATGAAAAGAAGAAAGTGTGTTTAAACTTTGACTGGTACTGTATGTAGTATATTTAGAAAGTATTTAGACCCCCTTCACTGTTTAAAAATGTTATGTTGCAGACTGATACTACATTCATTCTTTTTTTTTTTCTTATTGATCAGTGCTCCACAATAACACACTGAAAGCAGAATTTAATAATGTTTTTTTTCTTTCTCTTTGTTCCTTTTCTGACAATACAGCGAAATTACAGGTAGTTGGTCCAGACGCTCCTCTTGTTGCTGTAGCTGGTGAAGATTTGGTTCTGCCCTGTTTTATCAAACCCACCACCAGTGCCGTGAACATGACAGTGGAATGGTTGAGACTGAATGAAGTGGCTTCTTTAGTGCATCACTATAAGGACCATAAAGACAGATATGAAGATCAGGTTCAGTCCTACAGAGGAAGAACCTCACTGTTTGAAAAGGAGCTACAGAAAGGCAATGTTTCTCTTAAACTTTCAGCTCTCAGAGTCTCTGATGAAGGAGCATATAAATGTCTCATTGATGCAACATCCTGGTATGATGACATCACTGTTCACATAATTGTCGAGGGTAAGATCCATTTTTGCCATGAAACATTGAATATTGAAGTGTTGAATGTAAAACTACAAGAAACATTATTAATCATTTGTGCATATATATATATATATATATATATATATATATATATATATATATATATATATTATATATATATATATATATAGTAATTCTAATATGCCTAGCAAAATCGTCATTTTTATTGTCTTTATTTTTTATTTTTTATATATATTTATTTGTGTAGGTTTTCTCACTAAATCACAGGTTTCAAGCCTGGTTTATGCAGATAAACACTCACTAGGTGGCAGTGTGCATCTAAAACATGGCTCGCCAAATCAATAAATTAACAGAAAGCTTTAATATGAAGCCTATATAAGATTTACATTTAAGTGATTTTTTTTTTTTTTTTTTTCATAATAGCAATTCCAGTAAAGAGAAGGCATTTATGTACTGTAAAATTTAAGTGGCAAAGGATATTGGACTCCCCTATTAAAGACAGAATAATATACAGACAGAAATAACATAAATCTTCTTTAATGTGATCCTCTATCAAACAAGACACAGAGAAAAAAAAGGGAACATTTAAAAAAATAAAAAAACTACAACACCATGATTCCATAAATCTGCACTTTCTTTCCTAATCCAGGCTCTAACTGTTCTCAGTTAACCAGTCACACCCATTATTAGGCCTGTACATAAATGGTAAACACCTGCCATCAATTGAAGTGATTCTTATTTAAGCCAGATAAAACTCAGCTTTGCTGTTTTATTTTTCTGAATGTTTGGGGTTGCATTTTAGTAAGCGTTGCGAAAGAAACAGTTCAAATTAATATTGAAGACACAGAATGTACCATGGAACACTGTCAAAACGATCAACAATAATTAAAGAAAATGTGACAGCACAGAGACATTGCAAAGATCAGGATGACCCTCCAAAATTGATGAGAGGACAAGGAGAAAACTTATTAGGAAGGCTATCAAGAGTCCAATAGCAACAATTAAGCATCTACTCGAATTTCTAGCAAGTACTAATCACTCCTTCATGTGACTACCATATTTTGTATTCTACACAAGTCTGGGATGTGGGGTAGGGTGGCAAGCCGTTTCACACAAAAAAGACTATCCAAGCCAATTATGCCATAAGATACATTCAGTCACCCTAAACCATGTGGGAAAACATGTTATGGTCTGACAAGTCAAAGTTTAAACCTTTTGGCCATAATTCAAAAAAGTATGTTTGGCACATTGCCAATAAAAAACATCATCCAAGGAACACCATACCAACAGTGAAGCATTGTGAGGATAGCATTATATTTTGGGGCTGCTTCTCTTCAGCTGGGCAAGATAAATGGGAAAATAAATACCTGCAAATACCAAGCAATTTTGGCATAAACCCTTCTGTCAAAAAGTTGAAAATGGAGAGGAAGTTTACATTTCATGACCAAAAGCACACATCAAAATCAATAAAGACATGGCTTCAGAGCAGGATCCCAGTCCAGGAACGGCCCAGTGAGAGCCCTGACCTCAATCCCATCAAAAACCTTTAGAATGACATTAAAAGAGCCATATACAGGATATATACAGGCGATTGCCTCATAATCTGAATGAACTTTAACTTTTTTTGCAAAGAAGAGTGGGATAAATTTCCAAAGTTTAGATGTGTAAAGTAATAGAGACTTCTTCACTTAATAATTAAGAAAAAATAAATAAATACAAGACTTATTGCATAATAATCTGTAATGAAGGCAAAAGATGCTTCCCCAATGTATTTGTTTAAAGTGTGTAG
Organism: Silurus lanzhouensis; assembly: GCA_039877035.1. Lineage (NCBI taxonomy): Eukaryota > Metazoa > Chordata > Actinopteri > Siluriformes > Siluridae > Silurus > Silurus lanzhouensis. The sequence goes on from JBCEWE010000142.1 coordinate 633,574, forward strand.
AATTATGCAATCACACTGTGATTGTGTTTTTTCATAAAAAAATTTCCCAATAATCAAATCTTTTATTTTAATTATTTTTTGCATTATACATTATATTTTTGTTATTTCTGTCATATATATATATATATATATATATTATATATATTATATATATATATATATAATATTATATATATATATATATATATAAGAAAGGTAATTTTTTAAAATAATTTGTCTTTATTACATTTTTTGCTTAAATTGAACTGCAGTTTATATCATAATTTTATTTCACATAATCCTAACTTTGATCCTGAAGAACTCCCTGTACCTAGTGTTTTCTCTGTTTTAACACACTCACTTTAACTCAGAAAAAATGCAAATGTATTCATTTATTTACTTTCTTTTAAAAACAGAATGCAATGATATGCAAACCTAAATAAAAACATATGTAGTTCACAACAGAACATAAAAAGCATATGAAATGTTTAAAATTGAGGAAATGTAAAATGTTAAGTCAATGAATAAGTTCATTTAGAAATTAATGGCTGCAACATGTCTCAAAAGATTTGGGACAGAGCACTGTTTACCATTGTGTAGCACCACCTCTTCTTTTAACAACAGAACTTATACATCTGGGAACTGGGAGACCAGTTGCTGGTGTTTTGGTTGAGCAATGTTTTCCCATCCATGCCTAATGAAGAATTCTAGCTGCTCAACAGTTCTTGTATTTTCCTGAAGAGGAACTGATACACTGTGTATACCTTTCACCATGTAAGATCAGTTCCTCATCAGGAAAATACTTTATACATCAAAGTGTATAAAGTATTATTCAGTGATTCAAGATATCATTGTGCAATATTGTTTCATATTTAATTGGCAGAAACCAAGAAGAAGTGAATGGATTTTGCAGAAATTACAGCTCCTCCACATTTTTATTTAAACGAATGATACCAAATTATGGGCAGCTCAGGTCACTTTCACTTTGGAAAAGAGGAAGGAGGCGTATCTAGGGAACTCCGTCTGGAAAATTCTGAGTGAATCTTAATATTAAGATATTTTTTAGGTCTATAAGTCTTTATAGGTTATAAATTAATTCAGGTATTGCAAATACTTGCAAAATATTGCAGAGTTAAATATAAGAAGTAAAGTCGTTTCAGATTAAAAAAAAAACATTTTTAATTAAAATTTAAAATCTGGATTTTTTTATCTAGATTTTTAGCACCTGAATTTCATACCTAAGATCTAATATATTTAAATATGATAATATCTACTCTTAAATATTCAATAACCTGCACAGTTTTGCTCTGAACTATGATTTCATTCCATATAGGGTTCTGTAAGAAGAGTAAAGATACAATAAAATACTTTTTTTGTTTCTAAATAAGTCATAATCATTGCTTAATCATTTAACAAATATGTAAATAACATCAGAGAACAATTACATTTGATAACCTCATTCTGACAGTTTCATTCCATAACTGCAATCTGTCATGCTGGTCATTTACCTTATGACTACATTACACTGTTTAATCTGTTTATACTTTTATTTACATAAAATTTACCCAATATAACCTAAACATTTATCTGTTTTAGCCTCACAGCTTCAAAAGGTGAAAAAATACAAAGGTGCCATAAAATCACTATTTTATGTAATCAATGTAATCATAAACGTAACCCAGCCATTGGGGTTGCACAAGCCAGTGCACTCTTAGAGCACTGGATAAATTGCCTGGATTAATTGGGAGGGTTGCGTTAGGAGGGGCATCTAGCGTAAAACATGTGCCAGTCAAATATGCGGATAACAGACCAGATTTCCTACTGGATCAGATGAGCCCCGGGTTACCAATGACTGCCACAGGTATCGTTAGCCAACAGGGTACCAGTGGAAATTGGGCTACTGTTGGCCGACAGTAGACTGGTGACTGGTAAACGGAGCGAGGTAGCTGATATGATGGAGCGGAGAAAGGTAGATATGTTGTGTGTTCAGGAGACCAAGTGAAAAGGGAGTAAGGCCAGGAACATTGGAGGTGTAGAGAAAGGTTGTGTAGGTGTGATCCTGAAGGAAGAGTACAGTAAGAGTGTAGTGGAGGTGAAAAAAGTTTCTGATAGAGTGAAAAATGTGAAGCTGGAAGTTGAAGGGGTGATAATAAATGTCAGCAGTTCTTATGCTCCACAAGTGGGTTGTGAGATGGAGGAGAAAGAAAAACTCTGGAGTGAGTTAGATAAAGTGGTAAAAGTTGTACCTTCAATGAATGACTGGTGATTGGGGCAGACTTTAATGTGCATGTAGGTGAAGGGAACAGAAGTGATGAGGAGGTGATGAGGAGGTGATGGGTAGGTATGGCCTTACGGAAAGGAATGTGGAAAGGCAGCTGGTGGTAGATTTTGCTAAAAGGATGGACATGGCAGTGGTGAACACTTATTATATGAATAGACGATCATAGGATGGTGCACACAGGTGGACTATGTTATATATAGGAGATGCTACCTGAAGGAAATTGGAGACCCTAAGATGTTGGCAGGGGACAGGAGACAGGTATTTTGTAGCTAGACAGAATCAGATGCTGGTCTGTAGGATGGTTTTTGAGGTGAAGAAGAGGAGGAGAGTAAAGGCTGAAAGAAGAATAAGATGGTGGAAACTGAAGGCGGAAGACTGTAGTGTGAGATTCAGGGAAAATGTCAGACAGGGGACAGGTAGTGGTGAAGGGGTGCTGGATGATTACTGCAGAAGTGATGAGGGAGGCAGCTAGAAAGGTACTTGGTGTGACATCTGGAAATTGAAAGGAAGACAAAGAGACATGGTGGTGGAATGAGGAAGTGCAGGAAAGCATAAGGAGAAAGAGGTTGGCGAAACAGGATTGGGATCAGCAGAGAGATGAGAAAAGTAGGCAGGAGTACAAGGAGATGCGGCCGCAGGTAAAGAGGGATGAGGCGAAAGCTAACGAAAAGACACATGAGGAGCTGTATGTGAAGTTGAACAGAAAAGGATTTATATCGATTGGCCAGGCAGAGGGACCGAGCAGTAAAGGATGGAAATGGAAATGTGTTGACTAGTGAGAAAAGTGTGTTGGGAAGGTGGAGGGAGTATTTTGAGCAGATGATGAATAAAGAAAATGATAGAGAGAGAGAGAGAGAGCGAGAGAGAGAGAGAGAGAGAGAGAGAGAGTGAGAGAGAGAGCAAGAGAGAGAGAGAAGGTTGGAGGTCAAGTCAAAGTCAAGAAGCTTTTATTGTCATTTCAACCATATATAGCTGATGCAGTATACAGTGAAATGAAACAACGTTTCTCCTGAACCCAGGTGCTACATAAAACAACCTAAAACAACAGTCACAGAACAGAAGAACACAGAGCCAGGAACTAAGATCCTCGCCACATAAAGTGCATGTGTGCAACTGGTGCAAACAGTGCAAGAGACAACACAAGACAGTGCAGGACAAGGTGTGAGATGGTGAAGCAGGAAGCGGATAGGATTAGTAAGGAGGTAAGTAATATTTAGTAAGTAAGGGCAGCAATTAAGAGGATGAAGAGTGGACCAGATGACATACCGGTAGAAGCGTGAAGATGTTTAGGAGAGATGGCAGTGAAGTGTTTTACCAGATTGTTTAACAAGATTTTGGTTGGTGAGAAGATGAGGAAGATGGAGATGGAGTGTGCTTGTACTGATCTTTAAGAATAAGGGAGATGTGCAGACCTGCAGTAACTACAGGGGAATAAAGTTGATCAGTCACACCATGAAGTTATGGGAAAGAGTAGTGCTGAGAGAAGAGGTGACCATCTGTGAGCAGCAGTATGGTTTCATGCCGAAGAAGAGCACCAAGGACGCAATATTTGCTTTGAGAAAGTTGATAGAGAACTATAGAGAAGGTCAGAATGAAGTGCATTGTGTGTTTGTGGATTTGAAGAAAGCAAACGACAGGGTGCCGAGAGAGGAGCTGTGGTACTGTATGAGGAAGTCAGGTGTGTCAGAGAAGTATGTGAGGGTGGTGCAGGACATGTATGAGGACAGTGTGACATCAGTGAAGTGTGCAGTAGGAACGACAGACTGTTCAAGGTGGAGGTTGGACTGCAACTAGGATATATGTAATTAAAAGCTTAAACTGTGTACTTTAACCACCATTAAATTGTTTTGAATAAATTGTAATTGATTAAAAGTTGTCTCATTTTATTACATTTTTTTATTTCTTGGTGGGTGGGGTGGTATTTGATTTCTATATTGGTCTGTTATTTATTAACAATAAATATTAATTTTTTTTTATGTTTTGTTATATCTAACTACTTTTGGGTAAACTAATAAAAAATTGTGTTTTACAGAGTTTATAAAGAAGTTGTTTATAGGTAAAAATTCAACTTTAGTCTCTACTGTATACGTTTGTGTGTGTGTGTGTGTGTGTGTGTGTGTGTGTGTGTGTGTGTGTGTGTGTGTGTGTGTGTGTGTGCATGGCAGTGTCCTTACTGATATACTGATACTAGTCACTATAGTCAACTAAAAATATTATTCATCAACTTGAAGAGGATGTGTGTCTTTATGGTCTCAACACACTATGAAGAGTCCAAAACCAGTCCAAGACTGAGATTTTCATGGTTCTTTAGTTCGACCTTCCACAGCAATCTCATGGCTCTTTAAGCTGTAAGTGTGGAACCATCCTCAGCTGCAGCGAGTGGTCTCCAATTGAAGAGAAATCCATCCAGAGGTTGGGCATCAGGTTGATTCATATAAGTCTGGAACACAGAATATTTTATTTCAGCTTGTTTGAACAAGCAAGATGCCTTAAAGATATTACCACATGCCTCAGCATGCTTCTTTAGAAAAAAGGTGTGTTTAGGGAACGGGTTACTCAGGTTACACAAATGAAAGCACACCAAACTGAAAACGCAAACTTTTAGATCTTATTTTTTAGAGACAAACATCAACTTTAAAATGAGTGAGTATTTAGAAACGTTTTATAGAATCAGTGTGTGTTCAATTGTGCACCAGTGTAATTTATAAAATGTTATTTCGAAACCGACTGAATCAATTATCTTTCAGGGAGTACGCTTCTGTGTGTGATTTTCTGCAGCCTAATGGAATCTCAGTCAGGTATGAAAAGGATTACTGTGTTTTTGCATGTGTGCATACAGTGCAGTGTAAGATAATTTTCCTTCTTTAGTGATTTTGAAAGTTATGGATTTTGGAAATTTCGGAATGTTAATATGTCTGTTCTCATTTTCTCTCTTTCTCTCTCTCTCTCTCTCTCTCTCTCTCTCTCTCTCTCTCTCTCTCTCTCTCACACACACACACACACACACACACACACACACACACACACACACACACACACACACGTATTTCACTTTTGTAATTACATGAGACAACACAGAACTAAATTAGACATAAGCAGATGTAGAAAGTGGACACCATAAAATGCATGTGTGCAAACATGTACAGTAAGTAAACAACAAAATGCAGTGCAATTAGAACAATAACACAGTGAAAATAAAGTGCAGTGCACAGAGCTGATGTGGATGTGAAATTAAGTGAAAAAGCACAGATCATGTAATAATAAATACCGTATATGTAAATATTTACATTGAGTTTGGAAGCGGTTTCTTAGTTCAAAAATTGTGTTCATTGTGTGTGTGTGTGTGTGTGTGTGTGTGTGTGTGTGTGTGTGTGTGTGTGTGCGTGCGTGATAATAGAACTGAAAGTGGCCTTTGGCTATATGGTTTATTTTTATCACTTTTTTTAAATTCACAAACATTAGAAAAATCCATTCTGGCAGCCCTAATATCATTGTTATAAGTAATATAGCTACACGTTTTAAAACAGCAAACACATCAGTTCAATGTATGTTACTTTTTGCTTTTAATCTATCCTTTTACATTACAGATTGTTTAAAGGTGGTTGGCCCAGCAGCTTCTCTTGTTGCTGTAGCTGGTGAAGATCTGGTTCTTCCCTGTTTTATTAGACCCAACACCAGTGCTGTGGACATGACAGTGGAGTGGTTCAAACTAGATGAAGGGTTCTCAGTAGTGCATTTCTATAATGATCATGAAGACAAAAATGAAAATCAGGCCGAATCCTACAGAAGAAGAACATCACTGTTTAAAGAGGAGCTACCCAACGGCAATGCTTCACTCAAACTCTCAGCTCTCAGAGTCTCTGATGAAGGAGAATATAAATGTCTGATTGAGGACAAATCCTGGTCTGATGACATTGTTGTTCATGTAATTGTTGAGGGTAAGATCCATTTTTGCAGTGAGGATTTTTACAATGAGAGTCATTAATGCTTTGTGCATAGTTAAAACAAAATTTGTAGCAAAACTTTTTTTTGCTGTATTGCAGTGTATTTTTTTTTTTTTTTATCACTTAGTAACTAACTGATGTGGTAGTGGCAGTGTGCTTGTAGATTTTAGCCCAGAAATTCCAAAAGTTCAAACAAAACATTTCCAGTACAATAAACACCTGTGAACCTGCTCTATGCAGTTATCCAAAGAGTCAATCGGGTGGCAGAAAAACAATAGATGCATCATGCTAATACTGGCCAGGATCTTCAGTTACTCTTCATATCAAACATCAACATTAAGAATTGGGAATTGTGGTATGTTTTTTTTTCCTGCCACATGGGCTAGTTTCAGTATTTCAGAAAATCATTTTACAGACAACTAAAACCAAAAAAGTGCACAAGCAACAGTAATGGTCCTTGTACATCACAAAACGTGAATTACATAGACTTCATTCATTATTTTCAAATTTCATATTGAAGAAGGAGAAAATGTGGATGGGAACATCAGACAAAGTACAGCAATTAAAATCTCACAATATTAAATATAATCGGTGCTCTAGTGTGCACAATATTTCCAATCTAACATACTCAACCTGGAAGAAAAAAAAGTGAATTTCATTGGTAGTCCTTTCTCAGGGAGAAATGGCCCCTCCAGAAGAATTTACATAAATGATAAATAATACAATACAAACCAGAGCAACCAATGCAGACTATTTAGTATAATATGGTGCAGGGTGAGGCTGGGCTGGGGGTTGTTCATTACTGAGTGTGTGAAGATTTTATACTTGTGTGTACATATAAAAAAAAAAAAAAAAAGAATAATAATAATAATAATAATATATATATATATATAAATATATACAGTGCCCTCCACAATTATTGGCACCCCTGTTTAAGATGTGGTCGTGGACTTCTCCTTTTTTTTTTAAACAACATAGAACCCAAATGCAAAAAAGAGAAAAATCCAACCTTTTATTTAAGTACATTACTTTGGTGGTAAATAAATCACACATTTAGAAAAAAAAAAAAACTTGAAATCATGTGTGCCACAATTATTGGCACCCCTGATGTTAATACTTTGTACAACCTCCTTTTGCCAACAAGACAGCACTTAATCTCCTCCTATAACATTTCACAAGATTGGAGAACACAGAGAGAGGGATTTTTGACCATTCTTCTTTGCACAATCTTTCTAGATCATCCAGTGTCCTGGGTCCTCTCTTATGCACTCTTCTCTTTAGCTCGCCCCACAGGTTTTCGATTGGGTTGAGGTCTGGGGACTGAGATGGCCATGGGAGGACCTTGAGTTTGTGACTGCTGAACCACTTTTGTGTAGATTTTGCCACATGTTTTGGATCATTATCCTGCTGAAAGACCCAATGACGACCCATCTTCAGTTTTCTGGCAGAGGCCATCAGGTTTTTATTTAAAATATCCTGGTACTTCAAAGCGTTCATAATGCCATGCACCCTAACAAGGTTCCCAGGGCCTTTGGAAGAAAACAGGCCCACAGCATCACAGATCCTCCACCATACTTCACGGTGGGCATGAGGTGCTTTTCGGCATACTCATCTTTTGTTTTACACCAGACCCACTTAGAGTGTTTGTTGCCAAAAAGCTCAATATTAGTCTCATCTGACCAAAGCACACAATCCCAGTTGAAGTCCCAGTACCGCTTAGCAAACTCCAGACGTTTACGTTTGTGAGTGTTAGTGAGAAAAGGCTTTTTCCTTGCATGCCTCCCAAGCAGCTTGTTGGCATGTAGAGAGCGTCTGATGGTTGTTTTGGAGACTCTGTGACCCCAAGATGCCACTCTTCGATGCAATTCTGTGACGGTGAGCTTGGGAAATTTTTTTACTTCTCTTACCATCCTCCTCACTGTGCGTTGTGGCAAGATAAACTTGGGACCACTTCCAGCCTTGTTTGTCACTGTTCCAGTTGTTTTAAACTTCTTAATGATTCCTCTGACTGTAGATACCGGCAAGTTAAGGCGAGTGGCTATTTTCTTGTAGCCATTGCCTGACTTATGAAGGTCGACACACATCTGCCTTACTTGAATGGTGTGTTCTCTTGTCTTTGCCATGTTGACAAATGGGTAAGAGAATTAGGCCTCTGTGTCACGTCATATTTATACCCCAGGGAAACAGGAAATCATGAATTACTAATTAAAAGTCCCTAGATACCCTGACCAACCTTAGCAACTACAGAAAAAAAAAACAATTAAATTTTTCGGAGGAATTGTTAGGGGTGCCAATAATTGTGGGACACATGATTTCAAGGTTTTTTTTTTTTCTAAATGTATGATTTTTTTTTACCACCAAAGTTATGTACTTAAATGAAAGGTTGGATTTTTCTCTTTTTTTGCATTTGGGTTCTATGTTGTTTTAAAAAAAACGAGAATTTTTAGAAGTCCACGACCACATCTTAAACAGGGGTGCCAATAATTGTGGAGGGCACTGTATATATATTTAAAAATGTTAATATTTTATGTTAAACCAATGTGGAGATCAGCAGGATTTAAAATACTCAAAACAGCCCAATTGTACCATGACACAGATAAGCTCTTTTTTTAATATAAATATATAATAAATATTTTTATTAAAGTGGCCAGTAACTGTATATTGTTATCTGTATTAACTTAACATTTTTCACATAATGGTGTTTTAAAATTGCTCTGTAAAGAAATAGTAATGTAAGAAGGTTACATGAGTTGTTTTTTTTTTTTTTGTTGTTCTTGTATGTTATTTTTCTTTGTTTCAAGTTAAAAGCTTATGTTAAAACAATGTTGTTTTGCTTAATGATTATAGCTCAGGGAAGCCATCCAGTGATCACGATGGAGAGTTATGATAACTCAGGGGGGATTCATCTACTGTGTGAGTCCAGAGGGTGGAACCCTAAACCTGAGGTTCTGTGGCTGGACAGAGAAGGAGTCACTCTGCCTGCTGAAGACACACAGATATACAGAGACACTGGAGTCTTCAGTGTCAAAAGCCACATCACTGTTTATGATTATAGCGACTCCAACAGATTTTACTGCAGATTTCAACAAATTCATCACATGATGGAGACAGAGGTTATTATTAATAGTAAGTGTTTATTGTTAAAAAGAATCACATTAAACATAGATTGCAGCATTGTACTTCAAACATTACAGGTAAAAAAACCCGAATATTTTGCACCAGAGTTTAAATGTGTTATTTTATTTATTGGTTATTTTGCTCCATTGTTTTGTGTAATTGAATATATCTGCAATATAACATTTTCAAATTTCATTTCAGGTAAAGTCTTTGGTACTTGGAAGCTTGCTGTTGTCATTACAGTTTCAGTGTGTCTTTTTACTGTTGGATGGACAATAACTGCAGTTCTCTTTTGCAGGAAAGGTAACTTTTAAACCATTTTCCTCTCATAATAAGCTTAAATTATAATGACGTTTACTATAGCTTTATCTCACACATTTCTGACAAGAATTAATTACTCTGCATGTGATGGGAATCTTTTATAATCTTCATGTTTCATGGATGTTTTTAGATTTTATTGTGATGTATTTTTAGTTTAAACATTTATTTACAAAGAGCTTAGTGGTTACAACATGGGCCTTTAGATCTGAAGGTCATGATTTTAAATCCCAGCCACAACAAGCTGAAACTCCCAGGTCCCATGCTGTTTTTATAGATAAAAAAAAGTAATTTACAATAAAAATTAAAAAGGGAACTTAAATTATTTTAATTAATATGTCCAACTCTTGAACATAAAAGAATAACTTATTAAACAGTATATTCCAATCACCTGTAATAATCACTTTTTCTCTCTCCAGTGCTGCAGAGACGGAGAATGGAAGAAGGTAATTACACAAGAGTTTGTAAAAATGCACTTATATTAAATTTGTTGAGAACTGTGAGCAGAGATAAAGATACTATATTTAGAAGGAGATTTGTCTATTAAAATATTTACATTTTGTAAACAGTTGTTCTGCATTGCCACATTTTGTTTAATCTAAATAAATGTAATTAATATAAAATATTCCATAATTAAGTAATTATGTTTAACAGAGTTAAAAGAAATGGGGAGGTTTGCAGGTAAGAGTGTGTTTTACAGTTTCTTTGCATTTTATTGCAATTCCTTTATTATTCCCTTCAGGATTTATTAAATTCTGTATCTGTTTATAATGAACTAGAGGATAGAACATGCATTTTTGATAGTCAAAGTGAACAGTGTCATTGTTAAGATAAAATATTTTATACAACAAGTATTTTCTTTCACTAACTTGCCATTCCAGAAGCACTGATATTTAGTATGACAGCATTTTTTCACTGATATTTCACTGTTTCTTTTATTCTGCATGCCTCTAGTACTAGCAGTAGTGTTCTACACTAAAACCAGTATTACACTTAATACATGCTGTCAGTCAGTATGTACATTACCATGGCAGCACAGATAAAAGTAATTTCACACCTCGAGATTATTCTGTTGTACTGAATATACGTGTGCTGCTGCATGTGCAAGAGCAATTTCACCATTTGTGCAATATTGTTTAAGCTTGAAACAGTGTCCCACAAGCAATTTAGTTTACAAAGATTTATTTTTTTCTTCTCAGAGCCACAGAGGAAGAGAGTGAAAGACGGTAATTACACCTGAGTTTTAAAACAAAAAATGTGTATTTGTACTTTTGGTTTATAGTGTAAACTTTACTTAAATATTTATTTATATTATATTATAAATTATTTATATAGAATTATATTTATAATTTACTTAAATTATTGTTATATTTTATTAAAACACACTAGTATTCATTATAATCTTATAATTTAAATAATCTGTTTCACAGAATTAGCAGACATGAAGAAATTTGCAGGTAGGAAGGATTTTACTTTTTTTTAATCTTCATTACAGTTAAACCAGAGTTTACTATATTTATTGTACTCTGCGTGTGTGTGCATGGGAAGTGGTAGCTTAGTGGTTAAGATGTTGGACTTCTGAGTGGAAGGTTGTGAGCTCAAATCCCAGCATTGTTAGAACCACTTAACCCCAACATAACTTGTAGCTCACTTGCTAAATGTACAATGAGTGTCATTATATGTCTTATTATGCATGAAATTATAGACACAAAAGGATATAAAATAATGACAAGACATGAATGAAAATAAAACCCACGGCTCATAACACTGACAGCAATGCAGAAGTGCACAGTGAGACACGTATATAAATGTGTCATTTAATGTGCATATTTGGATGTGAATGAGTCAAAAATGTGGATTTGTTTAATGTAATTTAATGTGCATGCATATACATGAATGTGCCAGCAAACATGTGTGTGTGTGTGTGTGTGTGTGTGTGTGTGTGTGTGTGTGTGTGTGTGTCTCAGCAAATATGCGTGTATATGAGTGTCAGTAAATATTCATATGAAGTTATTTATTTCAAGTTATTTCATAAATAGGCAAGAAATACTAGGAATATGAAAGGTCTACACATTTTTTGTAAAGTTTACTTCTTCTTATAAAGAAAAATGTAGCAGTGTTCTGGATCATATTTAAACTTATGTTAAATAGTAATTAGTATAGACCTGCCATCTATTAAAATGTGTAGCAGTCTTTAAACTTGTTTATGACGTTTCTGTTTTTACCAAGCCATATTGCCTTCAACATAATCTGTTGATATAGTTCATGTTTTAAAAACATTAAAAAAAAGCTTTTTAATTAATGAAATTTTATGGGCAGTTTTATTTAAAAAAAAATATTTTAGAGATTTTTTTATGTAGTTTTTTAATTATTCAGTTTGGTTTGCTGAATTGTCTGAGTCTGCAGAAGTCTGTCAAATGACAACCTTTGCTATAGACTCTGTACACATACACTGTGTAGTCATGCAGACTCAGTCACATTGTTTTTGTGAATAATTTCTTTTTAAATGCATTCAAATTTGTCTGTGTTTCTCTCAGTGGATGTGACTCTGGATCCTGACACAGCTCATCCCAATCTCAAAGTGTCTGATGATGGAAAACAAGTGACACATGAAGAAACACAACAGAATGTCTCTGATAGACCAGAGAGGTTTGACAAATGTATTAATGCAGTGGGAAAACGGAGTTACTCAAGTACTTTTTATTATGAAGTGCAGGTCAAAGGGAAAACTGCATGGATATTAGGAGTCATGAAAGAGAACACTGAAAGGAAGGGGGACATTCATCTGAGTCATAAGGCTGGATTCTGGACTGTGGAACTAAAAAATGAGAATGAGTATTGGGCTAATGCTGGTCCCCCTGTCCATCTCACACTGATCGACAAAGTGGAGAATGTGGGGGTGTTTGTGGATTATGAGGAGGGTCTGGTCTCCTTTTATGATGTGAACTCCAGCTCTCATATCTATTCTATCACTGGTCAGACTTTCACTGAGAAACTCTATCCATTCTTCAGTCCTGGGTTAAGTGAAAGAGGTACAGATTCTGCACCACTGATCATCACTGCAGTTAATGAATAAATATCTGTTTCATATTATCGCAATTACATTGAATTGCGACAAATTATTGTAAAATATTTCTTAAAAGTGCATTTAAATGAACATGAATATAAGCAGTTAAAATCAAATAAGCAGTTATTCCATTATGGATTATTTTTGTGTTGTTTTTTTAAGCATACACAGCATAAACTAGAAGCTCAAAGAAGGACAAAGGTTTCTTTCGTTTCTAAACATAAAGCACAGTAACATCGAATATAAATAAAATTGTGGAGGGTAAAGTGTGAGATTTTTAATATATATTGTGGTGTTTGTGTTCAGCAGTGTGTCAGAACTTCACATACCACAAACTTAGAACTGCACAATTAATAGTAGTGGAAGTTGAAAATGATCAAAAACAATTTATCTACAGTTGAAATGTGGAGTTAAAATGTGAAAATGTGGATTTGAATGTGTAATTCCCTATTTGTTCTTTTACAGATTACATTTTTTTTTTATTACTATAATTTAACTATAACCCACTCTAACAGTACATCATGTGGTGTTTGTGTCATTCTGTTGCCTTTTGTTTCTTTGTGATTTTTCCCTGCATTTAATTATTAATGTATTCTTGTATTTCCAGCAGGATATCAGTGTGAAATTAAAAGGTAATAATAGTGAACATTATAAATAAAATACTCTCAAAACTTTATACAACTGATTTAATGTGTTTTAGCATATCACCTATTCTTAATCATAAAATCTTTCCTTAATACCACAACAAACCAAATGGTTATAAAAAGGCTACATATGTTTTTAAAATATATCTCAGAAACAGAATTTTTTATATATACAGTATATATAGACAGTGTATATATAGCATATTTGGCTGTTGTGGTTCAGCATAATACATAATACATCTTAACTATACATATTATTGTATTCTATATATATTTCTAGTCTTTCTTACAAAATCATTCTAGATTTATCAGATTTTAAGGTCCTCTACTGTGCAATTTTGTTTTAGATATACTACGACTGGGCCATTCTTTTGTTGAATAAGCGGATTGAGCTTGGGTCTTTGTATGAGATAAGGGTGCTGTTTAGCCATCCTACCTATAACCCAGACATATGAAGATTATAAAAGATTCCCATCACATGCAGAGTAATTAATTCTTGTCAGATATTCCTGCAGCCACCCTGGTAAGGTGCATTTAACACTCAGGCTTTCAGTGGTGTCCTACCTGAATCCATGTCTTACTGCCATCATTATTTTGCCAATGGCTACAGAAACCATCAATATTATTCAGAAACGCAGTATAACCAAATGCTGCATCACAGACGGGTTTCTCATGCAGTGAGAATGAATGTCATTATTAAAGCATAAAACGCAATTAACACAATTAAACAAGTCACTTTTCACTGCACCCACAGCTGCACCAACCACATAGATTACCTCTAATGGAAGCATCAATATTCATCTCATAAAATGAGTTTTAAGTGCATTTCTTGTGCATTCCATGCATTACGGTTTACCTGGGGATTTGAAATTAAAGCAAATTAAAGCTAAAATCTGATTGGTATAAAGTCAAACATAAACAGACACTCCTAAAAGCAGCACAACCAAGAGAAAAGCTAAAAACAAAGAAAATAGACTGTTGGAAATAATTTATTATATGTTCATGAACCAAAATATATTAAAAAGAAAGTCAGTATCTTTGCAAGTGTTTACACCAGCAGAAAAGGCCTTGCTGGCCTTTAAAGTCCACCACTGCTGATAAGTTTTGTCTTGTCCTTTTTGGAGGGATGTCTGTTCTTGGTAATGTCACTGTAGTGTTCACACCTCTTTCCTGACTGATACCTTGCAAGAAATGAGACATTTATGAAATCGATATTCTGCACAGACCATGACTTCTCACTCAAATGAAACCAAGAATTATCAACATGACCAAATATCTACTTATAAATGGGTAATTTTCTACTAAGTATAATTAACATTACAATCCATCAACCTAAATACAGATCTCAGTTAAATGTTCTTCTTGTCAGGAAAGGACTGGGTAAAAAGGATATAAAGATGCTACTCCTTCAGCATGGATGTTTGTACAAAATGACCTTAATCTAATTGAATTGGTTTCACAGGAAGAGTTTAAATCAGGTTTAAATTATATGCCATTTTTTGTTCAAAATTAAAAAGGATCATCATAAATACTGTAGAACTATAAAACTAGAGCACTGTCTATCATTTTGAAGCTGAGAAAAGAGAGAAAATAAAATTTTAATAATTGAATTTGAACTAATTTCAACCACCAAGTGACTTTAGGTTTAAAGAAAAAATGAAGACAAAGAAAAAACCTGCTCACAATCCAAACCATACAGAAATAGTAATAATAATAATAATAATAATAATAATAATAATAATAATAATAATAAAGTAAAGCATTTCATAAAGTAAAGAAAGCAGTTCTACTAATTATGGACACCGAACACTGTTTCTAAAGGTAAACCAGTATGAAATCACCATGTCAGTGAATAAAACATTTTTTACATTACAAAAGTAATTTTGGATCTTAATTGCAAAATAATACTTGGATGGCAATTAAATAATATGCTAAATGTAAGGATTAATTCACAACTGAGGATTTTAGGTTGAATATTTTAATCTCTGGTTATTGCAAATTGCCACATGAGTTGCAAAAAGAGGTGTGTTTAGTCTCAGATTTAAGGAACAGGTTTCACAGGTTACATAAATGAAAGCACACCAAACTGAAATCATAGACCTTTATGTTAACGTCTTCTTATTGAAAAACATAAAACGGAATGAATACTTTAAAATAAGTATGACTTTAATAGAATCACTGGGTGATAAATGACTAGAAGTTGTTTATTTGGTAAAACAGACTGAAATAATGATAAATGGCCTTTCAGAAATGTTATGTTTGACTTTCCTGGTTCTCTACGGCTTTATGGAATCACAATCAGGTAAGACAGATTTACCGTGTGTGTGTTATATTTTAATTAAATTCTATTTTAATTCTTAGCTTACTTTTCAGTTTGGTCTTTTTTGAGTTATAAAATCTGAGAACTGATCTCTAGGCCTGTTGTAAATCATGATATTCAGAATAAAATTTGTAAATGAGAAAAAAAATGAGTAAGTGAATAAAGCTAATGCCATCATTCTGCAAACTTGTCCGAACAAGTGTTACAAATTCCATATAAAAGCAAAGATAAGATTCTGAGTCTCTCCCTGAAACAAGCCAGAATCTGTCATGGAGTCTGAATCACGCATTCAGGCGATGCGTAAAATACAATTTATACAATTGCAAAAACAAAATCCATTATAAATAGGCAGCATTGTCTTAGTTTTTATTGATTGATTGATTGATTTAATTATTTAAATATCACATTTGCACAAACCTTTTTTAATGCTTTGCTATAAAACTTGAAATTAAGCTCAAATGTGAAGTCTGTCATTCATATGAACAGCATTAGAAACACATGCTCTGCACTCTGCAAAGGGTGAAAGATTCTGCAGAAAGAAATTTCTGCAAAAAATCACTGAATCCAACTGTGCCAAGCTTCACATCCAAGCAGATTTAAGGCTGTAATTGTTGAACAGAGAACAAGAGTAAAAAGGTTCTAAACTGTGTAAATGTGAGCTTTAACAAATGTATAAAAACCTTTTGAAAGTTTGCTAATTAATTTTTTACTACTTTGAATTCTTTCAAGGTAACATTAAAATTACAACAAATATGTTGATGATATTGTGCATATATGATTTACATAACTGTGTATTGTATGTGTAGTTGCCCTGCTTTTTTCCTTTCCTATCCTGAGAACATTTTTTTATCATGTATAGTCAAAGTTTTACCATCAGATAATTAGATTCCACCACAAGTACAATCAGATTACAGCATTTTGGTGGAAAAAAGTAATTCAGTGTCAATCCTTTTCAGAGGAGGAGGAAAAAAACATAGAAATCTAGATGGAAAAATAATCACAAAGTATACTTTGTAGTGATATATTAAACCTTTTTTTTTGTCACTGCAAAGAACTTTTCTCAAGGTTTCTTGATGATGTTTAATGTTCTTTGTTACCCAAAATGATTTGGTGAAATTATAACCCAATGTACAATGTAATGTGTACAACATAATACCATATTATTGTTCAGACCTTTTCTGTGTGCAAAGACCTGAACGGTAGTATAGAATTCAGACTTTATAGCAAGGTCAGGTTTTTTTTTTTTTTTTGCTTTGTATCAGGGATACTGTATCATGGCTGCCTCTGTGCTTTAACCCAAACTTCTTAACAAGTTTGGATTTTTGAGGAACAGAATTTTATTGCTCTAAGTGTATAGGTTACAGATATGCCTGATTCTTCTTTAAATAAATTTTTGAATATTAAAAAGTATTTCAAAGTAATTTTCAAACTTTCAAAGTATTTTCACTATATTTATTTACAATTTCTTACCATTACACTTGCAAATGTCAAACAAAAAGAATGCATGCAACAAAGTTAGAATCTTTTGCACTGAGATGTCTAAAATGCCACCCAACTTTAGAGTAGCTGCTTTAATAAGTTGGCTAAAGTTAGCTACCTAGCTATATTTGCATTATTACATGTTCAGTAATATGTCCCATTAATTTTGTAATAACGATGAATGTATATAAATACAAAGCAAATATAAAAATTGTGAATTTTTAAAAATTATATAAATTATGATTGTCAATCAATACAATTTTTTAATCGCGATTAACTATATGATTGTCATGAGTAACTCGTGATTAATCACAACTTAATCGCACATTTTTATCTGTTCTAAATTTTACCTCAAATTAATACTTTTCAAGTTTTTAATATGCTAATCAACATTGGCATGGACAAATATGTATGCTTGATGCAAATTTATGTTTATTATTCGTGAAACCAAACTTAACATAGAGCATGTGCAAGTGGCTAAATGCTATTATTGTTATCTGTATAACTAGGCCTTTACTATTTCTATAATAATATTTACAATGTTTATTAACAGCTCTGTTTACCTGCCACAGAGGGAAAAAAGCAGCAGTTATACTGCACTTAGATTAAAATTTTATTTACTCACAATAAAAGTTTTTCGTTCTTTAATTGTTTTTTGTTGATTGTACGTCTTAATATGAAAATTCTGCATATTTTACTTAACTATATGAGTTTATGGAGTTTGTGGAGCATTGTTGTTAACACAGTCATTTGTGTTTCAGCCACCAGAACAGAGTATTCAATAAGTACCTGTACACTGAAATGAGAAATATGACTTTGCATACATAAAATAAAGTCTGCCTTTTTACAGGTTGAAAATTTAAAAAATATAGTGATATTCAGCATTATTTCTTCTCTACAACACAGAGCAATTACGGGTGTTTGGTCCAGATGTTCCTCTTGTTGCTGAAGCTGGTAAAGATCTGGTTTTGCCCTGTTATATTAAACCCAGCACCAGCGTTGTGGAAATAACAGTACAATGGCTCAAACAAGAAACAAAAGACTTAGTACATCTCTACAAGGATCATGAAGACAGAAATGAAGACCAGGCTCAGTCCTACAGAAGAAGAAGAACATCATTGTTCAAAGAGGAGCTACAGAAAGGCAACGCTTCACTCCGACTCTCAGCTCTCCGTGTCTCCGATGAAGGAGAATATACGTGTTTCATTGAGGATGAATCCTGGTCTGATGACATCACTTTTTATGTTACTGTTAATGGTAAGCTCCGACTTGCATTGAAAGTTTCAACAAGAAAATTATTACTACACTAAATTGTAATTTCCCTTAACATTATGCATAATAGTTTGTGAATACATTTGACTACTAAACAACATGTGTTCTTCTAAAACCTGGCACAGAAAAACAATTAGTAAAAAAAAAGGTAATGCCTCATTTCCGATATTATTTCCTACTTAGGTTTCAGCAAATCCAGAAACTAATATTTAAATAATATATTGATACTAATATAAATAGTATATTTTATACTCATATAAAAACTAAAATTAATAATAATAATAATAATAATAAATATAGCTGCAAGCAGCGATGGCGGGCCCTCGCACATTTGTGTATCGCTATACGGTGCCCCCCAGAAAACAATGCACGGTGTGCAAGTGCATCAAGTGGGTAAATATCAGTGGACTATTTTATGTTGTTACTGACCCATTTGGGGACTGTAAGTAAAAGAAACCTCACATTTTAGACAAACAGGGGTGCTAGTGGGCCACTTAAGAGACACACCCTTGTCCGACAATTTTTGGACACACTTAACAGCCGACAAATGTGATGTATGTGTTAAATTTCAAGTTAATCTAAGCACGCCAAAAGCCTTAAATATGCCTGAAATAAAATGTAAGTTTGACGCGTTGCCATGAGAACAGCGTTCGAGATAACAAAAATCACTTTGCAAATTATCATCTACAATGTCTACAATGCAACTGTCAAAAAATCCACCTTTTGTGACTGACACACTTCCTGGCGCCTGTTGGTGGCGCTATGTCCAAGATTCACAATAGGCACATTGATGCGATCGGAATCCTTGGCCGGACATACACACTGCGTGTCATCCGAATAAGACATTTTTTGCTTTAGATATTAGACACTTCCTGCCATAAATTTGTCGCCTCGCCATGGCAGCACCGTTCAAAATATAAAAAAATCCCTTCACAATTTAGCAAGTGCAATGTCTCGGCATCATGTTCACCATGTTTGATGTCAATCGCATGAATTCCCTAGGAGGAGTATTTAAAAGTTCACCACATGCACTTATGAAACCATCCAAAATGTCCGACTTCCTGTTGGGCGGAGCTAATAGGTTTAATTGTGAAAGTTGTTTCGGGTCGATGAGATCTATATGCCTACCAACTCTCTTACATGTGTGTACATGGTTGCCCCATCTGTGCACCGATATTTGTTTTTGCATTACAGGGGGCGCTACAGAGCCCTATTGCCACGCCTATGTTCCAGCCTTCGAACGGTCCTAATGGCAGACGACTTTGACGTCTGTGCCAAATCTCCGGTGTTTTCGAGCATGTTAAGGCACACAAAGTGCATCCCAAATGCTTAAATATGCCTGAAATAAAAGTAAAGTTTGAGGCGTTGCCATGGGAACGGTGTTCAAGATATCAAAAATCCCTTCGCAATTTATCATCTACAATGTCTCCGCATCATGTTGACCACGTTTGGTGTCAATCGCATAAATATCCTGGAAGGAGTATTTAAAAGTTCACCACATGCAACTGTCAAAAAATCCACCTTTTGTGACTGACACACTTCCTGGCGCCTGTTGGTGGCGCTATGTTGGTGGCGCTATATCTCATCTCATCAGTCCACAAAACCTTTAAAAAATCTGTCTTTAGATATTTCTTGGTTAATTCTTGACATTTCAACTTATGTGTCTTGTTCAAGGGTGGTTGGGTTTCAGCCTCTCTTACCTTGGCCATGTATCTGAGAACTGAACACCTCGTACTTCTTGACACTCCAGGTAGGTTGCAGTTGTGGAATATGGCAGCACTGGAAGATAATGGGCTCCTGGTAGCTTCGTGTTTGATTCTTCTCAAATCTTTTCTTCTCGACACATTTCTTGCGACCCTGTTGACTATTTGCTACAAAACGTTTGATGGTTCTGTGATCACGCCCCAATATCTTAGATATTTCAAGAGTGCTGCATCCCTGTGAAAGACTTTTTACAATTTTGGACCTTTCAGAGTCAGTTAAATCTCTTTTTTGGCCCATTTTCCCTGAGGAGAAGGATCTGCCTAATAATTATGCGCACCTTGATATAGGATGTTGATCTCCTTAGGCCACACCCTCCCTCATTACACAAATAGACATCACCTGATATGCATTAAATCCAATAACCATTCAAGTTTATACAGCTTGGACTTGGAAATTATGGATAAAATGATGATATGGTCAAAATAATCACTTGCCAAATAATTGTGCACACAGTGTATTTGTCTACTGATGCCCAAATCTTTACTTTATATTTTGAGAGTCAATTAATCAAATGATTATAATATATATTTAACAATTTATTTAAATTTATATTTATATATACATTTATATATTATATATAATCCTCATTTTCACATGATGAGGATTATACAGTTTTTGTTTACTGTGCTGATGTTTCACCTTCATCCATGACACCATTGTTTTTAGCAAGCGACTCTGTTATCTTGCCGTCACACTAAATCATTACTTTAGCAGCCCGATTTATCCATAATAACATTTTTTGACAACGGATTTCATTATCGAATTTCATTATAAATTATTAACAATTTTATCGATTAGTTGTTGCAGCCCTAATAATGATAAAAGAGTAGTTTCACAAAAAACAAACTAACTAACTAACAAATAGTATGTAAGTTACAAAATTTCTGTATCTCACAAATATTTTTTTTAGATCACAAAAGTCTTTTAACCTCACTCACTCTGTGATTTATTTGTAGTATTGGCAACACTTGCTTATAGATTGTACCATGTACATTTTCACATCAGATGGAATTTGTGGCCTGCATTTTTCTGCATTACACCTAAAGGTTGTCAACTGAGTAGGACATCTGACCAATACAAATTCTCACAAATTCATCAAGAAATCTATATATAATTTTGCACCAGGGTTACATAATGTTTTATTTACAGTATATCGCTCTTTCAAGACGAGCAGACCTACTATTCTTCCACATTTTTACATTATACCCTAAACAGCACAAATCAAAACAGCACATTATTCCCTTAAAATAAACTAAAAAACAGCAGTTTCACTTCACTCTTAATTTTATTAGCTATTCTACACTTCGAAACGTATTTCAATTCTAAAGCTGAAATTGTAGAATAAAAAAAAATGAAGACTTTCAATTGGTCTTTTTTGGAGGTTTGATGTTTATTATGGGTTTGTTGCTTAATCACTGGATGTTATCAGTATGTCCTTTAAAACAATCATATTTTATTGACTGTAGCTCTGGGAAGCCACCCGGTGATCATGATGGAGAGTTATGATAACTCAGGAGGGATTCACCTACTGTGTGAGTCCAGAGGCTGGAACCCTGAACCTGAGGTTCTGTGGCTGGACAGAGAAGGAGACACTCTGCCTGCTGAAGACATACAGATCTACAGAGACAATGAGGGCTTTAACGTGAAACACAGCATCACTGTTCATGATAATAGCAACCACAACAAATTCTACTGCAGACTTCTACAAGAACCTCACATGAGGGAGACAGAGATTATCATTAATCGTAAGTCCCAAAGTCTGAATAAACCTCAGATTTGACATTTGACATTTTACTTTAATCATTTTGTATCAGAGTGTATAAATTATTTGTATTTTACCCATTGGTTAATCTGCTGCATTGCCCTGGGTAAGTGTCGGTTTTGCAGTTATTAATTAATTGTTGTACACTTTCTAATGATATCTGTAATGAGATGAATTTGGTTTCATTTTAGGTAAAGTCTTTGGTGCTTGGAAGTGGGTTGTTGGAATTTCAGTTTTAGCATGTCTTCTTGCTGTTGGATGGATAATAACTGCAGTTATTTTACACAAAAATGGTAAAATTTTAATAATTTCAATTAATTACATAACATATTTAAATTATAATGCATTTATACCATTGCTTTAGTCCACACGTTTGATCACATGTTAAGAGAAAGAGAAAACCTTTTGCATTATTTTAGGTAGGGTAATCAATTCATAATAACCATTCTGTGGATATTGTTCAAATTGTACAGGAGGTTTTCTTTACGAACAGTGATCACCCTGTATAACAATTCTGTACTGTGCCATTATATTATTATGCCTCAGAATTTATTCCATCATTTTGCTTATTGGACATCTGTTTCTATTTTTACACTTGCTGGCATCCTTATTATCCATTTTATGCATTTATTGTGGACACTCTGCTGAACCTGTTGATCAACTCTGCTCTGAGGTGGCAAAAGTACACAAATCCTTCACTTAAGTGGAAGTAAAGATACTCATGTTTTACTCTGGTAAAAGTTGAAGTACTGACTACACTTTTGGGTTCTGACATGTACTTAAGTAAAAAGTAGCCATTACTACTACCTGTTTTAGTGTCATGCTGGTAGCTGGACCTCACTGAACGAATTTCAAATTTTGTTACCTAATGAATGTATCCAGGCTGAACAACCACCATATAGAACACAAGCAGAAAAAGATGATGATGATGATGATGATGATGATCAGGTGATCAGGAATGTCTCTGTTTTTAGTCATGACATAGGTGTTGTTTACTCAGTTTACATCGGTGTTGCCTCTGTCTCATCCATGTTTGTTGCCTTCTTTCTTGCTTGTCGATAGGCTAGCCCAAGTCTCTGGTGCATGATAGCCAGAAAGTGATGCAACAGTGGTAGGTTGAAAAAGCCGTGAAATAAAAGGAAATCGGTTGATAGACTTAAAAATGCATACAATGAGAAGAAAGAATATTGACATTTTACCAAACAGATTCAAACTAATTTAACGAGCCTGGTTTGAAAATGTTATATGTAGAAATTACAGATATTTGTGAAAACAAAATGTAGAGTTACAGTAAAAAGTTGTCGGAAAAATTAATTGTGAAGTAAAGTACAGATACCAAATAAATCTACTTAATTACAGTACAGTTGAACCCGGTTATGTCACCGGCCTAGGGGTTTGCCAAAAAGCGTTGAGTTAACCAATGATCAAGATAAACGAAAACCAATATGGCGGCAATATATTAACGTGTCAACATTAAATTCGCGAGTCATTTCACTCTGACACAGCTCTGAAAAGTATTCTACACGCAGTTACTATGGTTTCTTTACAAAGTCTAAAATGCTTTGTGCAGATGTGCTTGCCTGTGCTGACTGCACACTTGATACAAGGTCTTCATCGGTGATCACGCCATCAGCAACGACGTCTTTGTCGATTACTATGTAATCTCGGAATTCCTAGACAGTGATGGCTAACTCCTGTGCCTCCTCTTCCAAGATAGCATCTGTAAGGCTTGATTTTTCCGCCACTTCCACAAGTTCTTCTGGTGCTGCACGGTACTGTGCCTGAAACTCATCATCGGAAATATCCTGAATGACGCAGTGCATCCAGCAGTTTGAGATTGTTTCCTTCTTCACGTCATTCCAGGCTGATCTCTAATATAAGACGCACCCTGGGTGAGGGGTAGGTAAAACTTTGTATAAGACGCGTCTTATATACGCGAAAACACGGTATCGAGATGGTGAAGTGGCATCGATAAATAACATTTTTAAAAGCTGGCGATTGGTCATGGGGTTCGAGATAACCAACGTTAAGTGGCAAATTCGGCCCTCTTTTGTGCTCGAGATATTAGGGTTATAAAGACATAAAAGAATCTACATAACCGATGAGAAAATTCTAAGACAAATAGAGAATTTGGCGGTTCCACTTCAAAAATGTTGACTTAATAGGTTTGGCGAGTTAACCGAGGTCGAGATAAGTGGGTTCCACTGTATTTGTATTTCTTTACTTCCCACCTCAGTTGCTGCATGCATGTCTTTTTTTACACTCTCACCTTCATTTACTTTATTGTCATTTCAACATTTCAACACAAATGTAGAGTATAAATTATAAAATATAGAATTGATATAATTTATTTAGTATTTCTTTATAGAAAATAAATGGAGTATATTAATCAATATGTTTTCTCTTTTCAGAGAAGCAAAGACAGAAAGTGAAATACAGTAAGTACACCCAAGTTTGTAAAACATTTAGGACTTTTGTCCACAAAATCTCTTTAAAAGAGAAACTGGTTATAATGTTTTCTATTTCTCACAGTTTATAATTTTACTCACATTGAATTCAATTGATTTAGTCTGCCAATTAACAATGCAGCCAATCTACACTGTCTGGACGAAAAAAAAGTCACACATTCACAATATTTAGTTGCATTGCATTTAGCTCTGATTTCAGCAAACAATCGTAATGGCATAGTTTTGACTTATGCAACGTCATTACATTTATTTCCACTGAGAGTTGCATTACTTTTTTGCTCAGTCTCAATCTGACCAACTGTAACTACTACAATAGTGATCCAATCTCAGGTTCTTAAGTATCATTTAAATCCAACCAGCAAACGTTTTTTAACCAGGCAGTGTAATCAGGGACTTTATCAGAAGAACAAAGTGGAAGGTTGTACACTGGCCAATGAGTTTTGGTCAGTGATTAAACCAATTAAGAAGGAAAAAACTGAGGCATGAAACACCACAAAAAAACACTGACAAAAATGTTGTTGTGCTACAGGTCTGGAAATGCATCACAAAATAAAATGCAATCGTCTGTAGGTCACTGAGTTTGTCTGTAGTGTAAATTTTAGTGTTTTATTATCTATCGGTATTTGGATAACTTTATAACATTATTGGTTATTTACACATTTTACAGTATTATCAGACAAGAAGAAGTTTGCAGGTGAGAATGATTTTACCTTTACTCTCAATGACTGATAAATCACTTGACTTTCATTTTAAACAAGAAAAAACTGCTTTATTTATATTCTGTGTAAAAATTTTTATTATTATCCACTAATTGTCATAAAATGCAGATGTCTTCCTCTAGAAAATGTACTGATATTTGCAGAATCACTGCTAAACTGAGCCGAGAAACAAATTAAATCCACTTCAAAAAAGTGTTATACCCCACATTTGTTCTGACTATGTAGTTTTTATATAAAATTCTACATGCAAAAAATTCTACATACATGTTTTTAATAGAAAATGATAAATAACTAAATAGGGAATTTAATAATGTTTTTTTTTCTATTTTCAGAGATGCAGAGTCAGAGCATTGAAGATGGTAATTGCCCCAAAGTTTGTGAAATTTTCTCTGTGAAGAATAGTGAGAAGATATGAGTTTTATATTCAAAATGAGATGCAGGTTATATAAGATTCATTTAGTGTTTATTTTAATACCTGTCATAATTTTTCAGTACTTTTATTGGACATAATTTTGAAAAAAAAAATCTATTGAATTCGTTTAATTGGCTTGTACTATTCATATATAATGTAAATACAAATATTGGTTATTGGACTGTTTTTTGGGGAAACTAATAATAAATGCTTAATTTTATATTTCACAGATTTAGCAAAGATGAAGAAGTTTGCAGGTACCATTTTACCTTCATTAAAAGTAAATCAGCCAATTCTCAACAAGTGTGTGTGTTTGTGTGTGTGTAAAAGGTGTTGATAAAGCAATGGGTTGTATGGTTATTTATATGACAATAGAAATAATAAAGTTACACAATAAGTAAAAAAAATGTTTTTACGCATAACAGTGCCAAGATAAATTAACAATAGCAGACACATTTAAATAAATAATGCTATGCACATAACACTGTAAATAAACATAAAGAGGAAAAAAGAAAACAAGGCTAATGCCATGGGGACAGAGCAAGATGGGAGCAGATGGATGAATGAAAATAGTGCTGAATCCATAGTGCTTTAAACTTACAACAGTGTGTTACTCACAAATCTGTGCTGCTTTGACCTTACAACAGTTTGTGACTCACTAATCCATGGTGCTCAGTCTATGTTACTTTGAACTCACATAATGTGTGTTTTGCCCATTAATATAATAAATAACCAGCATCTCCCAGCATCCCAGGGCTGTTTACAATCTAAACAAACTACTTTAAAATTAAAAGAGAGAACAATTGTACCCTAACTAGACAAAAACTGCACCCTCACCCTGTGCACTCATAAAACACAATTACAACTAACAATCAATCAACATCTCCATAAATATACCTAATAATACAGAAGGCAGCAGGGGTGTGAATCTTCACTGGATTCACTATTAGAATACGATTATCACGTCAGCAATCAGATTAAATTTCATAATGCATCCTCATGTTTTGCATTTTACATTTTTAATATTACTGCACATGGCTACATTTTCATCAATGAATAAAGCAGTCATATATATATATATATATATATATATATATATATATATATATATATATATATATATATATATATATATGAACTCCCTTTATATTTTATCTGTTCCCAAAAAATACAGTTCTTGAATGTAGCAATCTTCAGACAAAGCTGCAGAACACGGCAGACAGCAGGTGCTTCCAGAATTAATAAACACTAGTAAAAACTAAAACCCCATGAAACTGTCAAGTACTGTATTTAAGTACTTACTGTATAATAAGTGCACTATGTCTATCTAATAGCTGCCATTCCCCAGTGACTTAAGACAATAGATCTCACCTCATCTGCCAGTCCTCGCTAACATAATGTGCCGTTGTTGTTACATAAACTCAGTCGTGACCGAAGTCTAAGAATCACGTTATTGCTATGTGATTAGCTTGGCTCATTGAAGCCATTGCCTGGACTTTGGTTTTGTGGTAGATTTCAGGTACAACCTTTTCTGCAATGGCTGCATGAAGGGGACTTAATATATCATCGCTTCAGCATCTTCATCAGGTGATGAAACCAGGGGTTGTCCACCATTGTTGGGAAGTTTTCCTGTCTAGCTCGAAGGACCAATGCTAGAGGGGTTTTCTTATCTTACTCGAAGGACCAATGAGATTCTTACTAACTGGTATGCGCTGATCAGTGGATTGTACTCGCCCCAGCGCGTCAGTAAAAACACGATACAGGATTCAGAACACTTTACTTTACTGGGTATAGAATTGATTGCATATGAGGTGACTTTTGCTGTCTTCTGCTAGCTGCTGTTCAGTAGGTTGCGTGATGCAGAATGCATGCAGCAGCTCCGTGTTCTGGTCTTTTATACTTTTGGTGGAGGACGGTGTGCTGTGATGTCACAGATAGCTTGTCATTGCTTGGTAAGCTGTATATCTGCCTCTAGTGGTGAAGCATGGAATTACAACTAAATAGGAATCCTTTCTAACACTGCCGCCCCCAAATATGCATAGCATATTTGCTTCTAAATCTTAGCTAAAAGTCTGTCGATTTGATCTTGGTGTCATCTTCAACTGCTAACTCTGGTAGATTAATGAGTCGGGTAACTGGCCGTGTGTATAATCGACCTTTAACGTTGACCTCTGCAGACCTAACTTGTCCGTCTGCTCCAGGAAATGTCTTTGACACTCTCCCGATCAACCAAAGGGCTCGTGGTAACTGGGGATCGACAATCATGACGACAGACCCAACTGTCAGAGTTTTAGTTTCTGCATACCATTTGTGGCGTAGCTGGAGATTGGGTAAGTAGTGTCTCACGAAGCTTGACCAAAAGTGGTCAGTGAGAACTTGACTTTGTCTCCATCTAGGCAGGGTATATCACTTGAGGTAAAGAGCTGTCTAGCCGCCCCATGAGCAGAAGATTTGGGGTGATTGGGTCTAAATCTGCTACATTGGAGGAGACATAACCTAAAGGTTTGCTATTAAGGATTCCCTCTATTTCGATAAGTACTGTTTGAAGAACTTCTTCTGTTACTGTTTGCACACCTACTACTGTACGGAGGGCATTTTTAAGAGATCGGATCTCCCTTTCCCAGCTGCCACCAAAGTGAGGGGCATTAGGTGGGTTGAACCGAAATTCGATCTTCTGTTTGGCAAGATGCCGTTGAAGTTCTTGGCTGCAATTCTTCAAAGCATCTTTTAACTCTCTCTCTCCACCCTGGAAGTTAGTGCCTTGGTCAGATATCAGTTCTGAGGGGGTGCTTCTACGTGCTATAAATCTCCTCAGAGCCATGAGGAAAGAATCAGTGTCTATAGCTGTGAGAAGCTCAATGTGTATACATCGAGTTGTAAGACACTTAAAGATTATTCCCCATCTTTTCTCTAAACGCCTGCCTATTTTGGTTTGGAAAGGTCCAAAACAATCCATGCAAGTACTATAAAAGGGTGGTTTATGAAGTCTCAAGCATGCTGGGGGAAGGTCAGCCATTTTAGGGTTCTCAGGTTTAGCCTTCCACTTACGACACTCCATACAGTTATGTTGGGATTTACGAATTGCTTCACGACCTCTTAGTATCCAGACACTTCTCCTCATTTCAGCAAATACTCGTTCTGTTCCTGGGTGACATAGCCTACTATCATAGTCTTGAATGAGTAATTTGGTGGCTTGATGATGAGGGTCTAGGACAATAGGGTGAACTGTTTGGAGTTCTAGGCCTTCAGCACGACGTAGGCGTCCTCCTACCCGTATAAGCTGACTGGTTTTGTCGAATTCTGGGGCTAAGGTGAGTAATCTACTTGTAGGGGATACAGGCTTACCAGAGCTTAGTTGCTCGTATTCTTCTGGGAAACTATCTTGTTGAATATTGCGGAAGAGGAGATGTTCTGCTGTCACATAGTCCTTAGCTGTTGGTATACTAGATTGATCTAAGTCACTTGGATGTTGTTGAACTATGGCTTCAACAAGATCTTTCCAAGAATGGTACTCACTAAGGTCTAAGGGTTTTAATGTTTGTGTGACACCACAGAATATACTACCTCTCCTTTCCACTTTATCTTCAGGGGTCTTAAGAGGTGGCAGGGTTGGCCACTCTGATTCTGCTTTAAGTAAAAAGGGTGGACCTAAACTCCACCTGTTAGGTGTAACAAGCTCTACTAAGCTCCGCCCCTTTGTTAGATCGTCTGCTGGGTTTCTGGCTGTATCTACATATCGCCAATCATGTGACTCTGTTAGATCTTGGATTTCTGCTATTCTAGTGCCTACAAAGACTTTAAAACTGCAAGATTCAGATCTTAGCCATGAAAGAACTGTAGTTGAATCTGACCATAAGATCACTCGGCTGATCTTAAGAGTGAGTTCATTTTCGAGCAGCTTCGATAGTTGTGCACCGATTAGGGCTGCACAAAGCTCTAATCTAGGAATGGTTTGTTTACGTTTAGGGGCAATTTTGGATCTGCCAATCAGGAAAGCAAGCTGTATTCTACCTTCTTGATCTTCAGTTCTCAAGCATGCTACGGCACCGTATGCTTGCTCTGAAGCGTCACAGAAGATATGAATTTGTTTTATGGTATTGGGCCTATCCATATCTGGTGTAACATAACATCGGGGTAGTGTGACCTGAGAAAGAATGGGTAGTTCATTCTCCCATTCACACCAGGCTTTTACTAAATCTGTGGGCAACATGGGATCGTCCCAACCCCTCTGTTTGTTCCACAACTGCTGAATAAGAATTTTGGCGCGGGTGGTGAATGGAAGGATAAATCCCAAGGGGTCATACTGTCTTGCTACTATCCTATAGATGTGCCGCATAGTGGGTGTGGTTTTGGGTGTTGGGCGGTGTTTGTAACCGAGTATATCTAAGTTATAATTCCATCTCAGTCCAAGAGTGGATTCATGGGGATCGGTCTTGTCATGTGATAACCAAAGCTCAATGCTATCCGAACGGGCCTCTATGGGGAGATGATTAACGACTTTTGGGATATTACAGGCCCACTGTCTAATCTCAAACCCGCCGTTAGCAAGAAGGCCACATAACCCATCCACTACTTGCTTGGCATCATCTGCGGTCATCAAGCTTTTAAGACAATTGTCTACGTAAAAATTCCTTTCTACTGTCGATCTGAGAATATCGTTAGGTTGAGTGTTATCGAGAACATGGCGTTGCAAAGCATAGATGGCACAACAGGGGCTACAAGTTGTGCCAAAAGGTAGTACTTGCCACTCATAAATACTGGGAAGATTATTGGTTTGAAGGTCACGCCATACAAAGCGAAGGAGTGATTTGTCTTCAGGCAGTAGGCGGACCTGATGAAACATACCCTTAATATCGCCACTTATTGCTACTGAATGTTCCCTAAAGCGCAACAGCACTCCTAAGAGGGAAGGGCTAAGTGTAGGTCCAGCAAGGAGGTAATTATTCAGATTCTGGCCTACGCTTTCGAAAGAACAGTTGAACACTACTCTATTCTTTCCATTATGTTGTACCATATGATGTGGAATAAACCATGACTTTTCTCCAGTGTTTACAGAGTCAGTGGTGAGTTTGACTACATAACCGCACTTCTGTAATTTCTTAATCTCTTCGTTATATGTTACTGCCTTTTCAGGATCCTTTGCCAACCGCCGCTCTATACTTCTTAAGTTGGGCATAACTGAGTCCTTAGTTGTACAGAGTTGTGGCATATTAGCTTTCCTCAAAAGGGGGGATGCATAACGACTCACTCCATCTACCATTACTCTGGTTGTTCTAGTTTGTAATAAATCTATTGCCACTTGATCCTGCTTTGATCGCGTGACTAACTTCTCATTTCTGTGTGGAATGGTATCACTTTGCCAGAGTCTCTCTACGTTTCGGGAAAGTTCTTCCATTTGGGGAGTGATAGAGATATGTAAGCATTGTTGAGGCTGTATCTGCTGCTGCAGAAAGCGCGTTGGACCTTGTAGTGTCCAGCCTAATCTAGTTCTAATAGCTGCTGGACCTCCTGGGGGCCCTAGGCGTATAGGCTCAACGGGTGTTATAAGGTGGGGATGATCTGCTCCTATTAAAAGGAGGGTTGTTCTGACATCCTTCTTCTGTGGTAAGCACACTTATCCGGCTCGAAGGACCAAATGTTGGGAAGTTTTCCTGTCTAGCTCGAAGGACCAATGCTAGAGGGGTTTTCTTATCTTACTCGAAGGACCAATGAGATTCTTACTAACTGGTATGCGCTGATCAGTGGATTGTACTCGCCCCAGCGCGTCAGTAAAAACACGATACAGGATTCAGAACACTACTTTACTGGGTATAGAATTGATTGCATATGAGGTGACTTTTGCTGTCTTCTGCTAGCTGCTGTTCAGTAGGTTGCGTGATGCAGAATGCATGCAGCAGCTCCGTGTTCTGGTCTTTTATACTCTTGGTGGAGGACAGTGTGCTGTGATGTCACAGATAGCTTGTCATTGCTTGGTAAGCTGTATATCTGCCTCTAGTGGTGAAGCATGGAATTACAACTAAATAGGAATCCTTTCTAACAACCATATAATAGATATTTCGCTATGAAAGCTACTACAGATCTGGTTATTCTCTTCCCTTTCACCGACAAAGTTGATATTGTTTGATCTATTTTTGGCTAAGCTACTGTAAGTCCGTTGTGATAAATTTGATAAGCGTATATATGATGAATGATGTCAGTAGGCTATAATTGATTACGTTCTATTACTCCAACAATGCAGAACCCACATCTGCAGTCTATGATGCACTGCAATGCATCATAAAAACAATTAATTTGAACACCCCTTGTAGGCAGTAGGGCAGCTTTATGTACATTCAGCTATAGACATATGCAATTATAAAAACTATGATTTAAAATTTTAAATACAGTAGGAGGATTCATGTAGGCAAACCATGAGCTGAAACTATTCCTTATTTGAAGAGGGAAGAATAAGTAAGGAAAACCAGAGATGTGTCAGTGTCAGGTATTCCCCTGCCACGCCCCCTTCGGCGGCTGTCAGACTTCGGGTTTCCCCAATGCACCTCGCTCCTTCTCCCGTGTGCCCCCCAACAGAACCCCCCCCCCCACCCCCCCACCCCACGGAGCTGCTCGCAATTGGGCTTCAATCGGTGTGGATTAAGTTTCTATGTTCCTGCCCGGCACCGCGCTTTCCCAAGCGCATCTGTGGTTTGCTCGTCCCGAGCGGATATGTACTTTCAGGTTGTGACTCTCCGTATCCGGTGTGAGTGTTTTGTGTTGGCTTTTGCCTTTCTTTTGGAAAAAAACTTTGTTTGCTGTTACTACGGCTCCTGCCTCCGTTTCCTGCATAACAGAATAACGGACCCCTGAAAAGAAATATACTGACAAAAAAAAAAAAGGGAAAAAAAAAAAAAAAAGAAAAAGGAAAGAAAGGACATGATCGGATTACCGCCGTGGTCCCGGCGCGAGCCGAGCCTCGGAGGTCGGGTTCGCTCAGCTGCGATCAAGCGGCCGCTTCTCGGTCTCGCTCGGCAGCGCCACACCCCCTCAATGACGTCACGGGACTCGGCTCGCTTCTCCGGCAACAGAGCTGAATGGAGGGGATTTTTGCGAGGGTCAATACGTGGAGTTGAATCCAGCCAGTTATCCCACAGAAGAAGCAAAAATCACGCTCCACATGTCTCTGCTAACTAAGGAATCTCTCTCCCTTGCCAGAGAGCTGTGGAGCACGACTGAAGGCGAAGTCAGCTCATGCGCCAGGTACCTCCAGCTTCTCACCAGGGAACTCGGGTTTACCACGGCTGATCTCCGTCTCCTCTCCCCCGCTTCCGAGTGCGCCGTTCTGCACCAGAGCTTCCAGGAGGTCATCACGCTGCTCCAGGCCCTCCAGGAGAGCTCCGCTCCACCTCAGGTTCTCCAGGGGATCGCCACCGTATTCCAGGCCATCCAGGACGGCTCCGTCCCGCTACAGGACCTCCAGGAGCTCTCTTCTCTTCTTTCCCAGGACCTCCAGGAGAGCTCCTCTACGCTCCAGGGCATCCCGGCAAGCTTCTTTCCACCCAAGGGGTCCCCCGAGCACACGAATCAGCTCCAGGACTGCGAAAGGGAAGTCGAACCGCTGCCACCGAAGGTGACGGCTCGCCCCACAGTCCCTCAGAAAGCAAGTCCACGTTACCAAGTTTCCCTGAAGGCAAAGTCACGCCTCCGAGTCCCTCTCCGGGCGACGTTACATCACAGAGCTCCACTCTGTGGAGCACGACTGAAGGCGACTGAAGGCAAAGTCAGCTCATGCGCCAGGTACCTCCAGCTTCTCACCAGGGAACTCGGGTTTACCACGGCTGATCTCCGTCTCCTCTCCCCCGCTTCCGAGTGCGCCGTTCTGCACCAGAGCTTCCAGGAGGTCATCACGCTGCTCCAGGCCCTCCAGGAGAGCTCCGCTCCACCTCAGGTTCTCCAGGGGATCGCCACCGTATTCCAGGCCATCCAGGACGGCTCCGTCCCGCTACAGGACCTCCAGGAGCTCTCTTCTTTGCTCCAGAACCTCCGGGATGGCTCCGCCTCGCTCCAGGGCTCCAAGGAGAGCTCAGCTCCGCTCCAGGGTCCTGAAGAGAGCTCCGTTCCATCCCAGGACCTCCAGGAGAGCACGGCTCTGCAGCAGGACCTCCAGGAGAGCTCGGCTTCGTCCCAGGACCTCCAGGAGAGCTCCTCTACGCTCCAGGGCATCCCGGCAAGCTTCTTTCCACCCAAGGGGTCCCCCGAGCACACGAATCAGCTCCAGGACTGCGAAAGGGAAGTCGAACCGCTGCCACCGAAGGTGACGGCTCGCCCCACAGTCCCTCAGAAAGCAAGTCCACGTTACCAAGTTTCCCTGAAGGCAAAGTCACGCCTCCGAGTCCCTCTCCGGGCGACGTTACATCTCAGAGCTCCACTCCGGGCGGCGTCTTGCTCCTGAGCTCCGTCGACAGCAACGCCTTGTCCCAGAGCCACGCTGGAGGTGACACCAAGCCTACAGGAGCATGTAAGGATGGCCTGGCAGTCCCAAGGCACTCAGAGAGGGAAAACACCAGCCCAGGTCTGAAGGGAAACACCCTTGCACAGCTGGACCTCTCAGAGGAAAAGGCAGTGGATAAAGGCCCTTTGGAAAGCTCCATCGCCATCCAAGGACCCACAGACCCTTTCTAGAGCCACCTGATCAGGTCTCAGAGCGACACCGTGAGCTCCTCTGTCCCAGAGCGACCCCGTAAGCTCCTCTCTGTCCCAGAGCGACCCCGAGAGCTCCCCTCTGTCCCAGAGAGTCCCTGAGAGCTCGGTCCCGCTCCAGAGAGTCCCTGAGAGCTCGGTCCCGCTCAAGAGAGTCCCCGAGAGCTCGGTCCCACTCCTAGGCTTCCAGAAGAACCCCTCTCCACTCCAGATTCCCGAGGAGAGCTTGGTTCTATCTCAGGACTTCCGGGAGAGCTCGGTTCCGCTCCAGGGTTTCCAGGCGAGCTCAGTTCCGCTCCAGCGTCCCAAAGAAAGCTCGGCTCTGCTCCAGCGTCCCAAGGAGCACTCAACTCACCTTTGTGACTGCGAAGGGTAGGACGACCCGTTGCCCCCGGGCTCCACCGAAGGCGACGGTTCGCCTCACAGTCTCCCTGAAGGCGACGCCACCTCTCAGAGCTCTGCTTCACTCAAGGAATCCCCAGAGCTCTCAACTCGGCTCCAGGACTGCGAAAGGGACGTCAAACTGCTGCCCCGGCTTCATCCGAAGGCGACGGCTCGCCCCACAGTCTCCCAAAGGGTGACGACTCCTCCCACAGTGACGTCTCGCTCCCGAGCTCCTCCCACGGCGACGTCTCGCTCCCGAGCTCCTTTCAAGGATGTTGTCTGGCCTTCACCGTAAGCGTTGCTCCGCCTTCGGGTCTCCGCTGAGGGCAGCACTCTGCCTCCGGTCTCCGCTGAGGGCATCGCTTCGCTCCAGGTCCCCTGCCTGGCCCGCCGGGCGTGCTTTGGCGGCTGTCAGACTTCAGGTTTTCCCAACGCACCTCACTCCTTCTCCCGTGCACGCCCCGCCTGCACGGAGCTGCTCGCAATCGGGCTTCATGGGGAACACCTGTGACTCGTTTCATTCGCTCATCCCCAGCTCCTATAAAAACCCCACATTCACCCACACTCCCTGTCCATTATTATGTGTTCAGGAATGTTCGTGTAAGTTCCCGTGCGTGTGTACAGGCGTATGTGCGTTTCCGCTGCGTACCTGTTTTCTCAAACTCCTCTCTCTCCATGGCTGCGCTTGCCCCTCCGGAGCGCACCCTGGATTACCCCGATCCTCCCGGTATGGCTGTATTTGTGTTTTCGGTGTGGATTAAGTTTCTATGTTCCTGCCCAGCACCGCGCTTTCCCAAGCGCATCTACCCGTCCCGAGCGGATATGTACCTTAAGTTTGTGACTCTCCGTATCCAGTGTGAGTGTTTTGTGTTGGCTTTTGCCTTTCTTTTGGAAATAAACTTTGTTTGCTGTTACTACGGCTCCCGCCTCCGTTTCCCGTATAACTGTCAGCCATATACTTTTTAGATTTAAGGTCTACATTCCTTACTATATAATTAAACAGACCTAATACCATAGAACCGTTCATTAGACAGGAAGTCATTTATACTGCATGAGCCAGTCACACTGTATAGACATTACAGAAATTACACAATTACCAATGTAAACAAAGGAGTTACTCTGTTTATGTCCTGCATGATGAGTATAAACTCCCTGCAGACTTAAGGATTAAAGAATAAGAAATGACTCTATGGGTTAAAAATTGTGTATATATGTAGAGATATTTACACCAATATTCCCCTACTAGTATGAGTTATTAAGGAAGAGAACACAGATGGTTTTTACTTTATCTCATTGTAAACACTCTACAAACTATGTATGAGGACAGTGGTTCAGGGTGAAGGTTGGACTGCATCAAGGATCGGTCCTGAGCCCTTTCCTGTTTGCAGTGGTGATGGACAGGTTGACAGACGAGGTCAGACAGGAGTCTCCCTGGACTATGATGTTTGCAGATGATATTGTGATTTGTGGTGAGAGTAGGGAGCAGGTTGAGAAGAGCCTGGAGAGGTGGAGATATGCGCTGGAGAGAAGGGGAATGAGAGTCTGT
The DNA here is from genome assembly GCA_039877035.1 of Silurus lanzhouensis. Classification (NCBI taxonomy): domain Eukaryota; kingdom Metazoa; phylum Chordata; class Actinopteri; order Siluriformes; family Siluridae; genus Silurus; species Silurus lanzhouensis. Next base: position 669,726 of record JBCEWE010000142.1, read on the forward strand.
AGGAGTAAGAATCTAATCACCTTCCCAAAATAAAAGTCCTTCAGCTAAACGCATGTGTACTGATCGTAGTTCTGCAGTGTGGATTTGATTATCTGCACTGTTTAACCACAAACACTTCCACATTTTATTCATTCATTTAATTTAATTACTAGACAAGACAACAGTCAACAATGTGACATGTACCTACACCAACAAGAAGTTATTTATTAAAAACATTCACTATTTTAATAGTAAAAGCACAAAGACAGATTTGATTTATTTATTGCACTGCAACCATACCGCCACCTATTTGTTTCATAATAAAAGACCTGAACGCAAATAATGAGTTAAAATACAATAATTACAAAAAGAATATTAATAAAGTAATATTAATAAATAATAATAATTAACTGGTGTAACAACATATATCTGCTAAACATGTGAAAATATATCCATTACACATAAACAGAGACGAGTTACTTCACACATGACGTGAAAACAGTATTTATACACACACACACACAGCCACACACACACACACACACACACACACACACACACACACACACACACACACACACACACACACACACACACACAAATCAATCTGGAAGTAGGAACAGCTGTGAAAACTCACAGAAAAGACAAAAGTGGAGACACACAGGACATGAGCACTGCACTGCACAAGTCCCATTTCAGAAAGAAAATAGTTTCTATTTCTTATCTCTGACAGTCTCCTACAATAAACTCTACACCTTTTTCTCTTTTTACTAAAAACTTTTATTATTGAATCTTCTACAAATCCTCTTATAAATATTAATGAATTTGTTCCACTGGATGATGATTTAATGCTTTTTACCTGCAAACTCACATCACACACTGTGTGTTTCTCTCAGTGGATGTGACTCTGGATCCTGATTCTGCACATCCATTTCTCATCCTGTCTGCTGATGGAAAACATGTGACATGTGGAGACGAGCGGCAGAATCTCCCTGATACACCACAGAGATTTACTCAAAGTATTGATGTTGTGGGAAAGCAGAGTTTCTCCTCAGGGAGATTTTATTATGAGGTGCAGGTCAGAGGGAAAACTAAGTGGGATTTAGGAGTTGTGAGAGAAAACATCAACAGGAAAGGGGGGATTACAGTGAGACCTCAGAAGGGATTCTGGACTGTTTGGCTGAGGAATGAGAATCAGTATTGGGTTCTTTCTGATCCCTCTGTCCTCCTCACACTGAGAGAGAAGGTGGAGAAGGTGGGGGTGTTTGTGGATTATGAGGAGGGTCTGGTCTCCTTTTATGATGTGAACTCCAGATCTCATATCTACTCTTTCACTGGTCAGAATTTCACTGAGAAACTCTATCCATACTTCAGTCCTTGTCCAAATGATGGAGGTAAAAATTCAGCACCACTGATCATCTCTCCTGTATTTAATACTGAATAAATGTTCACCTCACAGGTTTAATCATCTATTAAATGTGGAGAATAAAAATATTTTTTTTATTTTAGAAATTCATATTCATATTTTGTACAGGTTATTTTATTTTTACTTTTTGCATAAACAAATAATTGTAATTCTACAGAGTGTATTTTTTCATGTTAATATTGTGTACATTTGTCATTACAAACCAAATATTAATAAAGACTATTTTCAGTGCAGTAAAAGGGGAGACATCTAAAAGAAGGAGACACAAACCGGTACAACGCGCTCCACGCTCGATTAGTTTTGCCTGGTCCTGAGTAACCTGGATGTGAAACTTCAGTCATTTCCGTGTTGAATTTTGCAGCTTGAATTTGATTCTGTTTGAATGCGAGACTGAAACTGAACTGAACAAATGTTACTAAAAATCTGAACCCTGAATTATTCACTCTCTATTTATAAACACTGAAAATATATTTAAATACACAAAGATAAAACAATAACTTGATTAACAAATAAATAATGATTTATACTTTTTGTCTCTTTCAATATAAATGTAAAAATTCTGATTAAACCTTTTTTTTTATGAAATATTTTTCACATTTTATTTCCACCGACTTAGGTCGGTTTTATGATGCCTCCCTTAAAGACAAAGAGCAAGTAGAGCAGCTTAGAAAGGAGGTAGCCAGTGGCCTGGAGAACATCGACAGAACCCTGCTTCCTGGCAAGCTGAAGCTCTGGTGCATGCATGTGACAGAGTGAACTGTCCCTATGGTCGGCATGACAAAAGATGTGACAGAGTGAACTGTCCCTATGGTCGGCATGACAATACACACAACACTTTCACTTCTCCTCTGTTTCTTGCTACAGCGCTGTGGGTGCACACACACGCCAGGTAGTACGCCGCTCGCACACACACACACACACACACACACACACACACACACACACACTCACTTCATTCTTTCATCTCTCATCCCGGACAATAAGCGCACACACACACACACCCACACACAAACGGAAGGACTTCCTAAAACTTTGTGTGCTCACCTGTTAGTTGCGTCGGTCTTCCGGGTTGGGTTTGGATGGCAGCCAACCGGGGCGCTGAATAGCGGCCGGCTTTAAAGTGCCAGCGCTGCGTCGCGCATGCGCAGTAAACCCGGAATTCGGCAAGCTTATGTTGAAGGGACATTTTTTTTTGTGATTATTATTATTATTATTATTGATTTTGTGAATTTCTGTTATTATTATTATTATTATTGCTATTATTAGTATTATTATTGTTGTTGTCATGTTTATTATTTATTATGATATTCACAATGTTATTAAGCCATTTTGTGACTGGCTACAAAATACCAAACCCCTTTGGGTAAAATGGTTGAGTCCAAGGGGAGGGGCTTACACTATATAAACCAGCCTCCCACTATAATTCAGTGTGGAGTTGTAGGAGTTTTGCATTGTGGAGATAACGGAGTCTAAGAACTATTGTAGTGAATGCACATGAGCAGGTGCGCCTATTTTGTATATAGTGTTCTTTTCTTTCCTCGTAATTTTTCAAAAAATCAAAACTTTGTTTTGTTATTTTGCCACTTTTTCTTTCTGGGATATTGTATATATTTTGGACTTTGCACTTGAGCACGCTGTAAATAAACACCACTTTACACGGAACATCACAGCGAGTATTGCCATCATTTGGGTAGAAGGCGAACCCGTAAGGCCGCTCTACCAAAATGCAGTATGGACTACTTCCACGTCTCCTATGGCCACTAACCCTCCACGAAGTCCTGCTCTCAAAGGTGGAAAAGCTGGAGAGACTGGTCAGCTCATACGTAAGGAAGTGGCTTGGCCTTCCCAGGTGCCTCAGCAGTATTGGACTTTATGGCAAAGGTATACTACATCTGCCCATTTCCAGTCTGGTAGAGGAGTACAAGTGTGCCAAAGTCAGACTGGAGATGATGCTATTAGATTCGAGCGATCCATTTGTAGCCCAAGCGGCCCCCATCTTGGCCACCGGAAGGAAGTGGACCCCGATGGCTGCAACTGAGAAGGCAAAGGCAGCACTCAGACACAAGGACATCGTGGGCCGAGTGCAGGAGGGGAGGAGTGGTCTTGGACTTGGGGTCAGTACACCAGTGTGGAGCAAGGGCTCTCCATCTCAGAGACGCAAGATGGTGGTCCAGGAGGTACAGCGGGATGAGGAAGCAAGAAGGTGCGCTCAAGCAGTGGCACAGGCAAAGCAAGGGCAGTGGATGGCATGGGAAGGATTGGAGAAGAGGAAGATCTCCTGGAAAGAGCTGTGGGAAATGGAGACTGAATGAGAGCTTTACCATCAGGGCTGCCTTGATGTCCTGCCTTCTCCCGCAAACCTAAGCCAATGGTATGCAGAGGACCCCACGTGCCCTCTATGCCCAAGTCTAGCAACACTGAAGCACATCTTAGTGGGATGCAAGACCAGCTTCACCCAAGGCCGTTACACCTGGCGGCACAACCAGGTGCTGAAGTGTCTTGCTGCAGTGTTGGAAAATCGACGGACAAGAGTGAATGCCCTTCCTCCCTCATCATCCCAGTGGCAGCCAACACCATTTGTTCAGGAGGGTGAGGGTCAAGTCAACCTCACCACCATAAGATCGGATTTTGGTCAGCTGGGTAGAGCACGGGACTGGAAGTTGCTGGCAGACTTGAATAAGAAACTATGCTTCCCAGCTGAAATTGCAGCCACCAACCTGCGACCAGACCTTGGTCTGTGGTCAGCCTCGCTCAAGCTTGTCTACATCATCGAGCTCACCATTCCCTGAGAGGGTGCTGTGGAGGAGGCCTATGAACGGAAAAGGCTGAGGTACGCTAAACTTGCAGCGGATGTACAACAACAGGGCTGGAATGTAAAGGTACGCTCAGTGGAAGTAGGTTGCAGAGGGTTCGTAGCCACCACAACATCCAGGCTACTCAGGGAGATGGGAGTATGAGGAAAGGCCCACCAGCAGGCGTTCAAAGACCTCTCTGAAGCTGCGGAAAAGGGAAGCCAGTGGCTGTGGGTGAAGAGAAAAGACTCAGCCTGGGTCTTTAAGTGAGTTGATGGCATCTAGGGAGTGAACCTGGGATGCTGGGATTCACTGCTGAACCCTCTGGAGGTGTCGTGGGCCTATCAGCGAAACACCCAGGAAGGAGGGTGCCCACTTGACAACCCAAAGGGTGCCATCACTCAGTGGACCATCCCACAGAGTCTTAGCGGTGCGAGTGATGAGAAGGAGCAACCTCAGGAAAAGGAAGGACCGAGGAGTAGTTTGGCAGAGGGTGCCACCATTGAATAGACCATCCCACAGAGTCTCATCGGTGCCTCAAGTATGCATTAAGGGATATCAACATCAAGTCCTACACAACAGAACAGATCACAGTTACACCCAAAGTTAACATTATTTTAATGTGATTTAGGTGAAATAGGTAGAGGTGATAAAAAACCGTTCATATTTATATAATTTCTAAACATTAATAAAAATAGCTGTGTTTACCGATAATTACCTAAAGAATGGCGATTCTACTGAGGAGAAAATACTGAAGAGTAAAGGTCTTAACATTTCAATGGATCCAAGAACTTTGCTTTCCACTGATCATGAATGCCAAGTAAAATACATTGCAGGAGGCTGCTACTACCATTTTGGTGTTGCAAATGCATTAATGACATAGTTCAATTTTGCATGTGACTTGAATGAACAGATTGATACGCTTACACTTCATGTAAATATAGATGGGTTGCCACTTTTCAGAAGCTCTGCTGTGAATCTGTGGCCAATTCTTGGTCGGATTACAGATGTAGCAGCCCTTAGAATAAACAGGCTTGGGAGTGTTTCCAGACGGGTGTACTTTAATTCAGATGAGTGTGCATAGCACCAACACCGTGAAAACTTAAAAGGAAAATAACAAAGGCAATTTAGCCAGATACAAAATAATACTTTTACAAATGCACTTTAGCATCACATCAATTACAGCATAGCAGGTAACAGCCATTATATGAAATGGGTATCATTATCATTACATGAACATATGAAATTAATTAACATGAAATAACACATGAACCACATACCTCACTCCGCATATCAAAGGGTGCTAGAGAGTGGTAATCCAGAGAAAGCTGCCGCCATTAACTTAATTTAGACGTTGGAGATCTAGCTAGAAACTTCATAAATTATTCTCAAATTATTTCTGCTAAACAAATCAAGCACTGAGAGGTATAACATTTCAAAGAACACATTTAGTTAAAAGTTACAGTAATATTTTTACGATCTCTGGCTCTAAACATGTATCGTCTTGTAACATGACTTCACGTGCCTTCTACTGAACAAGTGAGAGCGTGAGCGTAAGTGTGTGCGTGGAGAGATTAATCCCCCCTGCAGGTAGCATGATGTGAAAATAAAAGTCACATAAAATAAAGTATGAAACAGGATAATCAAAATAAAACACTGCTAGTGGTCATTTACACTCCCACCACTCACGTTATGAAGAGTGAAGACAAGGATCAACCTGGCTGAACAGCTCATACTTGAGTCCTATGTCTGTATCAGTGTTTCTAGATATGTGCAGGTAAGTATTACTTAATAACTAAAGAGAGCAGACTAGGTCATAAGGGGTTAAAGGTGAAGACAACTAGACTGATCACTCACTCTCGAGGAGGAGAACTAGTTTCTGAATGGGCCTTTCTATAATCAAAGGTTTGGTAAGGCGATCTTGTTTTGCTGACTTTCTTTCTCCTACTAACACCTTGACACGACGCACTAGTCCATCGCTCTCCTTTGTGGTTTCAACCACTCTTCCCAAATGCCACTGATTTCTAGGGGTGTCTTCCTTTATAATGACTAAGTCATCTACCTTAAGGTTGCGTCGAGTCGTATGCCACTTTTGGCGTGTGGAAATGTTCATGAGATACTCTCTCTTCCACCAGCTCCAGAACTGTTCGACGAAGTACTGGACTCTTCGCCACCTTTTAGTTGCATAGACATCCTCCTTTTCAAATTTTCCAGGCGGTGGAAGGGCAATTTTGGACTTCATCAGTAAGAGATGATTTGGTGTTAATGGCTCGAGCGAGGTAGGATAATTTACTCCGTTTACAGTTAACGGACGGCTGTTCACAATGGCCATTGCCTCATAGAACAGGGTTCGAAGGGAAGAGTCGTCGAGTCTGCCTAAGTATTTACAGAGTGTGGCATTTAAGACATTATAGACAGTCCGAATCTGGCGCTCCCAGACGCCGCCAGCATGACTTGCTGAGGGAGCATTGAAGATAAACTCACATTGCCTTTCTGCGAGGAAGCTCTCGATTGTTCTGGTGTCACATTGCTTCAGTGCTTCTTTGAACTCATTTTGCTTCACAACATGAGCTCCTACAAAAAAAAAAAAAAATTGCCGTTCGTCAATGGAGTTGACGAACGGCTCCTCTGAGACTGATGAAGCATCTTAAAGCATTGATAAATGCATCTGTGGATAAGTCCTCAAGCATCTCAATGTGAACAGATCGAGAGGCAAGGCAAGTGAAAATTAAGCCATAGCGCTTTTGCTCTTTACGGGCTTTCTTGGTGATGAATGGGCCGAAGCAATCGATGCCGCAGTATGTGAAGGGGGCAGAGACTTCTACACGCTCCTTAGGAAGCTCTGCCATGCGTTGCTCTTCTGCAGGCCGTCTGAGTCTTCTGCACTTCACACATCTGTGTATTAGCTTAGCAACTGACTTACTTCCCCCGAAGACCCAAAAACCATTGGCTCGAAGTTCTGTTAGAGTTTGATTCCGTCCTTGGTGACAGATCTTCTCGTGACAGTGGGTCAAGATCAACTTGGTAATATGTCCTCCTTTGGGTAAAATCAAAGAGTGTCTGACCTCTAGGCTTAAGGATGACTGATCCAGCCTCCCACCGACACGAAGTGCTCCTCTTTCTAAGATGGGATCCAAGCGAAACAGAGGGCTGGAATTTTGAAGACCTTTTCCCTTTTGAAGTATCTTCATCTCTTGGAAGAATGCTGCTTCTTGTGCAAGCTTCACTACTGATTCGGCAGCTCTCTCGCGTTCTTCCACACTCACAGGTTTGCCAAGATGGGTTTGCTTTGAATTAAGCCTCTTGATTCTTGCAATGACTTTCAGGAGTTTTGACCAGGAGGAGAATCGATCTAGACGGGTAAGAAAGTCTGACTTTAAAGGTTCAACCTTAGTTGTGAACGCCTGCATTGACCTGACCTCGGGATCACCGAGGAGCAACTCAGGAGTTAGGTGAGACTCTGGATGTATTTCTTGTTCCCACAGGAACTTGGGACCTGATAGCCAGTTTGTTGAGGAGATGTCTGCTGCATTTAGACCTCTCGACGCATAGTCAGCAGGGTTTTCTGTTGTGTCTATGTAGTGCCACTGGCTGGGGCTGGTGTGTTCTCTGATCATTTGCACACGATTGGCAACGAAGACATGGAACCTTCTTGCTTCATTATTGATATAAGCCAGGACAACTTGGGAGTCAGTCCAGAAAAATTCAGCTTGGATCGACATTTCAAGCTCGTTTCTCAGCATGACACTTGATCTTGCAGCGACCACTGCTGCTGAAAGTTCCAATCTTGGAATGCTTGTGAGTTTTGTAGGCGCAACTCTAGCCTTTGCCATCACGAGGCTGCAGTGAACTTCACCATCTTCATTCTTGCTTCTCAGATAGGAACACGAGCCATATCCTATATTGCTGGCATCCGAGAAGTGGTGGAGTTCCCTTGTGACAGTTTTGCAGAAGCCTTGTGGTTGGTAACATCTCGGTATTGAGACTTCCTTCAGCCCTTGTAGGTCACTCTTCCATCTCTCCCACCATGGACTTAAGTCTTCGGGAAGTGGGTCATCCCAGCCAATGCCTTGATGGCACAGCTCCTGGAGGATGCACTTTCCGGTTAAGATAAATGGAGCCACGAATCCGACTGGATCGTACAAGGAAGCAATGATGGATAGGATGCCACGACGTGTGGAGGGCCTGGTCTGAGGGTTTACATTAAAGCTGAAGGTGTCTTGTTCAAGGGACCACTGAATACCAAGAGCATGTTCTGCATTTAGGTCCAGATTGAGGGGTTCAGATGTGACTGCTCTCTCAGTTGGGTCCACAGAGTCCAGAACTGACCTTTCATTTGAGTTGAACTTGTGTAGATGCAAACCTCCTCTCTTGCACAACTCGCGTGCTTCAGCAATCAACTCCTTTGCTTCTTCTACAGAGGGGACGCTGATAAGCCCATCATCGACGTAGAAGTTCCTTTCAACAAAGGCTGATGCTGATGGATACTCTCCCTTGTGTTGACGTGCTAAGTACTTCAGACCAAAGTTGGCACATCCGTGTGATGAAGTGGCGCCGAATAGGTGGACAGCCATTTGATACTCTTGAGGCTCTGCTTCGAGGTCTCCATCTTCCCACCAGAGAAACCGTAAGTAGTTTCGTAGTTCAGGAGAAACGTAAAACTGGTGGAACATTTTCTCGATGTCACATATGATGGCTACAGCCTCTTTCCTAAAACCACATAGCACTCCAAGGAGAGTGTTAATCAGATCAGGACCTGTTAGCAATGTATCATTTAGTGAGATGCCACGGAACTTCGCTGAACAGTCAAAGACGACCCTTAGCTTCTCTGGCTTCTTGGGATGGAACACCCCATGGTGTGGTATGTACCACGTAGTTTGCTGTCCTGTTGCAGGAGAGGCTGGCTCTGCGTCACCTTTCTTTATCATATCCTTCATGAAGGCCTTGTACTGTTCTTTATACCGCTCGTTATTTTTTCAATCTTTTCTTTAAGTGCTGCAGTCGAACTGTTGCCAGCTTCTTGTTGTCTGGTAGCAGAGGAGGCTCTGTGCTCTTGAAAGGGAGGGGCATTTCATAGTGTCCATCTTTCCTTTGAATTATGTTGTCACTCAGAAGCTGAATGAAGCGAACGTAGTCTTGAGACACATACTTGTCTTTGTCTGCATACTTCCTTTCATTGAAGTCTGATTCCAAGACCTTCAGCACATCGTTGTTTGATGGCGCAGGTATTTCCTTCACTGTCACTCGATGGACGAATCTCTGGTTTCCCTGGTGATCCAGATGTGGATTGGATGAGCCTACTATACTCCAGTCAAGTTCCGTTCTCAGGGCGAATGGATCATTTTCGCCTCCTGTGATGACTTCCTGGGGGGCTAACGCCAACGGGCAGTCACTTCCAATTAATAGTCCCACCTCACAGTCCTTCAGCAGCGGAAGTTTGTTTGCTAGATGCTTTAGGTGCGGCCAGAGCAGCGCTGTTTTGGAAGTCGGAATGTAGGACTTGTCAACCGGGATGAAGCCACGAGTGTAGGCTTGGCGTAGCTGAATCTGTTTTTCAGACTGTAGTCCTTGTACTCGTAGACCGTAGACACTTTTGCTGGCTATGGGTGTGTCAACAGCTGTCATGGTGCTTAGTTTGAGCTGTACTGGTTTAGTCTCCACGTTCAGCTCTTCGAGTAAGTCTTCCAAGACGAATGTCGAGTCACTCTGCGTGTCTAGAAGTGCATACGTTACAACTTCTTTCTGTGGTTCATTTGCAGATGACATGAAAACAGGGACGATGCTTGATGTGGCGAAGACGTGCTGCGTCACTGCATGGGACGTCACTTTGATCTCCTCCTGACTAGTGCCTTTGTCTGTGGAAGTGGACTGTTTCTCTTTTGATTCCACAGATCGGTTCTCTCTCTCTTCATGTAGACAGGTGGGGTGACGTCTGCCGCATATGACACAAGTGTGTCGCGTTTTGCAATCCTTACTGTTATGTCCCTTTCTCAAACATCCGTAGCACAAATTGTTTTCCCGTATGCTGGCTTTCTTGTCTTCCAGAGATTTGCTGCAAAGGTAGGGCACTTCACGACACCGTGCATCTTATCTTGGCAGATAGGACAAGGTGGCCTTGCCTTTGTGTTGAACACTTTCTCAACCCTTTCCGTGGGATTGTCCCTTTTAGTGTTTGTGTGAAGTGCTCTAGCTCTTTTGGACTGCCTGTCATCTGTGGCCTTGATCAGAAGTGGAGAGGCGACAGGGTTACAGGCTATCCGAGCCTCCTTTTGGATGAACTTTGTGAAACAGGAAAAGCTTGGGTAATCCCCGGATTCGTCCAACCTTTCCGTGACGATTCTGCTCCATCTGCGTGTGATCCAGTCAGGTAATTTCTTTAGCAACTTGTGGTTCTCTTCACAGTCGTCCAAGATGGCCAATCCCTTCACATGAGGCATTGCTTCAACGCATCCTTGCAGGAAGTCAGCAAACTCTCGAAGTGCAGCGGGATCACTGGTACCAATATTGGGCCATTTCATGAGCTTGTCTCTAAAGGCCCTTTGCACAATGAAGTGGTTTCCGTACCTTTCTTCCAGGACCTTTAAGGCCCCCTGATATGCTTCTTCAGAGTTTCTATAGAAGAATCCCTCTACAGCTTTACGTGCTTCTCCGCTCAGATAGGTTTTTAAGTAGAACATTTTTTCATGAGCTGGGAGAGGCTGGTGGTCTATGAGGGCCATTAAGGACATCTTCCAGTCTACATACTTTAGGGCTTTGCCAGAGAACTTTGGTGGCTCAGGAGCAGGCAGGCGACTCATACTGAGTGAGTTAATGAGTGCTTGGGTAAGGCTGTCTGTCTCAGGAGATGCTAGCGCATTGGCGTGTGCTTGTGGAGGCTGGTATGCGTTGGCTCTTGGATTGAGCTGGCTTTTGAATTCAACTGCAAGATCAGTCTCTTTTAGCCAGTCTTTGGAGTCATGTTCGAGGCTCTTGTATGCGTTTACTCTCGCCTCCGCTATTCTTACTTCTGACTCTGCTTGAATTTGCTGTAGTCTTTTCCTGACGCATATTTGCCTCTAACCTTTTAAGAGCTACTTGCCTTTCTTCTTCTAACCTTTAAAGAACTAGCTGCTTCTCTTCTTCTAACTTGCTAAGAACTTCTTCTTGAGCTTGTATTTGATATACTGCTTTAATCCTTTCTTGTTGAGCTGCGAGTTCTGCTCCCGCATCTACATGTTTGCTTGAGCCCTGTGAGTGGATGGAATTTTCTGATAGAGAGAGTACAGTATCTGTCCTTGTATGTCCGAAGATAGATCCGTACTCATCCTTCTTAAGTGCCATCCTCACTCGTAGTTTCTCAAGTTCTGGATTGAAGGCCTCATCTACAGTTTCTAGCCGCTGCCTTATTTTTCTGCCACATGGGCTAGTTTCAGTATTTCAGAAAAAAAATGTACAGACAAAAATGTTTCACAAAATGTGAATTACATAGACTTTATTTATTATTTTAAAATTTCATATTGAAGGTGGAGAAAATGTGGACGGGAACATCAGCCAAAGTACAGCAATTAAAGTCTCATTTTATATATATATATATTGATATTATACAGAAACGCAGTATAACAGAATAATGCAACATAGACGAATTTATCATGCAGTGAGAACGAATGCCATTATTAAAGCATAAGACCCAATTAACACAAACAAGTGCCTTTTAAGTTTGAAGAAGAAAAATGTGGACAAAGAAAAAACCTGCTCATGATTCAAAACATACATTAATTTAATATTAATTAAAAATAATAATAATAATTAAAATAATAATATTCTTCTTCTTTTGGCTGCTCCCATTAAAGTTTGCCACAGTGGATCATCCGTCTCCATACCACCTTGTCCTCTACATCTGCCTCTTTCACACCAACTACCTGCATGTCTTCCTTCACCACATCCATGAACCTCCTCCTTGTCCTTCCTCTTTTCCTCCTACCTGGTGGCTCCATCCTCAGCATTCTTCTACCAATATAATTCATGTCCCTCCTCTGCACATGTCCAAACCATCTCAATCTCGCCTCCCTCACCTTGTCACCAGAACATCCTACATGGGCTGTCCCTCTAATAAACTCGTTTCTAATCTTGTTCATCCTCGTCACTCCCAACGAAAACCTTAACATCTTCAGTTCTGCTACCTCCAGTTCCACCTCCTGTCTTTTACTCAATGATACTGTCTCTAATCCATACAACATCGCAGATCTCACCACAGTCCTATAAAATTTCCCTTTCATTTTTGCAGATACCCTACTATCACAAATCACTCATGTCACTCTTCTCCACAAACTCCACCCTGTTTGCACGCTTTTCTTTACTTCTCTAACACACTCTCCATTACTTTGCACTGTTGACCCCAGGTATCTGAACTCCTCCACCTTCTCCACCTCTTCTCCCTGTAACCGCACCACTCCACTGCCCTCTCTATCATTCACACACATGTACTCTGTCTTACTCCTACTGACTTTCATTCCCCTTCTCTCCAGCGCATATCTCCACCTCTCCAAACTCTTCTCAACCTGCTTACTGCTCTCACCACAAATCACAATATCATCCGCAAACATCATAGTCCAGGGAGACTCCTGTCTGACCTTGTCCATCAACCTGTCCATCACCACTGCAAACAGGAAAGGGCTCAGGGCCGATCCTTGATGCAGTCCAACCTTCACCCTGAACCAGTCTGTCGTTCCTACTGCACACTTCACTGCTGTCACACTGTTCTCATAAATGTCCTGCACCACCCTCACATATTTCTCTGACACACCTGACTTCCTCATACAATACCACAACTCCTCTCTTGGCACCCTGTCGTATGCTTTCTCTAAATCTACAAATACACAATGCAATTCCTTCTGACCTTCTCTATACTTCTCACAACATCCTCAAAGCAAATAAGGCATCTGTGGTGCTCTTCCTCGGCATGAAACCATACTGTTGCTCACAGATGGTCACCTCCTCTCTCAGCCTGGCTTCCACTACTCTTTCCCATAACTTCATGGTGTGGCTGATCAACTTAATTCCCCTGTAGTTACTGCAGGTCTGCACATCTCCCTTATGCTTAAAGATCCGTACCAGCACACTCCTTCTTCATTCCTCAGGCATCCTCTCACCTTCCAGAATCTTGTTAAACAATAATAATAATAATAAAACAAATTACAAAGTAAAGCCATTCATAAGGTAAATAAAGCAGTTCTACTAATTATGGACACCAAACACCAGTATAAAATCACCATGTCAGTGAATAAAACACAAAGAAAGTTTGGATTTTATTACCAAATTAAACCAAGATGCTGCTAAAATAACGTTAAATGTAAGGTTTAATTCACAATTGAGGATTTTAAGTTTAATATGTTAATCTCTAATTATTGTAGCTTGCAACTTGAGTCATCTAAAAAAAAAAAAGAGGTGTGTTTAGTCTAAGATTTAAGGAACAACTTTCACAGGTTACATAAATGAAAGCACACCAAACTGAAAGCATAGACGTTTATGTTAAGATCTTTTGAAATGAGTAGGCTTTTAATAGAGTCATTGGGTGCTAAATAACTAGAAGATGTTTATTTTGTAAAACAGACTGAAATAATGATAAACGGTCTTTCAGAAATGATATGTTTGACTTTCCTGGTTTTCTACGGCTTTATGGAATCACAATCAGGTAAGACAGATTTACCCTGTGTGTGTGTGTGTGTGTGTGTGTGTGTGTGTGTTATATTTTAATTAAATTCTATTTTAATTCTTAGCTTACTTTTCAGTTTGATCTTTTGTGAGTTTTAAAATCTAAGAACTGATCTCCGTTCCTATTTTTAATCATGATACAATGAATACAATTAGTAACTGAGACAAACAAATCAGTAAGTGAATAAACCAAATGCCACCATTCTGCAAACTTGCCTGAACAAGTGTCACACATTCCATATGAAAGCAAAGAGAAGATTCTGAGTCTCTCCCTAAAACAAGTCAGAATCTGTCATGGAGTCTGAATCATGCATTCAGGCAATGTGTAAAAACACCCTTTAACGTAGCCAGACTTCATTTTATTCCTGATTGTGTTTTGCAACAGCCTGCACTAAAATGGAATTATTTATACTGCAGAAACAAAATCAATTATAAATAGGAAGCATGAGCCATTGTCTTATTTCTTATTAATTAATTTATTTATTAAATTAAATATCACATTTGCACAAACATTTTCATGCTTTGCTATAAAACTTGGAATTAAGCTTAAGTTTGTTCCTTTTAAATGTTCATCATTCATTTGAACAGCATTAGAAACACATGCTCTGCATGTTGCAAAAGATCCCTGAATCCAACTGTTCCAAGCTTCACATCCAAACAGATTTAAGGCTGTAATTGTTGAACAGAGAAAAAGAGTAAAAAGAGTCTAAACTGTGTAAATGTTTGCTTATTCATTTTTTTACTACCCTGAATTCTTTCAAGATTGCATTAAGACTACAACAAATATGTCAATGATATTGCACATATATGAGAACAAAGCGATGTTTTGTATTTGTAGTTGCCCTGCTTATATTCTTTCCTATTCTGAGAAAAAAATCATTATAATTTATAGCAAGGTTTTTTTTTTTTTTTTTTTTGTTCCAGGGGCACTGCCTCTGTGCTTTAATCCCTTCCTAATAAGTTTGGATATGTGAGAAACAGAATTTTATTGCTCTAGTGTATATGTGACAGATATGCCTGTTTCTTATTTAATTGACTTTTAAATAATTTCAAAGTATTTCCACAATTCTATACTTACCATTACACTTGCACACTTACACAAACAAAAAGCATCCATGCAACAAAGTTAGCATCTTTTGTGCTAAGACATCTAAAATGCCACCCGACTTTATTGTAACAGCTTTAATAATTTGGCTAAAGTTAGCCCTCTAGCTATATTTAAATTATTCTACAGCTTACATGTTCTGTAATATGTAAATTACTTTAGTGATAAGGATGAATGTATATAAATACAAAGCAAATATAAATATTGTGAATAAAAAAATGTATGTAAATTATCTGTCAATCAATTCAAATTTTAAATCATGATTAATTACATGATTGTAATAAGTAACTCGTGAATGATCACAACTTAATCGCACATTTTTATCTTCTCTAAATGTACCTTAAATTAGTACTTTTCAAGTTTTTAATACTTTAATCAAAATTGCCGTGGAAACAAATGGATGCTTTATGCAAATTTATGTTTATTAGTAAAACCATACTCAACATAGATCATGAAGAAACAATATTGCTATTATTGCTATCTGTATTACTCTGCTTTTACAATTTCTATAATAATATTTACAATGTTTTATTAACAGACTGTTTACCTGCCACAGAGAAAAACGCAGCATTAGTTACACTGCATTTAGCTTAAGATTGTATTTACTCACAATAAAAGTTTTTCCTTCCTTAATTGTTTTTGTTGATTGTAAATCTTTATTTATAAAGTTTGTGGAGCACTGTTGTTAGCACAATACTCAGGGCACTGTTTATCCAACAGAACATAATCCAAAATCACAAAATTTGTGTTTCTGCCACCAGAACAGAGTATCCAATAAGTACCTGTACACTGAAATGAAAAATATGACATACATAAAATAAAGTCTGCCTTTTTACAAATTAAAAGTGTATATATATATATATATATATATATATATATATATATATATATATATATATATATATATATATATATATACAGTGCCCTCCACAATTATTGGCACCCCTGTTTAAGATGTGGTCATGGACTTCTAAAAATTCTCCTTTTTTTAAAACAACATAGAACCCAAATGCAAAAAAAGAGAAAAATCCAACCTTTCATTTAAGTACATTACTTTGGTGGTAAAAAAATCACACATTTAGAGAAAAAAAAAACTTGAAATCATGTGTGCCACAATTATTGGCACCCCTGATGTTAATACTTTGTACAACCTCCTTTTGCCAACAAGACAGCACTTAATCTCCTCCTATAACATTTCACAAGATTGGAGAACACAGAGAGAGGGATTTTTGACCATTCTTCTTTCTAGATCATCCAGTGTCCTGGGTCCTCTCTTATGCACTCTTCTCTTTAGCTCGCCCCACAGGTTTTTGATTGTGTTGAGGTCTGGGGACTGAGATGGCCATGGGAGGACCTTGAGTTTGTGACTGCTGAACCACTTTTGTGTAGATTTTGCCACATGTTTTGGATCATTATCCTGCTGAAAGACCCAATGACGACCCATCTTCAGCTTTCTGGCAGAGGCCATCAGGTTTTTATTTAAAATATCCTGGTACTTCAAAGCGTTCATAATGCCATGCACCCTAACAAGGTTCCCAGGGCCTTTGGAAGAGAAACAGGCCCACAGCATCACAGATCCTCCACCATACTTCACGGTGGGCATGAGGTGCTTTTCGGCATACTCATCTTGTTCAGACCCACTTAGAGTGTTTGTTGCCAAAAAGCTCAATCTTAGTCTCATCTGACCAAAGCACACAATCCCAGTTGAAGTCCCAGTACCACTTAGCAAACTCCAGACGTTTACGTTTGTGAGTGTTAGTGAGAAAAGGCTTTTTCCTTGCATGCCTCCCAAACAGCTTGTTGGCATGTAGAGAGCGTCTGATGGTTGTTTTGGAGACTCTGTGACCCCAAGATGCCACTCTTTGATGCAATTCTGTGACGGTGAGCTTGGGAAATTTTTTTACTTCTCTTACCATCCTCCTCACTGTGCGTTGTGGCAAGATAAACTTGGGCCTCTTCCAGCCTTGTTTGTCACTGTTCCAGTTGTTTTAAACTTCTTAATGATTCCTCTGACTGTAGATACCGGCAAGTTAAGGCGAGTGGCTATTTTCTTGTAGCCATTGCCTGACTTATGAAGGTCAACACACATCTGCCTTACTTGAATGGTGTGTTCTCTTGTCTTTGCCATGTTGACAAATGGGTAAGAGAATTAGGCCTCTGTGTCACGTCATATTTATACCCCAGGGAAACAGGAAATCATGAATTACTAATTAAAAGTCCCTAGATACCCTGACCAACCTTAGCAACTACAGAAAAATATAAAAAAAAAAAATAAAAAAAAAAAATAATTTCAGAGGAATTGTTAGGGGTGCCAATAATTGTGGCACACATGATTTCAAGTTTTTTTTTTTTTCTAAATGTGTGATTTTTTTACCACCAAATTAATGTACTTAAATGAAAGGTTGGATTTTTCTCTTTTTTTACATTTGGGTTCTATGTTGTTTTAAAAAAAAAGGAGAATTTTTAGAAGTCCACGACCACATCTTAAACAGGGGTGCCAATAATTGTGGAGGGCACTGTATATATATATATATATATATATATATATATATATATATATATATATATATATATATATATAATGTACATACATAATGTAATATATTCAGCATTATTTTTTCTCCACAACACAGCACAATTACAGGTGTTTGGTCCAGATGTTCCTCTTATTGCTGTAGCTGGTAAAGATCTGGTTTTGCCCTGTTATATCAAACCCAGCACCAGCGTTGTGGAAATGACAGTACGATGGCTCAAACAAGAAACAGATCACATGTTAGTGCATCTCTATAAGGATCATGAAGACAGAAATGAAGACCAGGCTCAGTCCTACAGAAGAAGAACATCATTGTTCAAAGAGGAGCTACAGAAAGGCAACGCTTCACTCCGACTCTCAGATCTCCGAGTCTCTGATGAAGGAGAATATATGTGTTACATTGAGGACGAATCCTGGTCTGATGGCATCACTTTTTATGTTACTGTTAATGGTAAGCTCTTACTTGCACTGAAAGTTTGTACAAGGAAATGAATACTACACTAAATTTAAATTTCCCCAAACATTATGCATAATAGTTTGTGAATACATTTGACTACTATACAACATGTGTTCTTAAACGTGGAGCAGCAAAACAATTAGTAAAAAAAGATAATGCCTCATTTCCAGTATTAAATAATTTATTTTTCCTCATTAATGCATTAATGCTGGTTATTACATTAACATGTGTTACATTTTTCCACTAATTTTGGGTACCTCATTTAAGAACAATGTTTTTTAATTCATATATTTGTCTTCTGATGCCCAAATCTTTATTTATATTTTGATAATCAATTAAACAGACGATTAATATATATTTAACAATTTATATATATATATATATATATATATTCCGATTGGTTTTTTTTTATCAGATGTTTTGCTTATTATAACTATATAAAACTGTAATACTTAGAGTATTTATGTATAAAGGTGTACTTGAAAATGCAAAAGCCACAATTTGATCTTAAATTTTTATATTTTAAACATTATAGTGGCTACTATAAGCTTTTAAAAAAAAGTTAAATATAATACAACATTATTTTGACATACATTTTGTTCAGTTGTAAACATCTAAATATATAATAAATTAAATTCTTTATATTAATTAAATGATACTGTATGCATAAAAATTAAATATACAAACATTAAAAACGAGCATTTGAACACAGTAAAGCCGCAGTAATTCATGTTTGAAAACAGATAAGTTACTGCTGTAGAAGACAAATGCTATAAAAAGAGAGTGGAACAGAGAAACGCAGCGAGCTAACAGGCTTGATTTTTTTTTTAAAAGGACAAAATATACATTGGTATACAAATGCATAAGCATTCGAGGAAAACCACAACAGTGACTAATAAATGTAATCGTTTACTGCTGCTGTTAATTGCTGCGTTAGATTTTGTGTTTGTTTAATTGAAAGCAAAGCTGATTGCACAGACTGATGCTCGCGAGTCATGACAGAACAAACAGTTTGCACATTAGCACCTTATTAAACTGTACCATTTTCACATGATGATATTTATACAGTTTTTGTTTACCGTGCTGATGTTTTGACTTCATCCGTGGCACCAGTGTGTTTTCTTTTCATGTGCTCGTGAATGACTGTCGTACTTCAATCCCACATGAGCTCCACTTTGCATAACTTGCAGATTACAGTCATCTCCCCTTTAAACTAAACTGTAGAACTGCTGTTTCACTTCCCTCTTAATTTTATTAACTATTCTACACTTCAGAATGTATTTCAATTCTAAAGCTGAAATTGCGGAATGAAAAAAAAACCTTCAATTGGTCTTTTTGGAGGTTTAATGTTTCTTGTTGTTTTTTTTTTTTTGCTTGATCACTGGGTGTTATCAGTATGTCCTTTAAAGCAATAATTTTTTATTGATTGTAGCTTTGGGAAGACACCCGGTGATAATGATGGACAGTTATGATAACTCAGGAGGGATTCACCTACTGTGTGAGTCCAGAGGCTGGAACCCTGAACCTGTGATTCTGTGGCTGGACAGAGAAGGAGACATTCTGCCTGCTGAAGACACACAGATACACACAGACACTGAGGGCTTTAAAGTGAAACTCAGCATCACTGTTCATGATAATAGCAACCACAACAGATTCTACTGCAGACTTCTACAAGAACCTCACATGAGGGAGACGGAAATTATCATTAATCGTAAGTTTCAAAGTTTGAATAAACCTCAGATTTGACATTTGACATTTTACTTTAGTCATTTTGTATCAGAGTGTGTAATTAATTTGTATTTTACCTATTGATTAATCTGCTGCATTGCTCTGGGTAAGTGTTGGTTTTGCAGTTAATTAATTAATTGTTGTACACTTTTAATGATATATGTAATGTGATGAATATGTTTTCATTTTAGGTAAAGTCTTTGGTGCTTGGAAGTGGGTTGTTGGAATTTCAGTTTTAGCATGTCTTATTGCTGTTGGATGGATAATAACTTCAGTTATTTTACACAAAAAAGGTACTATTACATTACATATTTAAATTATAATGCATTTATACCATTGCTTTAGTCCACACATTAGCTGAGTAATTTGATCACGTGTTAGGAGAAAGAGAAAACCTTTAACAGGAATTTTGGTAGGAAAGTCAATTTATAATGTCCATTGGGATCTGAAAAGGTCCTGAAAAGCCCTGCTGTGATCACTTAGATCCCAAGGTAAATCAGATTCCTGGGCCCTTGATCCTCAACTGCTCTGTTGTACAATTGAGATGATTATAATTAATGACATAATTCACTGTCCTGCGGTTTTCCTTGGACTAAGTCAATGTGGTCATGAAATGGAAGACAGTGTAGCATCCATCCTGTGCAATCTATTATAACCATACTGTGGATATTGTTCGAAATGTACAGGAGGTTTTCTTTACCAACAGTGATCACCCTGTGTAACAATTCTGCACTGTGCTATTATATTATTTCAGCTTGGAATCTACTCAGTCAATAAGCTCAATGGCCATGTTTTTTTTGTTTTATTTTTGCACATGTTGGCATCCTTTAAACAACAATGTTTTTAATTTACTATTTAATTGCACCATGTTATATTATATAACTGCATTCATTGTGAACACTTTTCTGACCTGTTGATCTGCTCTGCTCAGAGGTAGCAAATGTACACACATCCTTCACTTAAGTAAAAAGTAGCCATTACTACTACCTGTTTTAGTGTCACACTGGTAACTGGACCTCACTGAACGAATTTCTAATTTTGTTTTCTAATGAATGTATTCAGGCTGAACAACCACCATATAGAACATAAGCACAGAAAAAATGATGATGATGATGATGATGATGATGATGATGATCAGGGACGTCTCTGTTCTCAGTCATGACATCGGTGTTGTTTACTCAGTTTACATCGGTGACTCCCTCCGTCTCATCCATGTTTGCTGCCTTCTATCTTGCTCGTTGTTAGCTTCATAGGCTAGCCCACGTCTCTGGTGCATGATAGCCATGACATGTACATAATTGGTAGGTTAAGAAAGCCAAGAAATAACAGAAAATCGGTTGATGGACTAAAAAAAGGTTCATAATGAAAAGAAAAAAATATTGACATTTCACCAAATAGATTAAAACTAATGTAACGAGCCTGGTTTGAAAATTTAGAGATAGATATTTGTGAAAAAAGATTTAATGAGTAAAAGTAAAAATTGTCCAAAAAATCATTTGTGAAGTACTAATACCAAAAGAAATGTACTTAAGTACACTAACAAAGTATTTGTACTTCTTTACTTTCCACCTCTGAATCTGCTGCATGTCTGTTTTTACACTCTCACCTTCATTTACTTTGTCATTTCAACAACACAAATGTATAGTATAAATTATAAAATATAGAATTGAGATTGAGATATGAAAATTTATTTAGTATTTTATTATTGAAAATAAATAGAGTATATTAATCAATAGCTTTTCTCTTTTCAGAGAAGCAGAGACAGAAAGTGGAATACAGTAAGTAAACCCAAGTTTGTAAAACATTTAGGACTTTTGTCAACAAAATCTCTTTGAAATTTCTTTCCCTAAAACTTGAGCAGAAATTAGAAAGAGAAACAGGTTATAATTTGTTTTATTTCTCACAGCTTATAATTTTACTCACATTGAATTCAATAGATTCAGTTCACCAACTAAAAATACATCCAGTCTAACCTGTCTGGACAAAAAAGTCACACATTCACAATATATAGTTGCATTGAGCTCTGATTTCCACTGAGAGTTGCATTACTTTTTTGCTCAGTCTCAATCTGACCAACTACACCAACCTTAAATCATACCCAATATAATACAATAACCACCCTACATTACTTCAGAGTTTATTCCCAATTCTGTAAGATTTTGTCTCATTGGGCATCTGGAAAGGTTCTTGCTTTCACTATTGAACACAGCCATGACTTCTTCTGTTAATGTTTTACAGTATTACTTCATCATGCATTCTAAAGACCTCTGATCACAATCTTTTTGTTTTTTCATTGATTCTTTTTTCACTCCACATTTCTTTGGCGAAGTTGAGAGTTCACAAATATCCTTACAGATTTTAAGAATGCTTCAGATGGATAATCCTTAATCAATTCAGCAATATGGGCATATTATGTGATATGCCCAGCAATATGGGCAATTTGTGGCATATGTATTTCCATAGGGATGTTTAAAATATGAGAAGTTACACACAAAGAATCATTGCCACCAAAAATATAGTAATTACTGCAATAGTGATCTAATCATAGGTTCTTAAGTATCATTTGAATCCAACCAGCAAAGTTTTTTTGGCCAGGCAGTGTAATCAGGGACAAACATCTTCATGGAACGAGACAATGATCCAAAATTCACTGACAAATCAACAAAGTACTTTATCAAATGAACAAAGTGGAAGGTTGTACACTGGCCAAGTCAGATTTCAGTAATTAAATCAATTAAGAAGGAACAAACTGAGGCACACACACCAAAAATTATTTTACAAAAAGATGTTGTGCTACAGGTCTGGAAATGCATCACAAAAGAAAATGAAATCTTCTGTAGGTAACTGAGTTTGTCTGTAGTGTAAATGTTACTGTTTACTTTTTTAACTGTATTTGGATAACTACATAACATTATTGTTTATTTACAAATTTCACAGTATTATCAGACAAAAAGAAGTTTGCAGGTAAGAAAGATTTTAACTTTACTCTCAATGACTGATAAATCAATTGACTTTCTGTTAGGCGGGAGTGAATGAGGCGGAAGCCAATAACGGACGCTGGAGTGGAGCGAGTGGAGTGTTTATGTGCTGTGTGTGTAACGAGCTCCGGACGGGCGGGGTGTGCACAGGAGAAGAAGCAGGGAGCTCCCTGACACCACCCCCTCCCCCAGTGGCGGCACCAGACGCCCTGACCCGGCAACGAGGCCGGCCCCTCGTCCGGGGCGCCGGGCAGCGTGAATGCGAGGCATGGAACACCACCAGCAGCGCAGGGTCTGGCACGTCCCGCCAGACCACCCATGACCGCTCCACTGGTCCATACCCCTCCCAGTCCACCAGGTATTCGAGGCGACCCCTGCGCCGTCTGGAATCCAGAACCTCCCTCACCACATAGACACCGGGCTGCCCCACGACCTCTGGCTGGGCAGGCGCAGCGGGGCCACCTGGGGGGTTAAAGAGACAGGAGAGGCACAAGGTTTGAGCAAGGACACATGGAAGATAGGGTGAATGCGGTACCTCGGCGGCAGTTCGAGCTGGTAGGACACGTCGTTGACCTGGTCGGCAATTCTGAACGGCCCAATGAACCGGGGGCTCAGCTTGCGGCAGGGCAGCTTCAGCTTCAGGTCCTTTGTGGACAGCCACACTAGGTCCCCTGGACGGAAGTGTGGAGAGTCCAGCCGTCGTGCGTCAGCGTGTCGGCGGGTGTTGCAGAGGGCTCAACGCAGCTGGGTGTGTGCTGATTCCCAAACCCGATTGCTCTCCCGAACCAAAAGTCCACTGAGGGCACATTGCTCGGTTCGTCCGACCAGGGGAACAGGGGTGGCTGAAACCCCAGCACGCACTAAAACGGGGTGAGCCCCGTAGAGTCCTGGCAAAGCGAGTTCTGTGCATACTCGGCCCACAGTAGAAAACGACACCACTCCCCCTGGTCCTGGCCACAGTAAGTCCTCAGGTAGCGGCTCAACTCCTGGATCTTCCGCTCTGCCTGGCCGTTGGACTGCGGATGGTAACCCGACATCAGATGCAGGAGCGGCCTCTTGTCGTGCTGCGGTGCATATTTCCTGGTCAATTTTCCAGACGATTGGCCCCAGGATGAGTGCAGGAGGCAGGATAGGCTCTGAGTCGCCAGGGTCGTCCGGTCCGTGTACCCTGGACAGGGTTAGGCCTTGCCGTTCAGTGCACCGGCTCGGTAGGTGATGTGGAACCGGAACCGGGTGAAGAAGAGAGCCCAGCATGCCTGTCGGGGGTTAAGCCTCCGAGCCTCCCGGAGGTACTGG
The DNA here is from genome assembly GCA_039877035.1 of Silurus lanzhouensis. NCBI lineage: Eukaryota > Metazoa > Chordata > Actinopteri > Siluriformes > Siluridae > Silurus > Silurus lanzhouensis. The sequence goes on from JBCEWE010000142.1 coordinate 693,710, forward strand.
AGGTTCTTGTGGTCGGTGACCACTTTGAACGGGTGCTCAGCTCCTTCCAGCCAGTGTCTCCACTCATCCAAGGCCAGCTTGATGGCCAGGAGCTCGCGGTTGCCGATGCCATAGTTCTTTTCGGCGGTGGAGAGCTTATGGGAGAAGAAGACACACGGGTGGAGCTGGGGAGGTGTTCCCGACCGCTGGGAGAGAGTAGCCCCTACCCCGGTCAAGGAGGCATCAACTTCGACCACGAAAGGCTTTCGGGGGTCGGGGTGACGCAGGACTCGGGCGCTACAGAACCGACGGCGGAGCACATGGAACGCCTCCTGAGCCTCTTTGTTCCGCCTCAGGATTCGGGCCTTACCCCCTTAGGAGCGAGGTGAAGGGGGCGGTGATCCTGCTGTAACCCTGGATGAATCTGCGATAAAAGTTTGCGAACCCCAGAAAACGCTGAAGCTCCGTGATTGACTCAGGGACAGACCATTCCCTCACTGCCTAAACCTTCCTCTCGTCCATCTGGATCCCCTCCGCACTGATGATGTAACCCAGGAAGTGAATCGTTGGGCGGCAGAACTCTCACTTCGAGAGGTTCAGGTAGAGCCGGTGAGAACGAAGGACCTTCAAGGCGGCACGCACGTGTCTCTGGTGTTCCTCTAGGTCTCGTGACTAGATCAAGATATCGTCTATGTAGACCATGACGAATCTCTGGATGTAGGGCCGAAGTACTTCGTTCATGAACCCCTGAAAGAAAGCTGGAGAGATAGAGAGGCCATACGGCATGACCCGGTACTCATAGTGCCCCGAGGGCTTGATGAAGGCCGTCTTCCACTCGTCTCCCCTCCTGATGCACACCAGGTTGTAAGCGCTCCGGAGATTGAGCTTGGTGAAAACCCGCGCCTCCCTCAGGTCCTCCAAAGCAGTGGGCACGAGCGGGAGGGGGTACAGAAGAGGAGCGATCTGCGAGTTTAGCTTTCTGTAGTCGATACAGGGGCGCAGACCTCCGTCCTTCTTTTCCACAAAGAAGAAGCTCGACGCTGCTAGGGAGGACGAGTGCGTGATAAACCCCTGACGGAGAGCCTGCTGCACAGATTCCTCCATTGCTCAGTGCTCAGGAGCGGACAGCGGGTATACACGGCCCTTGGGTAGCTTCGCACCGGGGAGCAGGTCAATGCAGCAGTCCCAAGGTCGATGGGAGGGTGGCGCCTATCACCACCCCTGGGATCCGTGTGTGAAGTCGGGAGAGACAGGGCTCCTTACAGTGGGGACTCCAGGATGTCACAGGGGAGTTCCACTGACTGTGGAACTCTCCAGGACCAGGAACCGGATATCCTCTCGATGAAACAGCCCCACTTGTAGCGTTACCACCGGCGTGCAGTACTTCACCCACCCCTCACCCAGCGGGCGTCCCTGGATGGTCTGAACCGCTAGGTCCTGGAAGCCTCTCTCTCGGGGGAGGCGTAATTGGTCGAGGCAGGCCTGGGAGATGAAGTTCCCCACCGAGCCGAAGTCGACTAGTGCACACATAGAGATAGAGTGAGCGGGGGTTAGGAGAGATACGGTTAACTTAGACAGCGGTGAAATGTCTGTTGGCAGCTGCACAGTACTCACCGCAGCACGAGCAGGGCGTGTGGGGCACCGAGAGACAGAGTGCCCCTGTGATCGGCAGTACAGACACCTCCCCGCGGCCCGGCGGCGGGTCCTCTCTCTCCTGGACAGCCCAGCTGCATTGGTTCTATGAGGTGTTCCCGACCGCTGGGAGAGAGTAGCCCCTACCCCGGTCAAGGAGGCATCAACTTCGACCACGAAAGGCTTTCGGGGGTCGGGGTGACGCAGGACTCGGGCGCTACAGAACCGACGGCGGAGCACATGGAACGCCTCCTGAGACTCTTTGTTCCGCCTCAGGATTCGGGCCTTACCCCCTTAGGAGCGAGGTGAAGGGGGCGGTGATCCTGCTGTAACCCTGGATGAATCTGCGATAAAAGTTTGCGAACCCCAGAAAACGCTGAAGCTCCGTGATTGACTCAGGGACAGACCATTCCCTCACTGCCTAAACCTTCCTCTCGTCCATCTGGATCCCCTCCGCGCTGATGATGTAACCCAGGAAGTGAATCGTTGGGCGGCAGAACTCTCACTTCGAGAGGTTCAGGTAGAGCCGGTGAGAACGAAGGACCTTCAAGGCGGCACGCACGTGTCTCTGGTGTTCCTCTAGGTCTAGTGACTAGATCAAGATATCGTCTATGTAGACCATGACGAATCTCTGGATGTAGGGCCGAAGTACTTCGTTCATGAACCCCTGAAAGAAAGCTGGAGAGATAGAGAGGCCATACGGCATGACCCGGTACTCATAGTGCCCCGAGGGCTTGATGAAGGCCGTCTTCCACTCGTCTCCCCTCCTGATGCACACCAGGTTGTAAGCGCTCCGGAGATTGAGCTTGGTGAAAACCCGCGCCTCCCTCAGGTCCTCCAAAGCAGTGGGCACGAGCGGGAGGGGGTACAGAAGAGGAGCGATCTGCGAGTTTAGCTTTCTGTAGTCGATACAGGGGCGCAGACCTCCGTCCTTCTTTTCCACAAAGAAGAAGCTCGACGCTGCTAGGGAGGACGAGTGCGTGATAAACCCCTGACGGAGAGCCTGCTGCACAGATTCCTCCATTGCTCAGTGCTCAGGAGCGGACAGCGGGTATACACGGCCCTTGGGTAGCTTCGCACCGGGGAGCAGGTCAATGCAGCAGTCCCAAGGTCGATGGGAGGGTGGCGCCTATCACCACCCCTGGGATCCGTGTGTGAAGTCGGGAGAGACAGGGCTCCTTACAGTGGGGACTCCAGGATGTCACAGGGAGTTCCACTGACTGTGGAACTCTCCAGGACCAGGAACCGGATATCCTCTCGATGAAACAGCCCCACTTGTAGCGTTACCACCGGCGTGCAGTACTTCACCCACCCCTCACCCAGCGGGTGTCCCTGGATGGTCTGAACCGCTAGGTCCTGGAAGCCTCTCTCTCGGGGGAGGCGTAATTGGTCGAGGCAGGCCTGGGAGATGAAGTTCCCCACCGAGCCGAAGTCGACTAGTGCACACATAGAGATAGAGTGAGCGGGGGTTAGGAGAGATACGGTTAACTTAGACAGCGGTGAAATGTCTGTTGGCAGCTGCACAGTACTCACCGCAGCACGAGCAGGGCGTGTGGGGCACCGAGAGACAGAGTGCCCCTGTGATCGGCAGTACAGACACCTCCCCGCGGCCCGGCGGCGGGTCCTCTCTCTCCTGGACAGCCCAGCTGCATTGGTTCTATGTCCAGGGCAGCGGGTGCTTCCTGCAGAGCTTCAGGTTGAGGTGGAGTTGGGTGACATGCTGCCAAGCGCTGGGAGAGCCCAATGGATTTTTGTATAAAGCTCTCCAACCCCACTGAGTCCTCATGCACCGCCATTGCCTGCTAAATTTCCGGATTTAACCCCAGCGGATAAATACTGAGCAGCGCTGACTCATTCCAGCCACTAGATGCCGCCAGGGTGCGAAAATGGAGGCTGTAGTCGGTGATGCTGTCATTCCCCTGACGTAAGCTGAGCGGCTGGTCGGCCGTGGTAAGGACTCCGGAGGCGGCGCAAAAAACTTCCAGGAAGTGCGCAGTAAACTGAGCATAGGAGTGTGTAACTGGACCGGCGGCTTCCCACAGCGACTGCGCCCAAGCCAGCGCTCTCCCGGAGAGGAGGGAGATTAAAAAAGCCACCTTTGACCGTTCGGTGGGAATTGCTGTGGTTGCATCTTGATATACAAGTTCACCTGAAGCAGGAAGCCGCGGCATTCAGACGCTTCTCCGGAGAATGCTGCAGAGAGCGCCATGGAACTGCCGGTGAGCGCGGGGGGTGTTTGCAGAGACGCCGCGGACGGGAAAGCTGCTCGGAGCGGGGCGATGAGGTCCCAAATCGGATCGGATGCCGCTCGGGGTTGCTCTTCCATCGCGAGGTAAGCGCTGGGTAGATCCTCTCACTTGTTTTCTTTCTTTCCTTCTCTTTCGGTCCGTTATTCTGTTAGGCGGGAGTGAATGAGGCGGAAGCCGAGTCACCAGCAAACAGAGTTTAATGAAATAAACCGTCGTAGAGCGAACACACAGAGTCCAACAGTGACAATAACGGACGCTGGAGTGGAGCGAGTGGAGTGTTTATGTGCTGTGTGTGTAACGAGGGACAGGTGTGTGGAATCAGTATGATGGCGAGGAGCTCCGGACGGACGGGGCACGCACAGGAGAAGAAGCAGGGAGCTCCCTGACACTTTCACTTTAAACAGAAAAACTACTTTATTTATATTCTGTGTAAAAAATTTAATTATTATCCACTAAATGTCATAAAATGCAGATATCTTACACTCTAGTAAATTCACAGAAATTTGCAGAATTACTGCTAAACTGAGCAAATGAACAAATCAAATCCACTTTAAAAAGTGTTATACCCCAAATTTGTGCTGACTATGTAGTTTTTATATTAATTAAATTCTACATACATGTTTTAATAGAAAATGATAAATATCTAAGTAGAGACTTGAATAATGTTTTTTTTTTTTCTATTTTCAGAGCTGCAGAGTCAGAGCATTGAAGATGGTAATTGCACCACAAGTTTGTGAAATTTTCTCTATGAAGAATAGTGAGAAGATAAATGAGATTTATATTTTAAATAAGATGCAGGCTAAATAAGTTTAATTTAGCTTGCCATAAGTTTCATGAAAACATGTCATCATATTTCAGTACTTTTATTGGACATCATTTTGAAAAAAAAAATATATTGAATTTGTTCATTTGGCTTGTACTATTCATGTATAATGTAAATACAAAAATTGGTTATTGGACTGTTTTTGGGTAAACTAATAATAAATGCCTAATTTTTATATTTCACAGATTTATCAAAGATGAAGAAGTTTGCAGGTACCATTTTACCTTCAATAATATTAAATCAGCCGATTTTCACACGATTGTGTGTGTGTGTGTGTGTGTGTGTGTGTGTGTGTGTGTGTGTGTGTGTGTGTGTGTGTGTGTGTGTGTCTGAAAGAGAGAGAGAAATTGCTCTCTCAAGACACCTACTATTCCACACATTCTACTGCTCCCCCCCCCCTCTTTAACTAAACTATAGAATTACACAGCTGTTTCTCTTCTGCCATAAATTCTACACTATTCTATGCTTTTAAAATTATTCTAATTCTATAAATACCAGAATCTTATCTGAATAAATATTACTTTTAACTGTTTGCCATTTACAGCTGAAATTGCATATTAAAAAATAAAATCAGACCTTTAATCTGTACTTCTGGAGAGAAATAGAGACTGAATGTACAAGTACCTTTTGACATAATCAGTATTTTTTATGCCCAACACTTTACACTTTGGATTCAAATAAATTTTAAAACTTTTAAAAAGTTTTTGATAGTTCATCATTAAACAAAACAACACTTTTTTTGTGCACATTTTTGGCTGTCCCAGGATAAAGTTTATCAGCTGACACTTGAACCTCTTTTTTCTCTTATATTTTAAACCATGGAGAAAACTTGCATTGAAATATTCAGAATGTTCTTTAAGACTGAACAGTGGGGAACTGCCCAAAAAACTATCCAAAGGAAGGACACTAATTTCTTAAAAAGCCAGAAATGTGTTTTACAAATTGCCAAAAAATGTAATTTTTTAAAGGTGTTGATAAAAGAATGGGTTGATGGGTTATTTAATATGACAATAGAAATAATGAAGGTGCACAATAAGTAAAAAAATAATAATTTTAACGCATAACAGAGCCAGGATACATTAGCAATAGCAGGCACATTTGAATAATAAATATAAATAATAGTATAATAATATAAACATAAATAATGTTATGCACATAACCCAGTAAATAAATATAAAGAGGAAAAAGAAAACAAGGCGAATGTGTACCTTGAGGACAGTGTAAGATGGAAGCAGATGGTAAATTGTGCTCTCCTCTAAACATGCACATTAAATGAATGAAAAAAATGCTGACTCCATAGTGCTTTAATCTTACAACAGTGTGTTACTCACAAATCCACGGTGCTCAGTCTGTTACTTTGAACTCACATAATGTGTGTTTTTCCTATTAAGATAATAAATAACCAGCGTATATATTATATACTATTAGTATATATTATATACTAAATCCAGCAGGCATTTTATTTTAAATTGCCTGCTGGATTTAGTATATAATATAATATATAAAATAGTATTTTATAATATTTTATAAAAATAAAATAATATCTAATTATTGCAATACACCTTTTTGTTATATTTATTAAATTGAGTCATCAATACCGTTTATTCAAAACTAACAGCACTGAACTTGACTGAATGTCACTTCAATGTTATTAAAAGTTTCTATTGACTTAACCAGAAAGATACAGTTATTAATAATAAACTCCACAATCTGTAAAAACTCTGCAGCCCAAAAAAAAGAGGAAAAACTCAGAAAAATGTTCAATAACTGCAATTGGGTGAGAAATGAAACTGCTCTGAGACACTTCCAGTTTTATCTCCTTTTTGTTCTCCGCCTGTTTCTATCACCAGACACCATTTTTCCTGATGCCCCTGAACACAAACTGTGTCTCCAGAGTTCCAGCACAACAGATGAACCAAAATCACCATCCAACAACAAAAAGACACTCATTAAGCGTGTTCTCGTCCTTATTATACTCCAATTTACACCCAAACTCGTTATTGTTAGAAAATAAAGTAAAAAACAACAACAGTCTCTGTGCTACACTCACATGCATGTCTTTACTCTGCACCAAAATCTAATCACCTTCCCAAAATAAAAGTCCTTCAGCTAAATGCATGTGTACTGATCGTAGTTCTGCAGTGTGGATTTGATTATCTGCACTGTTTAACCCCAAACACTTCCACAGTTTATTCATTCATTTAATTTTATTACTAGACAAGTCAACAATGTGACATGTAACTATACAAACAAAAAGTTATTTATTAAAACATTTAGTATTTTAATAGTTAAAGCACAGAGATATTTTTTTATTGCACTGCAACCATAACCACCACCTAATTGTTTCACAATAAAAGACCTGATGCTTAATGAAATAAAATACAATACTGACAAAAATAATATTAATAAATAATAATAATAATAATAATAATAATAATAATAATAATAATTAACTGCTGTAACAACATATATCTGCTACACATGTGAAAATATACCCATTACACATAAACCGTGATCCAAAAACAGTGCAGTAAAACTCATACAGAGACGAGTTACCTCACACATGAGGTGAAAACAAAGGGGTATTTATATACACCCACACAAACACACACACACACACACACACACACACACACACACACACTAATCAATCTGGAAGTAGGAACAGCTGTGAAAACTCACAGAAAAGACAGAAGTGGAGACACACAGGACATGAGCACTGCACTGCAAACGTCCTATTTCAGAAAGAAAATAGTTTCTATTTCTCATCTCTGACAGTCTCCTACAATAAACTCTACACCTTTTTCTCTTTTTACTAAAAACTTTCATTATTGAATCTTCTACAAATCATCTTATAAATATTAATGAATTTGTTCCACTGGGTGATAATTTAATGTTTTTTTACCTGCAAACTCACATCACACACTGTGTGTTTCTCTCAGTGGATGTGATTCTGGATCCTGATTCTGCAAATCCAAATCTCATCCTGTCTGCTGATGGAAAACAAGTGACATGTGGAGACGAGCGGCAGAATCTCCCTGATACACCACAGAGATTTACTGAAGCTCACTGTGTTCTGGGGAAGCAGAGTTTCTCCTCAGGGAGATTTTATTATGAGGTGCAGGTCAGAGGGAAAACTGAGTGGGATTTAGGAGTTGTGAGAGAAAACATTAACAGGAAGGAGGAGATTAAACTGAGACCTCAGTATGGAGTCTGGACTGTGGGACTGGAGAATGGGAATCAGTATTGGGCAGATGCTGATACTGATGTCCCCCTCACACTGAGAGAGAAGGTGGAGAAGGTGGGGGTGTTTGTGGATTATGAGGAGGGTCTGGTCTCCTTTTATGATGTGAACTCCAGATCTCATATCTACTCTTTCACTGGTCAGACTTTCACTGAGAAACTCTATCCATTATTCAGTCCTTGTGATAATGATGGAGGTAAAAACTCAGCACCACTGATCATCACTCCTGTATTTAATACTGAATAAATTTTCACCTCACAGTTTTAATCATCTATTAAATGTGGAGAATAAAAATATTTTACATTTTTAGAAATACATATTCTATTTAAAAATTTTTGTACAGGTTATTTTATTTTTACTTTTTTGCATGAACAAATAATTGTAATCCTACAGTCTGTATTTTTCATGTTATTATTGTGTAAATTTGTCATTACAAACTAAATATTAATAAAGATTATTTTCAGTTCAGTAAAAGGGGAGACATTTAATAGCAGAGACACAAAACAGTACAACTCGCACCAGACTCGATTAGTTTTGCCTGTTCCTGAGTAACCCGGATGTGAAACTCTAGTCATTTCCGTGTTGAATTTTGCAGCTTGAATTTGATTTTGTTTGAATGTGAGACTGAAACTAACCTGAATAAATGTTACTGAAAATCTGAACCCTGAATTATTCACTCTCTATTTATAAACAATGAAAATATATTTAAATACACAAAGATAAAACAATAACTTGATAAACATGAATAAATAAATAATGATTGATATTTTTTGTCTCTTTTAGTATAAATGTAAAAATTCTGATAAAACTTTTTTTTTTACTGAAATATTTTCCACATTTTACTTCCACGGTTAAACCCAAAGTTAAAATCAGGATGTACATGAAAGAAATGTCAATGAAAACTTGTAATATTATTACAGAATTAATCCTGAACAGCACTCAGTATAATTATAAAGAGTAAAGTGTAAATGATTCTGGGTGAATTTTCTCTTTAATAAACGAGGGAGTGTTTCAGGTTTATATTTTAACTTCACTTCATTACAACATGCAGCTCAATGAATCTCCTTAAAGACATCATTTCCCAGCATGCATCTGTAGGAAGGGGCGTGGCTTATCAACCGATAAACTCCAATTTTTGTTTTTATTTTTCTTTATCGAAAGACAACAGAAGTTTACATTTATATTATAATTAAACATTGTAAATATAATACTGAAAATTTTTGAATAAAAACATTAAAAAAAATTAAAATAAAGGGACAGTATACATACATGGTTACAACAAAAAGGAGGAATTTAGATCTTTGAGTTTATTCAGCACTAATTATATTTCTATCCCTCTTTCTAATCTATATCATTATCTATCTCTGTCTTTTTTCAAAAACTACCCTCTCTATCTGTTTTCGTCTACTTCTCTGTCTTATCTATCTTTGTCAGTCTGCTCTTAGTCTGTCAGTTAATATAATTCCAGGAGGGTCTACAAAAAAATGCGTTCCTTTCGTCAGGGCATATTGTTTTGTTGGCATATCTGTTCCACTCGTTAAAAGGAGCAGCGTCTAAAGCAGCAGCTCGAGAAAAAGCTTCAGAGGTTTGATGAGAAGCGAGAGAAATGGGTGGCTGGTTATAAGAAGTAATGGTATGTACAATTTCTTATATTGACATTAAACTGTACAGATAAATACAGTGGTACCATGTGTGATTAAGTGAGGATGAGAGTACAAGGTCAGAAAGGCATTATTATTATAATTTTTTTATGATTTTATATATTTTATATCAGAACAAATTTAAGAATTTAAAAAGTAAAATGTACCTATCAGCTTTGAAAGTCGATGTAATTGTGATTTTGCATGAATGTCATTTAATACACTGTTTTTATTGCCTCTACTGTATGAGTCTTTCCCGTTTTCACATACTTGGTTATACACCATAAAGTTTAAAATCCTTATTGACCTGGATGCTTCAGCAATAATGTTATATATTCTCAATAACTAATATGTTTAGTTTTTTTTTTTTTTTTGCTGTTGTTTTTCTGTTTCTCTCTCTCTCTCTCTCTCTCTCTCTCTCTCTCTCTCTCTCTCTCTCTCACTCACTCACTCACTCACTCACACACTCACATGTATTTCACATTATATTATACATTATATTTCCATACCCATCTCCCACATTTTGAGGTGTGTGTGAGTGTAACCCATTGTCCCAATTTAATGCAGGTGGGACTCGACACCTAGGTTTGTTACCTAGAGTTAGGGCCTTGCGTGCCCTGATTAACCGTAGCACACACCAAACAGGTGTTGCACCATCTTTCAATATCTGCGGTCATTCCTTGTCACCAAAACTGTCTTTGTATCAGCTGCAATGTCTTTGCTGGTGTAAGGTGGGGAACCACCCACTGGTCCAACGGCGGTTTCCAGAGGCGTGGCGAAGAATTCTCGCGTGTTCTAGTCTTTTCTTTCACATTAGATAATACGATTTTGATTAATGTATTTCTTCATTTTGGTTATTAACCTCTTATCTGACTCCAATTAAATAAAACATAATTAATATTTACATAGGTTGTTATTTTACTAATAGTATAATTTGGATGGATGTTTGTTTAGTTATTCTGATTAAGCTCTGGCATTACACTCGTTCATTCGGTTCTCATAGTCGCACATGATCCTAGTATAGGCCTTATAAATAATATACTGGACAACGGTCATAAGCGAATCAGTATTGGTCGCTGCCAGAGGTTGGACTATACGCTTAAGTGGCCGCTCTCTGCGTGCTCAACTTTAAACATACTTTATTTAGTCCCCTTAGAGGTGACACTTAATTATTACAATAATTATTTCTATACACAGGTAATGAATAGAATAATATTGAAATAATCAGAGGTTTAGTCTGACCCTATTTAGAGTGATCAGAAACGTTACTCTAAACGGAAATACATATTGTTAGCCTCCACACTTCTAAGTACACTTAAACTAACGCCAAGTGCTAGTCGTATCTCTCAAATCCTCAGCTGATGTATTATTCACTATCTAACTGGGATTTAGGCCGATCCTAGCCTGATTTCAGCCTTACGGTAACTACGGATGCAACGTTATTACTTGCAGTGTCAACATTTACCGAGCAACACAGAATAAAATCAAACATAACGATTTATTAACAAGGTAAAAAAAATCACAATTCAAAGCCAATTCATCGTTCAATTAAAATATAACACAAATACAAACCAATAGTATTTACGTTTAAACAGGAAATATAAAACCTTTCATACCTGGTAAAAGACGTGTCGAGAAAAATATTTAATCAACCCTATCTAGCGTTTGTTATAATCAAACTAATGTTAAACAACAAAATTGACCTAATTAACTTAATAATCGATGTAGGACTTATTAGACACAATAGAAGTAGTTTGATAAAATCTATTTAATCTATATGTTAATCAAACCTTTATTTACACCAAGTATAAGTAAAATAGTAATAATAATAATAATAATAGTAAGGTATTTACATGTGTGAGTAGGATAGAGTCTGACTGAATGTTATGAGTGTGTGGAATAGACAAAGAAGGACAGAAAACGGCCTTGAGAGAGTTTAAGCATTTTTATTGGAACAACAAGGCGGGTGGGCTACTGCAGGTGCAGGAGACATGAAGGAGTAGCTAGGCCCAAGGCCGGGTGAAGGCGCAGGAGCACGGAGATTCGGCAAAGCAACAGGAGACGTAGGGGAATAATCAGTAGGAGACCAGTGTGAAGGATAGGGAGAAAACAGTGGTGTCATGTCAGGGAGGCAGGAGCCTTCGCGCCGGCTGTTAAGGTCTGGAGAAGTCTGTGTGCCCATGTCACGCGTAGAAGTGCTCTGCACAATGCAAGGAGGCAGGAAGGGATTCTCTGGGACACTTGGGCTAGAGAGCTGTTCAAGAAATTGAGTAAGCTCAGCAGCAAGTGAGGAGAGCTGGAACTGGCGGAATTGTCTGCGAAGAATACCCACAGAAGACGCTCTAGGAGGCATGCGTGGTGGAGCTGAGCAAAAAGAGACCAACAGAGATAAGATGTTAAAATCACAGTGACTGCTAGGCGCAGGCAAAAGGATAACACACACTCAAGAGAAGAGTCTATACACTATGTAACAATCACTTCAGAATGCACAATTAAAATATAACCTGGGCACTTGTAACTATTAAATTAAAGTAAATATAATCAAGCACATGTATACAGGTGATCTAACACACTGATGTAACTCAGTTCAATAAAAGTAGAATAGCAAACAGCATTATAAAAAGAATAAAAGCATAACACTTACCCATTGCAGATACAGGAAGACAAAATAGGCCGCAAAATGGTTGTTTACACTTGAAAGTCTGAAGAAGGTATGGTTGGATCCAGAGAAAATAAGGGCTTTATACTCTCTCATTTTTTTTTTTTCAATATAAAATTATAAGGCCGAAAATAAGGGAAATTGGAAAAACAGGAACTCCAAATATGGTATTGGTTGGAGGAATGAACACCAAGACCAAAGATAAGGGGAATTGACAAAAGAAGGCAAGATCGAGACATAAGGGGAATTACTCAAGGCCAAGGAATTAGAAAAATAGAAAGACACGGTGGCTACAGGGTATAAATATGAGCGTGAAACAACAGTCAGTGTACTTCCTCACTTTGGAGTGCTGTTCATTTTGATGTGAGGTACCCATCTTCTATTGAGCTCATTGGAACGTGTATGGAATAAAGAAGTTTTGCTTTTACTCATCTGAGACTGAGGATCCTTCATTGGCGGTTTGTGTCTATTATATTTAAGTTTTTCTAGAATTGGCTGAGCATTATTGGGAATCCTCTGAGCAAAGAGTCCACCCTCGATGTGTCGCCTCGGAGACGGGCTCTGAGTTCCGACATATTTAATGGCACCCAACGTGGGGCCCTGAAGGTCAGCGCAAAGGTCGAAAACCTGAACAGGGGACCGAGCATCCTGTGGGCTGCAGCCGCTGGCAACTAGATTCAGAGAAAAAGGTAAGCAGACACCTGTTATACTCAAAGTCTGTGATTAGTAACTGTATGCCCATGAGGTTGTCGGCCCCGGGGAGGGTATAGACTGCTGGCCTAGGGCCAAAGAACTATTGGGTGGAAAATTAGTGTTGGATGAGTATAAGCAAAGGTAAAGACATAAGTTATGAGGTGGAGAGTCACTGCGTATAGAGACGCAGGGTGGGACCCACGTGAATAAAGTTGTGAGGTGGAGAGTCACTGCGTATAGAGACGCAGGGTGGGACCCACGTGAAACTACGGCTAATTATTTGTACCTTAGTCTGTCGGACTTTCCATATGGTCTAATTAGGTTGCAGACTAAGCAGACCGAAATCGTGTAAACCTAAAGGTGAAGCCTTGGTGATTCGGGTTCAAGTCCCGATGTGAGAAGATAACACTTCTCATATGGTCTAAAAACAGGAAAGATACCATAGGTCTTTACTTGGGGATCCAGATTCGTAACCTGGTGTGGAAAGGGTACATTTGAAAGGTCGTGAGTTGTCAGTATAAGAGTAAAAGGCTCGGAGAGTCACCGTAACGAGTACGGGGTGGGACCCGAGGATATTGAGATTATTGAGACGAAGTGATGGCCATGTGTACATGTACGGTAAAAAGAGAAACGTTGTAACTGCAGTTGTGTAAGTGTTGTTGTTATATTGTTTATGAGAAGCGTGTTTGTGAAAACTGGATTTATGTTTGTGTTTCTATGTATGTTAATGTTTTGTCTGTGAATTTATATGTATGCCTGTGTTTGTATTATTGTTTGCTGTTCGCTTACGCTGATTGGGATGATGCTGAGTTTGTGAGTATACTCATATTATTTGCATATCTGTACTATTGATAAAATAGCATGGTATATACGCGCACACATTGGAAGCACAGGAGAGCTGCACATGGACGAGAGACGGAGCAGAAAAGGAGAGACGGAGCGCGTATAGAAACGGAGCGCACGAAGGGGGGCGCGCATGCGCATAGGCGCACGGAGCATAGCACACACATAGTGACCCAGTTCGCTGGCTGAGACACACACACATACACTCGTACATACACAGTGCAAATAAACGAATAAACAAAGAAATAAATAAAATAGAGGGAATATAGCAAAATAAATGTATGAATTTGATGGACATAGAGATAGAAACGAATGGACTTAGAACAAATTTTTGGGACGAAAGGACATATAAAGATAGAAACGGTATAGAGAGGAGACAGACAGAGAAGCAGATACAAGATAAATTGTGGGCTATTACACGTTTACATGGTATAGATGTGTTGCACCAGATATTCCCAGAGGAAAACTGGTATGAAAAAAAATAAAAGCATCTCGAAACCTCAACTGTTAAGCCCAGTATTGCGCACCCTAGTGGAAGCCCCTAAACCTGGTAAAGCCGTAATACACCTGTTTGATTTCATAGCAGACCCAAACAACGAAGACGAGGAACCATTGATAGAATTAAACGCAGCAGTACCTGAACAATCTAATTATTGCTCAGGACTGACAGCAACTGTTGTAGTGGAACCTAAGAAGTGGTGTGGGAAAGAGGTGCAGCCACCTCAATTCTAGTTGATAAAATCAACTCGTTAAGTGGAAAAAGCCGGAAAAATCCAACACGACCTTGTAAAACAGTGAGACGGATAAACGTCCATCTAAAGTGGTCTGCTCCAAATAGAAACCCAGGCCACCATAGAGAGGCACACAGAGCAAGACAAGGGTGCATCATGAGTACGGAGGAATCCCCAATCACACCTGTGGATTTGATAATTATAAGGCATAAAGGGGCTGAAAGGAGATCAAAAAATACATGAAAAAATGGAAAGACCTGACAACTGGGGAGTTGCAATGGCCAGAAGAGGGAACATTTAATAAAGAAAAGTGTGATGTAATGAAGACCAGAATAAGAAATTGGGGAGAAATAAAAAAAGAAAAGAAGGAAACGACAAAACGGAAATTAGACATCATTGAGTGGTTTGAGCATGAGGGGGAAATGCTAAAAGTACACAAAGAAAAGACATGGAAGGGAACCGGAAGTAAGGAGGGAAAAGGGTCAGAAAAGGCTTCAGCCCCACCATTGGAGGAGTTTGAGGAACAGAAGAAACCACCACCATATGCTGAAGTAAAGAAGCATAAGGTGATTAGCTTCTACCCAGTACTAGGAAAGAAAGAATATCACGACATACAACTAGACATAACAGGAGGACGAATTGAAGGGAGGATGGAACTCCCAGCTTCAGACAACAAGATAAGCAAAGGAAGAGCAAGACAAACAAACAGAGTGTTATTTCAGAATCTTGAAGGAGAGGAGGGAGATGATGAAGAAAGCAGCAATGAAGGGAAATATGATTATGAACATGATTATGATCTAGATATCCAACCTGAAGACTGGGAAAGAGAGCGAGAGGAGCTAGAACCGCCTGAGTATGACCAGAATCAAAGACATCGCCAGAAAGAGCAACCACAAAGGCATGTAAGGGGTGAAAGCACCCCTAAAGCACAAAAAAGACTAAGCAAAGCCACATCTCTTTCAGACATCAGAAGCAAGAATGTAAGCAAAGAGGATTCGAACTCAGGAGAAGAATACAAGGATGAAGAAGAGTTTATTATCCTGAACCCAGAGAGAGGGGAAAAAGTGCATGTTCACGGAATATTGGAAATGACACCAAAAATGCCACGGAAAAGTGATCCACTGCACACAGAGGTGAAAACTCTGCAGGAAGAAATGACATTTCATGAAAAAGAGAATGCAGCAAATAGACAAGAACTGGCAAACACTCAAGAGAGGATAGAGAGAATGGAAGAAATTATAAAAGACACTCGAAGGGAAATGGACCATACAAAGGAGATCATAACGAAAGTGACAGGTGAAAATCGTCAATTAAAGGTGAAGTTATACCAACACGAAAATGCCCAACTCCAGGCAGAGATGCAAAGAGCGCAACAGAAGAGCTTGGAAACAATGGATCAGTGTCAACAATATCTTGAAGAACTAGAATCTCAACTATCAATGGATCAGCCAAAAACCAATGTAAAGGCTGGGAGAAAGGAAAGACAGAAAAAAGCAAGAGAAACCATAATGGACTTTCCACATGAACGAAGGATGACAAGGTCACAAGTACAGAGGAAAGATCATGATGATGAAGAAGAAGAAGAAAGGATAAGTCCCAATTGCCAAAAATCCTTACAGATGCCAGTTATCATAAAAGGTACAGAATCAGTATACACACCATGGTCATTCATGGATCTTACGGGACTGATAAGCAGACTGCCCAACATATGTGAAGGAGCACAAAGATGGATAACACGTTTTTAAGAACAAACCATGGGCCAGATGCTGGCCATGGGAGATATCAAGGCAATTTTGACACACTCTTTGGGAAAAGCTAAGATGATAGAAATATTGGATCAAGCACAACTAGGAGACGTGGGGAAGGATCAAAAGTATGATCGCTGGACATTTGGAGCGAAAAGAAACGACGTGTGGAATGCACTTCGATCCGCATACCCAACTCAATCTGATCTAACCAAGGTGGAAAACCTGAAAATGGACGAAAAAGAAGGAGCTGCGGCCTTCATTCTTAAATTACAGAAAGCATGGGCTGAAGAGATGGGGTCAGCATGGGATGAGACAACGGCTAACATCACATTGTTCAAGATAATGTTGAAGAGGGCACTTCCAAGTGAAGTACAAGAGAAGCTTGAATCAGTTGTGGGACTTAACGCCCTGCCCTGGGCAGCTTTCCAGGCAAATGTCACACATGCTGTGGAAATGTATAGGAAAAAGAAAGAAGCAAATAAACAAGCAGCAGAAGATTTAATAACATTGCTGCACAAAGCACAGCTCGGTAAAATAACATGGAGCAAACAAGAAAATCAAGAAAAACGCAAAGAAGAGAAAAGTTCAGCCAAACAAGCAGCAGTCATGATGGTACCAACGAATGCACAGCAGGATTCAGCTGGTCAAACCATACCAGATCAAGGAAATCAGCAGCTGATGCCTGTGGGACAACCAATGATGGCCTATCCAACATATCAACAATATCCACTACAAAACAGAGGGTGGGGGAAAGGAAGAGGCAGAGGAAGAGGAATGTTTCAACCAAGAAATTATCAACCACCGAGAGGAGGAAGATGCTGGAACTGCCAAGATCCCAATCACATGATGAGAGACTGCCCATATCCAAAAAGACAACAGCAAGGTAACCAACAACAAAATCAAAGTTGGCAAGACCCCGGAAATTGGGCAGGACCATGGATGGGCCAGAATCAGCAGAATCAACAAACTCAAGCAAACTTTAAAGGCGGCCCTCCGAGGCCACCTCAAGGTAACATGTGAAGATGCCCAGAGAAGCCAGAGGGGGAGCTGGTACAGTGCCCCACCTCACTGTAACCTGCACAAGAACCAACCATAATGGTGGATGTGAGTAACCAGCTCCAGACATCGTTTTTGATTGACACAGGAGCAACATTCACAAGCATTGGAAAAGAAGGCTCTAAGCTCCACCTCTCACGCAAAGTAGTAAAGACAGTAGGCTTCTCGGGTAAAACTCAAACTTTGCATTTCACAGAGCCACAAGACATAACAGTAGAAGGAATCAAAATACAAGCACCATTGTTGTATTCCCCCGATACCCCAGCAAATCTATTAGGCAGAGATGTATTGTGTAAGCTAGGAGCAAAAATCTTCTGTGGACTCACAGGAGTGTGGGTCGAACTTCCTGAATGCCTAGCTCAACAGTATGTGATGGTGGAAAGAAAAATAGAACAACAGACACTGGATAAAGTCTATTGGCTGGAACTCGACGTGACATCCTCAGAAATTCACAAGCTGTATGACCACTGGAAAACATGGTTCACGAACAGGCGTCCAGATTGTGTGGAAACCAGAAAACCATGGCATTGCACAATGAGGTATGATGAGGGGGGACAAGATGAAGAATATGAGACTTTGTGGGGAGAACATGTAGAAGGGAACCAGTACAGTCTCAATGCAGAAAATGTGATCCTTGGTCCCCAAGGGATAGCCGCAACAGTACAGCTACCAGACCATATTGCTCAGTGGTATTCAGTCGAGAACTCTGTTCCACATGTCTCCCTAATGATCGGGCAAAATTTTAAATCAGAAGACTTAGGGCCAATGGTCAGAGAAGCAAGTCAGGTAACTGAGTGGATACCAGTGGAAGAAAATATGAGTGTGTCGTCAGACAGGAAATATCTCAAAATAAAGCTAACAGCTGAAGACAGTGTGATAGCTCACACTGTTTTGATCAATAGACAAGTGCAGGTGAGAACACAAGTAGGGCAGGTAGGACAATGGCAACAGAAGGTAGAACAAACTGAACTAGAAGAAGAACAGGTACTGAGACAGATTCCAGAAAAGCTATGGACTACACATCAGACAGATGTATGATTAGTTAAGTCATCTGGGTTGGCAAAAATTCAACTAAAACCCAATGTGCAATTACCTTACCAGAAACAATATCCATTGTCGCAACAAGCAATAGAGGGGATAAGACCAACCATTGAGGGACTAGTTGAAGCAGGAGTATTAATTCCAACAAACAGCCCTTGCAACACACCCATTTTTCCGGTCAGAAAACCTAGTGGACAAGTGGAGATTGGTCCATGATTCAAGACCAGTAAACCGTGTGGTGGTAGCAGAAAATCCTGTGGTACCTGATCCACACACTCTGTTAACAAACATGCCACAAGGCTATTGCGAAAGTCCGTCAATTTTTAACAAGGTGTTAGCTCGAGATTTGGCAGATCTACACATTCAGAGCAGTTTGCTCCAATACGTGGACGACCTACTGATTTGTAGTCAAACTAAGGAACAGTGCATGAAGGACTCGTTAAAAGTCCTGGAAACCCTAGCTCACAATTGACACGAAGTCAGTAAGGAAAAATTACAGTTCTGCCATTAAAAGGTAGAATATTTGGGTAGAGTGCTTGAAGGCACTACACGCAAAATCTCGCCCTCACATGTAGAGGCAATTCAGAAAACACCACAACCTCAAACAGTGCAACAGATGTTGTCATTCCTGGGTTTAGCTGGGTTTAGCAGACCGTGGATTTGTGATTTTGCATTGAAAACACAACCTCTCAGAGACATGATGAAAGCAGCTGATCAGACAAAATCTAGCGCACGTCTGGTCTGGACAGAGGAAGGCAAAAAGGCTTTTAAAACAATCAAAAGTGATCTAAAATCTGCCCCAGCACTAGCCTGTCCAGATTATACAAAACCATTTCACCTCTATGTGTCAGAAAGGCGAGGTTTTGCATCAGCCATTTTAGCACAACAACAACAGAGTATGGGAAAGAAGCCAATTGCATACTATAGCACAGCTCTTGACAACGTGGAAAAAGGCATGCCACCTTGTTACAGAGGATTGGCAGCAGCAGCATTTGCCTACCAAAAAGCATCAACAATCACGATGGGTCATCCAGTGACCCTGTACACTTCTCATGCATTACATGCTCTGCTGACAAGTCAAAAGTTTGTGATCACAAATGCACGTAGGACAGGGTATGATGTAATTCTGTCTGCACCAGAACTAACAATTGAGAGATGCCTTACAATTAATCCAGCTGATCGAGTGGTCTTACCAGATGAGGGAATTCCCCATGAATGCACTACAGAAGCAGAGAAATTTCTAAAAGCCAGAGATGACCTAGAGAACCAACCATTGCAAAATGCCCAAATTATTTTGTTTGTGGACGGTTCTTGCTATCGCGCGAATGATGGCAATAAAGCAGGATATGCTGTGGTCATGCACAATGAGGAAGATGACTCGTTTCGAGTACTAACTAGTGTAAGCGTGCCACAACCTTGTTCTGCCCAATTGGCAGAAATAAAAGCTTTAACAGCAGCATTACAGCAGTACAGGATCCCAACACAGGGTTATGGAGGAGTGTTGATGGAGTGTGGGTGGCACCGTTAGCTCTTTTACCGAGGCTCATTGCTGAAGCACATGGGGTAGATCACTGTAATCGTAGGGAGACAATAGACACAATCCGAAGGAATTGGTGGTCGCCATATCTGGCCAGTATGGTGGACAAATTCCTGAGGTCCTGTGAGCTATGTGCAGCACGTAATGTCAGAAAACATTTCACAGCACCAATCAGTCACATTCCTGAACCAAGGGGACCATTTCGAAATTTGATGATGGACTTTGTGGACATGGCAGACAGGAAGGAAGGGAAAAGATATATCTTGGTAGTAATAGATCGTTTTAGCAGATGGGTGGAGGCAACAGCTACTGCCAAGAATGACGCAAAGACCGTAGCTAAGTTTTTGATCAGGGAAGTGATTCCGAGGTTTGGGATACCTGACAAGCTGAGCTCTGACAATGGACCGCATTTTGTAAATAATGTGATCAAGGCATTTGCAGAAGCTTTGTGTATCAAGCAAAGAATGGGGTGTGTTTACCATCCACAATCACAGGGAATGGTTGAGAGAGCAAATGGGGTGTTGAAGGAGAAAATAGCAAAAATTTGTGCTAGCACAGATTTGAATTGGGTACAGGCTCTTCCTCTGGCATTGATGAAAATGCGCTCTCAAACAAATCGCAATACACACCTGACACCACATGAGCTGCTGACTGGACGACCCATGCCAGTCGCTTTTACACAAGGACCTTACACGGGGCTCCTCACTTGACCAACTTGAAGCAGACATGTCTAGTTATTGCAAACATCTGACGCAAATACACAGAACTTTATATTCACAGGTCTGTGAAGCCACACACGGAGCACAGGTTGATGAGCCACTGCAGCAGGTGCAACCAGGTGACTACGTGTATATCAAAGTGTTTAAAAGGAAACACTGGAGTGAGCCACGACGTGTAAGCCCATTCAAGGTGGTACTAGCGACTCCTACCGCAGTCAAGGTTGAAGGTAAGGAATACTGGTATCACCTTAACCATTGTTGCAGAGCTGCGGTGAAAGGACCACAGTGGAGGAAATCTCAGGCTGAGTTGGCACACTGCGCCCACTCTGACGACTCAGAGAACGACGACGACGGCGCAGGCCCAGCACAGGACAGAGGACCAGCATACAGGACACGTGCCAAAACCAAACAGCCACGACCAGTTGAAGGGGAACCGAAGGCAGGCTGTTCATATCAGGTTGATTCACGACCACCGCACGACACACTAGACTCTGACAAACTGGAAGAGACTATGCATAGACTACTAGACAGTGAAGAAAACACTGTCACTCCACCTGAACAGTTTGGCACCCTTAATCTACAAGATATAGTAGACTTAGATATCAATCTACCTTTGGAACCATGATGAAGAATTCCCCAAAACCCAAACAGACTCACCCCACCAAAAGAGACTGGGCAGTACTTGTCATGGCTTTAGTAGTATGGTTCATTTGCACTTACATTTCCCTTAACCGATATCTACATCATCCAACAGATGTATCAGTCCCAGCGTCTAACATTTCTCTAAATAACTGCTCTCAGCCACCAGCATGTCTAGAAAATCGCAACATGTCTACATACAGACACAAAAGATCTAAACCACTAGGGCCTCTAGATCGCCTAGCTAAAACCAGTCTCACTTCAGCAGAAGCTACTAAGGTTTCCATATACATGGCAAGAAACGTGCTTGCAGAACAGTTCCGGTGTGCATTGGGCGTTTTAAATAACACCAAGGTCCTACCATTCTTTCCTGTAACTGCACAACATATATTTGTAACATATACTATATCCCTAATTCATCCTTGCAACTCAACAGAGAAAACAGACACCCCCGAATATGAGATGAGACTTGAGGCTCGACTAACCATCATAGATAAGGGAACAGATATTATAGTGGTCACAGGAGTACCCCTCAGGGTTGTCTCTTGTATGGCGAGCTCCCGCAGTTGCGCTGCTATCACACTTTTATGGTTCTATGGTTTTCCCTAAGTAGGGATCCCACATGGCACGTTCGAAAGAACCACAGCAGAATCTCTAGTGTATGGAATGGACGTATTTAAGATTCTAATATATGTCCTTAACTGGCAGGAAGGGATCAACTTACCTAGAATACAACTTAGTTTTAGAACCCCAACTATCCCTCTAATCCAAAAGCCCCGACCTCGTTCAGATGCGCGGAAAGGATCAATGTAACATCAATAAAGCAATACACTGAAGCTACAAACATTCAGCCTAACTTTAACCTATACAGACAATGGCTAGTAGATTCAGGGCGTGCAGCAGTGCCTAACTCTACATGTATTGTATGTGACAGAAGATCTCGACGTCCACCTCGTGTTATGCCGACAGTAGGGTTAGAGGCATGTGATAAACCACCCTATGACACCACTCATCTCTGTCCAGCTATATGTCTGTTGGGTTCAGCTGCTGTTGATTATGGAGCCAACTGGATGCGCTCACGTAGTGCTGCATGCGAATATCAGCCCCTGGCCACGCTTAGTAATGATGATTTGCGGGTGATTGTGCATCCAGGACAAACTTTCCCGTTGTGCCTTCGCGCAAGAGGAGTAGTTACTGTGGGATCACTGCCTAAGGAGGCATGTGGCCAACAGATTGACTTAAGACAGTCTTGTAATTCCTCCACACGAAGGTGTGATTCTTATAAAATCTCCACACAAAAGTGTGACACTAAAACACATAGTCAATTTCATGTCCCAAGCTTGAGAAGGGGCACATTGCCCCTAGCAGACATATTTTGGTTCTGTGGTGGAAATAAAGTACTGCAGGTTCTACCTAGCCTGTGGCATGGTCGCTGTGCACCAGTAGTTCTAGAAGGATGCCTCATTGTAATGGCGGTAAATGAGACCTGTTTGAATAGCCTGTTTGGGTCAAGACAACGTCGAAGCGCTCCTATAGAAGACATTGAAAAAAACATTTTATCTAGTATCATGGACAATTATAGGGACAAGTATCTCACGATCACTAATGAATCTAGATTACCCTCCTGGGGCCCAGATCCTCAGATCTATATAAGTTGGAAGGGCACACCAGTAGGTGTTCCGGTTGAATTTGCTGCTCTAGACAAGGGTGCCTCCAAGGCATTGACAATGTTTCTCCCTTGGATCCAAATAGATCATAATATGGCCTGGATAAATTATATTTGGTACAACCAACAATGTTTTATCAATCACACAATTGAAGCCTTGAAACTGATATCAGAACAACTCCATGCCACTACATTAATGGCCGTACAGAATAGGTTCGCGATTGACAAAATGCTTGGCCCAGACCAAGGTGTATGCCATCTTATTGGAGAGGACTGTTGCGCAGTTATTCCTCTTCATACTGGCTCTGCAGGTCCACTACACGCTCTACTAGACCGCATGATGAAAGCTCGTGATGAGATGATCTCCAATAACGCGAAGGAATCTGCACTTACCAGTTGGCTAAGTTGGCTTTTTTCCTCAAGCTGGTTGGCGGGACTGGTGCGTATTGGAACTACACTTGCCATTATTCTTGCAGCCGTGGCATGTTTTGTTTGTTGTGGAATTCCCTGTCTCCGTGCTCTCATTGACAAGACTGTGCACTCACTGTTCGGACAATATGTACAGTTCCCAATGTCTGCTGTCACAGAGCAGGAGTCTACTGCGGAACACATCTATGCTGCTATGGACCATAACGTCTATGTGGACATGAAAGCAGAATTTTTGGCCCTGAACGAAGGACACGAATAACGTCCACCAGGCATATCCTTTTACTATATATATATATATATATATATATATATATATATATATATATATATATATATATATATATATAAATATAAATATATTTGTCTAGCCATCTATCTATCTGTGCCTAATTACTGATCTTGATACTGATGACATGCCCGCAGAGGCTTTACTTCTCTGTTTCCCTTTCATGTAAATTGCTTCAAGATACTTGCTGTCCTAATCATGTTGTATGAACCATGTTGTTGTTGTGAGTTCTTCATGTTGTGTGCAGGAACATGGCCGCTAGTGGACCCAGGTGGCTACAGCCGAAGCTGCGACTGTTTCCTGGCGTGTGTGCATTTGCTGATACATGTTATGAGGGATATCGCTTCGCCTTCGACACATTCAGGGGTCCCTGTGATGCGTGTGAAGCCCTCACCTTTGACCGCCAGACACATTGCTTGTGGTGCCAGGGCTGTGACGACTGTCCTTTGGGTGACCAGTGCTATGATGGACCCTCGTGATTGGTTCGGTTTTCCTCCACAAAGGGATGAGTTTGCTTGGGAAACAGATGAGGACCAGCGTAGACCAGTGACCGTCATTATGCGCCATGCTAACATGTTTTCTCCGGAGGGTATGTGGTTAGACTCCATTCAGAACTCTGTCTATGATCTTCCTGGTGGACTTCAGCTGGTCACCCGTGTGTTCACTATATCTCCCTGGCCGAATCATTCGGGGTTCTTTCTTTCTCAACAAGAGCCCGAAACACCCATAGTTTCCTGCTCACGACCTTCGTCATGCAACGCACTACTGTAACATACTACACCATTACCTTAGGAGGCTATGTTCTATGGACGACGGAACCAGCAAAACATCGGGATTGGCACTGTCGTCCTACCCTTGTTCACAAACGTCACAGGTCGGCCATAGACTCAAAAGTAATCTCGATGCAGGGTAGACGTTCTCGCCTAAAATGGTACAACGCTGTGTGGTTCGCAATACGGACTGGTCGCCGTATATCCGGCGCACGGTGACTTGGCAAAGCAACAGGAGACGGAGGGGAATAATCAGTGGGAGACCAGT
Source organism: Silurus lanzhouensis (assembly GCA_039877035.1). Taxonomy (NCBI): domain Eukaryota; kingdom Metazoa; phylum Chordata; class Actinopteri; order Siluriformes; family Siluridae; genus Silurus; species Silurus lanzhouensis. The sequence continues at coordinate 718,362 of JBCEWE010000142.1, forward strand.
GTGAAGGATAGGGAGAAAACAGTGGTGTCATGTCAGGGAGGCAGGAGCCTTCACGCCGGCTGTTAAGGTCTGGAGAAGTCTGTGTGCCCATGTCACGCGTAGAAGTGCTCTGCACAATGCGAGGAGGCAGGAAGGGATTCTCTGGGACACTTGGGCTAGAGAGCTGTTCAAGAAATTGAGTAAGCTCAGCAGCAAGTGAGGAGAGCTGGAACTGGCGGAATTGTCTGCGAAGAATACCCACAGAAGACGCTCTAGGAGGCATGCGTGGTGGAGCTGAGCAAAAAGAGACCAACAGAGATAAGATGTTAAAATCACAGTGACTGCTAGGCGCAGGCAAAAGGATAACACACACTCAAGAGAAGAGTCTATACACTATGTAACAATCACTTCAGAATGCACAATTAAAATATAACCTGGGCACTTGTAACTATTAAATTAAAGTAAATATAATCAAGCACATGTATACAGGTGATCTAACACACTGATGTAACTCAGTTCAATAAAAGTAGAATAGCAAACAGCATTATAAAAAGAATAAAAGCATAACACTTACCCATTGCAGATACAGGAAGACAAAATAGGCCGCAAAATGGTTGTTTACACTTGAAAGTCTGAAGAAGGTATGGTTGGATCCAGAGAAAATAAGGGCTTTATACTCTCTCATTATTTTTAAAAAATATAAAATTATAATGCCGAAAATAAGGGAAATTGGAAAAACAGGAACTCCAAATATGGTATTGGTTGGAGGAATGAACACCAAGACCAAAGATAAGGGGAATTGACAAAAGAAGGCAAGATCGAGACATAAGGGGAATTACTCAAGGCCAAGGAATTAGAAAAATAGAAAGACACGGTGGCTACAGGGTATAAATACGAGCGTGAAACAACAGTCTGTGTACTTCCTCATTTTTGATGTGCTGTTCATTTTGATGTGAGGTACCCATCTTCTATTGAGCTCATTGGAACGTGTATGGAATAAAGAAGTTTTGCTTTTACTCATCTGAGACTGAGGATCCTTCATTGGCGGTTTGTGTCTATTATATTTAAGTTTTTCTAGAATTGGCTGAGCATTATTGGGAATCCTCTGAGCAAAGAGTCCACCCTCGATATGTCGCCTCGGAGACGGGCTCTGAGTTCCGACAGACGACACAGTAATTGTGCGGGAGATCTGTTTACAGATTCTCCGAATTGTTGGTCAGTTCTCTTTAAATACCCAGATAGAGTAAGCATTATGTAAACATTATTTAGCAATGGAAGTTTGCATTGATTGGTTCTTACAGACCTGTGGGAGGCACCTCACCTGTATACATTTGTAGTGGGGCACACGCCCCTTGCATAGAGTTATGTTTTCTTAACTCTATTAAACCTTTTTTTATTATTAGTTTTATTGCTGTGGGAATGGGACCTGTGTACCAGTCGCGATAAAACCTTTGTAAAGAAATGAAACATGAACATTTTCCGTCGTTATTTACATGTGATATGACCTTTCTTACACATAATCATCTGGTGTGCTATAGAATGTCCTGTGTTTGAAAATGTAACAAGAAAAGGAGGGGTAGAGGGGTCAGACATTTGTCTGCAGATCTACAATTTGTATGGAGATGTGGTGTTTGAAGACCAAGGGTAGCTCTCCGGGGAGCCTACTGTATTCCAGATAAAGTTCTGGTTCTCGAGAGGGGTGTTGTGGGGTCCCTGGTCCCCTGCTGTGAGTCCTGGAGGAAACGTGTTGTGTCGTAAAGAGTTCTTTTGATGTCCATGTTGCCTCGGGCACCTACAGGGCACACACTCTGCACTCTCGGGCATCCATGCTGTGTTCTCGGGGAGGGCCGACCTTTTGGTCAGGATCAAACAAAAGTCTTACACTGGTGATACGTGAGCAGACTCATGATACAACTTGATTACTAGTTTTTGTAGGGCTTCAGGAACGACAAATTTTCCGTCTCTCAGTACAATACCTTCAATAACATTAACCATTTGATCATCCTTTAAATGCGGTACGAGATCTCTATCAGAGACCCACAAGTCTTTTTGGTACTGTTTTAGATCTATAGGAGAAACCTGTATTGCACTCACAGTAGAAGCAGATGGCTTGTTGCCCTGCCAACTGTTGCCTTCTACTGCAGCTAATTTAGCCAGTTGGTCAACAATGTTGTTGTTTTGTGCAAGTTCATAAGATGCTTCAATCTGCGCTCGAAGTTGCTTTAATCCATCTGATTGCACTATTTTCAAGCTCTTTAATGCTTGCAATGGTGCACACATTCTCTTCCAGAATCTTTTTTATGGAGCAAATTGAGAATTGCAGTCGAAATCTTACTATAATGGATTTTTGACTGTAGTTTTCACCCCACTGTGGAGTACCATGCTAACATTTTATAATTATTTTATCATTTTCTTAACATTTACTCATTTTATTATTTATTATTAGGTGTAATATTTTATCATGTAAACAAATAAGCACATTTTTAATCAGTAAGGCACCAGACTCCATTACTCTCTTGTCTACACTCATCATATTATTTCCCTGACAATCCACATTGTTTTAATAATCTTATATTATACCGGATTTCTACAGTCTCCGGTCTATCACTTGGGAATACCCATTCTATAAATGTTTCTATATGAGGTGCATCTTCCCTTTCCCTCAAGAATTTCTAAACAAAAGATAAACAAAATTAACTTAACAGATCAGCTGAAGATGGAGAAGGAGAAATTCAAAATGTTCTGTTGAATCGGAAATGTCGTGCCGAAAGACATCACTCGCCTGAGATTTGGAGATCACATCGGGGTCACCACTTTGTAGGGTGCCCACCCAATGACCCAATGACAGAATCCACTGGTGTAGGTGAAGGTATGCTGCGTGTTAGTCTTTCTCGCGTGGCTGTAAACAGTTACTTAAATGGATTGCACTTTGTCAAGTCAAGTTTATTTCTATAGCGCTTTTCACAACAGACATTGTCTCAAAGCAGCTTTACAGAAATCAATAATCAAGGTGAATGGAGTGCATTTATCCCTGATGAGCAGCCGTGGCGACTGTGGCAAGGAAAAACTCCCTTAGATGTTATGAGGAAGAAACCTTGAGAGGAACCAGACTCAAAAGGGGAACCCATCCTCACTTGGGTGACATCAAGAGTGTGATCATAAATCTTTCAACAATACAGAACACTGGAGAGTGAGAACTAACATGAGCACTGGAGTATACGATTATAAGTAATGTTCTTTCTACAGTCTTATACAGTCTTTATGGTTATAAAACTAGGAGCTACTGAGCTCAACATTTGTGATCATCACAGATCCAGCACCAGATTCTCCATGCCAGAGTCTTTAAACACTCCAGGAGGTCCAATGTCAAAACTCCACACCTGTAGTGGAATCCAATTGGCACTGGTACGTCCCTAGATCGTAGGGGATGTTTGCGAGTTCAGCATCTACTTCTTCAAAGGTCCATTAACTTCATGAGGTGGGACGTGACTGGAGCTGGCCCAACCTCAGGATGCCTCGGGATGGGGAGAGAAAGAGAAGCAGTGGAGAGAAATTAGCGTAGCTGCTGTTCATGATATTAACAGCACAAGTTAATAATGTGCATGTGATCAAATGTTCTGGAGCACAAGGTTATGATGTGAGACGTATGTTATGTGTAGGCTTTGCTAAAAAGATAAGTTTTTAATCTGCACTTAAACTGGGAGAGTGTGTCTGAGCCCCGAACACTGTCAGGAAGACAGTGGTGGTTATATGATCATATTTTCTTGACCTTGTAAGAACTCTGGCTGCTGCATTCTGAACTAAGTGAAGCTTGTTTAATAATGATGCAGGACATCCACCTAGTAATGCATTACAGTAGTCTATTCTGGAGGTCATGAACGCATGGACGAGCTGCTCTGCATCAGATATAGATAACGTTTCTTAGCTTAGAAATATTTCTAAGGTGAAAAAAGGCTGTTTTTGTGACTTGGTTGATATGATTTTTGAAAGACAAGTTGCTTTCTAAAATAACTCCCAGGTCTTTTACCGTTGAACTAGTGGTTACAGAACATCTGTCTAAATGCAGCTTGAGATGCTGGAGCTTCTGTATAGTTTTTGGGCCGATGAGCAAAATATCTGTCTTATTAGAATTTAATAGTAGAAAGTTATGGGTCATCCAATCTCTTATTTCTTTAACACTTTCAGTTATCCAAGTTAATTGAGCTGTATCGCCTGTTTTTTTTTTAGAAATATAGCTGGGTATCATCAGCGTAACAATGGAAGCTAATTCCATGCCTTCTTATAATAAAAGGGAAGCATGTATATTGTGAAGAGCAGGGGTCCTAGAACTGAACCTTGTGGCATGCCATAATTTACTAGCATTAGCCTGGATAGCTTTACATTTAAGTCTATGAAATGGTAACGATCGGACGGGTAGGATTTAAACCAACTTAATGCCTGTCCTTAAATGCCGATGTAATTTTGTAAGCGTTCTAGGAGGAGATCATGATCTATAGTGTCTTATGCAGCACTAAGATCTAGTAAAACTAACAGCGAGATGAAGCCTTGGTCTGAAGCTAAAAACAGGTCATTAGTGATCTTTACTAGAGCTGTTTCTGTGCTATGATGGGGCCTAAAACCTGACTGAAACTCTTCAAAGATATTGTTCTCTTGCAAGTGGGAACATAACTGTTCAGCGACAATATTTTCCAAAATCTTAGACATAAATGGGAGATTTGAAATGGGTCTGTAATTCGATAGCGTGTTTGGATTCAGATTAGGTTTCTTAATGAGGGGTTTAATAACTGCTAACTTTAGGGATTTAGGGACGTGACCTAACGATAGTGAGGAGTTAATAATATTGAGAAGAGGCTCACTCACTGTATATAACACTTCCTTTAGTAGATTAGTTGGAATGGGATCTAACTGACATGTTGTTGATTTAGCTTTGGTAATAACAATTATACAGCTCTTCCTGTCCTGTACATGTAAAACAGTGTAGTTGTGGAGTTGTAGGTGAGATTGTGTCAGGAGATGCTGTCAGAGGTTGGACCGCCACAATTGTTTTTCTAATGTTATCAATTTTTTCAGTGAAGAAATTCCTCACTACTAAATTATTTCAGTGTATAAAATGTAAATGTATAACATCATAAAATATAATGAAATGTTAGGCATTTACATTTAGGTTAATCTTTTCCCCCTCCTGGTTAAACTCTCCCCTGCTGATAGTCAAAGTCCTCAGCCTAGCAAGCAGGTAACAGCATCTGGTGGCACTCCCCACTGTGAACATATTTAACTACATGATACAAGAGGGAGTGGTAGCTCAGTAGTTAAGGTTCTGGGTTACTGATTCTGGCCCTAGAACTGTCCATGTTCTGAGTAAACTACAAAGGGCAACACAGCCATCATATTCTTAGTCCTCAGCTTCAGGCTACACTCATCCAATCCTGGCCTCCTTGAGAGTGCATCTGCCACTGTATTACAACTCCCGAGATGGTACTTCACATCAAAATAAAAAAATAAAATAAAACAGCAAGCTGAGATGCTCATCTTTGTTCAATCGCGTCTAACTTTGAAGTTGTTAGGTGACAGAGAGCTATTGTCAGTGATGATAATAACTCCAAAACTCCAGCCCACTTCATAGCCAAAAGCTCTAACTCCATGCTGCTATAATTACTATAGTTTTGTTTTGCTCCACACAACCTTCTGCTTGCATAGGTGATCACATTTGAAATAAACAAACCTTTTAATGATATTCTAATATATTGAGATGCACCTTTGTGTGTGTGTATATATATATATATATATATATATATATATATATATATATATATATATATATATATATATATATATATATAATGTACACACACACACACACACACACACACACACACACACACACATACACACACACACACAGTGGGGCAAAATGTATTTAGTCAGCCGACCAAATGTGCAAGTTCTCCAACTTAAAAAATGAGAAAGATTTTCATCATAGGTACACTTCAACAATGAGAGACAAAATGAGAAAAAAAAATCCAGAAAATCACATTGTCTGATTTCTAAGGGATTTATTTGCAAATTATGGTGGAAAATAAGTTCCATGTGTTCCATGTGTGTTTTTGTGCTGTGTGTTGTCTCTCATTATTTCAAACTTCCTTTCATGTTCCTTAAATGTAATGTCTACAGTTTCATCAATGAGGTGTTTTTTTCTACACTAAAACCTGGGAGATCACAGCCTCTCAGTTGTATGTTTTTAAAGGAAATGCCTATGCAGTCAGATGAGGCTGCCTTCTTCTGCCTCCTGGTCTGTTTTTCTTTTTGAGCCATGTCCTTTTCATGCTGAGAAACTGAATTTAAGTTTGTGTAACTGAGAAATTCCTCTAACTATTTATTTCTCAATGGTTTGTCTCAATTCATTTCATTGATTGTACAAACACAGGAATCAATAGCTGCTTTAGCCTGAGGAAGAATAAGTAAGTTCTTCTGAAGCACAAGACTCAACTTTGAGATTTCTCCAAAGAGGTCATGGAGAAAGTGACAAAACGCCACAAAAGGCAACTTTTCCATTTGTTGTGAGATGTTTTTTGCTCTTATTTCAGTGTTTTTGGACGAGGCAGCAAGGTGTTGCATGTGTAGCTGCACAGTTGTATACTGGCCCTGGCCTGTAGTCTGATCAGATGCAAGAAAAACAGAAAGGGTCCTGTAAATGTGAGGCAGCCAGCACTGGGTCTTTACAGCAGAAGGTGTACATATGGCAAAACCATAGTCCATATCAATGCCGTTCAACTCATGCTTGCTTTTGGGGCTAAAATGATTTGTTTTCCACATTAGCAGTAGCAAGTCATAGGCTTTTTCAATCATTGGAACAGATTCTGACCATCCATTAACATGGTTAATTCCAGTCTGTGTGGCATACAGTAAAAGAAAATAATGTGCTGTTTTATTTTTTCTCTTAAGAGAGCACCTGCTCCTCCTGAAGCACCCATATTAATGGCAGCCCCATCTGCTCCAAACGCAGTAATCTTCTGCCACTAATCGCGATCAGTTTGTTTAGCATCACTAAACCAGCATTTTCTTTTATCTAATACTCTATGTGCATGGCAGTGTTCAAGTTCAGCTAACCAATAAACTTGTTTACTGCTGCACCTGCAGAAATGTTCCTGCACTATGCAAATAACGTCTTTCCCAGAAATGTCTGTGCCACAGTCAGTGATAAAGGAGATGTAATTATCTGTCTGGGCGTTCTTTGATCTCATCTGCAATGCATCCTACAAACTCAGCACAAGCTGTGTCCTGGTCATCTGTTGTCACATCAAGTCCGTTTTTTCTCATAAACAATATCTCCTTATTAAATTTTGTGAACGGCAGCTCTTAGCGTGCGATCATATAGGCTGTGTTAAATTTAATTTTTTACTCTTTCCATTACTTTTTTCCCCACAGCCTTATGCACAAGAAACTACATGTGCAGTCAGTGTAGTCTGTGGAGCATTTTTCACGATTACATCATCACGTTCATTTTTATGCTTGTGACTGTCTGTGTTTTCTTACAGTCTCTTTTTTTAAATGGTTACTTCCTGTAATGAACTCAGTTTACCCAGCAATTTCTTTGCCCGCTCTTGAACACATTTTCTGTGTCTCATTATCATACCTCAGGCAAGAAAAGCCCTGAATCCAAGACATTTTGAAATGTCTTTCAGCATGGTGTTCATTGACTGAAGCGGAAAGATGAATCCCTGTATCTCCATCATTCTCCAGCGCGGCTCCCCATTTGGCACAGCTGCTGGAGCCTGCTTTTTTGTTAGCAGGTGTGTCATCCACGCTGGTGCTTGACAGAGATGAGGATTGCTTGAAAAAGTCTCTCGCTTTACCCGTTTATATTTTGGCATTCTCACTCAGTGAAACTTTCATGCTCACCATCTCATTTCATTATATAAACAAAACATATAAGATGATCGGCTAATGGTTACAAAACATGTACAGTGCCCTCCACAATTATTGGCACCCCTGTTTAAGATGTGGTCGTGGACTTCTAAAAATTCTCCTTTTTTTTTTTTTAAACATAGAACCCAAATGCAAAAAAAGAGAAAAATCCAACCTTTCATTTAAGTACATAACTTTGGTGGTAAAAAAAAAAATCATACATTTAGAAAAAAAAAAAAACTTGAAATCATGTGTCCCACAATTATTGGCACCCCTAACAATTCCTCTGAAAAATTTAATTGTTTTTTTTTTTTTATATATATATTTTTCTGTAGACTTTTAATTAGTAATTCATGATTTCCTGTTTCCCTGGGGTATAAATATGACGTGACACCGAGGCCTAATTCTCTTACCCATTTGTCAACATGGCAAAGACAAGAGAACACACCATTCAAGTAAGGCAGATGTGTGTCGACCTTCATAAGTCAGGCAATGGCTACAAGAAAATAGCCACTCGCCTTAACTTGCCGGTATCTACAGTCAGAGGAATCATTAAGAAGTTTAAAACAACTGGAACAGTGACAAACAAGGCTGGAAGAGGTCCCAAGTTTATCTTGCCACAACGCACAGTGAGGAGGATGGTAAGAGAAGTAAAAACATTTCCCAAGCTCACCGTCACAGAATTGCATCAAAGAGTGGCATCTTGGGGTCACAGAGTCTCCAAAACAACCATCAGACGCTCTCTACATGCCAACAAGCTGTTTGGGAGGCATGCAAGGAAAAAGCCTTTTCTCACTAACACTCACAAACGTAAACGTCTGGAGTTTGCTAAGCGGTACTGGGACTTCAACTGGGATTGTGTGCTTTGGTCAGATGAGACTAAGATTGAGCTTTTTGGCAACAAACACTCTAAGTGGGTCTGGCGTAAAACAAAAGATGAGTATGCCGAAAAGCACCTCATGCCCACCGTGAAGTATGGTGGAGGATCTGTGATGCTGTGGGCCTGTTTCTCTTTCAAAGGCCCTGGGAACCTTGTTAGGGTGCATGGCATTATGAACGCTTTGAAGTACCAGGATATTTTAAATAAAAACCTGATGGCCTCTGCCAGAAAGCTAAAGATGGGTCGTCATTGGGTCTTTCAGCAGGATAATGATCCAAAACATGTGGCAAAATCTACACAAAAGTGGTTCAGCAGTCACAAACTCAAGGTCCTCCCATGGCCATCTCAGTCCCCAGACCTCAACCCAATCGAAAGCCTGTGGGGCGAGCTAAAGAGAAGAGTGCATAAGAGAGGACCCAGGACACTGGATGATCTAGAAAGATTGTGCAAAGAAGAATGGTCAAAAATCCCTCTCTCTGTGTTCTCCAATCTTGTGAAATGTTATAGGAGGAGATTAAGTGCTGTCTTGTTGGCAAAAGGAGGTTGTACAAAGTATTAACATCAGGGGTGCCAATAATTGTGGCACACATGATTTCAAGTTTTTTTTTGTTTTTTTTTCTAAATGTGTGATTTTTTTACCACCAAAGTAATGTACTTAAATAAAAGGTTGGATTTTTCTCTTTTTTTGCATTTGGGTTCTATGTTGTTTAAAAAAAAAAGGAGAATTTTTTGAAGTCCACGACCACATCTTAAACAGGGGTGCCAATAATTGTGGAGGGCACTGTACGTATGATGCAAATTTTATAGTCATAGAGGAAAATTAAATTTTGGCCAGAATTTCATTCGCAAAACAATATATTTCGTCGCAAATGCGACCATTTGAGTCGCAGTCTGGAGCACTGTAAGTGATAAAATAACATTCATAACTACAACCTGTAATGTAACATAACCAGGACAGTTTTTTTTTTTGTTTTAGCTTCTAAGCTTGAAAAGTAAAAAAGATATGCAAGTAAGAATGAAAATAGTGATTTTTAAATCATTCTGCTTATTTAATTGGAAACCTAACAGACAATATCACTCTAATAATCGCAAATGTAATCACAAGATAATTGGAAGCTTGTGAAGACTGTACAGGCTTCTATAGCACTGTCTAGACATAAAAGCAAATTTACTCTGTCTGTGTTGTGTTTTTCTGGTGTTTGTGTGGTTTAGAAGGAGGTCTAGTAAATTTGCATACATTACTTACTAGATTTTCACCCTTAAATATGACATTAGTGCTATTGTATATTACATTGCCCAAATTATGTGGACACACTTTATAATTACAGATTTGAGGTGTTTTAGCAAAACATATTGCTACCAGGTCCATAACATCTCATAGCACATAGCTGTACAATCTCCAGCTGTAAACAAGCATTAGAATGAGCCATGCTAAAGAACTTAGTGACTTTAAACACGGCTCTGTCATAGTGTGATCTTTGCCACATGCTAGTTTGTGAAACTTCTCTGATGGATCTGCCAAGCTTCTTGCTGATGTAAAAAGCTTTATTTAACGTCATGGTGTCTGCTAAAGCATCTACAGTATAAAATACATTTATAAAACCTAACATAAAATAAATAAAGTAGCACCATTAGTTTTAATGCAGATTTTTCTTGCATCTACTAAAACAACCTACTCAGCCTGGCTTCCACTACTCTTTCCCATAACTTCATGGTGCGACTGAACAACTATTCCCTTGCACATCCTCTCAGCATGCATCTTTTCACATTCCAAAACCTGTGTGCTTCAGGGAGCGGGTAGTTGGACCCAAATGCAGGACGCCAGCGAGGTATATAATAAACAAAAACAAATTCAGGCAAACCCAGAGAAAACAACAGGCTGAGTAGTCCACGTAAAAACACAAAAAAACAAGAGTCCAAAAATCTATGACCACGTGCCGAATAGTCCACTTACAAAAAAAAAAGTGTCCGAAAACTTATGATCACATGCTGAATAATCCACGTAGGGAAAAACGTGTAATGCTCTGGTTTGCCATCTCCGCTTCTGACCAGCTTCTAGTGATGTCCAGTTCGTGAACGAATCGTTCATTTGAACTGGTTCTTTTTAGTGAACCGGTCGAACCGGTTCACCAAATCGGACTGAATCGTTCAAAACAGTTTGCGTCTCAAATCAGCACTAATCAACAAAATTACTCAAGTTACTCACTTTTGAATGTGTATGACTGTCTATCCGACTCAAAATAAATCAATATCCCTGAGAATGGGGTTCTTCTCTAGTTTCTCCAACACTACACACATTAAACTGAAACGTGCTGCTGAACAAGTGATCCATCACTGAGCATGCGCATACCTGCCGATTCCAAGCAGCACACATACTGCTGTCTCGAGTAGTGATGGGAAGTCCGATTCTTTTTTGTGAATCAGTTATTTTACAATCTGGCAGAAAACGCGAGAAATCCGCGTCTATTTATGCAACGGCAATACGGCGGCCGGGACGGTTGCGAGTTCGCGCTACCCCGGAAGCGGGAGCTGCGGGAGCGGAAGAACTGGAAGTGCGCGCGCCGCTGGCTGACAGTATGCACCTTCCTCCACTCTTATATATCTCCCTATGCTCCTCCTTGCTCTTAAAATATGTATTTACCACGACTATTTCCATCCTTTTAGCAAAATCCTCCTTGAGGCCATACCTACCCATCACGTCCCCATCACCTCTGTTCCCTTCACTTACATGCCCATTAAAGTCTGCCTTCATGTTCATCACTCTATCAAAAACTCTCTTCACCTCCACTACACGCTTACTGTACTTTTCCTTCAGGATCACCACACACCGTTTCTCTTTACATCCACACCATAGTAGAACATTTTTAACCCACCTCCAATGTTCCTGGCCTTACTCCGTTTCCACTTGGTCTCCTGAACACACAGCATATCTACCTTTCTCCTCTCCATCATATCAGCTCTCTCCCTTTACCAGTCATAGTACCAACATTTAAAGTAGCAACCCAAACCTCCACTCTCCTACACTTCTCCTTTCCCTGCCGTCTCTGTAGACATCTTCCTCCTCTCCTTCTCCTCTTTTGGCCAATAGTAGCCGAATTACCACTGGTACCCTGTTGCTAACAATACCTGTGACGGTCGTTGGTAGCTCGGGCCTCGACCGATCCGGTATGAAATTTAGGTTTGTGATCCGCATATTTAATTTGCCATATGTTTTGTTGCTGTATGTCCTTCCAACACTCCCCATTTCTAGTGAGCAAACCACATTTTCTTCCACATTCAGAGGATTAATGTGAAGTTTATCTGAAGCTCTTGTTCTGCATCTGCATTATTTTATGTGTTGTCCTTTTTCCGCCTGACTGGCTGCTTAGATAACTGCCTGAATGTGCAGGTGTTCAAGTGCTAATATTATGTCATGGAAGTAGAAAAAGGAGAGAGATAAAGAGGAAGGTGGAGGGTGTTAAGAATAGTGAATTGTTTTGTGATTGAATATTCTGAGTCTATATGAGTTGTGGTTGTTTAAATCCCTGGTGTTTTGTTTTGACTTCTCTTTTGTATATTACTCTACTCACTGTAGACCATTACTGCTAACCTGCTGTCCATCCCGTTTCCAAACACGCTCTGTGGACAGGTAGTTTTGGTGGCCTCTACATTTTCTCCTGCAGTATTCTTCTGTATAAAGACACTAGGGATGAAGGCGAGTTCCCGTTGTTTTGGATAGGTTAGCTTGTATACTGGTAGGGTAGTCAGTTTGATTCTGCTCTTTGATTTGCCACCGAAATAGAGTCCACCTCAGCTATTCAAGATTTTCTGTTTGCTTCCATTGACCCTTGCTGTTTCTTTCTTCTTTATATTTATCTTATTGTGTATATAGTCCTGTTGTCCTATTGTACATTCATATTAAGTAAAGGTGTAAGTAATAAAATCAAAGTTACTACTGGCTATGGTTTATGTCCTTTTTTCCCAAATAAAATCACAAAAAAACATTACATGTTACACCCCTTACCCTAGACTTTTAAAGGGGATCATAAAAGTGTGTGTGTGTGTGTGTGTGTGTGTGTGTGTGTGTGTGTGTGTGTGTGTGTGTGTGTGTGTGTGTGTGTGCAGTGTCCTCACTGATATTGGCCAACTTGACAAATATGAGCAAGGAAGGCTGTGAAAAATAAAGCTGTGATGTGCAGCAAAAGGTTGTTCAAATCACCAAAATGGACAGTGGTGAAAATAAAATAAAATAAAAAAAAAGATTGCAAATGCACATTTCCACCTTAAGGGCAAAAAAAAAAGTCATTCTAGTCAACTGAAAATATTATTAATCAACTTGAAGAGGATGTGTGTCTTTATGGTCTCAACACACTGCAAAGAGTCCAAAACCAGTCCAAGACTGAGATTTCCATGGTTCTTGAGTTTGACCTTCCACAGCAATCTCATAGCTCTTTAGGCTGTTTGTGTGGAACCATCCTCAGCCGCAGCGAGTGGTCTCCAATCGAAGAGAAATCCATCCAAAGGTTGGGCATCAGGGTGATTCATATATGTCTGGAATGACCTCTAAGTAATATATATAAAATGCACTTCTGCTGAGGCCATGGTTTATCATGTGATATATTTTATTCCAGCTTGTTTGAACAAGCAAGATGCCTTAAAGATATTACCACATGCCTCAGCATGCTTCTTTAGAAAAAAGGTGTGTTTAGGGAACAGGTTACTCAGGTTACACAAATGAAAGCACACCAAACTGAAAACGCAAACATTTAGATCTTATTTTTTAGAGACAAACATCAACTTTAAAATTTTTTATAGAATCAGTGTGTGTTAAATTGTGCACCAGTGTAATTTATAAAATGTTATTTAGAAACCGACTGAATCAATTATCTTTCAGGGAGTACGCTTCTGTGTGTGATTTTCTGCAGCCTAATGGAATCTCAGTCAGGTATGAAAAGGATTACTGTGTTTTTGCATGTGTGTTTCTATATACAGTGCAGTGTGAGATCATTTTCCTTCTTTAGTGATTTTGGAAGTTATGGATTTTGGAAATTTCGGAATGTTAATATCTCTGTTCTCATTTTCTCTCTCTCTCTCTCTCTCTCTCTCTCTCTCTCTCTCTCTCTCTCTCTCACACACACACACACACACACACACACACACACACACACACACACATATAGTTCACATTTGTAATTCTATGAGACAACACAGAACTAAATTAAACATAAGCAGATGTAGAAAGTGGACACCATAAAATGCATGTGTGCAAACATGTACAGTAAGTAACGGTTTTGCAAACAACATAATGCAGTGCAATTAGAACAATAACACAGTGAAATATGTATATGTAAATATTTACATTGAGTTTAGAAGTGGTTTCTTAGTTCAAAAATGGTGTTCATTTTGTGTGTGTGTGTGTGTGTGTGTGTGTGTGTGTGTGTGTGTGTGTGTGTGTGTGTGTGTGTGTGTGTGTGATAAAATTGTTTATTTTTATCACTTTTTTTAAATTCACAAATATTAGAAAAATCCATTCTGACAGCACTAATATCATTGTTATAAGTAATATAGCTACACGTTTTAAAACAGCAAACACATCAGTTCAATGTATGTCAAATAATGAAGACTACAGCAGGGGGCAGATCTTTCTCTTATAAAGCCCCACAGTTATGGAACAGCCTTCCAATCAGTGTTCGGGACTCAGACACAGTCTCAGTGTTCAAGTCGAGGCTGAAAACTTATTTATTTAGTCAAGTCTTTGATCAGTAGATTTTTCTTAGGTAAAGGTGCAGATCTGGAGGAAACATGGATATAGAGTGTTTGGTGAACTGGTATATTTGTATGCTGTCGTCCCCTCACATTCACACGTTCACTCGGGTTTGTTGACGGTGGTGTGGTGGGTCGTCTCTTATCCCAGAGATCCCTCATGTCTGTGTTACCTTCTGGTTCTCCCTTTTAGTTATGCTGCCATAGCGAGTCTTGCCGGAGTCCAAACTGCACAGTGACATCAACTTTCATACACCAATAGGGACACTTAATAATCCATATCCTTCCCTTCCTGTCACCCTCTCTCTCTCTCTCTCTCTGTCTCTCTCTCTCTCTCTCTCTCTCTCTCTCTCTCTCTCTCTCTCTCTCTCTCTCTCTCTCACACACACACACACACACACACACACACACACACACAACTCTCGGTCGAGTTAAACATGCTCCTGAGGCTCCAGTGACCACTGTTCCTGCCCCTCTCCCCTCCGCGGATCTTCACACTTCTGTGCAGCTTGGGACGGTCTCTCCTCAACACCTTGGGTGGTTCCATGTAATTCCGGAGTAGAACGGGTGCTTTGAGGACGGATTGGACTGTAGTTGGTGTCAGCGGTCTGCTGCACTGACTCGGGAGTGCAGTTTGCTTCTGATCATCATCACTGCACCCTGCAACTTTGTATATATGCTTCAAATGGACATTTGGTGCAACCCAGATGAGGATGGGTTCCCTCTTGAGTCTGGTTCCTCTCAAGGTTTCTTCCTTATGCCATCTCGGGGAGTTTTTCCTTGCCACAGTTGCTCATCAGGGACAAACATACTTACAAAGAACATATTTACATCTGATCACCACATTATCTGTGTAAAGCTGCTTTGAGACAATGTTCATTGTTAAAAGCGCTATACAAATAAAAATGAATTGAATTGAATTGAATGTTACTTTTTGCTTTTAATCTATCCTTTTACATTACAGATTGTTTAAAGGTGGTTGGCCCAGCAGCTTCTCTTGTTGCTGTAGCTGGTGAAGATCTGGTTCTTTCCTGTTTTATTAGACCCAACACCAGTGCTGTGGACATGACAGTGGAGTGGTTCAAACTAGATGAAGGGTTCTCAGTAGTGCATTTCTATAATGATCATGAAGACAAAAATGAAAATCAGGCCGAATCCTACAGAAGAAGAACATCACTGTTTAAAGAGGAGCTACCCAACGGCAATGCTTCACTCAAACTCTCAGCTCTCAGAGTCTCTGATGAAGGAGAATATAAATGTCTGATCGAGGACAAATCCTGGTCTGATGACATTGTTTTTCATGTAATTGTTGAGGGTAAGATCCATTTTTGCAGTGAAGGTTTTTACAATGACAGTCATTAATGCTTTGTGCATAGTTACAACAAAATCTGTAGCAAAACAATGTGTTTTTTGCTGTATTTCAGTGATTTTTTTTATCACTTAGTGACCAACTGATCACCAGCACACAACTATTTTTGTGAGTTGGCAGTGTGCTTGTAAATTGTGGCCCAGTAAATCAAAACTTTCAAATAAAAAATTTCCAGTACAATAAACACCTGTAAACCTGCTCTATGCAGTTATCCAAACAGCTAATCAGGTGGCAGAAAAAATTAAGTAATAAAAACAATGGATGCTTCATGCTAATACAGGCCAGGATCTTCAGTTACTCTTCATATCAAATATCAACATTAAGAATTGGAAAATGGGGTATGTTTTTTTTCTGCCACATGGGCTAGTTTCAGTATTTCAGAAAATAAATTTACAGACAACTAAAACCAAAAACATTTAAAATTTTCACAAAATGTGAATTACAAAGACTTCGTACATTATTTTAAAATTTCATATTGAAGGAGGAGTAAATGTGGACGAGAACATCAGACAAAGTACAGCAATTAAAATCTTACAATATTAAATATAATTAGTGGTCTAATGTGCACAATATTTCCAATCTAACATACTCAACCTTAAAGAAAAAGTGAATTTCATTGGCAGTCTTTACTCAGGGAGAAATTGCCACTCCAGAACCATTTATGTAAATAATAAATAATACGATACAAACCAGAGCAACCAATGCAGATTTAGTATAATATGGTGCAGGGCGAGGCAGGGCTGGGGGTTGTTCATTACTGAGTGTCTGGAGATTTTATGTGTGTACATCACTGTTTATAATTATAGCGACTCCAACAGATTTTACTGCAGATTTCAACAAATTTATCACATGAGGGACACAGAGGTTATTATTAATAGTAAGTGTTTATTGTTAAAAAGAATCACCTTAAACATAGATTGCAGCATTGTACTTCAAACATTACAGGTAAAAAAACATGAATATTTTGCACCAAAGTTTACATTTTATTTATTGGTCATTTTGCTCCATTGTTTTGTGTAATTGAATATATCTGCAATATAACATTTTCAAATTTCATTTTAGGTAAAGTCTTTGGTACTTGGAAGCTTGCTGTTGCCATTACAGTTTCAGTGTGTCTTTTTACTGTTGCAGTTCTCTTTTGCAGGAAAGGTAACTTTTGAACCATTTTCCTCTCATAATAAGCTCAAATTAACCCAGCCATTAGGGAGGCACAAACCAGTGCATTCTTAGTGCCGGTCCCAAGCCCGGGTAAATGGGGAGGGTTGCGTTAGGAAGGGCATCCAGCGTAAAACGTGGCAAATCAAATATGCGGATCACAAATGAGAATTTCATACCGGATCGGTCGAGGCCCGGGTTAACAACAACCGCCACAGGTATCGTTAGCCGACAGGGTACCGGTGGAAATTGGGCTACTGTTGGCCGAAGGAGGAAAAGGAGAGGAGGAAGACGTCTACAGAGACGGCAGGGAAAGGAGCAGTGTAGGAGAGTGGAGGTTAGGGTTGGTACTTTAAATGTTGGTACTATGACGGGTAAAGGGAGAGAAGTAGCTGATATGATGGAGAGGAGAAAGGTAGATATGCTGTGTGTTCAGGAGACCAAGTGGAAAGGGAGTAAGGCCAGGAACATTTGAGGTGGATTTAAACTTTATCATGGTGTGGATGGAAAGAGAAATGGTGTAGGGGTGATTCTGAAGGAAGAGTACAGTAAGAGTGTAGTGGAGGTGAAGAGAGTTTCTGATAGGGTGATGATCGTGAAGGTGGAAGTTGAAGGGATGATGATAAATGTCATCAGTGCCTATGCGCCACAAGTTGGCTGTGAGATGGAGGAGAAGGAAAGATTCTGGAGTGAATTAGATGAAGTGGTAGATGGTGTACCTAGGAAAGAACGGTTGGTGATTGGGGCGGACTTTAATGGGCATGTAGGTGAAGGGAACAGAGGTGACGAGGAGGTGATGGGTAGGTATGGTTTTAAGGAGCGGAATGTGGAAGGGCAGATGGTGGTAGATTTTGCTAAAAGGATGGAAATGGCAGTGGTGAACACTTATTTTAAGAAAAAGGAGGATCATAGGGTGACGTATAAGAGTGGAGGAAGGTGCACACAGGTGGACTATGTGCTATGCAGGAGATGCAACCTGAAGGAGATTGGCGACTGTAAGGTGTTGGCAGGGGACAGTGTAGCTAGACAGCATAGGATGGTGGTCTGCAGGATGGTTTTGGAGGCGAAGAAGAAGAGGAGGAGAGTGAGGACTGAAAGAAGAATAAGATGGTGGAAACTGAAGGAGGAAGAGTGTAGTGTGAGGTTCAGGGAAGAGGTCAAAGAGAAGCTCAGTGGTGTTAAGGAGGTGTTGGATGATTGGGCAACTACTGCAGGAGTGATAAGGGAGGCAGCTAGAAAAGTACTTGGTGTGACATCTGGAAATAGAAAGGAAGACAAGGAGACGTGGTGGTGGAATGAGGAAGTGCAGGAGAGCATAATGAGAAAGAGGTTGGCAAAACAGAAGTGGGATAGACAGAGTGATGAGAAAAGTAGGCAGGAGTACAAGGAGATGCGGCAGCAGGTTAAAAGGGATGTGGCGAAAGCCAACGAAAAGGCATATGAGGAGCTGTATGAGAGGTTGGACACTAAGGAAGGAGAAAAGGATTTGTACCGATTGGCCAGGCAGAGGGACTGAGCTGGAAAGGATGTACTGCAAGTTAGAGCAGTAAAGGATGGAGAGGGAAATGTGTTGACTAGTGAGGAGAGTGTGTTGAGAAGGTGGAGGGAGTATTTTGAGCAGCTGATGAATGAGGAAAATCAGAAAGAGAGAAGGTTGGATGATGTGGAGTTGGTGAAGCAGGATGTAGATAGGATTAGTAAGGAGGAAGTGAGAGCAGCGATTAAGAGGATGAAGAGTGGAAAGTCGGTTGGACCAGATGACATACCGGTAGAAGCGTGGAGATGTTTAGGAGAGATGGCAGTGGAGTTTTTGACCAGATTGTTTAACAGGATTTTGGAAGGTGAGAAGATGCCTGAGGAATGGAGAAGAAGTGTGCTGGTACCGATCTTTAAGCATAAAGGAGATGTGCAGACCTGCAGTAACTACAGGGGTATTAAGTTGATCAGTCACACCATTAAGTTATGGGAAAGAGTAGTGGAAGCCAGGCTGAGAGAAGAGGTGACCATCTGTGAGCAACAGTATGGTTTCATGCCGAGGAAGAGCACCACAGATGCCTTATTTGCTTTGAGAATGTTGATGGAGAAGTATAGAGAAGGACAGAAGGAATTGCATTGTGTATTTGTGGATTTAGAGAAGGCGTACGACAGGGTGCCAAGAGAGGAGTTGTGGTATTGTATGAGGAAGTCAGGTGTGTCAGAGAAGTATGTGAGGGTGGTGCAGGACATGTATGAGGACAGTGTGACGGCAGTGAAGTGTGCAGTAGGTACGACAGACTGGTTTAGAGTGAAGGTTGGACTGCATCAAGGATCGGCCCTGAGCCCTTTCCTGTTTGCAGTGGTGATGGACAGGTTGACGGACGAGGTCAGACAGGAGTCTCCCTGGACTATGATGTTTGCAGATGATATTGTGATTTGTTGTGAGAGTAGGGAGCAGGTTGAGAAGAGCCTGGAGAGGTGGAGATATGCCCTGGAGAGAAGGGGAATGAAACTCAGTAGGAGTAAGACAGAATACATGTGTGTGAATGAGAGGGAGGGCAGTGGAGTGGTGCGGTTGCAGGGAGAAGAGCTTCAGAAGGTGGAGGAATTCAGGTACCTGGGGTCAACAGTGCAAAGTAATGGAGAGTGTGTTAGAGAAGTGAAGAAAAGAGTGCAGGCAGGGTGGAGTGGGTGGAGAAGAGTGACAGGAGTGATTTGTGATAGTAGGGTATCTGCAAAATTGAAAGGGAAAGTTTATAGGACTGTGGTGAGACCTGCGATGTTGTATGGTTTAGAGACAGTGGCATTGAGTAAAAGACAGGAGGTGGAGCTGGAGGTAGCAGAGCTGAAGATGTTGAGGTTTTCGTTGGGAGTGACGAGGATGGATAAGATTAGAAATGAGTTTATTAGAGGGACAGCGCATGTAGGATGTTTTTGGTGACAAGGTGAGGGAGGCGAGATTGAGATGGTTTGGACATGTGCAGAGGAGGGACATGAATTATATTGGTAGAAGAATGCTGAGGATGGAGCCACCAGGTAGGAGGAAAAGAGGAAGGCCAAGAGGGAGGTTCATGGATGTGGTGAGGGAAGACATGCAGGTAGTTGGTGTAAAAGAGGCAGATGTAGAGGACAGGGTGGTATGGAGACGGATGATCTGCTGTGGCGACCCCTAATGGGAGTAGCCGAAAGAAGAAGAAGAAGAAGAAGAAGCTCAAATTATAATGACGTTTACTGTAGCTTTATCTCACACATTTACAGACATGTGGTTGAAATTCAAATCAAATCAAATTAAATTTTATTTGTCACATACACATACATACAGGGTACGACATGCAGTGAAATGCTTATTACGATGGTCCGGCATGAGGAAATAGGATGGGGGGAAAATAATACAAAGAAAAAGAAGGCTGATATATAAAGTATAAAAACTATATAAAATAAAATATAAGAATATATAATATATTTTCACTTCGGAAAACTTTTCTGTCTTTAATTAGATTAATGAGATCATTAGAGTGTTTTGATTGCATTTCTATGAAACAAAATGCACCCTATGTTTATAAAATATTTTATCTTAAGTGTTTATAGAGTATGGTGGTTACAACATGGGCCTTTAGATCTAAAGGTCATGAGTTCAAATCCCAGCCACAGCAAGCTGCCACTCCCAGGCCCCATGCTAATGTTGTTATAGATAAAAAAACAAAACAACTAAAGTTATTTACAATAATAATTAAAAAGGGAACTTATTTTAATTCATATGCCCAACTCTTGAATAGAAAAGAATAACTTATTAAACAGTATATTCCAATCACCTGTAATAATCACTTTTTCTCTCTCCAGTGCTGCAGAGACGAAGAATGGAAGAAGGTAATTACCCAAGAGTTTGTAAAATTGGTCTTATATCAAATTTGTTGAGAACTGTGAGCAGAGATAAGAGATACTATATTTAGAAGGAGATTTGTCTATTAAAATATTCACATTATGTAAACAGTTGTACTGTATTGCTACATTTTGTTTAATCTAAATAAATGTAATTAATATAAAATATTCCATAATTAAGTAATTATGTTTTACAGAGTTAGAAGAAATGGGGAGGTTTGCAGGTAAGAGTGTGTTTTACAGTTTTTATTTTTATTTTAATGCAATTTCTTTTTTATTTCCTTCAGGATTTATTATATTCTGTATCTGTTTATAATAAGCTAGAGGATAGAACATGCATATATAATAGTCAAAGTGAATGGTGGCAATGCTCAGATAAAACATTTTTTATACAACAGGTTTTTTGTCCACTAATTTGACTGGACACTTGTCATTCCAAGCACTGATATTTAGTATGACAGCATTTTTTCACTGATATTTTACTGTTTATTTTACTCTGCATGCCTCTAGTACTAGCAGTAGTTTTCTACACTAAAACAATTATTACACTTAATACGTCAATCAATGTCAATCTGTGCATTACCATGGCAGCACAGATAAAAGTAATTTTCACACCTGGAGATTATGCTGTTGTACTAAATATTAGTGTGCTGCTGCATGTGCAAGTGCAATTTCACAAGCAATTTAGTTTCTAAAGCATTTATTTTCTTCTCAGAGCCACAGAGGAAGCGGGTGAAAGACGGTAATAACACCTGAGTTTTAAAACAAACTAAATGTGGATTTGTACTTTTGGTCTATAGTGTAAACCAGGGGTCACCAACCTTTTTGACACAGAGAGCTACTTCTTAGGTACCGATTAATGTGAAGGGCTACCAGTTTGATACACACTTCTGAAATAACAAATTTGCTCAATTTAACTTTAATTATATGCTATTATTAATAATTAATTATATTTATCTATGTCAAACTCAATTGCACAGGGGGCCAACATTTAAAGCACACTTTAGTTCGCAGGCCGAACAGGATAAACATTTATTAAACACACTAAAACAATGTTTTTTGAACATAAATATGAATAAAAACAGACAGGAATATTATTTCAGAATAAATCAACTTAAACTTTAAATAAATAGCTCTCCAAAAAAATATCTCCTGTCAAAATTATACACGTTAAAAACCCTGAACAAATCAATAGAAATTGTGCTTTTAAGTTAATGTTAAAATAACAACAAATCAAAACAATCAGATTTTTTTGCTCTTATGCCATTTTATAAAAAAAAAATCTTAAACTTTAAATAACTTAAAATATTTTGCTCTTCATAATAATATCTCCAGTGAAACACCAGACGTCTCACAGCTTCATCATGCAGCTCTCCAGAAACTCTCCCTCAGTAAATAACCGTCTGATGTGACTCTGATTTCTCCTCTGTTTTCACACCAGCTTCACTTTGTGATTTTGCTCTGGTGAAAAACGTCTGCTGAAATTTCAGATTCTTCTTTAACTCTTCTACTTTCTGTATCTTCTGCTCTGCATTCAGGTTTTTCAGCTTCTCCTGATGTTTTGTCTTGTAGTTGAGTCTAAGACAGAACTACAAGACAAAACATCAGGAGAAGCTGAAAAACATCTACCGTATTTTTCGGACTATACGCCGCTACTTTTTTCCCACGTTTTGAACCCCACGGCTTAAACAATGAAGTGGCTAATTTATGGATTTTTCCTGGGTTTTTCACGGTTTCACAAATTTCAAGTTAAAAAACTGAACCCCATAACATTAGACCAATGAAATTTCCGAATGGAAACGAAAAAAATGCACCTCACCTGTGTGATACACTCCCGAGAGAAATACAGTGGTACCTTCAGCTACGAGTTTAATTCGTTCCGTGGACGAGCTCGTATCCCAATTTGCACATCAAATCAGTTTTTCATATTGAAAATACTTAAAATGGCATTAATCCGTTCAAACCTTTAAAATGACACCCCGTTTTTATGTTTCATGTTATTAAATTGGAAAATACATTTCTAAATACCAAATCTTGTATAAAAACATAATAAAAAGAGTATGTAAAGATATAACAAGGTTTTATTTAGTGTATTTTCCTTGGAGATGAGACGACTTGAGCTAACGAAAATGCCGGTAGAGTGTGTGTGAAGGGGGGGAGAGGCGATAAGCGGAGAGAAAACTTGTTTTTTACTATCACTCCTGTACACTACGTATCCCTAAACTTAAAATTTTTTACTTTTTCTTCTTTGCTTATCTTAATTTTCGTCACAGTCTTCGCTTTCTGGCTTCGCTTCGCCATCTAGCAGCGGCATTTCGAGCTCGTACCTCAATTTTTCGTACATTAATGCACTCGTAGGTCGAGGTACCACTGTAGTTGTGAAAGGAAGGAGGAAGACAGTGAACAATGACTTTCTTGGTAGGCTACTGTTTAGATACAAGCCGTTGTAACGCGTTGAGTCTGGGTCATGGGAGAGCTCACTAAAACTCCAGTTGCAACAGAAATCATATAAGCACAGACAGGTTTCCAAAACTTGTGCTTTTTTATTTTTCTTAGCAACAGTGTTATGGGTTAGTCAAAGAAAATAAGAAAATAATCAGAAAATAAAAAGGACATAATCCTCGGTCTCCACACATGCAGTAATACCAGAAGAATGCAGTGCCGGTCTTTTCCCAAAATACCGCTATGCTCCTAATAGATGTGCAACATATTTCACCCGTTACACCAAGTGTAACGTGTCTTTCGTTAAAACCTGTTTAAAATACATTAGTGTAGACACCTGTGGCTTATAGACAGGTGCGGCTTATTTATGTTGAAAATAAAAATATTTGTCAAATTCAGCGGCTTATATAAGGGTGCGCTTTATAGTCCGGAAATTACGGTACTCAGAATCCCATCGGTTTTGAAAGGCTCTGTTTTCAGAATCAACTTTTCTCTTCACCACTGTGAGGCGCTGTTTCACAATAACTGTACAATAGGGTTAAATACATCAACAGAAGCTCGACTTGATTGACGCTGGAATATTCCCAGGTAATCTAGCGTTCGGTAAGGCAGCTGAAGCGCTGCATTATGGAATCTGTAGTTTGTGTTATCAGCGCTTCATATTGCCGGGACATTAATAACAATAATAATAGATCTATATAAAATGATTTCGCGGGATGGATATAATTGTACGTTGGGCCGGATTTGACACTGAGTTTGACACCCTTGTTCTATGTGAAGACACTGATCATGTTAATGATTTCTCACAATAATTATCAACAATAATTTAACAAGGTAGGAAACAGCTATTTTTTAGAAAAGGCTCGCGGGCGACTCATGTGGTCCTTGCGGGCGACCTGGTGCACCACGTTGGTGACCCCTGGTGTCAACTTTACTTAAATATTTATTTATATTATATTATAATTTATTTATACATAATTATATTTTTTTTACTTCAATTATTGTTATATTTTATTAAATCACATTAGTTTTATATTTATCATAATATTTTAGATTAAATTTAGATTAATTTACATTTGCATAAACTTTGTTTAATTATAATAATAAAACTAATTTGTTTAACAAATCTGTTAAATAATATTTCACAGAATTAGCAGACATAAAGAAATTTGCAGGTAGGAAAGAATTGACTTTTTTCATCTTTATTACAGTTAAACCAGTGTTTACTATATTTACTGAATTCTGTGTGTGTGCATGGGAAGTGGTAGCTTAGTGGTTAAGATGTTGAACTTCTGAATGGAAGGCTCTGAGCTCAAATCCCAGCATTGTTAGAACCACTTAACCCCCAACATAACTATACAACTCAATTGTAGCTCACTTGCTAAATGTGCAATGTGTCAGGGAGCCACCAGTCACGCCTCCCTACAATGCTCACTCTCTCACTCAGCCTCTTCCTCCTACAAATCACCTACACCTGTCCTCCTCCTACTAATCACCTACACCTGACCTCTATTTACCTGTCCCCTTTATAAGGTCCCTATTCCCCTTCACTCACAGTCCAATCTACCAGTTATGACCATAGATCACTCGGAATTCCTACCGCACTGTGTGTGTGTGTGTGTGTGTGTGTGTGTGTGTGTGTGTGTGTGTGTGTGTGTGTGTGTGTGTGTGTGTGTGTGTGTGTGTGTGTGTTATTTCAAGTTATTTCATAAATAGGCAAAACAAATACATAATGAATATGAAAAGTCTACACTTTTTATTAGTTTCTTTTTATGAAGAAAAACTTGAGCAATGTTCTGAATCGTATTTAAACTTATGTTAAATAGTAATTAGTATAGACCTGCCATCTATTAAAATGTGTAGCAGTTTTTAAACTTATGACTTTTATGTTTTTAACAAGCCATATTGCCTTCACTTCACTAATCCAACTAAATGATCGCTGTTTAATAAAAAAAATAGTGTCTGTAACATTTAAATCTTTCTAATTACGGCTCCTTGGCCTCCATAGTAATAAAATTGCATAAATGCATGTAATCTGAAGAAACTGCAACAGAATCTGCTATAGACTCTGTACACATACACTGTATACTCATGCAGACTCAGTCACATTGTTTTTGTGAATAATTCCTTAGTTTAAATGCATTAAAATTGTCTGTGTTTCTTGATGTGACTCTGGATCCTGACACAGCTCATCCCAATCTCAAAGTATCTGATGATTTAAAACAAGTGACATGTAGAAACACAACAGAATGTCTCTGATAGACCAGAGAGGTTTGACAAATGTATTAATGCAGTGGGAAAACGGAGTTACTCAAGTACTTTTTATTATGAAGTGCAGGTCAAAGGGAAAACTGCATGGATATTAGGAGTCATGAAAGAGAACAGTGAAAGGAAGGGGGACATTCATCTGAGTCATAAGACTGGGTTCTGGACTGTGGAACTGAAAAATGAGAATGAGTATTGGGCTAATGCTGGTCCCCCTGTCCATCTCACACTGATCGACAAAGTGGAGAATGTGGGGGTGTTTGTGGATTATGAGGAGGGTCTGGTCTCCTTTTATGATGTAAACTCCAGCTCTCATATCTATTCTATCACCGGTCAGACTTTCACTGAGAAACTCTATCCATTCTTCAGTCCTGGGTTAAGTGAAAGAGGTAAAAATTTTGCACCACTGATCATCTCTGCAGTTAATGAATAAATCTGTTTCATATTTTATTACTGTTTTTAACATTATCGCAGTTACATTGAAATGTAACAAATTCGCTTACTGCTTTTTGAATTTTACTTTCCACAAACAGAACATTCCGGCCCCTTTTCCATAGTGCTCCATTGTCAGCGTATAATGATCTTCCTACTCCATCGTCCACAGTATGATAGATGTCATTAATCATGAAGTTAAAGAGAATAGGGCTGCTCACACTTCCCTGGGGAGTTCCATTCTCAATTGGAAGGATCCGAGATCTAAGAACGCGGTCCCTACTCTTACTTGAATCATTCTTCCAAACAAGAAGCCCTTAATCCAATTATACATCCTTCCTTCAATTTTCAAGCTTTCCAGTTTCATCAAGAGCCCTTCTTTCCACAGCATATCATATGCCTTTTCCACGTCAAAAAACACTCCCACCAATACTTCTCTATTAATTTGAGCTTTACGAATTTCAGATTCCAAACACAGTATTGCATCCATCGTACTTCTCCCTTTCCTAAATCCGCTCTGACACGCTGCAAAATTGTTTCTGCTTTCAATTACGAAAGTCTACTCATTACCATTCGTTCCATAACTTTACATAAATTTGATGTCGGTGCGATAGGTCTGTAATTAATTGGCTGGGAGTGGTCTTTCCCTGGTTTGGCTATAGGCACTACTACCCCATGCTTCCAATCTGCAGGCAAATTCCCTGATTCCCATATCGTGTTATAAAGTCTAAGAATCGTCCTTGCCTGGAGACGTACGCTTGACCCCCACAAGTGCTCTCTTTAACTTGAATAAATTAAACTCTGTGTCTAGGATGCTTCCTGACGAATTCTTCTTTTCATATATATGAGACTTCTCCCTAACTGTCTGTTCCCTATACCTCCTCATACTCTCTGACAGATTATCACTACTGAAGACCTTTACGAGTGTTTCTACCAACATTTCTGCCTTGTCACTATCTTTTATTGCTACTTTCCCATTACTCACTAATACTGGCATAATGCTACTTCTCTGAATCCCTCCCATCTTCCTAATCATATTCCAGATTTCACCAACCTCAATTTCTCCTCCTATACTACTACAAAAACCCCTCCAGTAATTTCTTTTTGCATTTCTTACCTCTCTCCTCACTACTGCCTGTGCTCTCTTATAAGTAATGTACTCACTGAACAATACAGATTTCCTGGCTTTCTTCATTGCTCGATTTCTTTCCCTTACCGCTTTACTACATTCTTCATTCCACCAAGGTACAGCTTTCGGTCTATTTATATTTTTCCTTTTTCCTATCACTTCCTCAGCCGTACTTCTTATCACTTCACTGATTTCTGTACATAACCCTTCAATGCTATCAACATCTAGTATCAAGTCACACAACTTATTATGACACAATTCCCTATAAAGTTCCCAGTTGGCTTCACTAAATTTCCATCTCGGGACTCTTTCCACAAACTTTTGGGTAATATCCACACCAACTTTGCACCATATAGGATAGTGATCACTACCCATTGTACTCTGTGTACTGATGTTCCATTCACATTTCCTCGCTAGGTCTACTGACACCAGAGTAATATCTAAAACTGATATACGCCCCTGTGATACGTCAATCCTCGTACAACTTTCATTATTAACACACACTAACCGTCCCCAATCTAACATGTCCTCAACTATCTGTCCATTATAATCTGTTTTAACACTCCCCCATAGAGTATTATGTACATTGAAATCACCACACCATATTACTTTCTGATTTGTGTTACCTCTTATATATTCCAATACTTCTCTACTTAACTTCTCACATGGATTATAATAATTAATTACTCTAACACTTCCTTCCCAAACGTCCATCCCAACCACCTCTTTGTCTACACTCTCTCCAACATTCCTATATCCCACTCCATGTTTAACAAAGGTAGCAATCCCACCAAAGAAATTTCCCCACGGTGGGACGAATAAAGGTTTATCTTATCTTACCATTACCTTGCTTCCTATCTTTCCGGACTACCACATATCCTTGCAATACAAAATTAAGTTGGGGTTTGAGCCAGGTTTCCTGAACACAGATTATGTCCAGTTTATTTTCTAAATCAGAAATGAACTTTTTAAACTCCTGCCCATTAGCCATTAAGCTTCTAGCATTCCACTGGAGTATTAACAACACCATTATGTACCACCACATCCCGGCTGAGTGTTTGTTGTTTGCATCTTTAATTTCTCATTTATCATATACACTGAAATGCCCTCAATCTCTAGATACTTTTCCGCTGCTTTGATTATAATTTTGATCCTTTCTGTCTGGCTTTCAGTTTGTGCTGAACAGTTCACTACTTCAGCTATAAAAGTAACAAATGCAACTTGTCCTTAATCCAAACTTTCTCTTTTGTACTTTCCTTTGCCACTTCTGTCTTTTGTTGAACGATTTCTATACTTTTCTCTCCAGATTCCAAATTCCGTCCTACTTTTTTAAGAGCCTCAGAATATGACAATCCTTCCTGAATTCTAACATTCTGAACTTGAGCCGCATGTTTCCTCACACTGCATCCTCCATATCCCGCACTGTGATCCCCTCCACAATTACAGCACTTGGGTTGAACTTCCTGCCCACACTTTCCATATTCATGTTCTCCACCACATGCTACATGACCAAACTTCTGGCATTTAAAACATCTTAGGGGTGGGGGTATAAATAGTCTAACAGGAAAACTCATATATCCCAACATGGGATATATATCCCAACATTACTTGGTAGTTTTTCCTCATCAAAATGAATCATTACTGAAAGACTGTCCCCCCTTTCATTGTTCCTAACGCATTTAAGCCTTTTGACATCAATCACTGCCGCCCCTGTAAGACATTTTTTAATCTTTTCAACTGGAACTTCTGTTACTTACTGGAACTACTTTTCAACTGGAATCCCTGTTATTACCCCTTTAACCCATTTCTTTTCTTCTTGAATTGAACAAACCACTCTATGATCCATGATCGACTTCACTCCTACAGTCTTTTTTTGTTGAATACTATCCTTACAGTATATTCTCAATCTACTGTCTCTCAATTTCTTCACACTTTCAACCAGTCCTATCACTTCCTTTATCGCTTTGGACAGTTTTAGCGGGTTTAACGCATCGAAAGATCTGTTCACAAATTTCATCACTACCTTATACTCTTCTTTCCTTCTTCTGGATGCGTTCCGTTTTCACTATCAGATCCAGATGCGCTACTTTTCTTCCTTTTCCGTTTCTCTACTACACTCCATTCACTACCTCCATTCCCACCTTCATCCGCCTCTACCATTTCAACCTCCATTTACGGATCACTTCCGGAGTCTACTCCACCTCCTACCATGCACTCTCCAGTCACAGATCAGCCGCCGCCAAACCGCCTCCTGGCCTCCGCGTCCGCCACCCCCTCCTCAATTGCTTCACTCCTTCCTCCTTAAATAGGAAACTGGTGGATGATGTCATCTTGAAGAAGGTGGGATCAGCCAGGCTAGGGCAGGCCTCAAACTCTGGAGTGGATCGGACCTGCACACAAAACACACATACACAACACCGATATGGACATGGGGCTACCTAGGGTTGTAACACCCCCCCCACCTAAGTGTGAATCAACTGGGTTCACAATAAAAAAACACTTTTCCCCTCTAACCATGGAATAAGGTGTCAGCTAAAACATTTAGTTTTCCCTTTTTATGGCTAATCACCAAGTTAAATCCCTGTATAATGAGAGACCAGCGCATTAACCCCTGATTGGTATTACACATGCGGTTCAAGAACACTAGGGGGTTGTGGTCAGTTACAACTTGAACAGGAGTAAGACAATCACTAAGGTAGACCTCAAAGTGTTGGATGGCTAACAGCAAAGCAAGAGCTTCCTTTTCAATCGTGCTATAGTTAAGATGGTGTTTTAAAAACCTATTTGAGAAGTAACAAACAGGGTGTTCTAGCCCCTGATCATCCTCTTGTAGAAGCACCGCTTCTACACACACAGTATATATAAACAGTATATATATATATATATATAGCATTCTTGTCTTTTGCGGTTGAGCATAATACATAATACATCTTAACTTGCTATATCTTATTCTATATACATTTCTAGTCTTTCTTACAAAATCATTATTGATTTATCAGATTTTAAGGATTTAGATATACTATGACTGGGCGATTCATTTGTTGAATAAGTTGAGCTTGTATGAGATTATGCTTCTGTTTAGCCATCCTACCCCATAACCCAGACATATGAAGATTAAGGAAGATTGCCGTCACATGCAGAGAGTAGATGCAGATATTCCTGCAGCCACCCTGGTAAGGTGCATTTCACACCCAGGCTTTCAGTGGTTTCCTACCCAAATCAATCCATGTCTTACTGCTATCTTTTGATGCCAACGGCTACAGAAACCATTGATATTATACAGAAACGCAGTATAACAGAATAATGCAACATAGACGGGTTTATCATGCAGTGAGAACGAATGCCATTATTAAAGCACAAGACCCAATTAACACAAACAAGTCTCCTTTCACTGCACCCACAGCTGCACCGACCACATACATTATCTCCAACAAAAGCATCAACATTCATCTCATAAAATTAGTTTTAAGTGCATTCTGTGTTACCTGGTGATTTAAAATGAAAGCAAATTAAAGCTACAAACAAAGAAAATAGAATATTGAAAATAATCTAATATGTCCATGAACCAAAATATATTAAAAAGTAAGTCAGTAACGTTGCAAGTGTTTAGACCAGCAGAAAGCAGGAATTATTAACATGACCGAGTAAACAGTTATAACTGTTATAGCTGTTATAGTTAAAGCTTCTCCTTGAGTGTGGATGTTTGTAAAAAATGACCTTAATGTAATTTAATTGGTTTTACAGAAAGAGTTTAAATTAGGTTTAAATCATATGCCATTTTTTTTGTTTTAAATAAAAATGAATCTTCATGTAAACTAGAAAACTAGAGAACTGTCGATTTTCAAGATGAGAAAAGAGAGAAACGTTTAATTTTAACCACCAAGTGCCTTTTAGTTTGAAGGAAAAAAATTGGACAAAGAAAAAACCTGCTCATGATTCAAAACATACAGTGAGGAAAATAAGTATTTGAACACCCTGCTAATTTGCAAGTTCTCCCACTTAGAAATCATGGATGGGTCTGAAATTGTCATCGTAGGTGCATGTCCACTGTGAGAGACATAATCTAAAAAAAAAAATCCAGAAATCACAATATATGATTTTTTAACTATTTATTTGTATGATACAGCTGCAAATAAGTATTTGAACACCTGTCTATCAGCTAGAATTCTGACCCTTAAAGACCTGTTAGTCTGCCTTTAAAATGTCCACCGCCACTACATTTATAATCCTAAATTAGATGCACCTGTTTGAGGTCGTTAGCTGCATAAAGACACCTGTCCACCCCATACAATCGGTAAGAATCCAACTACTAAAATGGCCAAGACCAAAGAGCTGTCCAAAGACACTAGAGACAAAATTGTACACCTCCACAAGGCTGGAAAGGGCTACGGGGAAATTGCCAAGCAGCTTGGTGAAAAAAGGTCCACTGTTGGAGCATTCATTAGAAAATGGAAGAAGCTAAACATGACTGTCAATCTCCCTCGGACTGGGGCTCCATGCAAGAACTCACCTCGTGGGGTCTTAATGATCCTAAGGAAGGTGAGAAATCAGCCCAGAACTACACGGGAGGAGCTGGTCAATGACCTGAAAAGAGCTGGGACCCCCGTTTCCAAGGTTACTGTTGGTAATACACTAAGACGTGATGGTTTGAAATCATGCATGGCACGGAAGGTTCCCCTGCTTAAACCAGCACATGTCCAGGCATGTCTTAAGTTTGCCAATGATCATTTGGATGATCCAGAGGAGTCATGGGAGAAAGTCATGTGGTCAGATGAGACCAAAATAGAACTTTTGAGTCATAATTCCACTAAACGTGTTTGGAGGAAGAAGAATGATGAGTACCATCCCAAGAACACCATCCCTACTGTGAAGCATGGGAGTGGTAGCATCATGCTTTGGGGGTGTTTTTCTGCACATGGGACAGGGCGACTGCACTGTATTAAGGAGCGGGTGACCGGGGCCATGTATTGCGAGATTTTGGGGAACAACCTCCTTCCCTCAGTTAGAGCATTGAAGATGGGTCGAGGCTGGGTCTTCCAACATGACAATGACCCGAAGCACACAGCCAGGATAACCAAGGAGTGGCTCTGTAAGAAGCATATCAAGGTTCTGGCATGAACTTGCAAAATAGCAGGGTGTTCAAATACTTATTTTCCTCACTGTACATTAATAATAATAATAATAATAATAATAATAATAATAATAATAATAATAATAATATAATAATAATAATAATAAAACAAATTACAAAGTAAAGCAGTTCATAAGGTAAATAAAGCAGTTATATTAATTATGGACACCAAACACCAGTATAAAATCACCATGTCAGTGAATAAAACACAAAGAAAGTTTGGATTTTATTACCAAATTAAACCAAGATGGTGCTAAAATACGTTAAATGTAAGGTTTAATTCATACTTGAGGATTTTAAGTTTAATATTTTCATCTCTGGTTATTGCAGCTTGCAACTTGAGTCATCTAAAAAAAAAAAAAGAGGTGTGTTTAGTCTCAGATTTAAGGAACAGCTTTCACAGGTTACATATATGAATGCACACTGAACTGAAAGCATAGACATTTATGTTAAGATCTTTTTATTGACAAATATTAAACATAAGTATTTTGAAATGAGTAGGATGTTAATAGAATCACTGGGTGCTAAATAACTAGAAGTTGTTTATTTTGTAAAACAGACTGATGAAATAATGATAAACGGTCTTTCAGAAATGTTATGTTTGACTTTCTTGGTTCTCTACGGCTTTATGGGATCACAATCAGGTAAGACAGATTTACCGTGTGTGTGTGTGTGTATGTTATATTTTAATTAAATTCTATTTTAAATCTTAGCTTACTTTTCAGTTTGTTCTTTTGTGAGTTTTAAAATCTAAGAACTGATCTCTGGTCCTATTTTTAATCATGATACAATGAATACAATTAGTAAATAAGACAAACAAATCAGTAAGTGAATAATCCAAATGCCACCATTCTGCAAACTTGTCCGAACAAGAGTCACACAATCCATATGAAAGCAAAGAGAAGATTCTGAGTCTCTCCCTGAAACAAGTCAGAATCTGTAATAAAGTCTGACTCAAGCATTCAGGCAATGTGTAAAAACACCCTTTAACGTAGCCAGACTTCATTTTATTCCTGATTGTGTTTTGCAACAGCCTGCTCTAAAATGGAATTTCTTTTATACAACTGCAGAAACAAAATCAACTATAAATAGGAAGCATTAGCCATTGTCTTATTTTTTATTGATTGGTTGATTTATTTTATTCAATATCACATTTGCACAAACATTTTCATTCTTTGCTATAAAACTTGTAATTAGGCTTGTTTGTTCCTTTTTTAATGTTCATCATTCATTTGAACAGCATTAGAAACACATGCTCTGCATGTTAGCAAAAGATCCATGAAACCAACTGTGCCAAGCTTCACATCCAAGCAGATTTAAGGCTGTAATTGTTGAACAGAGAAAAAGAGTAAAAAAGTTCTTAACTGTGTAAATGTTTGCTTATTCATTTTTTTTACTGCCCTGAATTCTTTCGAAATTGCATTAAGACTACAACAAATATGTTGATGATATTGCACATATATGAGAACAAAGCTATGTTTTGTATTTGTAGTTGCCCTGCTTATTTTCTTTCCTATTCTACGAATAATATTCCAGATAGCATGTATAGGCAAAGTTAGACCACTTGATCATCAGATTCCACCCCAAGTACAATCAGAAGATTGGTGGAAAAAAAAAAAGTAATTCAGACTTAAATATTTTTAGAGGAGGAAGAAAAGAACATGGAAATCTAGATGGAAATAAAATCACAAAGTATATTTTGTAGTGATGTAAAATACCTTTTTTGTCACTGTAAAGAACTCTTCTCAAAGTTTCTTGTAGAACCACTCATGAAAATGAAATTATAATGTAACCTACAATGTCATGTGTACAACATAATACCATATTATTTTTCAGACTTTTTCTGTGTGCCAATGACCTGAACGATAGTATAGAGTTCGGACTTTATAGCGAGGTTGGTTTTTTTTTTTTTGCTTCGCCCTGGCTTCCTCTGTACTTCCTAACAAGTTTGGATTTGTGAGGAACAGAATTTTATTGCTCTGAGTGTATATGTGACAGATATGCCTGTTTCTTATTTAATTTACTTTTAAATAATTTTAAAGTGCTTCCACCATTTTTCTTACCATTACACTTGCAAATGTCCATCCATGCAACAAAGTAAAAATGCCACCAGAATTTATTGTAACTGCTTTAATAGCCACCTAGCTATATTTTAATTATTCTGCAGCTAACATGTTCTATAATATGTACCATTACTTTTGTAATAATGCTGAATGTATTTAAATAAAAAGCAAATGTAAATATTGTGAATAAAATATTTGATATAAATTATGGCTGTCAATCAATTCAAATTTTTTATCATGATTAATTACATGATTGTCACGAGTAACTAGTGAATAATCAACTTAATCACACATTTTTATCTTCTCTAAATGTACCTTAAATTAGTACTTTTCAAGTTTTTATTACTCTAATCAACATTGGCATGGACAAAAAGATGCTTTATGGAAATTTATGTTTATTGTAAGTGAAAACAAAACTCAACATAGATCATGAAGACAAAATATTCTAAGCTGGTCTTCTACCACCTGTAGGTCATTGTTCTCTCTTGTAGTATATTTTAAACCACACACTTTACAAACTCATCCTGTGTTTGTATTTTTACAAAGATTGCAATTAGCTAAATGCTATTATTGCTATCTGTATTACTCTGCCTTTACAATTTCTATAATAATATTTACAATGTTTTATTAACAGACTCTGTTTACCTGCCACAGAGAAAAAAATAGCATTAGTTCCCCTTCGGGAACTCGAGTTGCGTCGAAACGCTATGGGAATTCCCCTGCGTGACCACGCTCTGAACCACGTGTGAAATCTAGCCAATAGGCAAGCCGTGACGTCATAGACAGGCGACGTCGCATAAACCAGGAAGCTGCTCATTCAGCTAAGCGCTTTGTGTGTTATCTGTGCAGTCATGAGCTTATATGCAGGCAGAAATCCGTGACACGCAGCCGATGTGTTGTTTGCTTAGGTTAGGAGCGTGCTTAGTCGGCTCTCAAGGGTATCGGTTGTTAGCATTTTAGCCGTGCGGCTATGCGCTCCCGGCTGCAAGGCGAGCTCCCGTTCCCTGGGGATTGCGCTCGTTTTGCGGTTCCTCTTCCGGTGCGTGTGACGCGGTGCTCCGTATTCTTCCTCCGAGGTGGGCGCTCTCCCTCGCGGCTTCGGCTCTCTATGGTATTGGCTGTTAGCATTTTAGCCGGTTGGCTATGCTCTCCCGGCTGCTAGCGGAGCTCCTGTTCCAAGGGGAGAGCGCTCGTTTGGAATCGGTTCTTTTCCCGGTGTGTGTGACGCGGTGCTCCATATTTCTTCCTCCGAGGTGGATGAAATTTCGGGAAATTAGGGGAAGCATGCCTGGTGGCTGCTTCTTCTCCCGGTGCGGGCGGCGCAGCATTGCATGTCTCACTTTTCAAGGAGGATGAGATGATGGATGCTAGCGAGCCTGCGGACTCTTTACAGCCTGTGCTGTATGTGGAGCTCCTTGAGGTCGTGGGGTGGGCTGGATTTAGCTTGGATTTAGCTTGGCCGGTCGTGTGGCAGATGCAGCGCGCACCCAGTGAGCTGGTTGTGCGTTTCCTGCGCCCTGTGTCACAGCCTCAGCGCCTTCCCTGATCTGCGCACCGAGGTGTCTGGGTCCTGGGAGGCCCGTGTGCGCGCGTGCTTTTTCGATGTTCTTTCGCTGTGCGCGAACGTTATTGGAGCTAAGTGGCGCAGCTACGGGACGATGCCGCTTGTGGTAGAGACGCTAGCTAGCTATCTCTCCCCGAGTGTTGCGTCTGTGACGGCTATCGATTTGCCTACGAAGAGCCGCTTGGCTCTGGTGGGTAGGGCTACGCGGCAGGCCAGGCTACAGGTTGCTTCCACACGATGAGTGTGTTGCAGGCATACCAGGCTGACCTGCTATGGGGGATGATGCAAACTTCCTTCTGAGCGCCATGGAGTCCCCTCCTGGCCTGACCTGGTAACGCTGTAGGTAAGGGCGATTGCTGGCGGGTTCAGGAGACCGTGGTGGCGTTTCAGTGGTAGTTCTTTGCTGCTCCGATGGGGCTGCTCGGCAGCAGCCTCGCCCTGGTACGTCCAGGCACAGCGAAATAGCCTGGTGAGAGAGTGTTGCCACCCGATTCCCGCGGGGAGGTCCTAGGGGCCCCTAGCGACACTCTAAGCCCGAGGAGGGGCTGGACGGCCTGAGGATCGTCCTTGCCTCTAGTGAACGGGCTGTGATGCGTAGGCCTGATGGCTTGCATCTTGGAGGGCGGTGCGCACCTTATGCTACGGTGCTCGTCCCTCCCCGGCACCACCGGGAGTTCAGGACGCTGCCTCCCTCTAGCGGTTAACTCCCTTATTTCCGCCCGTGAGTTCGTTGCAGATGGGAGTCATCCGCTGCCTCTCAGGGGGCTTCAACGGCCGTAGTACGCTGCTCCTGCCGTTCGGGTTCAGGGGGACTGTCTGCTAGCCCTGCCACGGGTCATGTTCAGGGCGCAGCTTTTTCCAGCGGTTTGCTCCCCGTATTCCGCCCGTATGATCGCTGCGGATGGGGGGTATCCGCCGCCTCTCAGGAGGTGTAATCGGCTGCAGAGCACCGCTCCAGCTGCTCTGAGTGGGTCAGGGGCCAGCCCCGAGGGGTTGGTTCTCCCTGTGGCGACTTTCTGTCAGTCTGGAGGGCTGCCTGGAGTCTCCCGGGGGTCCTGCGTACTGTTGAGAAGGGCTGCGCGATTCAGTTCGCATCTTCCCCCCGGTTCAACGGAGTGTGTCCCACCTTGGTGGGACCCGTGCAGGCTCTGGTCCTGGGACAGGAGGTGCGTGCTCTCCTGAGGAAACGGGCCATCGAGGTGGTTCCCTCCTCCTTGTTCAGAGAGTCAGGCTGCTACAGCCCGTGCTTCGTTGTTCCGAAGAAGGACGGTGGGTTACATCCCATTCTGGATCTCCACTCCTTGAACCACTCACTTTTGAGGCTCAGGTTCAGGCTTCTCGTTTAGAGAGGTCGTGTCTCAGGTCAAGTCCGAGGACTGTTTTGTCGTACGCTAGATCTGGAGGTTGCATGCTCCCATGCAGCCGTCCTTCACCACACACGGGAGGTTCCTGAGGTTCTTTCGGGGCGAAGCTTACCAATATCGGTCCTTCCGTTCGGCCTGCCTAGCGCTCTCACTCCGTGCCTTTATCTGCATAAAGGCACGGAGTGAGAGCGCTAGGCCGAACAGAAGGACCGATATTGGTAAGCTTCGCCCCGAAAGAGCACTGACCCCGCTGCGGCTTCAGGGTATCCGCATTTTGTATTATACCGACGATTGGTTGATGTTGGCTCGTTAGAGCACCAGGCAGTTCGGCATTGAGATGCTGTTCTCGCCTGCATGAAGGTACTGGGGTTCAGACTGAATTGCTGGGTAAAGTGTACTTTTCCCCGGGACTAACTCCTCTCATTTAGAGCCGTTAACATCCCGGGACGGTCGGATGCCTGAGCAGACCCCCTTTCGAGACAGTGGCTGCCATGGGACGGTCTTGGCTGAGGCTACGCCTGTACGCCTTTCCCCCGGTCGCGCTGCTCTCGGGAGTTCTGGAATGAGTTCGCCGGGAGGAAGTCTGTCTCCTCCTGGTAGCACCTCGATGGCGGGCGGAACCCTGGTTCACTCCCGCCCGGGGTTGTGGAGGCTGTGGCCCCTAAGGGGGCACAGTTCGTAGCGGCTGTTCTCTCTACCGAGGTAGTAGAGGCCCTTCTCCACTCCAGAGCTCCCTCCACGAGGAGGTCGTACGCCGCACAATGGCGACTGTTCGCGTCATGGTGTGAGCACCATGACTTGGACCCAGTTAACTGCCCGGTCGGTTCAGTTCTGGAGTTTTTGCAGGTACAGTTTGCCACAGGGTTAACCCCTTTGACCCTGAGGGTTTCAGTGTTCGCTGGGTAGGTCCCATTGGTGACACGTTTCCTCCGTGGCGCCCGGAGGCTGTGGCCCGGGACGCGACTCAGAGTGCCTGTCTGGGTCTTGGCAGTTGCCTCGGCCCGCTTGGAGTTGCCCCCTGGCATGGCCAGAGTGTTTCTTTGCACGAGGCTGGGTGCTCCCACACGATGTGTCGTGTTACAGGCATTCTGCCCTCCTCTGTTTATAGCCCCCGGCCAGGGGTTACGAGGCCCGGCTGTGTCCAGTGCGAGCACTGGGTGCTTATCTCCACAGGACGAGTCCTTGAAGGTGGTCGGTGCAGTTGTTCGGCTGCGAGTCCTGGTCCCCGCTCCGATCGTGATCCCGCCGAAGTGTGGCGGCCTCTGCGGCCGGGTCCACTGGAGTGTCACTCCGGGACGTCTGCGACGCTGCGGGTTGGTCCACCCCGCTGACCTTTGTCGGGTTATGGCCTTGACCTCAGAGCCACCCCGGGCTCCTCTGTCCTGCGTGCTGGTGCCGAGGCCCTCACTCTTTCGGCAGGGTCTGGTCATTGTGGCGTGATTGGACACTCGTTCCCATAGCGTTTCTACGCAGCTCGAGTTCCTGAAGGGGAACGTCTCTAGGTTACGAACGTAACCCTAGTTCCCCGAAGGAACGAGACGCTGCGTCTCCGTGCCACACTCGCTGCATCCCTGCAGCGCTTACCTTCTCTCTTTGCAGAAGCTAATGTTGCTACCACCGCACAGCCATCTTGTAGCTTCCTGGTTTACGCAACATCGCCTGTCTATGACGTCACGGCTTGCCTATTGGCTAGATTTCACACGTGGTTCAGAGCGTGGTCACGCAGGGGCGTTCCCATAGCGTTTCGATGCAGCGTCTCGTTCCTTCGGGGAACTAGGGTTACGTTCGTAACCTAGAGACGTTATATTGCTTCAGATTGTATTTACTCACAATAAAGGTTTTTCCTTCCTTAATTGATTGAAATTGTTGATTGTACATCTTTATTCAAAAAGTTTGTTAGCACTGTTGTTAACACAATACTCAGGGCATTGTTTATCCAACAGAACATTATCCAAAATCTCAAAATTTGTGTTTTGGCCACCAGAACAGAGTATCCAATAAGTACCTGTACACTGAAATTGGAAATATGACTTTACATATATAAAAATAAAGTCTGCCTTTTTACAAATCGAAAATGTAAAAATTATAATTATATTCAGCGATATTTTTTTTTCCACAACACAGCACAATTACGGGTGTTTGGTCCAGATGGTCATCTTGTTGCTAAAGCTGGAAAAGATCTGGTTTTGCCCTGTTATATCAAACCCAGCACCAGCGTTGATGAAATGACAATACGATGGCTCAAACAAGAAACAAAACTTACATTAGTGCATCTCTATAAGGATCATGAAGACAGAAATGAAGACCAGGCTCAGTCCTACAGACGAAGAACATCATTGTTCAAAGAGGAGCTACAGAAAGGCAACGCTTCACTCCGACTCTCAGATCTCCGAGTCTCTGATGAAGGAGAATATACGTGTTACATAGGGGACGAATCCTGGTCTAATGGCATCACTTTTTATGTTACTGTTAATGGTAAGCTCCTACTTGCACTAAATGTTTGAACAAGGAAATTAATACTACACTTAATTAAAATTTTCCTTAACATTATGCATAATAGTTTGCAAGTACATTTGACTACTATACAACATGTGTTCTTAAACGTGGAACAGCAAAACAATTATTAAAAAAAGATAATGCCTCCTTTCCAGTATCAAATAATTTCTCTTTTTGGTTACTACATTAACATGTAGTAACATGTGGTATATATATATATATATATATATATATATATATATATATATATATATATATATATATATATATATATATATTAGTATATATACACACACACACACACATATATATATATATATATATATTCCGATTAATCAATTCATCTAATTTTTTTTAATTTAATTTAATTTAATTAAAACCATAATACTCAGAGTATTTATGTATAAAGGTGTACTTGAAAATGCAAAAACCACATATTGAGTTTAAGTATCTTTAATTTTGATTATTTTAAAGCTTATAGTGGCTACTATAAGCTTAAAAAATATAAAATATGATACAACATTGTGTTGACAATTTCTGTTTAAAAAATACACATACATTTTGTTAAGTTGTGAAGATATAAGCATCTAAATATATAATTAATTAATTTTTTTATAATAGTCAAGTCAAGTCAAGTCAGGTTTATTTGTATAGCGCTTTTCACAACAGACATTGTCTCAAAGCAGCTTTACACAAATCAACAGTTAAGGTGAATGTAAGGTGTGCATTTATCCCTGATGAGCAGCCGTGGTGACTGTGGCAAGGAAAAACTCCCTTAGATGTTATGAGGAAGAAACCTTGAGAGGAACCAGACTCAAAAGGGGAACCCATCCTCATTTGGGTGACATCAAGAGTTTGATCATAAATCTTTCAACAGTACAGAACACTGGAGAGTGAGAACTAACATGATTACTGGAGTATACGATTATAAGTGATGTTCTTTCTGCAGTCTTATACAGTCTATATGGTTAGTAGCTCCTAGTTTTTTAAGCTCAGCATTTGTGATCATCACAGATCCAGCATCAGCTTCTCCATGCCAGAGCCTTTAAACACTCCAGGAGGTCCAATGTCAAACTCCACACATGTAGCGGGATCCAAATGGCACTGGTACGTCTCTAGATGGTTCAGGATGTTTGCGAGTTCGGCATCTACTTCTTCAGAGGTCCGTAATCATCAAGATGGTGGGAGGTGACTGGAGCTGGCCAAACCTCAGGGTGTCTCGGGATGGGGAGAGAAAGAGAAGCAGTGGAGAGAGATTAGCGTAGCTGCTGTTCATGATATTAACAGCACAAGTTGATAATGTGCATGTGATCAGATGTTCTGGAGCACAAGGTTATGATGTGATGTGTGTTATGTATAGGCTTTGCTAAAAATATATGTTTTTAATCTACACTTAAACTGGGTGAGTGTGTCTGAGCTCCGAATGCTGTCAGGAAGACTATTCCAGAGTTTAGGAGCTAAATGTGAAAATGCTCTACCACCTTTAGTGGACTTTGCTATTCTACGAACTACTAGAAGCCCAGAGTTTTGAGATCTTATGGAGCGTGACGGATTGTAGCGAGTTAAAAGACTGGAGAGATATATGGGAGCCAAACCATTTAGTGCTTTATAAGTGAGAAGTAATAGTTTGTAGTCTATTCGAAACTTAACAATAATAATTTAATGATATACTCTGCATAACAATTAAATATACAAACATTAAAAACGAGCATTTGAACACAGTAAAGCTGCAGTAATTCATGTTTGAAAATGCT
The DNA here is from genome assembly GCA_039877035.1 of Silurus lanzhouensis. Classification (NCBI taxonomy): domain Eukaryota; kingdom Metazoa; phylum Chordata; class Actinopteri; order Siluriformes; family Siluridae; genus Silurus; species Silurus lanzhouensis. Next base: position 759,887 of record JBCEWE010000142.1, read on the forward strand.
ATAAAAAGAGAATGGAACAGAGAAACGCAGCAAGCTAACAGGCTTAATTTTTTAAAAACTAAAAAAATATGCATTGGAATACAAATGCATAAGCATTCATGGAAAACCAGAACAGTGACTAATACATTTAATTATTTACTGCTGCTGTTATTTGCTGTGCTAGATTTTGTGTTCGCATAATTTTAATTGAATCCATCACTATGTCGCGAGTGAGCTGACTGTGCAATCTGATGCTCGCGAGTCATGACAAAACAGATCCAGTGCGACTGTCCTGAAGTTACAAACAAACGGTTCACACAATAAAACCATTAAACTGTTCCGTTTAATATAAAATGCTCTCATGCCTTGGATGACTTGGACGCACACTTTTTGCTGCTGCCGGTTGACCCTGAACTGTCAACTGGCATTTCGCAAGCGACTCTGGTATCTTGCAATCAAGCTAAATCATTACTTCAGAAGCCCGAATAATCCATAACGACTTTTGTTGACAACGAATTTCATTATCAATTATTAACAATTTTATCGGTTAGATGCAGTAACAGTAGTTTCACAAAAACAAACAAACTAACAAATAGTATGCAAGTTACAAAATCTCTGTATCTCACAAAAAAAATTGTTTAGATCACAAGTCTTTTTACATCACTCACTCTGTGATTTATTTGTAGTATTGGCAACATTTGCTTATAGATTGTACCATGTACATTTTCACATCACACTTTGACAATTTGTGGCATGTATTTTTTTGCATTACACTGAAAGGTATCTGACCAATACAAATTCTCACAAATTTATGAAGAAACCTATAAATAATTATGCATCAGGGTTATATAATGTTTTATTTATATCGCTCTTTCAAGACGGGCAGACCTACTATTCTTACACATTTCTAGTGCCCCTGGACATTACCCCTAAACAACATGAAGCAAAACAGCACATCTCCCCTAAACTAAACTGAAGAATAGCTGTTTTATTTCCCTCTTAATTTTATTAGCTGTTCTACACTTCGAAATGTATTTTAATTCTAAAGCTGAAATTGTAGAATAAAAACAAATTAAGGCCTTCAATTGTTTTTTTGGGGGGGCTTGATGTTTCTTATGGGTTTTTTGCTTGATCACTGGGTGTTATCTGTCCTTTAAAACAATCATTTTTTAATTGACTGTAGTTTTGGGAAGCCACCCGGTGATCATGATGGAGAATTATGATAACTCAGGAGGGATTCACCTATTGTGTGAGTCCAGAGGCTGGAACCCTGAACCTGTGATTCTGTGGTTGGACAGAGAAGGAGTCACTCTGCCTGCTGAAGACACACAGATACACAGAGACACTGAGGGCTTTAATATGAAATGCAGCATCACTGTTCATGATAATAGCAACCACAACAGATTCTACTGCAGACTTCTACAAGAACCTCACATGAAGGAGACAGAGATTATTATTAATCGTAAGTCTCAAAGTCTGAATAAACCTCAGATTTGATATTTGACATTTTAATTTAATCATTTAATCATCTTTTTTACCTATTGGTTATTCTGCTGCATTGCCCTGGGAAAGTGTCAGTTTTGCAGTTATTAATTAATTAACTGTTGTTCACTTCCTAATGATATCTCTAATGTGATGAATATGGTTTCATTTTAGGTAAAGTCTTTGGTGCTTGGAAGTGGTTTGTTGGAATTTCAGTTTTAGCATGTCTTCTTGCTGTTGGATGGATAATAACTGCAGTTATTTTACACAAAAAAGGTAAGATTTTAATAATTTCCATTAAATAAATAACATATTTAAATTATAATGTATTTATACCATTGCAGTCAATTTATAATGTCCATTGGGATCTGAAAAGGTTCTAAAAAGCCCTGCTGTGATCACTTATTTCCCAAGGTAAATCAGATTCCTGGGCCCTCGAGCAAGGCCCTTCAATATTAACTGCTCTGTTATACAATTAAGATAAATATTCTATCGGCTTCTCCCATTAGGGGTCGCCACAGGGGATCATCCACATGTTTGATTTGGCACGTTTTTTTCGTTTTATTCATTTTATATAATTGCATTTATTGTGGACACACTGCTGACCTGTTGATCTCTTCTGCTTCACTTGAGTGGAAGTACAGATACTCATGTTTTACTCTGGTAAAAGTTGAAGTACTGACTACACTTTTGGGCTCTGACATGTACTTAAGTATAAATTAGCCATTACTACTACCTGTTTTAGTGTCACGCTGGTAACTGGACTTCACTGAATGAATTTAAAAAAAATTTACCTAATGAATGTATCCAGGTTGAACAACCACCATATAGAACACAAGCATAAAAAGATGATGATAATGATGATGATCAGGTGATCAAGAATGTCTCTGTTTTCAGTCATGACATCGGTGTTGTTTACTCAGTTTACATCGGTGTTGCCTCTGTCTCATCCATGTTTGTTGCCGTCTGTCTTGCTCATAGGCTAGCCCAAGTCTCTGGTGCATGATAGCCAGGAAGTGATGCAACAGTGGAAAAAGCCTCAAAATGAAAGGAAATTGGTTGATGGACTAAAAAAGGCACACAATGAGAAAAAAGAATATTGACATTTCACCAAACAGATTTAAACTAATGTAACAAGCCTGGTTTGAAAATGTAATATGTAGAAATTACAGATATTTGTGAAAAGAAATGTAGAGTTAAAGTAAAAAGTGGTCCGAAAAATTAATTAATTGTGAAGTAAAGTACAGATACCAAATAAATCTACTTAATTACAGTATTTTTATTTCTTTACTTCCCACCTCAGACTCTGCATGCATGTTTTTTTTTACACTCTCACCTTCATTTACTTTAATGTCATTTCAACAACACAAACGTATAGTAGAATTGATGAAATATAGAATTGAGATATAATTTATTTAGTAATAATTTATAAAAAATAGAGTATATTATTCAATATGTTTTCTCTTTTCAGAGAAGCAAAGGCAGAAAGTGGAATACAGTAAGTACACCCAAGTTTGTAAAACATTTAGGACTTTTGTCCCCAAAATTTCTTTAAAAGGGAAAACTGGTTATAATGTTTTCTATTTCTCACATTTCATAATTTGACTCACATTGAATTCAATAGGTTTAGTCTGCCAATTAACAATGCAGCCAAACTTTTTTGCAGTTTGGTCAAAATAAAAGTCACACATTTACAATATTTAGTTGCATTACATTTAGCTCTGATTTCAGCAAACAATCGGAATGGCATAGTTTTTACTTACGCAACGTCATTACATGTATTTTCATTGAGAGTTGCATTAATTTTTTGATCAGTCTCAATCTGACCAACTAAACCAACCTTAAATCATACCAATATAATACAGTAACCACCAAACATTATTGCAGAGTTATTCCCAACTCTGGAAAATTCGGGAAAATAATGTTCTCTTCTGAAACACAGCCATGCCATAGCCATGGCATATGTCTTTCCATAGGGATGTTTAAAATATGAGAAGTTACATATCTACACACAAAGAATTATTGCCACATAAAACATAGTAATTACTGCAAAAGTGTCATTTAAATCCAATCAGCAAACATTTTTAGCCAGGCAGTGTAATCAGGGACTTTATCAGAAGAACAAAGGTTGTACACTGGCCAAGTGAGTTGTCAGTGATTAAACCTATTAAGAAGAAAAAGACTTAGGCTTGAAACCACGCAAAAAAAAAAAAAAACACTAACAAAAAGATGTTGTGCTACAGGTCTAGGTTTACAAATCACAAAAGAAAATGCAATTGTCCATAATTCACTGAGTATGTCTATAGTGTAAATGTTAGTGTTTTATTATCTAACTGTATTTGGATAACTTCATAAAATTATTGGTTATTTACAAATTTCACAGTATTATCAGACAAGAAGAGATTTGCAGGTAAGCATGATTTTAACTTTACTCTCAATGACTGATAAATCACATGACTTTAATTTTAAACAGAAAAAAAAAATGCTTTTTTTATATTCTGTGTAAATTATTAATTTCAGTAAATTATTATCCACTAAATGTCATAAAATGCAGATGTCTTTCTCTAGAAAATTTACAGATATTTGCAGAATCACTGCTAAACTGAGCCAAAGAACAAATCAAATCCACTTCAAAAAAGTGTTATACACCTATATGTGTTATATACATTTGTGCTGACTATTATTTTTTTTTTAGTTTTTATATAAAATTCTACATGCAAAAAAATTCTACATACATGTTTTTTTATAGAAAATGATACATATCTAAATAGAGACTTGAATAATGTTTTTCTATTTTCAGAGCTGCAGAGTCGGAGCATTGATGATGGTAATTGCCCCAAAGTTTGTAAAATTTTCAATGTGAAGAATAGTGAGAAGATAGGAGTTTTATATTCAAAATGAGACACAGGTTATAAAAGATTCATTTAGTGTTTACTTTTAATACCGGTCATAATTTTTCAGTACTTTTATGGGACATACATTTAAAAAAAAATAAAAATCTGTTGAATTCATTTATTTGGCTTGTACTATTCATATTTAATGTAAATACAAATATTGGTTATTGGACTGTTTTTTAGGTAAACTAATAATAAATGCTTAATTTTATATTTCACAGATTTATCAAAGATGAAGAGGTTTGCAGGTACCATTTTACCTTCATTAAAAGTAAATCAAGTGTGTGTGTTTGTGTGTGTGGAAAAGGTGTTAATTAAACAATGGGTTGTAGGGTTATTAATATGACAATAGAAATAATAAAGTTACACAATTAAAAACTTTTTACAACAAGTAAAAAAATTAATGTAAGCACATAACAGTGCCAAGATAAATTAGCAATAGCAGACACATTTAAATAAATAATGCTATGCACATAACCCTGTAAATAAACATAAATGGGAAAAAAGAAATCAAGGCTAATGCTTACCATGGGGACAGAGCAAGTTGGAAGCAGATAAATGAATGAAAATAATGCTAAATGCATAGTGCTTTAAACTTACAACAGTTTGTGACTCACAAATCCATGGTAAGCAGTCTGTTACTCTGAACTCACATAATGTGTGTTTTGCCCATTAATATAGTAAATAACCGGCATCTCCCAGCTTCTCAGGGGTGTTTACAATCTAAACAAACTACTTTAAAATTAAAAGAGAGAACAATCGTACCCTAACTAGACAAAAACTGCACCCTGACCCTGTGCACTCCTGTAACATAAAACACAATTACAACTAACAATCAATCAACATCTCCATAAATATATCTAAAAATAGAGTAGGCAGCAGGAGTGTGAATCTTCACTGGATTTCACTATTAGAATACGATTATCACGTCAGCAATTAGATTATTCTTGATAATGCATTCATGATGGATCCTGATGTTTTGCATTTTACATTTGTAATACTGTATTACTGCACATGGCTACATTTTCTTCAATGTTCAAACAAAGCTGCAGTACACAGCAGACAGCAGTTGCTTCTAGAACTAAACACTAGTAAAAACTAAAAGCACATGAAACTGTCAAGTACTGTATTTAAGTACTTACTGTATATGCAGTGCACATATACAGTAAGCATGTGGTTGTTACATAAACTCAGTCGTGACCGAAGTCTAAGAATCACGTTATTGCTATGTGATTAGCTTGGATCATTGAAGCCATTGCCTGGACTTTGGTTTTGTGGTAGATTTCAGGTACAACCTATTCTGCAATGGCTGCATGAAGGGACTTAATATATCATGGCTTCAGCATCTTCATCAGGTGATGAAACCAGGCGTTATCCACGATATGATAGATCCTTCGCTATGAAAGCTACTACAGATCTGGTTATTCTCTTCCCTTTCACCGACAAAGTTGATATTGTTTGATCTATTTTTGACTGAGCTACTGTAAGTCCAGTGTGATAAGCGTATACATTAAAAACGATATAAGTAGGCTATAATCGATTATCATTGTTCTATTACTCCAACAATGCAGAATCTACATCTGCAGTCTATGATGCACTGCAATGCATCATAAAAACAATTAATTTTAACACCCCTTGTAGGCAGAAGGGCAGCTTTATGTACATTCAGCTACAGACATATGAAATGATAAAAAAAACTACGATTTAAAATACGAAATACAGTAGGAGGATTCATGTAGGCAAACCATAAGCTGAAACTACTACTTTTTTGCAGAGGGAAGAATAAGGAGGGAAAACCAGAGATGTGTCAGCCACATACTTTTTTAGATTTAGTGTCTACATTCCTTATTATATAATTAAACAGGCCCAATACCATGGAACCGTTCATTAGATAGAAAATCATTTATACTGCATAAGCCACGAAGTCATACTGTATAGACTTTACAGAATTTAAAGATTTACCAATGTGAACAAAGGTGTTACACTGTTAATGTCCTGCATGATGAGTACAAACTCCCTGCAGACTTAAGGTTGTAAAAGAATAAGAAATTACTCTATGGGTTAAAAATTGTGTATATATGTAGAGATATTTACACCAATATTCCCTACCAGTATGAGTTATTCAGGAAGAGAACACAGTTGGTTTTTAGTTTCTCTCATTGTAAACACTCTACAAACTAGCTACATTCATTCAGAAGGTGTGTGTGTGTGTGTGTGTGTGTGTGTGTGTGTGTGTGTGTGTGTGTGTGTGTGAGAGAGAGAGAGAATAATGTGGCATTGGCAATTCTGAATAAGAAATTATATAAACAGACAAACAAACAAATATTTACATTGATCAGGTATAACATTGACATACAGTGGGTATAAAAAGTATTTAGACCCCCTTACATTCTTCACTCTTTGTTATATTGCCATTATTTGCTAAAATCATTTAAGTTCATTTCTTTTCTTTATTAATGTACACATAGCACCCCATATTGACAGAAAAACACAGAATTGTTGACATTGTTGCAGAATTATTAAAAAAGAAAAACTGATATCACATGGTCCTAAGTATTCAGACCCTTTGCTCAGTATTTAGTAGAAGCACCCTTTTGATCTAATACAGCCATGAGTCTTTTTGGGAAAGATGCAACAAGTTTTTTACGCCTGGTTTTGAGAATCCTCTGCCATTCCTCCTTGCAGATCCTCTCCAGTTCTGTCAGGTTGGATGGTAAATGTTGGTGGACAGCCATTTTTTAGGTCTCTCCAGAGATGCTTAATTGGGTTTAAGTCAGGGGTCTGGCTGGGACATTCAAGAACAGTCACGGAGTTGTTGTGAAGCCACTCCTTCGTTATTTTAGCTGTGTGCTTAGGGTCATTGTCTTGTTGGAAGGTAATCCTTCGGTCCAATCTGAGGTCCAGAGCACTCTGGAGAAGGTTATCGTCCAGGATATCCCTGTACTTGGCCGCATTCAGCTTTCCCTCGATTGCAACCAGTCGTCCTGTCCCTGCATCTGAAAAACACCCCCAGAGCATGATGCTGCCACCACCATGCTTCACTCTTGATACTGTATTGGACAGGTAATGAACAGTGCCTGGTTTTCTTCACACATACCGCTTAGAATTAAGGACAAAAAGTTCTATCTTGGGCTCATCAGACCAGAGAATCTTATTTCTCACCATCTTGGAGTCCTTCAGGTGTTTTTTAGCAAACTTTATGCATGCTTTCATGTGTCTTGCACTGAGGAGAGGCTTCTGTCAGGCCACTCTGACATAAAGCCCTGACTGGTGGAGGGCTGCAGTGATGGTTGACTTTCTACAACTTTCTCCCATCTCCCGACTGCATCTCTGGAGCTCAGCAACAGTGATCTTTGGGTTCTTCTTTACCTCTCTCACCAAGGCTCTTCTCCCCCGTTAGCTCAGTTTGGCCGGACGGCCCGCTCTAGGAAGGGTTCTGGTCGTCCCAAACATCTTCCATTTAAGGATTATGAAAGCCACTGTGCTCTTAGGAACCTTAAGTGCAGCAGAAATTTTTTTGTAACCTTGGCCAGATCTGTGCCCTGCCACAATTCTGTCTCTGAGCTCCTCAGGCATGATTCTCATTTGCTCTGACATGCATTGTGATCTGTAAGGTCTTATATAGACAGATGTGTGGCTTTCCTAATCAAGTTCAATCAGTATAATCAAACACAGCTGGACTCAAATGAAGGTGTAGAACCGTCACAAGGATGATCAAAAGAAATAGATAAGACCTGAGTTAAATATATGAGTGTCACAGCAAAGGGTCTGAATACTTAGGACCATGTGATATTTCAGTTTTTATTTTTTTATAAATCTGCAAAAATGTCAACAATTCTGTGTTTTTCTGTCAATATGGGGTGCTATGTGTACATTAATGAGGAAAAGAAATGAACTTAAATGACAAGCAATTGGCTGCAATATAACAATGAGTGAAAAGTATAAGGGGGTCTGAATACTTTCCGCACCCACTGTACATTTATGATTGGTGAGTGAATTACACTGATTATCTCTTTATCATGGCACCTGTTAGTGGGTGGTATTTATTTGGCAGCAAGTGAACATTTTGTCCTTAAAGTTGATGTTAAAAGCAGGAAAAGTGGGCAAGTGTAAGGATTTAAACGAGTTTGACAAGAGCCATATTTTGATGTCTAGACGACTGGGTCAGAGCTTCTCCAAAACTGCAGCTCTTGTAGGATGTTTCCAGTCTGCAGTGGTCAGCGTCTATAAAAATAAACGGTGACGGGGTCATGGGCAGCTGAGGCTCATTGATGCACACAGGAAACGAAGGCTGGTCCGTGTGTTCCGATCCATCAGACGAGTTCCTGTAGCAATTTTGTACTGTAGCAATGTGCAGTTTCGTTACAGTTGGAGGATTAAATGCAAAACATAGAATTGCTTGTTTTTTATTAACTGAGTTTATGATTATAAACATTTGTGATCATCGAAATTTGAACAGTTTACAATTTTAAAACAATTTCAAATAAAATGCCTGCTTGATTAAGTAATATATAAAATAGTATTTTATAATATTTTATAAAAATAAAATACATCTAATTAATGCAATACACCTTTTTGTTTTTTTTTTATTAAATTGAGTCATCAATACTGTTTATTCAAAAGTAACAGCCATGAACTTGATTGAATGTCACTTCCATGTTATTAAAAGTCTCTATTGACTTAACCAGAAAGATACAGTTATTAATAATCAACTCCACAATCTGTAAAAACTCTGCAGCCCACAAAAAAAGGAAAAACTCAACTGGGTGAGAAATGACAAGGCTATAAGACACTTCCAGTTTTATCTCCTTTTTGTTCTCCGCCTATTTCTATCACCAGACACCATTTTTCCTGATGCCCCTGAACACAAACTGTGTCTCCAGAGTTCCAGCACAACAGATGAACCAAAATCACCATCCAAAAACAAAAAGACACTCATTAAGCGTGTTCTCGTCCTTATTATACTCCAATTTACACCCAAACTCGTTATTGTTAGAAAATAAAGTAAAAAACAACAACAGTCTCTGTGCTACACTCACATGCATGTCTTTACTCTGCACCAAAATCTAATCACCTTCCCAAAATAAAAGTCCTTCAGCTAAATGCATGTGTACCGATCGTAATTCTGCAGTGTGGATTTGATTATCTGCACTGTTTAACCACAAACACTTCCACATTTTATTCATTCATTTAATTTAATTACTAGACAAGTCAACAAGTTGACATGTAACTACACAAACAAGAAATTATTTATTAAAAACATTCAGTATTTTAATAATTAAAACACAGAGAGAGAATTTTTTATTGCACTGCAACCATAACCACCACCTAATTGTTTCACAATAAAAGACCGGAACGCAAATAATAAGTTAAAATACAATAATTACAAAAAGAATATTAATTAAGTAATATTATTAAATAAATAATAATAATTAACTGGTGTAACAACATATATCTGCTACACGTGAAAATATATCCATTACACATAAACTGTGATCCATAAACAGTGCAGTAAAACTCTTACAGAGACGAGTTACTTCACACATGAGGTGGAAACAAAGGGGTATTTATACACACACACACACACACTAATGAATCTGGAAGTAGGAACAGCTGTGAAAACTCACAGAAAAAACAGAAGTGGAGACACACAGGACATGAGCACTGCACTGCAAAAGTCCCATTTCAGAAAGAAAATAGTTTCTATTTCTCATCTCTGACAATAAACTCTACACCTTTTTCTCTTTTTACTAAAAACTTTTATTATTGACTCTTCTACAAATCCTCTTATAAATATTAATGAATTTGTTCCACTGGATGATGATTTAATGTTTTTTACCTGTAAACTCACATCACACACTGTGTGTTTCTCTCAGTGGATGTGATTCTGGATCCTGATTCTGCAAATCCAAATCTCATCCTGTCTGCTGATGGAAAACGAGTAACATGTGGAGACGAGCGGCAGAATCTCCCTGATACACCACAGAGATTTACTGAAGCTCACTGTGTTTTGGGGAAGCATATTTTCTCCTCAGGGAGATTTTATTATGAGGTGCAGGTCAGAGGGAAAACTGATTGGACATTAGGAGTTGTGAGAGAAAACATTAACAGGAAGGAGAAGATTAAACTGAGACCTCAGTATGGAGTCTGGTCTGTTTGGCTGAGGAATGAGAATCAGTATTTGGCTCTTGCTGAACCCCCTGTCCTCCTCACACTGAGAGAGAAGGTGGAGAAGGTGGGGGTGTTTGTGGATTATGAGGAGGGTCTGGTCTCCTTTTATGATGTGAACTCCAGATCTCATATCTACTCTTTCACTGGTCAGACTTTCACTGAGAAACTCTATCCATACTTCAGTCCTTTTTTAAATAAAGGAGGTAAAAACTCAGCACCACTGATCATCACTCCTGTATTTAATACTGAATAAATTTTCACCTCACAGTTTTAATCATCTATTAAATGTGGAGAATAAAAATATTTTATTTTTAGAAATACATATTCTATTTTAAAGTTTTGTACAGGTTATTTTATTTTTACTTTTTGCATAAACAAATAATTGTAATCCTACAGTCTGTATTTTTTTTATGTTATTATTGTGTAAATTTGTCATTACAAACTAAATATTAATAAAGATTATTTTCAGTTCAGTAAAAGGGGAGACATTTAATAGCAGGAGACACAAAGCGGTACAACGCGCTCCAGACTCGATTAGCTTTGCCTGGTCCTGAGTAACCCGGATGTGAAACTTCAGTCATTTCCGTGTTGAATTTTGCAGCTTGAATTTGATTCTGTTTGAATGTGAGACTGAAACTAACCTGAATAAATGTTACTGAAAATCTGAACCATGAATTATTCAGTCTCTATTTATTAACACTGAAAATATATTTAAATACACAAAGATAAAACAATAACTTGATAAACAAATGAATAAATAAATAATGATTTATACTTTGTCTCAATAGAAATGTAATTTTTTTTTTTTTACTAAAATATTTTTCACATTTAACTTCCACAGTTAAACCCAAAGTTAACATTATGTTAATGTGATTTAGGTGAAATAGGTAGAGGTGATAAACGTTCATATTTATATCATTTCTAAACATTAATAAAAATAGCGGTGTTTACCGATAATTACCTAAAGAATGCACAGTGCCGTCGTGCTGCAAAGAAACAGTTGCATGCGACACAAACTAAAGACTTATTTACAGTATTAAAAAAAAAACTAAGCTATTCAATCCTGAATAATAAAGGCTAATAAAATCTAGAGACATGCGGATGCTTTAGACCAGGGGTGGCCTAAATTTTTTTACTGTGTTACCGCAAAGAGCCACATCATACACATGATGGGCACACATGAACATCACCCATCGCTTCCTCTTACTTACACACACAAACACACACACGCCTCTGCTCAGCCAGATTTATTTTAAATGTCACACACCAACATAATGACAGAAATTGGCTCTTACAGTACTAAGACCACAGGACAGTCATTTTCAACAATGAACATTGTGTGCACTGTCTCACACACACAAACTCTCAGTTTAACCACGTCCACAAACAAAAATATAATAATTTACAATAGCGTTTTTCTTTTACTATGCATGTTACTTAGTGGGACTTTTGGCATCCTTGCCTTGAACAATCCCCTTCAAATCTGCCTCATATTCCGTTGTTGTCACTCGAAGCAATTCTTTCACGTGGGTATCAGTCAGAACAGATCGATGCTTTGATTTCACGTGTTTCAGGGTAGAAAACACAGACTTTGTGTTTTTTTTTTTTTGTGCGTGTTCACTTCGCTTGAGTTCAATACGGTATTTTCGTCAAATGCGCATGTGCGTGAGATGAATATACCGCAGGGGGGGGCAATTAATTTTTACAGGGGGCCACATGAGAAACCTGAATTGTGTCAGAGGGCCACACCAACGATAATATTTTAGGGATGCACCGAAATGAAAATTCAATTCAAAAGGCAATGAAATCCATAATTTTTTGTGTTAAGCCTTTTGCCTTGGCACCATCACTGGAAAACGTTCCTGCCTTTTCAAAAACGTCCTCTACAGACGGAGTGCGCATGCTCGGATTCACTTTACTTTTCTGCGCCGCGTTCCTCTCATATTTAGAAGGCAATCGGGATGTTTGGATTTCAGGTGATAAATTAAACCCGACTTGGAGAAACTCTTTGCAGATACACCCCCTCTTGAAATTTCAGCATTGCATGTTTTGCAAATCGCTCTCTGCACACCGCAGACATGTTGCTCTTATCCAGATAACCGTGTGCTGCTGCACTTTTTTATTGCGTCTTTACAATTGTGTTTCTGCCGTGGTTTTTCGGTGATTTAGGTATTTCCGCCGGGGATTTTCGGTGCATCCCTGTAATTAATGATTGGCCTCACACGGGCCGGACAGGGACGTACAAAGGGCCGGATGTGGCCCGCGGGCCGCAGTATGCCCAGGTCTGATATACCACAAAGTTTCCCAGTAGGGGCAAGCTCATTTAAGTCTTAAAAATACCGTATTGAACTCAAGCAAAGCGAACACGCACATTAAAAATCAAACACACACACACACTTCGATATGAACGTAAGAGCCGCATGCGGCTCGGCCACCCCTGCTTTAGATTGTTAATTGTGTGTGTGTGTGTGTGTGTGTGTGTGTGTGTGTGTGTGTGTGTGTGTGTTGGATTAATATTATAGAGTTATTGTTATTCGGTAATAGTGCTAAATAAAAGACTGGAATTTGTTATTGTTCTCCATATTCATTCTAGTGATGCCAAACCCTCTTTCTCTTATATCCTGAAAAGTCAACAGTAACAAACTTACAGCAGGGTCACCAAATTTTATAAGGCACCTTTACAGAATATTGAAATCCGTTACCTCCCTCTATTTTACATGCAATGACTTGAATGTTCTCCATATTTACTCCATATTTACTGTTCACTTTTCAGCATATAAGAGAGAGAGAGAGATCGGCATCACTAGAATGAATATGAAGAACAATAACAAATTTCAGTATTTTATTCAGCACTTTATTACCGAATAACAATAACTCTATAATAAAAATATAAACATTTTATATAAATATATATATATATATATATATATATATATATATATATATATATATATATATATATATATATATACACACACACACACACACACACACACACACACACACAATTAACAGTCTAAAGCATCCGCATGTCACTACATTTTATTAGCCTTGATTAATAAATAACATTCAGGATTGTTTTATTATATATGTTTTTTTATACATTTAATGACCAATGGACACCTATGTTTGCATTTACGCTGTTTGCATAGTGAACTTCTATCTTAGATCTATTTTAAGCTGCATTTTAGCAACAGCTCCTTCTATGGTCACAACATACGATGGTCACAGATTCTGGTGTAACACCGGTAACTTAAACTAATGTTACAATGGTCAGTTCAAATTCACGGTCCAAAGTGTACAAAGTGAACCAGTACAAATTTAATAATCGATCTGTGTTCAAGGCCCCCACTAATTATTCTAAACATTAATCACAACAAAGCCTGAAATTCACCATATTGATGCATTTAACTTTTAAATGTATAACGTAAATTTTCTTTACCATCCTAGACATATTTGGATAATAAATATAAATCTGCCTTTAGGTCCTGTTATTTGTGACCAATGCATGGCATAAAATATTTTAGTTTAATGCATTAGTCGTACTGCCATTCTGCCTTTTAACATCAAAATTTTTGCTATTACATTTCAGACAATTGTTGTTCTAAAAAGAAAAATGGAGAAAGACTGTTCACAGCGGACAAAAGGCAAAGAATACAGTCTAAAGTGGCAAATCACATAGAGATAGTGGAAACTTATGTTTCATCATATGCTAATCGTGTTGAGTCTTCTACCCCAATGGAAGATTTAGAGAATGAAATGTACTATGATTGTTTTGAGAACCTTAACGGGCTGTTGGATTCTTCTGCCAGAATATCTACTGCTCTGACTTCACTGGAGGAAGCAGAAAATTCAATTAATTGTAGTGGAGATGATGTTGAAAGCCCATTGATGCAGATGTGTAATGCTAACCAAAGTTTGGATTATTTTGATTATCCATGCCTGACTGAGGATGATGACAGCAGTGACAACAGCAGTGATTCTGATGATGTAGAAGATTTTGCTCAATGGGCAACACAATTTACTATTTCTCATTCTGCACTGTCAGCTTTACAGAAAATACTGAGGAGTAAAGTTCTTAACATTCCAATGGATCCAAGAACTCTGCTTTCCACTGATCATGAATGCCAAGTAAAATACATTGCAGGAGGCTGCTACTACCATTTTGGTGTTGCAAATGCAATAATGACAGAGTTAAATTTTGCATGTGACTTGAATGAACAGATTGATATGCTTACACTTCATGTAAATATAGATGGGTTGCCACTTTTCAGAAGCTCTGCTGTGAATCTGTGGCCAATTCTTGGTCGGATTAAGGAACTTGGCAATTCAAATGTATTTTTAATTGGATTGTATTCAGGTTTAGCCAAACCTTGCTCAGTGCATGAGTATCTAAAGGAATCTTTTGAGGATTTGAAAATTGTAATTCAAGAGGGATTAAACTTTAATGGGAAACATTACAAAGTAGCACCACCTGAGGCTTTTATTTGTGATGCACCTGCAAGGGCTTTTTTTAAAGTGTATAAAGGGTCACTCTGGCTACAATGCCTATGAACGTTGTGTTCAGAAAGGTCACATAGTTTATACCAACACTTCATGATGCTGTCTGTAGCAATGAGAATCCTTCTTAGCCCAGACTTATGTTCAGAATTTCTTCAATATGCAAGTCAGTTACTGACTGTTTTTGTTGAAAATGTTGCAGAAATATATGGGCCTGACTTAATTGTGTATAATGTACATAGTTTAATTCATATAGCACAGGATGCAAGTAAATATGGACCTCTAGATCAAATTTCATGTTTTCCTTTTGAAAACATTTTAGGTAAAATAAAAAAAATGGTATGAAGGCCACAACATCCAGTGCAGCAAGTTGTAAAACGTGTACATGAGACTCAGAAAGTCAAGGCAAAAAAACAGGTGGATAGTGTACCTAAGCATAAAAAACTTCACCCTGTTCCTCAGGGATTTGAAGAATGCAAACAGTACAAACAGTACTATGGGAAAAAAAAAAATTTTCATGTAAAACAGGTGACAATTGTTTTGACTTGAATGGAAAAATATACCTCTTAACAATATTTTGTACAGTTCATCTGGGGACACGTATTTTGTGTATGATTTTTACAAACATAGAAACATTTTCTAATTATCCTATTGACTCTTCAGCTCTGGGAATCAGACTTGTGCATGGATTAAATGGACAATTTCAAATTGTACCTGTGACTGAAATAACAAATATAACAAAATAACTAATACGCTTCATCCATTTAATCACGATTACATGACTGCTGACATTATGCAATTATTTTATCTAGCAAAATGCTGCCCTTTGTTATAGTGGAATTTCTGGATTCTCGGACTGTTGCCATTATCCCCAAAAATCCTCTGGACCAGAGGAAGAGTGTTAGTGGCCACCTTCCTCCACTGTCAACGTAGAAAATCTGGTGAGGGTTACATTTTATTAAAAGATTGTCCATTCTTATTTAATTAAGTGCACTTCATTGAACATAAAAAGTATTTTAGTGTTATTGTAATGATAGTACGTTGGAAGAAAAAAAAAAAGTTAAAAAATGTTTCAATTAATGTCAATTCTGAATGTACACCAAATCATTGTCACATTTCTCTAGCTGATTATCCCACTGCCACAAAGATGCGGAAAGCTGAAGTGACCTCAGAGCAACAGACAGATCCAGAACCAGAGGGAACCAAAGAAGTAAAAGAAAGTAAGACTCATGTTTTGGATGCCCGCCTCAGAATTTAGATGGAAGTAGTAGGTCATCTAGGTACTTTTTGCATACTATATAGTTAGGAAGTAGGCATATTTGACATGGGGCTCAAAAGTAAAAACTATTGACAATGTGTTGATACTAAAAAAATACTATGTTAATTAAAAATGTCTTAGTAAATGACATTACACTGTTGCAGAAAAGCATTTAATTGACATTTACATGTTCGGTACAAATTGCTTTAAATGTCAAAATTGTATGCTTTTAGTTTTACTTTGCCAGCATATCACTGCAGCAATGCATTTTGTCTAGGTATTTTTATTTGTATTGCACTTTTCACAATACATATTGTTTTAAATAAGCATTAGAGAACATCATGTTGTAATGTCTTTAAACCCCCGATTTTTTTCAATCTGTACAACGAAATACTAATTGAATCATGTCTTGACACCCTCACATTCTGTTAAATTTTTTTTTCTCAGGATTCTTAATAAAGTTCAGTAACATGCAAATAACTTCACCACCTCTCACAAATGGACCACCACCTGATAAACCTCATACTTCACAGGAAGCACAAGTTCCAACTTGCAGCATCCCAGCACCGACAGGAGCTTCAGACACTCCCCGCAGACCAGTTCAGCCCAGTGGGTTCTCAGTGAGGGATGGAATGTTTGTTTGTATACTTACAATACTGGAAGAAATAAAAGATTACCAGAAGGTGCAGCGTAGCATGATACAGGCACTTCTGCAGCAGAGAGAGCATAATAGGGTGATTCGTTTCTTGCCTGAGGATGTCACCTTTCCATTCAAATACTTTTCTAAAGTAGACGAGGTGGAGTTAAAGCTCTGTGAGTCTGACTTCCAGAAAATGTGGTGAGTGTTCTTACCTAAGTAAATAGTAGACTTGTAGAATTACCCACTGACTTGATCCCACTCGCTCCTATGCACATTACATTCACCATTTTCTTTTGTGTAAATGTATTTCTTAACTTTAGGTCTCTGTCCTTGGGGAGATTGGAGGAAGGAGCCTTTACTTCACTAATCCAACTAGAAATGATTGCTGTTTAATGAAAAAAAAAATCTATGTGTCTGCAACATTTAATTATTTCCTTTTAGGGCTCCTTGGCATTCATAGTAATAAAATTGCATAAATACATGTAATCTGGAAAAACTACAACATAATCTGTTGATATAGTTCATGTTTTAAAAACATAAAAAAAGGCCTTTAATTAATGAAATTTCATTTGCAGTTTTATTAAAAAAAAAAATGTGTTTTTTTTATGTAGTTTTTAAGCAGGCACTGGGCAAGAGGCCTTAAAATGTGGGCCCTGTTTTGAAAGCACATGGGATATAGTGCTGCTTTGTTTGGTTGTGTTTGAAGTTGCCCTAGAGGAGGTAGGCCAAGTTTGTTGCTTTTTGTTTAATTTGTTTATTTAGAGGGATTTATTTTGATTGTATGGGACAATTGTTTTTATGTATTTAGATGCAGTTGGTAACCATGGTTTTAAATGTTTAGTGTTTTAAAGCATATGATGTATTGTTAATTTTTGTTTTTCTGTTTTAGATTTATCAATTGCTGTTTCTCCTGTGTTTTTGTTTGGTCCAATGGTTGGTGGGTCTCAGGAGTGTGCTGCAAACCATCAGTATTCTTCAGAAACACAGTATAACCGAATGCTGCATCACAGACAGGTTTCTTATGCAGTGAGAATGAATGTCATTATTAAAGCATAAAATGCAATTAACACAATTAAACAAGTCTCCTTTCACTGCACCCACAGCTGCACCAACCACATACATTATCTCTAACAGAAGCATCAATATTCATCTCATAAATTGAGTTTTAAGTACATTTCTTGTGTATTCTGTGCATTACGGTTTACCTGGGGATTTGAAATTAAAGCAAATTAAAGCTAAAATCTGATTGGATAGAAAGTCCAACATAAACAGACACTCCTAGAAGCAGCACACCAAGAGAGAAGCTAAAAATGAAGAAAATTGACTAAAAAGTAAGCCAAGTATCTTTGCAAGTGTTTAGACCAGCAGAAAAGGCCACCACTGCTGATAAGTTCTGTCTTGTCCTTTTTGGAGGGATGTCTGCTTCTTGGTAATGTCACTGTAGCGTTCACACCTCTCTCCTGACCAGTGGCGGCTACTGGTATGTCAGAGAGGGGAAGCTCATTTTCGGCCCTGGAAGGCCCTGTTTTGTTTGACTATTTCATTATGTTTAGCCACTTGAATGCGAGCACCTTCATTTATTGCATGCTCAACCCTGATCCTGCCCATGCAACTTAATCTTGCACATGCACTCACATGTTCATTGCTCTTTTCATGTCTTTTATATGCCCTGTCAAAGTTAGACAGATCTCCAAACCCCACCTTTGACCAAACAACACATCTGTGAGATGGTTTCATCAAGAGGCATGGCCAGCAGTACATTGGTTGATCTGCAGTGTTGATCTGCCCTGCTGTTTAATTCTAAGTTTTTCCTCGTAAGGAACACTTTCAAATGGCTTCGCCAAAATCAGGTCGACAATATTAGCACCGTCTGCCATCGTGCGCAGTTTCACCCACGACGCTAGCCTAGCCTACTAACGTTATATGAATGAATGAAGGAATGAATGAATGAATGAATGAACGATCTAAAAAAAAATAATATTAAACTCTGTAAAACTGAAACAAGGAATGTGGTGTATAATTGTGTGAAATGTATGATGAAAATCAAGCAATTTCGCCAAGCAAATATCAAAGAAATAGGTTGCAGCAGTTTTTATTTCGACTGAACTTGAGAAATCCGCGATGGGACTGAGCGCGAATAGCTTCAGTGATTCCTTATAGTACAGAATCGCTGTCAGTCAAAAGGAGATGCAGTCTTTCGACAGACCCTCCAATCATCACGCAGAAGCTCGGAGTCCGGGCCAGCCCACTCCCCATTCACTCCCAGAGACGCTGAGCGTCCGTGGGCGGGACATAATCGCAGCGTTTATCCAATGAGCGTCTAGTTTCGAAGCGCTGAAAAAAACCGTTCAAAGCAGCCCCATTGAAGTCAATGGACGCTGGGCTTCAATAGGGAAATGCACTGTGACGCTGCGGGAATGTATGAGAAGGAAATCGAGTCAGCCGACCTGCTATATGTAACTGATTCTGAACGAACTCGTCTTTGAGATGAACGTTTTCTAACGCATTTTTAGTCAATAAAATGTTAATACAATAGTACATATTTGACCATTAATTTTGTGACATTATAAGGGAAGCCGAGCTTCCCTTGCAGTCTTAAAGAAATCGCCTCTGCTCCTGACTGATACCTTGCAAGAAATGAGACATCTTTAAAATTTATATTCTGCACAGACCATTTCTCACTCATATGAAACCAGGAATTCTCAACATGACTAAATATCTACTTATACTTAATAGAAATGTAACATTTATAATTAACATTACAATCCATTAACCTACAAACAGGTCTCAGTTAAATGTTCTCCTTGTCAGGAAAGGACTGGGTTAAAAAGGATACAAGGATGTTTCTCTTTCAGCATGGATGTTTGTACAAAATGACCTTAATCTAATTGAATTGGTCTCAATTGGTGGACTTTAAATCAGGTTTAAATTATATGAAATTTTTTGTTAAAAATAAAAATGCATAATCGTGAAAACTAGAGAAATGTCTATCATTATCAAGCTGAGAAAAGAGGGAAACATTTAATTTGAATTATTTAAATTTTAACCAGTTTTAACCACCAAGTGTCTGTTTAAAGAAGAAAAATGGGGGCAAAGAAAAAACCTGCTCATGATAAAAAAACATACATTAATAATAATAATTATAATAATAAAAATAATAATAGTAATAATAATAATAACAAAGCAAAGCACTTCATAGGGTAAAGAAAGCAGTTCTACTAATTATGGACACCGAACACCATTATGAAATCACCATGTCAGTGAATAAAACACAAAGGAATTTTGGATTTTATTTGCAAAATAGAAATCGGATGGCACTAAAATAACATGTTAAATGTAAGGATTAATTCACAATTGAGGATTTTAAGTTTAATATTTTCATCTGTGGTTATTGCTTATGTCATCTCAAAAAAAAGAAAAAAAATAGAAAAAAGAGGTGTGTTTAGTCTCAGATTTAAGAATCAGGTTTCACAGGTTACATAAATGAAAGCACACCAAACTGAAAGCATAGACGTTACTGTTAAAGTCTTTTTATTGGAAAATTTAAAACAATGAGTATTTTGAAATGATTTTAATAGAATCAGTCGGTGCTAAATAACTAGAAGTTGTTTATTTTGTAAAACAGACTGATGAAATAATGATAAACGGTCTCTCAGAAATGTTTATATGTTTGACTTTCCTGGTTCTCTACAGCTTTGTGGAATCACAATCAGGTAAGACAGATTTACCCTGTATGTGTGTGTATGTGTGTATTATATTTTAATTAAACTCTATTTTAATTCTTAGCTTACATTTCAGTTTGATATTTTTTTGAGTTTTAAAATCTAAGATCTCTGGTCCTGTTGTAAATCATGATACAATGAATACAATTAGTAACTGAGACAAACAAATCAGTAAGTGAATAAACCAAATGCCACCATTCTGCAAACTTGTCCGAACAAGAGTCACAAATTCCATATAAAAACAAAGATAAGATTCTGAGTCTCTCCCTGAAAAAAGCCAGAATCTGTCATGGAGTCTGAATCACGCATTCAGGCTATGTGTAAAAACACCCATTAAAGTAGCCAGACCTCATTTTATCCTGTTTGTGTTTTGCAACAGCCTGCTCTAAAATGGAATTTCTTTTATACAACTGCAGAAACAAAATCCATTATAATTAGGCAGCATGAGCCATTGTCTTTATTTCTTTAATTAAATATCACATTTGCACAAACATTTTCATGCTTTGCTATAAAACTTGGAATGAATCCCGAGTATGTTCCTTTTTAAATGTTCATCATTCATTTGAACAGCATTAGAAACACATGCTCTGCATGTTAGCAAAAGATCCCTGAATCCAACTGTGCCAAGCTTCACATCCAAACAGATTTATGGCTGTATTTGTTGAACAGAGAAAAAGAGTAAAAAGGTTCTAAACTGTGTGAATATTTGCTTATTTACTTTTTTTTACTACTCTGAATTCTTTCAAGACTGCATTAAGACTACAACAAATATGTTGATGATATTGTGCATATATGAGAACAAAGCTATGTTTTGTATTCGTAGCTTATTTTCTTTTCTATTCAGAGAAAACTGTTCCAGATAGCTTGTATAGGCAAAGTTTTACCTCCAGATAATCAGATTACAGCATTTTGGTGAAAAAATTCAGTCTCAAATCTTTTACGAGGAGGAAGAAAAAAAACATGGGAATCTAGATGAAAATAAAACAAAGTATTTTTTTTAGTGATGTAAAAAACCTTTTTTGTCACTGTAAAGAACTCTTTTCTAAGGTTCTTGTAGAATCACTCATGAAAATGAAGGAACCCCAAATCATTTGTTGAAATTATAATTTAATCTACAATATAATGTGTACAAAATAATACCATATTATTGTTCAGACTTTTTCTGTGTGCAAATGACCTGAACGGTAGTGTAAAGTTCGGACTTAATAGCAAGGTCAGGGTTTTTTTTTTTGCTTCATTCCAGGGGACTCGTATCATGGCTGCCTCTATGCTTTAATCCCTTCCTAACAAGTTTGGATATGTGAGGAACAGAATTGTATTGCTCTGAGTGTATATGTGACAGATATGCCTGTTTGTTATTTAATTTAGTTTTAAATAATGTTAAAGTATTTCACCATTATTCTTACCATTACACTTGCAAATATCAAACAAAAAGCATTAATGCAACAAAGTTAGCATCTTTTGTGCTGAAACATCTAAACTGCCACCCAACTTTATTGTAACTGCTTTAATAAGTTGGCTAAAGTTAGCTACCTAGCTATATTTAAATTATTCTACATTCAACATGTTCTGTAATATGAATCATTACTTTTGTAATAATGATGAATGTATCAAATACAAAACAAATATAAATATTGTAAATTAAAATAATTATATAAATTATGGCTGTCAATCAATTCTAATTTTTGATCATGATTAATTACATGATTGTCATGAGTAACTCATTAATAATCACAACTTAATCACACATTTGTTTCTGTTCTAAATGTACCTTAAATTAGTACTTTTCAAGTTTTTAATACTCTAATCAACATTGGCATGGACAAATATGGATGCTTTATGCAAATTTATGTTTATTATAAGTAAAACCATACTCAACATAGATCACGAAGACAAAATATTCTAAGCTGGTCTTCTACCCCCTGTAGGTCATTGTTCTCTCTTGTAGTATATTTTAAACTACACACTTAACCAACTCATCCTGTGTTTGTATTTTTACAAAGATTGCTAGGAGCTAAGTGCTATTATTGATATCTGTATTACTCTGCCTTTACAATTTCTTTAATAATATTTACAATGTTTTATTAACAGACTGTTTACCTGCCACAGAGGGGAAAAAAGCAGCAGTAGTTACACTACACTTAGCTTTAGATTGTATTTACTCACAATAAAAGTTTTTCCTTCCTTAATTGTTTTTGTTGATTGTACATCTTTATTCAAAATGTTTGTGGAGCACTGTTGTTAACACAATACTCAGGGCACTGTTTATCCAACAGAACATCATCCAAAATCACTTAATTTGTGTTTCGGCCACGAGAACAGTGTATCCAATAAGTACCTGTACACTGAAATTATAAATATGACTTTACATACAGAAAAATAAAGTCTGCCTTTTTACAAATTGAAAATGTAAAAAATATAATTATATTCAGCATAATTTTTTCTCAACAATACAGCACAATTACAGGTGTTTGGTCCAGATGTTCCTCTTGTTGCTGTAGCTGGAAAAGATCTGGTTTTGCCCTGTTATATCAAACCCAGCACCAGCGTTGTGGAAATGACAGTACGATGGCTCAAACAAGAAACAAAACACATGTTAGTGCATCTCTATAAGGATCATGAAGACAGAAATGAAGACCAGGCTCAGTCCTACAGAAGAAGAACATCATTGTTTAAGGAGGAGCTACAGAAAGGCAACGCTTCACTCCGACTCTCAGATCTCCGAGTCTCCGATGAAGGAGAATATACGTGTTTCATTGGGGACGAATCCTGGTCTGATGACATCACATTTTATATTACTGTTAATGGTAAGCTCCTACTTGCACTGCAAGTTTGAACAAGGAAATTAATACTACACTTAATTTAAATTTCCCCAAACATTATGCATAATAGTTTGTGAATACATTTGACTACTATACAACACGTGTTCTTCTAAAACCTGGCACAGCAAAACAATTAGTAAAAAAAGATAATGCCTCGTTTCCAGTATTAAATAATTTCTTTCCTCATCAATGCATTAATGCTGGTTACTACATTAACATGTGTTAAATTTTTTCACTAATTTTGTGTACCTCATTTGGGAACAATGTTTTATAATTGATATATTTGTCTACTGATGCCCAAATCTTTATTTTATATTTTGATAATCAATTAAACAGACGTACACACACACACACACACACACACACACACACATATATATATATATATATATATATATATATATATATATATATATATATATATATATATATATATATATATATACTGATTTATTTTTTTTATTAGATGTTTTGCTTATTATAACTATATAAAACCATAATACTCGAGTATTTATGTATAAAGGTGTACTTGAAAATGCAAAAGCCATAATTTAAGTTTATCTATCTTTCATTTTTATATTTTAAAGATTATAGTGGCTACTATAAGCTTAAATAAAAAAGTTAAATATAATAAAACATTGTTTTGACATACATTTAGTTCAGTTGTGAAGATATAAGGATCTAAATATATAATGAATTAAATTCTTTATAATAATTAAATGATATACTGTATGCATAAAAATTAAATATACAAACATTGAAAACAAGCATTTGTACAGCTGCAGTAATTCATGTTTGAAAACAGATAAGTTACTGCTGTAGAAGACATGCTATAAAAAGACAGTGGAACAGAAAAATGCAGCGAGCTAACAGGCTTAATTTTTTTTTTTAAAGGAAAAAATATGCATTGGTATACAAATGTCACGACAGAACAAACAAACAGTTTACACATTAGCGCTTCATTAAACTGTACCATTTTCACATGATAATGAATAACAGTTTTTGTTTACCATGCTGATGTTTCGACTTCATCTGTGGCACCAGTGTGTTTTCTTTTCATGTGCTCGTGAATGACTGTCGTACTTCAATCCCACATGAGCTCCATGTTGCATAACTTGCAGATTAGAGTCATCTCCCCCTTAAACTAAACTGTAGAACAGCTTTTCACTTCCCTCTTAATTTTATTAACTATTCTACACTTCAAAATTTATTTCATTTCTAAAGCTGAAATTGCAGAATGAAAAAAAAAATGAAGACCTTCAATTGGTCTTTTTGGAGGTTTGATGTTTCTTATTGTTTTGTTTTTTTTGCTTGATCACTGGGTGTTATCATTACTGTAGGTCTTTTAAAACAATACTTTTTTTAAATTGCTTATAGCTTTGGGAAGCCACCCGGTGATCATGATGGAGAGTTATGATAACTCAGGAGGGATTCATCTACTGTGTGAGTCCAGAGGCTGGAAACCTAAACCTGTTGCTCTGTGGCTGGACAGAGAAGGAGACATTCTGCCTGCTGAAGACACACAGATACACAGAGACACTGAGGGCTTTAACGTGAAACGCAGCATCACTGTTCATGATAATAGCAACCACAACAGATTCTACTGCAGACTTCTACAAGAAGATCACATGAGGGAGACAGAGATTATCATTAATCGTAAGTCTTAAAGTCTAAATAAACCTCAGATTTGACATTTTACTTTAATAATTTTGTGTAATTAATTTGTATTTTACCTATTGGTTAATCTGCTGCATTGCCCTGGGTAAGTGTCGGTTTTGCAGTTATTAATAAACCGTTGTACACTTTCTAATGATATCTGTAATGTGATGCATATGGTTTCATTTTAGGTAAAGTCTTTGGTGCTTGGAAGTGGGTTGTTGGAATTTCAGTTTTGGCATGTCTTATTGCTGTTGGATGGATAATAACTGCAGTTATTTTACACAAAAAAGGTAACATTTTTATAATTTTCATTAATTACATAACATATTTAAATTATAATGCATTTATACCATTGCTTTAGTCCACACGTTAGCTGAGTAATTTGATCATGTGTAGGAGAAAGAGGAAAACCTTTAACAGGAATTTTGGTAGGAAAGTCAATTTATAATGTACATTGGAATCTGAAAAGGTCCTGAAAAGCCCTGCTGTGATCACTTATAATCCAAGGTAAATCAGATTACTGGGCCCTTGAGAAAGGCCCTTGATCCTCAACTGCTCTGTTGTACAATTGAGATTATTATAATAAATGACATAATTCACTGTCCTGCGGTTTTCCTTGGACTATGTCAATGTGGTCATTAAATGGAAGAAAGTGTAGCATCCATCCTGTACAATCTATTATAACCATACTGTGGATATTGTTCAAAATGTACAGGAGGTTTTCTTTACCAACAGTGATCACCCTGTGTAACAATTCTGCACTGTGCTATTATATTATTACAGCTTAGAATTTACTCCATCAATAAGCTCAATGGACAGCTTTTTTTTTTTTTGCACATGTTGGCATCCTTTTTACAACAATGTTTCTAATTTACTATTTAATTGCACCATGTTATATTATATAACTGCATTCATTGTGAACACTTCTCTGACCTGTTGATCTACTCTGCTCAGAGGTGGCACACATCCTTTACTTAAGTAAAAAGTAGCCATTACTACTACTACCTGTTTTAGTGTCACACTGGTAACTGGACCTCACTGAACGAATTTCTAATTTTGTTATCTAATGAATGTATTCAGGCTGAACAACCACCATATAGAACACAAGCATGATGATGATGATGATCAGATGATCCGGAATGTCTCCGTTCTCAGTGATGACATCGGTGTTGTTTACTCATTTTACATCAGTGACTCCCTCCGTCTCATCCATGTTTGCTCCTTCTATCTTGCTCGTTGTTAGCTTCATAGGCTAGCCCACATCTCTGGTGCATGATAGCCATGACATGTACATAAGTGGTAGGTTGAGAGAGCCATGAAATGACAGAGAATCGGTTGATGGACTAATAATAAGAAAAAATATTGACATTTTACCCAATAGATTATAACTAATGTAACGAGCCTGGTTTAAAATTTTGAGACAGATATTTGTGAAAAATAAATTCATGAGTAAATGTAAAAAATTGTCCGTGAAATCATTTGTAAAGTACTGATACCAAAAAAAAATTATAAATCTACTTCAGTACAGTAACAAAGTATTTGTACTTCTTTAATTTCCACCTCTGAATCTGCTGCATGTCTGTTTTTACACCCTCACCTTCATTTACTTTGTCATTTCAACAACACAAATGTATAGTATAAATGATGAAATATAGAATTGAGATAGCATTTATTTAGTATTTTATTATTGAAAATAAATAGAGTATACTAATCAATAGCTTTTCTCTTTTCAGAGAAGCAGAGACAGAAAGTGGAATATAGTAAGTAAACCCAAGTTTGTAAAACATTTAGGACTTTTGTCAACAAAATCTCTTTCAAATTTCTTTCCCTACATTTTTTTTTATTTCTCACATCGTATAATTTAAATCACATTAAATTCAATAGATTTAGTCCACCAACTAAAAATGCATCCAATCTACACTGTCTGGATAAAAAAGTCACACATTCACAATATTTAGTTGCATTGAGCTCTGATTTCAGCAAACAATCATAATGCCATAGTTTTGACTTATGCAACGTCATTACATTTATTTCCATTGAGAGTTGCATTACTTTTTTGCTCAGTCTAAATCTGACCACCTAAACCAACCTTAAATCATACCCAATATAATACAATAACCACCCAACATTACTGCAGAGTTTAGTCCCAATTCTGTAGGATTTTGTCTCATTGAGCATCTAGAAAGTCTCCTGCTTTCACTATTGAACACAGCCATGAGTTCTTCTGTTAATGTTTTACAGTATAACTTCATCATGCATTCTAAAGATCTCTGATCACAATCTTTTTATTTTTTAATTGATTCTTTTTTCACTCCACATTTCTTTGGTGAAGTTGAGAGTTCACAAATTGCTGAATTGATTAAGGATGAATAATCCTTAATCAATTCAGCAATATGGGCATATTATGTGATATGCCCAGCAATATGGGGAATTTGTGGCATATGTCTTTCCATAGGGATGTTTAAAATATGAGAAGTTACACACTTACACACAATCATTGCCATCAAAAACATAGTAATTACTGCAATAGTGTAAATAGTGTCTGTAGTGTAAATGTTACTGTTTACTTTTCTAACTGTATTTGGATAACTTCCTAACATTATTGGTTATTTACACATTTCACAGTATTATCAGACAAGAAGAGATTTGCAGGTATGAAAGATTTTAACTTTACTCTCAATGACTTATAAATCAATTGACTCACTTTAAAAAGAAAAACTACTTTATTTATATTCTGTGTAAAAAATTTTATTATTATCCACTAAGTCATAAAATGCAGATATCTTACACGCTAGTAAATTCACAGATATTTGCAGAATTACTGCTAAACTGAGCAAATAAACAAATCAAATCCACTTAAAAAAGTGTTATACCCCAAATTTGTGCTGACTATTTAGTTTTTATATTAATTAAATTCTACATACATGTTTTAATAGAAAATTATAAATATCTAAGTAGAGACTTGAATAATGTTTTTTTCTATTTTCAGAGCTGCAGAGTCGGAGCATTGAAGATGGTAATTGCACCAAAGTTTGTACAATTTTCTCTGTGAAGAATAGTGAGAAGACAAATGAGATTTATACACTGTGTGCACAATTATTAGGCAAGTTGTATTTTTGATGATAAATTTTGTTATTGTACAACTACAGTGCTCTTGGTAAAGTTTTGGCTTTCTTAAAATAATGTCTTCATGTACACCATTATTAGGCAACTATTAGTGTGCAGAATTATTATGCAACTAAATGAAAAACAAAGATTTTCCCATCTCACTTGTTTATTTTCACCTGTTAAAGTGAGAATAATAAACAAACTCAAAACTTACAAATAAATATTTCTCAAATTTCAAAAAGAAAACCTCAGTGACCAGTATAGCCAACCTTCTTTTCGATAACAGTCACAAGCCTTCCATTCACGGAGTCAATCAGTTTCTTGATCTGCTCAGAATCAACTTTTTGTGCAGCCGCAACCACGGCGTCCCAGACACTGTTCAGAGAGGTGTACTGTTTACCTTCACTGTAAATTTCCTGTTTAAGAACGACCAAAAAGTTCTTGAAGTGCTTGAAGAAAGTGTCTTCTTAAAATTGACAGTAGGTCTGAGAGTTGATTTTGAGTCCATTTTCAACCCGAAAAGGTCCAACTAGCTCATCTTTAATAAGACCTGCCCATACCAGTACCCCACCTCCACCTTTCTGGCGTCTGAGTCGAAGTGAAGCTCTGTGTTCGTTACTGATCCAAC
Source organism: Silurus lanzhouensis (assembly GCA_039877035.1). NCBI lineage: Eukaryota > Metazoa > Chordata > Actinopteri > Siluriformes > Siluridae > Silurus > Silurus lanzhouensis. The sequence continues at coordinate 788,750 of JBCEWE010000142.1, forward strand.
CACGGGCCCATCCATATGGTCCGTCAAGAGTCACCCTCATCTCATCAGTCCACAAAACCTTTGAAAAATCTGTCTTCAGATATTTCTTGGCCCATTCTTGACGTTTCAACTTGTGTCTTGTTTAGAGGTGGTCGGGTTTCAGCCTTTCTTACCTTGGCCAAGTCTCTGAGAACTGAACATCTCGTAATTCTTGACACTCCAGGTAGGTTGCAGTTGTGGAATATGGCAGCACTGGAGAATAATGGGCTTCGTGTTTGATTCTTCTCAAATCTTTGGCGGGTAATTTGCGTCTTTTTTTCTCGACACGTTTCTTGCAAACCTGTTGACTATTTGCTATAAAACGTTTTATGGTTCTGTTATCATGCCCCAATATCCTAGATATTTCAAGAGTGTTGCATCCCTGTGAAAGAATTTTTAAAAGTTTGGACTTTTCAGAGTCAGTTAAATCTCTTTTTGGCCCATTTTTCCTGAGGAGAAGGATCTGCCTAATAATTATGCACACCTTGATATAGGGTGTTGATCTCCTTAGGCCACACCCTCCATCATTACACAAATACACATCACCTGATATGCATTAAATCCAATAAGCATTCAAGTTTATACAGCTTGGACTTGGGAATTATGGATAAAATTATGATATGGTCAAAAAAATCACTTGGCTAATAATTGTGCACACAGTGTATTTTAAATAAGATGCAGGTTATATAAGTTTAATTTAGATTGTCATAAGTTTCATCAAAACTTTTATTTTTCAGTACTTTTATTGGACATCGTTTTGAAAAAAGTTCTATTGAATTCTTTCATTTGGCTTGTACTATTCATGTATAATGTAAATACAAATATTGGTACTGGACTGTGTTTTGGGTAAACTAATAATAAATGCCTAATTTTTATATTTCACAGATATATCAAAGATGAAGAAGATTGCAGGTACCATTTTACCTTCATTAATATTAAATCAGCTGATTTTCACACATGTGTGTGTGTGTGTGTGTGTGTGTCTGTAAGAGAGAGAGAAATTGCTCTCTCAAGACACCTACTATTCCACACATTCTACTGCCCCTGTACATTACACCCAACCAACAGCAAGCGAAACAGAACACCCCCCCCCCCAACTACACTATAGAATTTCACAGCTGTTTCTCTTGTCATAAATTCTACACTATTCTATGCTTCTAAAAGTATTCTAATTCTATACTTATCAGAATCTTTTCTGAACAAATATTACTTTTAACTGTTTGCAATTTACAGCTAAAATTGCATATGAAAAAAAAAATCAGACCTTCAATCTGTACTTCTGGAGAGAAATAGAGACTGAATGTACAAGTACCTTTTGACTTATAACAGTCCTTTATTTTAATCATTTAAATTAAATAGAGAAAGACTGAAATTATGAATAAAAGGTTTAAGTAAACACACAAACATGTACAATATAAGGTGGACTAAAATACATTTTAAACCTTTTTAAAACGTTTTAATAGTTCACCATTAAAACCAAACACCACTTTTTTGTGCAAATTCTTGGCTGTCCCAGGATAAAGTTTATCAGCTGACACTTGAACCTCTTTTTTCTCTTATATTTAAAACCATGGAGAAAATTTGCATTGAAATATTCAGAATGTTCTTTAAGACTGAAGAGTGGGGAACTGCCCAAGAAACTATCCAAAGGAAGGACACTAATTCCTTAAAAAGCCAGAAATGTGTTTTCCAATTTGCCAAAAAATAAAATTTGTTTTGATTTGAAAATGGAAAAGGTGTTGATAAAAGAACGGGTTGAAGGGTTATTTAATATGACAATAGAAATAATAAAGGTGCACAATGATTAAAAAAAAAATAATAATTTTAACGCATAACACAGCCAGGATACATTAGCAATAGCAGACACGTTTTAATAATAAATATAAAAAATAATATAATAATATAAACATAAATAATGTTATGCACATAACCCAGTAAATAAATATAAAGAGGAAGAAGAAAACAAGGCGAATGTGTACCTTGAGGAAAGTGTAAGATGGAAGCAGATAAATTGTGCTCTCTTTAAAACATGCACATTAAATGAATGAAAAAACTGCTGAATCCATAGTGCTTTAAACTTACAACAGTGTTACTCACAAATCTGTGCTGCTTTAAACTTACAACAGTTTGTGACTCACAAATCCATGGTGCTCAGTCTGTGATACTTTGAACTCACATAATGTGTGTTTTGCCCATTAATATAATAAATAACCAGCGTCTCTCAGCTTCTCAGGGTTGTTTACAATCTAAACAAACTACATTCAAATTAAAAGAGAGAACAATCATTCCCTAACTAGACAAAAACTGCATCCTGACCCTGTGCACTCCTGTAACATAAAACACAATTACAACTAACAATCAATCAACATCTCCATAAATATACCCAATAATACAGAAGGCAGGAGGAGTGTGAATCTTCATTGGATTCACTATTAGAATACTATTATCACATCAACAATCAAATTCAACTCAATATCACGATTCATGATGTTTTATTCAGGTTATATTATTATAAACATTTGTGATCATCTTTGAACAGTGAAATTTGAACAGTTTACAATTTAAAACAATTTTAAATAAAATGCCTGCTTGATTAAGTAATATATAAAATAGTATTTTATAATATTTATTACAAATAAAATAGAATACATCTAATTAAAGCAATACACCTTTTTGTTATATTTATTAAATTGAGTAACTTCCATGTTATCAAAAGTTTCTATTGACTTAACTAGAAAGATACAGTTATTAATAATCAACTCCACAATCTGTAAAAACTCTGCAGCACAGAAAAAAAAAAGGAAAAACTCAGAAAAAAGTTGAATAACTGCAATTGGGTGAGAAATGAAACTGCTCTGGGACACTTCCAGTTTTATCTCCTTTTTGTTCTCCGACTGTTTCTATCACCAGACACCATTTTTCCTGATGCCCCTGAACACAAACTGTGTCTCCAGAGTTCCAGCAGAACAGATAAACCAAAATCACCATCCAACAACAAAAAGACACTCATTAAGCGTGTTCTCGTCCTTATTATACTCCAATTTACACCCAAACTCGTTATTGTTAGAAAATAAAGTAAAAAACAACAACAGTCTCTGTGCTACACTCACATGCATGTCTTTACTCTGCACCAAAATCTAATCACCTTCCCAAAATAAAAGTCCTTCAGCTAAATGCATGTTTACTGATCGTAGTTCTGCAGTGTGGATTTGATTATCTGCACTGTTTAACCACAAACACTTCCACATTTTATTCATTCATTTAATTTAATTACTACACAAGACAACAGTCAACAATGTGACATGTAACTACACAAACAGAAGTTATTTATTAAAAATATTCAGTATTTTAATAGTTAAAGCAAAGAGAGAATTTATTGCACTGCAACCATAACCACCATCTAATTGTTTCATAATAAAAGACCTGAACGCAAACAATGAGTTAAAATACAATAATTACAAAAAGAATATTAATAAAGTAATATAAATAATAACAAATAAAAATTAACTGGTATAATAACATATCTGCTACACATGTGGAAATATATCTATTACACATAAACTGTGATCTACATTCACACATGAGGTGAAAGCAAAGAGGTATTTATACTTATACACACACACACACACACACACACACTAATGAATCTGGAAGTAGGAACAGCTGTGAAAACTCACAGAAAAGACAGAAGTGGAGACACACAGGACATGAGCACTGCACTGCAAAAGTCCCATTTCAGAAAGAAAATAGTTTCTATTTCTCATCTCTGACAGTCTCCTACAATAAACTCTACACCTTTTTCTCTTTTTACTAAAAACTTTCATTATTGAATCTTCTACAAATCCTCTTATAAATATTAATGAATTTGTTACACTGGATGATGATTTAATGTTTTTTACCTGCAAACTCACATCACACACTGTGTGTTTCTCTCAGTGGATGTGATTCTGGATCCTGATACTGCACATCCAAAACTCATCCTGTCTGCTGATGGAAAACAAGTGACATGTGGAGACGAGCGGCAGAATCTCCCTGATACACCTCAGAGATTTGATGAGTATTTGAATGTTCTGGGGAAGCAGAGTTTCTCCTCAGGGAGATTTTATTATGAGGTGCAGGTCAGAGGAAAAACTGAATGGATATTAGGAGTTGTGAGAGAAAACATTAACAGGAAGGGGGAGATTACACTGAGACCTCAGAATGGATTCTGGACTGTTTGGCTGAGGAATGATAATCAGTATAAAGCTCTTGCTGGTCCCCCTGTCCCCCTCACACTGAGAGAGAAGGTGGAGAAGGTGGGAGTGTTTGTGGATTATGAGGAGGGTCTGGTCTCCTTTTATGATGTGAACTCCAGATCTCATATCTACTCTTTCACTGGTCAGACTTTCACTGAGAAACTCTATCCATTCTTCTGCCCTTGTTTCAATGATGGAGGTAAAAATTCAGCACCACTGATCATCACTCCTGTATTTAATACTGAATAAATGTTCACCTCACAGTTTTAATCATCTATTAAATGTGGAGAATAAAAATATTTTACATTTTTAGAAATACATATTCTATTTTCAAGTTTTGTACAGTTTTTTTTTTTCCATAAACATATAATTGTAATCCCACAGTCTGTATTTTTCATGTTATTATTGTGTAAATTTGTGATTACAAACCAAATATTAATAAAGATTATTTTCAGTTCAGTAAAATAGTTGTTTGGATGCGTCTCTCTCACTGCTGCGGCCCGGTTTCAATCCCCTGTCAGGGAACCAACCCCAGCCATTAGGGTTGCACAAGCCTTAGTGCCGGTCCCAAGCCCGGATCAATGGGGAGGGTTGCGTTAGGAAGGACATCCAGCGTAAAAACATGTGCCAAATCAAACATGCAGATGATCCGCTGTGGCGCCCCCTAACGGGAGAAGCCGAAAGAATTTTCAGTTCAGTAAAAGGGGAGACATTTAATAGCAGGAGACACAAAACGGTACAACTCGCTCTAGGCTCGATTAGTTTTGCCTGTTCCTGAGTAACTGAGATAAAAGTTTTTTCATTTTACTGAAATATTTTCCACATTTTACTTCCACAGTTAAACCCAAAGTTAAAATCAGGATGTACATGAAATAAATTTCAATGAAAAGCTTGTATTATTATTACAGAATTAATCCTGAACAGCACTCAGTATAATTATAAAGAGTAAAGTGTAAATGATTCTGGGTGAATTTTCTCTTTAATAAATGAGGGAGTGTTTTAGGTTTATATTTTAACTTCACTTCATTACAACATGCAGCTCAATGAGTCTCCTCAAAGACGTCATTTCCCAGCATGCATCTGTAGGAAGGGGCGTGACTTATCAACAGATAAACCTCAGTTCTCTCTTTTTTTTTTTTTAAAGACAAAAAAAGTGTACATTCATATTATAATGAAATATCGTAAATATGATACTGAACTTTTTTAAATAATAAATAAAAGAAGGGAATACATACATGGTTACATTAAAAAGGAGGAATTTAGATCTTTGAGTTTATTCAAAGTTCTTATTGTTTTCTGGCTTGAAAATTCTTGTAAAGATTCAAAATAAATTTCAAATTCAGCCTTTACTTAAGAGAAATTTAACCTTTTTTTTTTGACCATTTATATTTGTGCCTAATATTATTAACAAATTTAGCATAAAAATGTGACTCATTCTTATTTTTTTTATAATAATATCTTTTTTCCTTATCTTAATTTTAGAAAGTCAACATAGTAAATAAACATTCAACCGCAACCCCAAAAAAAACTAACATACATACATTTAAAAAAAAAAAAAAAAGATGTATAGCAGTCTCAGCCTCCATTCCACAAAACACACAGAATTCAGGAAGATCAGTTGTGTATTTCTTTAGGAACTGGTTAGTTGGATAAATTCTATGTATAATTTAAAAGCATATTTCACTCACTTTATTAGTGACACAATATTTGTTATTATAAGTCCAAATCAATTTCCAGTTGATATTCACAAAATTATTATTCCAGAAATATTTATAACGAAATGTTGCGAGACAATTAATCAACGGTCTAAAAAATATATTATTACACGTTCTTTCTGAAATATTAATATTGATGTCAGCGTCTGGACATTTTTTGGGTTCGTTTTGGCTTCCGCCACCAGATGCCGCCACTGAGCCCTTATCCCCTACTCCAGAGCCCCTAACTGTTTAATATCTCCCACCTGCTCCTTGTTAGTGTTGTCTATTTGAGTTGCCCCTTTTGCCTTGGTTTTTTTTTTGGTTCATTATAGTCTTCATTATTTTGGTTGTGGTAGGTTCGTATTGTTGTTTGCTTTTGAATCTGGATATGTGTGGGTTTGTTTTCTTTGGTGAGTGTCTTTCTATTTTGACAAAGTAGAAATCAAATTTCTTGAGTTTTCTCCAGTCTCCTGTCTTCCTGAGTCTCCTGGCTTCTTCTGAGTCTTCTGGCTTCTTCCATTAGTGGTCGCCACAGCGAATCATCTGCATGTTGGTTTGGCACATGTTTTTACGCTGGATGCCCTTCCTAACGCAACCCTCCCCATTTATACTGGCTTGGGACTGGCACTAAGGCTTGTGCAACCCTAATGGCTGGGGTTGGTTCCCTGACCAGGGATCGAACCCGGGCCACAGTGGTGAGAGCACTGCATCCTAACCACTAGACCACCAGGGAACCCACAGGAGGTGCCCAGCTTCTTCTGTCTTTCCCTATTCTTCCGTCGTCCCAAATCTCCCGGGACCTCCTGTTTTCCTGAGTTTCTTTGTCCTGTTTTGTCATTACTTATTTGTATAGTCTTGTTTTGATTTGGTAAACCCACTCTGCACGTGTTATATTTTTGGTTCACTTTTCTCGAGCTGTTTTTGGTCCTATTGTGTCTGATTATTTTTTTTTTTCTCCAAATTCAGCAAAATTAAGTGTTTTTTTCTCTCTCTCTCTCTCTCTCTCTCTCTCTCTCTCTCCTAAAATTAAAATACTCTCCATCTTCCTGAATCATGAACTAAATTTATTTTATGATTTTCCCCTGAAAGGTGCCCTTTTAATATGGCAACTCCAGCAGACATACTATTTCCATAAGCCATCTAGATATTTTCTCCCTATTGATTTTTAGAAAAATACAATCGGATGTTAAAGCATGTTTTTTGTTTAAAACAAATTCTGCCTTCAGGGATTTACAAAGCGAAAAATGGTGTCTTTAATTTGTGGCCATAATTTACCACGTGTCTTTTTTTTTTTTAGTCAAGTCTTCTCCAAGCTATAACTTTTTAGTTTTGAGAAATTCCAAATTCTTTACGCATTTCCAACAATTCCATGATGGATTTACAGATGTCAATCATACGCTGATCAACATCTTCTCCCTCCTGTTCTGGCAGACCATACAACCTGAGATTCCATCTGCTATGATAGTGCTCCATTTCATTCAGTCTGTCTATTACAGCTTCCATAAAACCCTCTAGCAAATCTCTTTTCTGTGCTAAATGGAAGAATCTTATGTCTTTTTTATCTTTGTCTTTTGTCTGTCATTCCTAAAATGAAACTCTAACTCAGCGGTCCCTGTAGCAGCCCTTGGTGTTGATAAATGAACAGAGTCTCTATACGGGTGTAGATAATTTATTGTGACATGTCTTCAGTTCACGAGTCGTACTCTTCACCATGAACTAACATCACCACCATGAAACTTAAATTAAGAAAGAAAAATACACAATCAAAATGTAAACAAATAACATACACTCATTAAAAATCATAAACTTAACAGAGTGATAAGCTATCATAGCCAGATTCACAGTAAAACAAAAACATACCTCGCAACGCTTTACCAAGGGTGCAAAACATTGCAAACTCTGCTGAACTCTGACAGTTCAGTACTGGTGTTAAAAAAATGGCATCCACGCTACTGATCAGAACACATGCAGAGACAAAAACCAACAGCTAACCAAAAAGACATGCTGTGAACACACACACACACACACACACACACACACACAACCCTGAAACGTGAACAACGGTTCGAACAAATGAAAACCCCAAGGCCACTTAGAGTCCCCAACCTTTTTTGCACCACAGACCAATTTAATGGCAGACAATATTTTCACGGACCGGCCTTTAAGGTGTGGTGGATAAATACAAGATAAAATGATACGACCGTCATAAAAACTGCTTTTTTCTAAATATAATAATAAACATGAATTCACTGTGTTGTTTTTTGTTCATTTTGTTTGCTTGGGGGTTTAAATTTAGTGGTAATGTATTGTGTAAGTGGCCGTAGCAGCCCCTTTAAGAAGGTAGTGGATGGAGGTAAGAAATGTGACCGAGGCATCTTAACATGCATCAAGAGTGAGTCATAGACAGATGTGGGAATCCAGTAATTTTTCAAAATAAAACATCGCACTGCTCTAACTGAGAGTTCATGCGAAAAAAAGGACCGAAACTGTCCTAATTGAAGCCAACAATAAAGGAATTATTTCTCTGTTTGTGCAATGATCAAATTTAAGATTAAGGTGAGAAAATCATTTTCTTTTTTCTAGCCTTAAATACCACCAACCATCTCGGCCGCCATCTTGAATCAGCTCATGCATGTGCAGCTGAACCACTTGTTTTTGGATTAGATGAAATCTATTCTGGGACAGGAAGTTGTCTTTACTGTACAGTTGGGGTGATATAATATCCTAAACACTGCCAGGGAAAGCAGATCTTGTAGTTACAAGCAAAAATACCTACAAGCCAGATAATACATACTTTTAAAACAGGTATTTCTAAATGTTTAATATTTATTGCTCTTTGTCTTTATATGTCTTACATGTTTACATGTTTATACATGTTTATCTGCTGTCCCGCAGAAGGACCATCATCAGAAAACGCAAAGGCAGGGCAGCATGTCGAGAAGCAGCCAACCTTCATTTGTATTGAAAAAAACTGTCTTGGGTTCTATTGCCTGTGAGTCACCTCTATGTTGTGATTTGCTACTTTCTACTCCAATCCTCATACAATCCATTGTGATCACCTTCAGAGGACAAACAGAACTAGGGAGGATTAAATGCAGTCGATAGTAGACAGTGGCCTGTTGTCCAAAACACAACAAGATGAAAGTTTGCAGCTCAGAATCAAAAGTATTACTGGTGCTGTTGATTGTGTGTTTCCTATTTTTTTGACATAAGCAATCCTCTGTCAGTGATGTGAATAAACGGGTCAGAGATGTTGCAGAGACAGAAGTGTCAGCAATCGCATCAACTAACAATCAGGATTGGACCGATTACTTGTGGAGCCAAAAGAGGGTGCCAAAAGATCTTCCAGAGGATTTGGCAACAACAGAGAACCAAATCCCTTCTAATTTGAACCCTGTGAGTTCAACTGTCCTTGTTGCCCCTGGACCACTCCACCAGCTTTAGGGGAAAGGGTGCTAATTACACAGCCTGGGACAGTATATGATGTATCCTCAGTTACTCAAGGTTAATTAAAAAAATTATAATTATTGTATTTTTTATGTATTATTTTCCACATTGTTTTCCATATTATTTTCCACATTCCACATAAAGTGTGACTGCACACTCACACTTTTTTTAACTGATCTGTCATATACACTGTATATTGTGTTCTTATTTAATCTGTATAGTCTTGTCTATCAGCTAAATGTAATAGTGCTGTTATTTATGTCTGTACTTTTGAGAGTCACCAATAGCAGGAACCAAATTCCCCGTGTGTCATATTTATGAGCAGGTGCAGTGGTGTGTAATCTGCATTGTGTTGAAAACAGACTCTCAGAACACCAAAATCTTTAATATCATCTCCCTACACATTAAGCTTAGTGAAGTGAAAATGAAATCCAGTTTGAGAACTTTAAACTGTGTCCTGAACAAGCCATCAAAAATTAACCTAACAGAAGGTCCAGAAGGTTGTTTTCAGAAGGTCCTGAAACTTTATGAAAAATGTACCAGTTCAACTGGAATTTGGAGTTACTGCATTTATGTTTGTGTTGTGTTGATCGGGGTTTCTTTTGGACGTTTTGTGGTTTTGGAGGGTCTTAAGATTATTTAAAAATTTGTTCATTTACAGCTTCAACTAAAATGAATCACCTCTGACACACATTCTTAGCATGCTTTCTTTAAAAAAAAAAACACCACTACTAGTTTCACATTTAAAAACAGGTTACACAGTTTTATGATTAAAGATAAACTACACTGAAACTGCGCTCTTTTTGACAGAGTATTTATTGTCCTCTTATTCAGAATATATAATCCTAACATATTTGGATATTAAGTGAGTAATTGGTTAATATTAAAATAGAATAGTATTAATCTTGTGAAACCATCTGAAGCAATAATAATACAATTCTTTTGTCTTTCAGGGATGTTTTTATATGTGACTTTCCTGGTTCTCTACAGCTTTATGGCATCAAAATCAGGTATGAAAAACAAACTACTACTTTTACATTTGGTTCTCTTGTTTCTCTTGTTATGATCAGTAGAGGAAACCCGAAAAATTACATATATTTTTAAGACACTATATATATATATATATATATATATATATATATATATATATATATATATATATATATATATATATATATATATTATATATATATATATATATATATATATTATATATATATATATTTTTTTTTTTACTTTTATTATTTGAGAGCTGCTTGAAATGAAAGGTTTGTGATGTTGAGATAAATAAATACATAAAAAATGGAAGTAAAGGATTTTTGCATTTTGTTATGACTTTATGTTTTGATATTCTCAAATGAAAGTACTTTGTAACTGAAGCCTAGCCAGACTCCCCATATTCAGGAATAGTCAGGCAGGTGAACTTAGATGTGCTGTATTTGGTCATTATTAATGTTTTTAAAGATCCTTATGTAATGGAATTGAGTGACCACTTGCTCCCAGTATGTATATTCCACCCCAAAATATAAAATTTTTTTTTTTTTTGTTCTCAAAAACACAGAGCAGCTGAAGGTTTTTGGTCCAGATGGTCCTCTCGTTGCTGTAGCTGGTGAAGATCTGGTTCTGCCCTGTTTTATCAAACCCATTACCAGTGCTGTGGACATGACAGTGGAGTGGATAAGACTTGAGAGAGGGGAGTCATTAGTGCATCTCTATGAGGATCAGAAGGACAAAAATGAAATGCAGGATCAGATATACAAAGAAAGAACATCACTGTTTAAAGACGAGCTACAGAAAGGCAACACTTCACTCAAACTCTCAACTCTCCGAGTCTCTGATGAAGGAATTTATAAGTGTCAAGTTGAGAACAAATCCTGGTATGGTGATGTTACTGTTCATGTCACAGTTGAGGGTAAGGACCAATTCTTCATTGAAGTTTTATGCAGTTTAACTATTTATTTATTTTTGTGAGTTTATTTATGGAAGTGTACATGTTAACTGATTAATTCAGGCCTGTTAAATAACACAGCAAGAGCTATTTAGACTTTCCCATTAAGGCTTTATTTTTATTTTATTATTAATTATATTTACAATTTATTATAGAAAAGTGTCCTACTTTTAAGATGTGGGTGGGGCTTCTCTCTTGCTTTGATAATGACAACTGCCTGCCCTGCTGCTCGGAGATGCTTGCACACAAAAATCCCAAGTAACAACTGTATTTTTATATTTTGGTATAAAAGCTTGGTAATGCTGGGAAAACATTACTTTTTCCATGGCTATAGTTCTGGGAAGGCCCCCTCTGATCACAATGGAGAGTTATGATAACTCAGGAGGGATTATTCTAGTGTGTGAATCCGGAGGCTGGAAACCTGAACCTGAGGTTCTGTGGCTGGACAGAGAAGGAGTCACTCTGCCTGCTGAAGACACACAGATACACAGAGATGCTGAGGGATTCAGTGTGAAACGCCGCATCACTGTTTATGATTATAGCAACACCAACAGATTCTACTGCAAACTTATGCAAAAACATCACATGATGGAGACAGAGATTATTATTAATAGTAAGTGTCAATTATTTAAAAAATCTCTTTAGACTGATTTAGACTGCAAAATACTTCTGTAACCATTACATGTGCACTCGTTAAAGATTAGACATGAAAATGGCCATTACATTTATCATACAAAGTAGTAGTAATTTTGCTACATACTGACTGTAACAGTATTTTTTTTTCTTTATAGTTATCAAGTATTTGCACAGTTTGTTTTAACATATGGAACAATGCATTCTTGGTTTTATTTTAGGAAAAGTCTTTAATGCTTGGAAGTGGGCTGTGGTCATTTCTGTTCCAGCATGTCTTCTTGCTGTTTTACTGATAGCAAATTGTATAGCAGTAATGATTTTCTGCCACAAGAAAGGTGAGAATTATATATATATTTTTTTTCTGTAACATCTGTAATTACAGTTATACTGCAGTTTATTTAATAGCTGTAGTCCACAAACAGTGATTCCTGCAATTTTATGGTTCCAGGAAATGGAAGCACTGTTTATCATCTCATTATCAGGATTAGGTGTCTAAGAGCTCAGAAAGCATTATATAAGGCAACAAGTTCTCCAGGATTAAGATAAAGAACCTGTGCTTTATTCAGTAATTCACATTAGTCCAGTTGGCAGTGTTCTATGTGAAGAGGACTATTTAATTTAGTCCTACATCAAACTCTAATCTCTGTCTCTTCCTGTGTTCACTTCCATTACCACAAGCTCTTACTGATAAAGTGAAAGAATAATTCTTTAAAGTATTGTAACAGTATCAAGTTGCACCATGAACATCAGAACATTATTACAATATACAGGATTATAGTATTTTGTATGAGGTTCACTTTATGAAGAAAGCAAAACTATTTGCACCTCTAGGTAGGTTTATTTAGAAAAATATTGCTATCAATGTTGTTTAACTTCTACAAAAACATTACATAAAACAGTTCAGTTTGTCTGAAGTTCCTCCTCGGCCTAAATCTGCTGATTTTAAAACACTTTTCTATGATGATTTTTTTTGAACAGGCTGATTTGCTAAATAATTTTATAATTTATAATTTGTGTAGAATAAAAAAATTATTCATTTATGCCAAATAGATGAATGAGCTACGGCTTTACTTCAGTTTAATCAGAGACTATGACAGGTGAGGGAGTGTGTTTGGTTATTAAAGGACTGGGAGCAACAAAGCTTTGTCGATTTAAGTACAATTACAGCTTTTTTATGTAAATGTCAATATTAAATCCATGATATGGCATCAATCTCAAATTATACAATATTTGCAACAACAGATGTGTTCAACTAAACACTGCTAACTGAGAGGAAATGTGAATTGTAATAGGATGATGGGTATGGTCATATCACAGCTGAAACCAGCACTGGTGTGATATTAACACACACACACACACACACACACACACACACACACACACACACACACACACACACACACACACACACACATATATATATATATAATATATATATATATATATATATATATATATATATATATATATATATATATATATATATATATATATATAATTACACAAAATTTCCACCAGATGTAGCCATCAAGCCAAATATTAAATTCATTCAAAGAAATCAGAACAAATCAGCTACAATTAATGGTACCAAATTATTTTAATAAATTTTTTTCAAATTATTAAGAAAAAATAATCATCAGTGTTAAATTATGTCCAAGGCTCTAATATAAGTCTTTTTTATCTTTTCAGAGCTGAAAACCCAGAGAAAGAAAGACGGTAATTAGAGATGAGCTTGAGAACCTTTGAGGACTTTAACCAAATTTTCGTGTGAAGAGCTATAAGTAGAGAAATTACACACAAAACCACATATTTATTAAGAGGGTTAGATTATTAGATTTTTGTATATTTGTAAATAAAAATATTTTTTTACAGTTTTTAGTATATTTTGTGTGTGTGTGTGTGTGTGTGTGTGTGTGTGTGTGTGTGTGTGTGTGTGTGTGTGTGTGTGTGTGTGTGTGTGTCAGACAGTTGTCTAACACCGATGTTCCTGTGGAAAAGCTACCTAAAGTGTCAAGCACTGAAACTAACAAAGTATCCGGCTAGGAGGTGATTAACACTGGGTGCACTGAGAGCACTGGACAGGCTGAAATCAGTGCTCACGACAGTAACACAAGAGATGTAATGGTTAACACACAGGAAATCCCTGTCACCTCCAAAATCCCCATAAAAAGAAAAAAAAGGGAAAGAAAGCCATTGAAAGTGAAAGTAACACAGAAAGTGATGTGGTTGTGCCTGAGTCCAGTGTTCCCAACCCTGCTGTGAGGAACATTCTTACTAAAGAATATAATGTCACCAAAATTAAACACTTCCTAAAGGTCAGAAAAAAACATAAGACTGGTTAACATCAGTGATCACTTCCTCGATTTAAAGCTATTTGAAGCCATAAAATGGTTCATGTCTGAAGTTTATCGACTATAGAATATATGTAACTCACTAACTTGTGTGATGATAGCAGTGAAACGGTCTAGTTTTCTCAGTCCTCAGTATCTGCACACTATGCTGCTGTTAATAACCTTCTTCTGGTTTGTCATGGAGGACATACACATAGCATCTCTAAATGTTAATGGGGTGAGAGATAGCAGGAAGAGAGCAGAGACATTTGAAATGGTGAGGCAGAAGAAGATAGACATGTTGTTTTACTAGAGACCACAGTGATAGTAGCAATCTTACTGACTGGACACGGCCTGGTCTTTCCTGCCTGTGCCACAACACCTCCACTAGTGGAGGCATGGCAATTTTTTTTCTTTAAGAATTTTACACCAGTCACATACAATACAAAGGAGATTGTGAAGGGTAGACTGTTAAAAGTCAGGGCCCAGTTCGAGAAACACATTTTTATTTTTAGCTGTGTATATGCTTCAACCTCACCAATAGAAAGACTTGTTTTTTTAGATGATTTATGTACAGCCTTCAAGACATGTGATGATGAAGAACTTTTATTTGTTGGTGGGGATTTCAACTGCACCATAGACAACAGCGACCGCAACCATATTGAACCCCACATGCCTTCCCGTACACGTCTCATTCAGATGCTCCAAAAATATGGTTTAAGCGACACATGGCGGTCATTTTATGGCTCTCAGAGACAATACACATGGGCACATGCCCGTAACAATTTTTTGTCACTCGCCAGGTTGGACCGGTTTTACGTTTTTAAACACCATTTAAACATTTTAAAGAGTTGTTTTATCAGCCCTGTTGGTCTCTCAGACCACATTTTGGTTTCCTGCATAGCTATTTTAAATTCTATTAAACCAAAAAGTGCATACTGGCATTTTAACACAGCTCTTTTACATGATAAATAGATATTTTTACCTTTTTTTGGAAACATTTTAAAGTAGATAAAAAAAAAAAACTTCTTTGCAGCAGTGGTGGGAACTGGGCAAAGTACACACCAAACAGTTATGTCAACAGTACACTGCAAATGTCACAAGGGAGTTGGCTCTGTCAGTACATCAAGTAGAACATGAAATCACACAACTCCACTCCCTTTTACAGCTGGCGGGAGAGCAGGACCATGTTCAGACCCTTACAGCTAACAAGAAAAAGCTATCTGACCTCCTAGGGTTGAAGATACAGGGGACGCTAATAAGGTCCAGAACACAGACCAAATGGATGCACCGTCGAAATTCTTTTTTAACCTTGAGAAAAAAAATGGCCAGAAACATTTTATCCACAACCTGTGATCTGAAGCTGGGGACATTTTATCCGTCCCGCCGAAATATGGAGGAGAGCAGTTAGTTTTTATGAAAAGCTTGACACCATCGAGCTCGTAGTGGACCAGGTCGCAGAGAGGTCTTCCTAGGAGGACTGCCTAAAGTCCCTGTACACCTAGGTGCAGCACTCAGTGGAGCGATAACTTAAACGGTACTGTGTACCTGGGAGGTCAATATCTGACAACATCTCGCTGGTTTGGGATCTTATAAGTGCCTCGAAATTATTCGGGCTGTAAATGGGTCTGATCTCCATAAACCAGAAGAAAGCATTCGACAGAGTCGAACATGAT
This sequence comes from Silurus lanzhouensis, assembly GCA_039877035.1. NCBI lineage: Eukaryota > Metazoa > Chordata > Actinopteri > Siluriformes > Siluridae > Silurus > Silurus lanzhouensis. The sequence continues at coordinate 804,734 of JBCEWE010000142.1, forward strand.
TAACATTTTTTACATCTCAAAGCTTTTGGTTTTAGCTCTGATTTTAAAAACAAAAGAGTTTTGTATTGTGACATTGAAAGTGTACTGAGCGTTAATGGTGGCTTATGTGCTCCTGTGTAAGACAAGGTTGCTCTCTGTCAGGAATGCTCTACGCCCTAGCCATTAAACTGTTTTTAAACAGGCTAAGAGGTAAGCTGAAAGTGTTTTCATTTCCTGGTTGTGCGACCACACTCTGTGGTCATCTAGCGTGCCCAAACTCCCGGGGGGACTCCTTTGGAAAAAAGAAGGTTTTACATATCTGGGCGTTTACCCTGGAGAAGAGACCTTTGTGCACAAAAACTGGGAAGGGACAGTTTAGAAAATAAAAGGTCGGTTGGATAAATGGAAATGGCTGTTACCTAAGATGTCCTACAGGTGACGCATACTAATTATAAACAAAATGGCAGCGTCCTTCCTTTTGGTACAAAGTAACATGCATAGACCCACCTGTGACAATTTTATCAAGAATTCAGTCAATGTTTTAAGACTTTTACTGGGAAAAGTTACACTGGGTGCCCCAAAGTGTCTTAGTGCACCTACAGAGCAGAACTGCTGCTTTTCGTTTACAGTTTTTACAGAGGTTTTTAAGCGTTTCAATGTCTTTAAGTTGAAAATGTGTGACCAGTACTATTTTAAGATCTTTTGGAAATCTGGGACTTGACAAACCTTTGTTTTTATTGGACACTCGAAAACTGAACACTTTGGGACTACCTGTTTCTCATCACAATCTTTTTAAAGTGTGGAGACACTTTAAGACAGAGAAAGCCATGGGCACAAATTCTCTACACTGGCTACTTCAGGAGCCCCTCATCTATGGAGCTGTTTTATAAAGCCTGTGTTAAGGTCTTTAACAAGAGAAGTCTTAATGGTAGAGTGGGCACACCGTGGCGCTCTGTCGTCGGGCTGGAGGAGGAAGAGCGACCACAGTGGAGAACACTCTACAAGCCACCATTAGCAAAAAAAACTGGAGATATACAATGGAGAATCCTGCACAGAATCATTGCTGTTAATGCATTCATCTCAGTTCTGTGTCCAGAGTCAAGTCACGAGTGTCCCTTCTCTCTCCAAGAGAGACAATTTTTCATGCTTTTACTCAGTGTTCCAGACTAAAACCACTTTTTACCCTTTTTAGCGCTTTTAACAGATCCTTCTCGGTTCAAACTTTTATCCTGGGGGTAAAATACACTCGGAGAAGTCAAGTGGAATGTTAGTCTTTAAACTTTCAGTCAGGCAAAGATGGGCATTTACATCAGCCAGAAAAATACAATTGAACAAAGAGGCAGCATTGATGCAAAATTGGTGACAGCAGCAATGATGAAGTCCAGGATTCTAGTGGACTTTCACTTTTCCAAAAAGAAGGTAAACTTGATAATGTTTGAGAGAATCTGGTGCAATAAAAATGCGCTCTGCTCAGTTTTTAATGATGAACTGCATTTTGCACAGAACAAGTCTTAAAAACACCAAATATTTTATTTCTGCAATATCTAGATTGAACCTTTTATCAGTCGCTGTTGCATGCCCCAAACTTTGTGATAAAGGTCTTTTTTAAAAATCAAAATAAAATCTCTCTCTCTCTCTCTCTCTCTCTCTCTCTCTCTCTCTCTCTCTCTCTTTCTCTCTCTCTCTCTCTCTCTCTCTCTCTCTCTCTCTCTCTTTCACACACACATTTACCAAATGAATAATTAGTTTTGTTATGTGAAATTTGTCTGCTTGTTTCTCTTAGTGGATGTGACTCTGGATCCTGATACAGCAAATCCACATCTTCTCCTGTCTGCTGATGGAAAACAAGTGACACATGAAGACACACTGCAGAATCTCCCTGATACACCACAGAGGTTTAATGAATGTACTTGTGTTTTGGGAAAGCAGGGTTTCTCCTCAGGAAGATTTTATTATGAGGTGCAGGTGAGCGGGAAAACTGCATGGACATTAGGAGTGATAAGAGCTAATATTAACAAGAACAACAGGATTAAAGCGAATCCCCAGAATGGATTCTGGCTGGTGGAATTTAGGAATAACACTCAGTATAGGGCTCATGCTGATCCTAAAGTCCCCCTCACACTGAGAGAGAAGGTGGAGAAGGTGGGAGTGTTTGTGGATTATAAGGAGGGTCTGGTTTCCTTTTATGATGTGAACTCCAGATCTCATATCTACACTTTCCGTGGTCAGACTTTCACTGAGAAACTCTATCCATACTTCAGTCCTCATAATAATAATGGAGGTACAAATTCAGAGCCACTGACCATCACTGCTATTAATGAATAAATAGCTATTTTATGTTCTACCTCACTTATGATTTTTCTTTTTTTTTTCTTTTTTTTTGTAGAGCTGACTATAATGTTCAGATACATTTTGAAATAAGAATACAATATTAAAATACATTCTATTGTGTAGATTGTAAAATTAATTGAGCTTATATGAATATAAGAATATGCTTATTATCTCATTCCAACATTCTGTTAAAACATGCGTTAGTCCACTTATAGGTTTTTCAGTGTTTGTGAGCTGATTTCTGTAAAGCAAACAGACAAAAAGACAGTGCTGTGGCTCCATGTGGGAAATGTCTCAAAAAGTGTAAATATGACAATTTATCTTAGTTTACAGTTTCGGCTTCTTTATTTTTCACTTACCTTGACCCTGTTTCTTAGCGAATGCTTTAAATATATTTTAAAATGTATGAAAATGCTTTAGTGATTGGATGTGCCAAAATGTGTTTTTAAAATTAGCCTAGTTCGTCTGTTTTGTTTATTATGATGTAATTTACAGAAAATAAAGTAATGTGAAACTTTGAAGTCTGTATGTTACAAATTTTAATTAAATGTTGTTAAGACAGATTAGGCTACTGTTATTTTTAATACTGTATGTCATTTTATTGTAAAAACAATATCTCAGTGTATAATCATTTCTGTGTAAACTAGACTATCTCAGGGGCACAAGGCCACATTATTCTGTAAGTGAGTGTGAATAGCAGGACCAAAATGCATAAAACAATTAAACAATCTTGAATGAGATAATAAACAGGGACAAACAAGGCAGTGAGCAGGAAGGAAATAGCGACCGTCCGAAAACTTCTCAACTCGAAATACTGGTGCAAGAACAACAATAGGCAGGTTAAACAAAGTCCAAAAATATAGTCCTTAATCAAATACCAGGTAAATAAAGCAATGCAGGGAAAAATTCAGAGCCGGAAAAAGAGCCTATATCCGAGAGCAGGAAGAAACCAAAATTAAACCAAAATAACAGTCAAAAGATCAGGCACAGCAAACAGAGCAATATGCAGAGCAAAAAATAAAATAAATAAATAAATAATAGCGATGTGACGTTTTACACAGAGGCTTCGACTGTGCCGGAGATTCATTCATTTTCCCATAACCATGTAGGGTGCCCACCCAATGGCCCAATGACGGAATCCACTGTTGTGGGTGAAGGTTTGCTGCGTATTAGTCCTTCTCGCGCGATTGTAAAAGATTACTCAAATAGATTGCACTTTGTTACTGTCAGGGATCCCCCTGCCACGCCCCCCTCAGTAGCTGTCAGGGATCCCCTGCCACGCCCCCCTCAGTAGCTGTCAGGGATCCCCCTGCCACGCCCCCCTCGGTAGCTGTAGCGCTGCCTTGCGCTGCCGCTCCCTGCGTTACCGAATCCCCATAAAAGCTCTCGTTCCCATCTCACTCTTGGCGGACCTACTATATGGCTACGGACACCGACCGAGTACGTGACTGCCAGCATTCTCCGCTGGTTCCGAAGATTACCTTGGTTCCGTGGATACTTTCCTTGTCTCGGATTATACTTGTGGTGATCTTACGTGACAGCGGTTCGTAACTCTCTCTCTCTGACTCTGTGTTGTATTCTGGATGTTCAATAAACATGATTGAGTTACTTTCGCTTTTGGCTCGTAGTCCGTGCCCTGACAGTTACATTAATCCATTTTTAACCTTTAATCTGACTCCAATTTAAAATAAGGATTTAACTTGAATATCTCTAATTCAAGCTGATCACCTTATTGGTTGTACTTCTTTAATTTTGATAGATTATTCTAAGCATTCCGTCTTTTCAATTAATCATTCATTATGGTCCTGAAGTCGCTTAGAACCTTGTGCTTGGCTAACTATACCTGCTCACAGAGGCACATTGCCCAGACAAAATCTTAGTCAGAGGATATAACGGTAAACTAATATTCTTTAAGTAGGCCGCTCAATGCTTGCTCATTCGTAAAGAACTATTGATTTAGTTACTTGGTCATAACTTGCTAAGTCAGTGATAGCCGCTACACAAGCTCACGGACACAAACTCGCCAGACTGTCACTTAGTCAGAGTTACAGTTACTAGTTACAGTTACTAGTTACTTCCTTCAAAAAGTAACTCAATTACTTTGTTTGGGGACAGTCCATTCCTGTTCCAACATGACTGCGCACCAGTGCAAAAAGCAAGGTCCATACAGGCATTGATTAATTTTTGGTGTGGACGAACTTGACTGGACAGCAATAGAACACCGTTGGGATGAATTACAGCGGAGACTGTGATCCAGGCCTTCTCGGTCTACATCAAAGTCTGACCTTACAAATAAGATTCTGGAAGAATGGTCAGAAATTCTTATTAACACCCCTAAACCTTGTGGAAAGCCTTCCCAGAAGTGTTAAATCTGTTCTAGCTGCAAATGATGGGGGAAAACATCATATTAAACTATATGGATTAAGAATCAGAAGCTATTTAAGGCAAATGAGTGAATACTTTTGGCAATATAGTGTATGATCTAGATGAAGGAAAAAAAACACCCGCTATTTTTTTTTTTTTTATCTTTCTTAGTGTTATCGGTATTATAGTTTTATGTTATTGCTGTTAGACACACACTTAGCTGACACGAGCAGAGCGGTAAATATTAGTGCTAGTACAAGTAGGTGTTTAAACTTTAACCTGTTTGTAAGGAGTCAAGTCAAGTCAAGTCAAATTTATTTGTATAGCGCTTTTCACAACAGACATTGTCTCAAAGCAGCTTTACACAAATCAACAGTGATGGTGAATGGTGTGAATTTGTCCCTGATGAGCAAGCCGTGGCGACTGTGGCAAGGAAAAACTCCCTTAGATGTTATGAGGAAGAAACCTTGAGAGGAACCAGACTCAAAAGGGGAACCCATCCTCATCTGGGTGACATCAAGAGTTTGATCATAAATTTTTCAACAATACAGAACACTGGACAGTGAGAACTAACATGATTACTGGAGTATAAGATTATAAGTGATGTTCTTTCTGCAGTCTTAAACAGTCTTTATGGTTAGTAGCTCCTAGTTTTATGAGCTCAGCATTTGTGATCACCACAGATCCAGCATCAGCTTCTTCATGCCAGAGCCTTTAACACTCCAGGAGGTCCAATGTCAAAACTCCACACATGTAGCGGGATCCAAATGGCACTGGTACGTCTCTAGATGGTTCGGGATGTTTGTGAGTTCGGCATCTACTTCTTCAAAGGTCCGTAATCATCACGAGGTGGGAGGTGACTGGAGCTGGCCAATGGGGATGGGGAGAGAAAGAGAAGCAGTGGAGAGGAATTAGCATAGCTGCTGTTCATGATATTAACAGCACAAGTTGATAATGTGCATGTGATCAGATGTTCTGGAGCACAAGGTTATGATGTGATGTGTGTTATGTGTAGGATTTGCTAAAAAGATATGTTTTTAATCTACACTTAAACTGGGTGAGTGTGTCTGAGCCCCGAACACCGTCAGGAAGACTATTCCAGAGTTTAGGAGCTAAATGTGAAAATGCTCTACCACCTTAAGTGGACTTTGCTATTCTAGGAACTACTAGAAGCTCAGAGTTTTGAGATCTCAGGGAGCGTGGCGGATTGTAGCGTGTTAAAAGACTGGATAGATACATGGGAGCCAAACCATTTAGTGCTTTATAATTGAGAAGTAATAGTTTGTAGTCTATTCGAAACTTAACAGGAAGCCAATGCAGGGACGATAAGATCGGGGTTATGTGATCATATTTTCTTGCCCTTGTAAGAACTCTGGCTGCTGCATTCTGGACTAACTGAAGCTTGTTTATTAATGATGCAGGATATCCACCTAGTAACGCATTACAGTAGTCTATTCTGGAGGTCATGAACGCATGGACGAGCTTCTCTGCATCCGATATGGACAACATATTTCTTAGCTTAGAAATATTTCTAAGGTAAAAGAAGGCTGTTTTTGTAACTTGATTTATATGATTTTTGAAAGACAAGTCGCTGTCTAAAATAACACCCAGGTCTTTTACTGTTGAACTAGTGTTTACAGAACATCCGTCTAAATGCAGGTTAAGATGCTGGAGCATCTGTATACTAGTTTTTGGGCCGATGAGCAAAATCTCAGTCTTATCGGAATTTAAAAGTAGAAAGTTATGGGTCATCCAATCTCTTATTTCCTTAACACACTGAGTTCCCCTTCAGGAACTCGAGCTGCGTCGAAACGCTATGGGAACGCCCCTGCGTGACCGCGCTATGAACCACGTGTGTAATCTGACCAATAGGCGTTTGGGACGTGACGTCATCAGCGGGCGACGTCGCGTAAACAGGAAGCTACAAATGGCTGCGAGATGGACCAGACGCTAGCTTTCTGCTCGTTCAGGTAAGCGCTGTTTCGCTGTGTTTTTCTGATCGAGTGATGGCTGGCAGACAAGGTTTCCGTAAGTGCGTTCATCCGTGTCCGCGTTTCATTACCGGTAGGGATTCGCATGATCGGTGCGTTGTTTGCCTGGGTGTGGAGCATGCACAGTCGGCTCTCGAGGGAGCCGATTGCTCGCATTGTAGCCGCATGGCGAAGCGGCGCCGGCGCTCGTGGGGCTCGCAGGCCAATTTAGCGGCGGGGTTGGAGTCGGATGAGTCCGCTTCAGCTTCGTCGGCTGAATTGAGTTACGGCTCTATTGGGGAAGCAGGCCCGATGGCTGCTTCTTCTCCCGGTACGAGCAGCGCGGCATTACATGTCTCTCTCTCCGAGGAGGTTGAGCTGATGGATGCTAGCGAGCCCGTGGAGTCCTCTCAGCCTGTGCTGTACGAGGAGCTCCTCGAGGTCGTGACACGAGCCGTTGCTAAGCTGGATCTAGCCTGGCCGGTGGAGCAGCAGAGACAGCGCGCACCCAGTAAGCTGGATAAGCGTTTTCTGCGTCCTGTGTCGCTTCCTCGGCGCCGGGGCCTGCCATTTTTTCCTGATCTGCATGCCGAGGTGTCCAGTTCTTGGGAAACCCCATACTCAGCGCGTGCTTCGTCGCACCACTCCTCGCTTTACGCGAATGTGGTCGGGGCTAAGGCGTGCGGCTATGGGGCGATGCCGCGTGTTGAAGAGACGCTAGCTAGCTACCTCTCTCCTAGCGTAGCATCGTCGCTAAAGGCTCTGGTGTTCCCTACTGATCCGCTACATGCTACATCGGCTTTAGTGGGGAAGGCTTACGCGGCAGCAGGTCAGGCCGCGGGATGTCTCCACACCATGGGCGTGTTGCAGGCATACCAGGCGGATCTGCTGCATGATTTGGATGAGGGACTTAGCTCCGGGGCCACTGACATTAAGGAGTTACGTCGCGCTGCCGACCTAACCCTTCGGGCCACAAAACACACGGCGCGGGCCGTTGGTCGGTCCATGGCGGCCCTGGTGGCCACAGAGCGGCATCTGTGGCTCACCTTGTCCGACCTCCCGGACAAGGATCGAGCTGTGCTCTTGAACGCACCGATGGCTCCTCCTGGTCTGTTCGGTGACGCCGTGACGGCAGTCGTAAACAGGTTTCAGGAGTCTAAGAAGCAGTCGGCTGCGTTTCAGCAGTACCTCCCTCGCCGGTCACGTGGGGCTGGTCGGCGGCAGCCCCAGCCTGGTCCTTCCGGGCACCGCGAAGCCCAGAAACAGAGCGCCCAAGAAGAAGCGGGCGGACCTGAGGGTCACCCTCGACTCCAGCAAACGGGCCGTGGTGCGGAAATCCTGACGATTTTCGGTCGAGGGGGCGGTGTTCGTCTCACGCTACGGCGGCCGTCCCTCCCCCGCACCGCCAGGAGGCCGGGCCGTGGTCTCTGCCGCAGGATGTGATTCAGAGCACGGACGCCCTCCAGCGGGCGTCTCCCTCCACTTCCGCCCAAAGTCTAGGTACGGATGGGGGAGCCCCGCCGCCTCTGTCGAGGTGTCTTCAGCTGCAGGGCTCCGCCCCAGCTGCTCTGAGCGGGTCAGAGGCCAGTCCCGAGGGGCTGGTTCCCCTGCGGAACTTTCTGGCAGCTTGGGAGGTGCTGCCAGGAGTCTCCCAGTGGGTCCTGCGGACCATAGGAGGGGGATACGCAATACAGTTTGCGTCCTCTCCTCCCCGTTTCAACGGGTTGTGTCCCACCCTGGTGGGTCCCTAACAGGCTCTGGTCCTGGAACAGGAAGTGCGCACGCTCCTGGGGAAAGGGGCCATCGAGGTGGTTCCCCCCTCGGTTCAAGAGTCAGGCTTCTACAGCCCGTACTTCGTTGTTCCGAAGAAGGATCGCGGGTTGCGTCCCATTCTGGATCTTCGCTCCTTGAACCGCTCTCTCAGGAGACTCAGGTTCAGGATGCTCACCCTCAAGGGGGTCGTGACGCAGATCAGGTCCGGGGACTGGTTCGTCACTGTAGATCTGAAGGATGCATACTTCCACATCTCCATCCTTCCTGCACACAGGAGGTTCCTGAGGTTTGCTTTCGGGGGCGTAGCATACCAATATCGGGTCCTCCCGTTCGGTCTGGCACTCTCGCCCCGCACCTTCACGAAGTGCGTCGATGCTGCACTGGCCCCGCTGCGGCTTCAGGGCATCCGCATTTTGAACTACATCGACGATTGGTTGATCATGGCTCCCGTGCTTTCTCCTTTACAGAGAACCACGTTTTTGGGCGTGGTGTGGGACGCGGCCAGGATGCAGGCACAGTTGTCGCCTGCTCGGGTCGAGGTCGTCCTTGCGGCCGTCAGGAGAGTGCGGGAAGGCCAGCCACTCACTGTGCGGCAGTTCCAGAGGCTGCTAGGGCTAATGGCGGCGGCGTCCAGCATAGTCCCGCTCGGGCTCCTGCACATGAGGCCCCTCCAGTGGTGGCTCCGGGGCAGGGGGTTCTCCCTCAGGGGAAACCCGCATCGCACTATCAAGGTCTCGCGGCGTGCCCTTCGAGCCTTGGATGTCTGGAAAGACCGGACATTCCTGTCCCGTGGCCCGGTGTTGGGGGTTCCGTGTCGTCACGTGACGCTTACGACGGACGCTTCCCTCACAGGGTGGGGAGCGGTCATGAGTGGCCACTCTGCCCAGGGTTTGTGGAGCGGCCCACGTCTCTCGTGGCACATAAATTGCCTGGAGATGATGGCTGTGTTTTTGGGGTTGAAACACCAAAAACACAGCCATCATCTCCAGGCAATAAAAGTAAATGGCCCTCAGGGACAGGAACCTGTCCTGAGACCACAAGAGGACCGCCCGTGCTAGTTTGTACAAGGGGCGGGAACGGAGACCCCCCTGGCGGTTGGTCTCCGTTCCCGCCCCTTGTACAAACTAGCACGGGCGGTCCTCTTGTGGTCTCAGGACAGGTTCCTGTCCCTGAGGGCCATTTACATCCCCGGTCGGTTGAATGTCAGAGCAGATGCCCTGTCGAGGCAGGGACCGCAGCCTGGGGAATGGCGTCTCCACCCCGAGGTGGTGGAGCTGGTATGGCGGAGGTTCTACAGAGCCCAAGTGGATTTTTTTGCGACCCAGGAGACCTCGCACTGTCCCCTCTGGTTCTCTCTCTCTCACCCAGCCCCGTTAGGGCTGGATGCCATGGTACAGTCGTGGCCGAGGCTGCGTCTGTACGCCTTCCCCCCGATTGCTCTGCTCCCTGGAGTTCTGGAGAGGGTTCGCCGGGAGGGAGTCCGTCTCCTCCTGGTGGCGCCTCGATGGCCGAGCAAGCCGTGGTTTGCGGATCTGGTGCCCCTTCTCGAGGGCCCTCCTTGGGAGATTCCTCCCAGGAGGGATCTTCTCTCTCAGGCGGGCGGGACCCTGGTTCACCCCCGCCCGGAGTTGTGGAGGCTGTGGCTGTGGCCCCTGAGGGGGCCCGGTTCGCGGCAGCCGGTCTCTCCACCGAGGTGGTAGAGACCCTTCTCCACTCCAGAGCTCCCTCCACGAGGAGGTCGTACGCCACACGCTGGCGGCTGTTCACGTCCTGGTGCGAGCACCGTGGCCTGGATCCTGTTAACTGCCCGGTTGGGTCAGTTCTGGAGTTCCTGCAGGAACAGTTTGCGGCAGGGTTAACCCCCTCGACCCTGAAGGTTTACGTGTCGAGGCCCGGGACGCGACCCAGAGTGCCTGTCTGGGATCTGGCCGTTGTGCTGGCAGCTCTTTCTGAGCCCCCCTTCGAGCCGTTAGCCGATGTGGCCCTTAGGTTTCTGTCGATCAAGACCACCTTTCTGTTGGCGATTTCCTCCCTGAAGAGGATCGGGGATCTGCAGGCTTTGTCTGTGGCCCCGTCTCGCCTGGAGTTTGCTCCTGGCATGGCCAAGGTGTTTCTCTATCCGAAACCTGGGTACGTGCCTAAGGTGCCTACGGCTCCCTCACGTCCTGTCATGTTGCAGGCATTCTGCCCTCCTCCGTTTACTGCCCCCGACCAGGAGCGACAGCACCGACTGTGTCCAGTGCGAGCGCTGGATACTTACCTCCGCAGGACGAGTCCTTGGAGGAAGTCGGAGCAGCTGCTCGTCTGCTATGGCCCTAATCGGAAAGGTTTCCCGGCCAATAAGCAGACGTTGAGCAGATGGGTTGTGGATGCGATTGTGTCGGCTCACGAGTCCTCGGGCCTCCCCGCCCCGCTTGGGGTTCGAGCTCACTCCACCCGGAGTGTGGCGGCCTCTACGGCCTGGTCAGCTGGAGTCCCACTCCAGGACATCTGTGACGCGGCGGGCTGGTCCACCCCGCTGACCTTCGTCAGGTTCTATGACCTTGACCTCAGAGCCACCCCGGGCTCCTCTGTGTTGCGTGCTGGTGCCGAAGCCCTCACTCTCTAGGCAGGGTCTGGTCAGTGTGGCGTGATTGGACACTCGTTCCCATAGCGTTTCGACGCAGCTCGAGTTCCTGAAGGGGAACGTCTCTAGGTTACGACCGTAACCCTAGTTCCCCGAGGGAACGAGACGCTGCGTCTCCGTGCCACACTCCCTGCATCCCTGCGGCGCTTACCTTCTCTCGCAGGAGCTAGCGTCTGGTCCATCTCGCAGCCATTTGTAGCTTCCTGTTTACGCGACGTCGCCCGCTGATGACGTCACGTCCCAAACGCCTATTGGTCAGATTACACACATAGTTCAGAGCGCGGTCACGCAGGGGCGTTCCCATAGCGTTTCGACGCAGCGTCTCGTTCCCTCGGGGAACTAGGGTTACGGTCGTAACCTAGAGACGTTATCCGGGTTAATTGAGCTGTATCGCCTGGTTTAGATGAAATATATAGCTGAGTATCATCAGCATAACAATGGAAGCTAATTCCATGCCTTCTAATAATATTTCCTAACGGAAGCATGTATATTGTGAAGAGCAGGGGTCCTAGAACTGAACCTTGCGGCAGGGCATAATTTACTTGCATTAGCCTGGATAGCTTCCATTTAAATCTACGAAATGGTAACGATCGGACAGGTAGGATTTAAACCAGCTTAATGCCTGTCCCTAAATGCCCATGTAATTTTGTAAGCGTTCATGATCGCGGTAAGCGGAGATCATGATCTATAGTGTCGAATGCAGCACTAAGATCTAGTAGAACCAACAGCGAGATGAAGCCTTGGTCTGAAGCTAAAAACAGGTCATTAGTGATTTTAACTAGAGCAGTTTCTGTGCTATGATGGGGCCTAAAACCTGACTGAAATTCTTCGAAGATATTGTTCTCTTGCAGGTAGGAAAATAACTGGGCAGCGACAATCTTTTCTAAAATCTTAGACATAAATTAGAGATTTGAAATTAGTCTGTAATTCGATAGCGTGTTTGGATCCAGATTAGGTTTTTTAATGAGGGGCTTAACAACTGCTAACTTGAGGGATTTAGGGACGTGACCTAACGATAGTGAAGAGTTAATAATATTCAGAAGAGGTTCACCAGTTGTATAACACTTCCTTCAGTAATTTAGTAGGAATTGGATCTAACTGACATGTTGTCGATTTAGCTTTGGCAATAACATTATACAGCTCTTCCTGTCCTATACATGTAAAACAGTTAAGTTGTGGAGTTGAAGCTAACACTGTTTTAGGAGATGGTGTCAGAGGTTGGACCGCCACAATTGTTTTTCTAATGTTATCTATTTTTTCAGTAAAGAAATTCATAAAGTCCTCACTATTAAACTGTGATAGAACACAATTTTCAGAGCCCTGATTTGTAGTTAATTTAGCTACTGTAATGAAAAGGAACCTGGGATTGTGTTTGTTATTTTCTATGAGTTTGCTCAGGTGTTCAGCTCTAGCAGCTTTTAGCGCCTGTCTGTAGCTGAGCATACTGTCTTTATACGCAATTCTTAATACCTCCAATTTAGTTTTCCTCCATTTTCTCTCCAGATTACATGCTGTTCTCTTAAGGGCATGCGTATGACTATTATACCAAGGTGCAGGTGTTTGTTCTTTAACCTTTTTTAACCGGATGGGGGTAACGGTGTCTAATGTGCTAGTGAGGATAAGGTCTATGTTGTTAGTTATTTCATCAAGATTATTAGCAGTTATGGGTTTAGTGAGAAATTGAGATAAATCAGGCAGGTTATTTATGAATCTGTCCATAGTAGTCGGAACAATAGTCCTACCAGGTCGATAACGTGGTGAAACACGGCTAATCTGCTCTGCCGGTCGATCAAGAGATCTGAGAGAAAACAAACTCTTGAAGAAAATCAGCATAGGGCCCTGGGGGTCTGTACACGGTGACCAGAGCGAGTTTTCTATGTGTGTCTGAAAGTACAACTTTAAGAACGAGCACTTCAAATGATTTAAAACTGAATCCTAATCTCTGACTAACAATTAGAGAGGCACTATAAATGGTTGCTACACCTCCCCCACGACCAGTCTGACGGGGCTCATGCTTATAAACATATCCTGATGGTGTTGACTCGTTTAGACCCATATAATCACCTGGTTTAATCCAGGTCTCAGTTAGACAGAGTGCATCGGGATTATTATCCGTGATCATCTCATTTACAATCAGTGCTTTGGGTGCAAGTGATCTAATGTTTAAAAGACCAAACTTTAGAACTTTTTGGTGACTGTTTATCTGGCATTTTTCAGTTTTAACTGCAATAAGATTATTTCTGGATCTTGTGTATTTAATTCTTGGTTTTACTACACGAGTAATAGATACGGTTTCTATAAACTGGGTGGTGTGTGAGCTTGTAACTATTTGGTCTGTAGTATGCGTGTTCTTATAGTTGAAGATTTCCTGATGTCTTACCAGTCAGATGGTGTGAAGTATCCTAGAGATGTTATCTGATAGCACTGCTGCTCCACCTCTGCTGGGGTGCAGGCCATCAGGGCGGAAGAACTTAGGACGCTCCCAGAAACAGTTCCAGTTATTAACAAAGAGAAGTTTATGTTCTCGACACCATGACTGTAACCATTCATTTAGAGCTAGAAGTCTACTAAACTTCTCAGCCCCTTGCTGGTAAGTGGGAAGAGGTCCTGACACTATGATCCTCGTTGTGGGCGATGTGCTGCGTACCGTCTCCACCAGGATCCTGAAGTCCCTCTTTAAGATCTCCGTTTGCCTCAGCCTGGTGTCGTTCGTTCCGGTGTTACACCAGAATCTGTGACCACCGTATGTTGTGACCATAGAGGGCGCTGTTGCTAAAATGCAGCTTAAAATAGATTGTCTAGAGAAGCTCACTACGCAAACAGCGTAAATGCAAACATCGGCGTCTACTGGTCATTAAATGTTCTTGCGGGAACGCGCCGAGCGCCGTGCACGTTACCATGAACGCGCGTGCAGAACATTGCCGTCGTGCTGCAAAGAAACAGTTGCATGCGCCACGAACTTAAGACTCATTTACAGTACTTAAAAAGTTAAGCTATTAAAATGCTTTTGATATTTAAAAAACAACAACCCTGAAGGTTATTTATTTATTAAGGCTAATAAAATGCATTGACATGCGGATGCTTTAGACTGTTAATTGTGTATATATATATATATATATATATATATATATATATATATATATATATATATATATATATATATATACACACATGTATAGAGTTATTGTTATTCGGTTATAAAGTGCTGAATAAAAGACTGAAATTTGTTATTGTTCTCCATATTCATTCTAGTGATACCGAACCCTCTCTCTCTCTCTCTCTCTCTCATATCCTGTAAAGTGAACAGTAACAAACTAACAGCAGGGTCACCAAATTTGATAAGGCACTATTACAGTTTATCAAAATCAATTACCTTCCTATATCTCACATGCAATGATTTAAATGTTTTTCATATTCACTCTGGTGATGCCTAACACTCTCTGAATTATATCCTGAAAAATATTCGGGTCTCATGTCAACAGTAACAAACTTACAGCAGGGTCACCAAATTTGATAAGGCACTATTACAGTTTATCAAAATCAATTACCTTCCTATATCTCACATGCAATGATTTAAATGTTTTTCATATTTACTCTGGTGACCCTGCTGTAAGTTTGTTACTGTTCACTTTTCAGGATATGAGAGAGAGAGAGAGAGGGTTCGGTATCACTGGAATGAATATGGAGAACAATAACAAATTTCAGTCTTTTATTCAGCACTTTATTACAGAATAACAATAACTCTATACATGTGTGTGTGTGTGTATATATATATATATATATATATATATATATATATATATATATATATATATATATATATATATATATATACACACAATTAACAGTCTAAAGCATCCGCATGTCAATGCATTTTATTAGCCTTAATAAATAAATAACCTTCAGGGTTGTTGTTTTTTTTTTAATATCAAAAGCATTTTAATAGCTTAACTTTTTAAGTACTGTAAATGAGTCTTAAGTTCGTGGCGCATGCAACTGTTTCTTTGCAGCACGATGGCAATGTTCTGCACGCGCGTTCATGGTAACGTGCACGGCGCTCGGCGCGTTCCCGCAAGAACATTTAATGACCAGTAGACGCCGATGTTTGCATTTACGCTGTTTGCGTAGTGAGCTTCTCTAGACAATCTATTTTAAGCTGCATTTTAGCAACAGCGCCCTCTATGGTCACAACATACGGTGGTCACAGATTCTGGTGTAACACCGGCATAGTGCTCATAATCACGAACAGATTTAAGATACACAAATATGATAAAGTGAGAGACAATGAATATAGTGGTAGTCGAGGTTAACTGATTACAGGCACAAGTCAGGAAGACAAAAACAATTTAGGATTATTAAAAGAGAAAAACACAAACAAACAAATACAAACACGGAACTCGCGGCAAACAAAACTTTGCTTGGTAAACTGTATGTCTCTAGTGTCTTTGGACAGCTCTTTGGTCTTGGCCATGTTAGTAGTTGGATTCTTACTGATTGTTTGGGGTGGACAGGTGTCTTTATGCAGCTAACAACCTCAAAAAGGTGCATCTAATTTAGGATAATAAATGTAGTGGAGGTGGACATTTTAAAGGCAAACTTACAGGTCTTTGAGGGTCAGAATTCTAGCTGATAGACAGGTGTTCAAATACTTATTTGCAGCTGTATCATACAAATAAATAGTTTAAAAATCATATATTGTGATTTCTGGATTTTTTTTTAGATTATGTCTCTCACAGTGGACATGCACCTACGATTACAATTTCAGACCCATCCATGATTTCTAAGTGGGAGAACTTGCAAAATAGCTGGGTGTTCAAATACTTATTTTCCTCACTGTATATATATATACAGTATATATTATATTACATAATATATATGTGTGTGCTGATATATGAATGTCTTTTTGCTACTGAAATGATCCCCTGGATGTTTTTTATAGTCATGGCCATTTTAACAAATATTTAATTTTAAGGCCCAGTTTTTAAGACTTAAAATAAGTGTAAAGGAATAACAACAATAGTTGTGTTAATAAAGTTTGAGCAGTGTGTACAGATGAAGAATTGAGAAAGCTGAACAGACTGAAAGACTCAAGCTGTGCTACTTCATTTTTTTTAATGACATTGTGGGAAGACTAAAGTTAAAATAACCCACAAACACATTTACAGAGTCCCAGCTTGCAATGTCATAAAAAAAAAAAAAAAAAAAAAAAAGACGTGGGCGTGGCTTTAAAATGAAAGTGAAAGTAGATAAACCAAAAATGATCTGAGACAGGAGTCTTTTTCAGCGTACTATTATTGAAAAAATATAAACTTTTACACGAGTAAGTAAAGTTGTATGAGATAAATTGTTATTTAAGTGTAATTCGTATAATGAAATTAAGCTTGTAACACTGAAGTAATAATAATAATGAACTGCTTTTCAGGATGTTTGTGTGTGTGACTCTCCTGATTCTCTACAGAGTTATGGAATCACAATCAGGTATCAAAACACACTCTGTGTGTGTGTGTGTGTGTGTGTGTGTGTGTGTGTTGTAGAGTTGTGCTTCACTACTGTTGCAGCTAGCGATGCATTCGGAAGATAAAGTGGAGATTAATTAACTTTAGCCGTTTTATGCATATTTATTGAACTTCTGCTGACACATCAGTCTCACGGTCAGAGCAGATCACATACATACACAGAGAAGAACCATAACACACATGGGACAAACATTAACGCAAACGCGTTTCATTATAGTCAACACTTTAGTACCCCTAGTGGCTTACTCATATACACAACACAGAGGAACTATACCACATTATGTCATATACAACTGAGGACATCATAAACATATTTTAACACCCCCACTTGTACTCAGGTTGCCATATAACAACAACAAAAACAAAATAAATAAATAGAAGATATAATAAGTGTGGACCCTTGTCATACACATATTACTCTCCAAAAAGAACACCTGCAAACCTATTTAGTTTTAACTTAGTTACAGGTTTGGTCATTACATCAGCAATCATGTTATCAGTAGAACAATACATCAAAGTCACTCTTCCTTCATTCACAATAGACCTGATAAAGTGGTACTTTATGTCTATGTGCTTACATCTCCGTCTGTTTACAGGGTTTTTGGCAAGAGCAATTGTTCCCTGATTGTCCTCATGTACTACAGTTTGTGCATACTTGTAGTTATCTATACCTTCCAGTAAATGCTCTAGGTATAGACACTCCTGTATGGTCGAAGCAAGTGCCATATATTCTGCTTCGCACGTGGAAAGCGCCACAGTTGGCTGTTTTCTAGTCTTCCATGACACTAGAGAGCTGTTTTGGCTTAAACTCACACAGTATCCGGTAGTACTGCGTCTATCACTGGTATCAGCTGCCCAGTCAGCATCACTGTAAGCATGTATACCTAAATTCTCACACTCATTTCTCCTAAAACTTAACCCTTTTTCAGCTGTCCCTTTGAGATACCGAAACACATGTTTCACAGTGACCCATTGTTCTTCTGTAGGTTCAGCAAAATACTGTGATAATCTGCTCACAATAAAACTCAAATCTGGTCTGGTACAAACAGTCAGGTATATCAGACTTCCCACAGCTTCTCTGTACATTTTTACATCTTTCATCTTTACTGCATTTTCAGTGTACTCTAATTTCTGTTCACATGGTGTTTCTCTGATCCTACAATCTTGCATATTAAAACGCTGTAGTATCTTGTTAGTGTATTTTTCCTGTGTCATTTTTATACACCCATCCGACAAATTAAAATCAATACCCAGAAAATGCTTCAGTTTACCCAGATCTTTCATTTTAAACTTTTCTGCGAGCATCTCTTTCACTTCTTTCAGTCTCTCTTGATTGCTCGCAGCAATAATTAAATCATCAACCCATGTAATTATGATCACTTTTCCTTCTTTTGAGTCTTTGGCATAAACACAGTGGTCGGCTGGATTTTGTGTGAATCCATTCTCAGAAAGACAATCGTGCAAAATCCTATTCCAGTTTCGCCCGGATTGTTTCAAACCGTAAAGTGATTTCTCTAGTTTGTAAACTATACCCTCTTTCTCTTGGTAGCCCTCTGGTGGATTGATGTAGATCTCATAGTCTATGGGAGCATGCAAGTATGCAGTTTTTACGTCCATTTGATGCAGGAGTAAATTTTCTTGTGCAGCTTTCTGTAGCACCACCCTCACACTTGTCAAGTCCGCAGTGGGCGAAAATGTCTCTCCATAGTCTATTCCCATTCTCTGGTTGTAACCTTTGGCCACAAACCTGGCTTTGTGTTTGTCTTTTCCATCTACATCAGTCTTTATAGAGTAGACCCATCTACCCCCACGGTTTTCTTGCCCTTTGGCAGTGTTGTCGGGGTAAATGTTTTGTTCTCGTTTAGAGACTGGATTTCTTCGTCCATGGCTTTTATCCATTCTTTTGAATTAGTTGACCTCATTGCTTCCTCAAAAGTCTGTGGAATGCCACACACCGCTCTGCAGCAATAATCTATTGTGATATTCACCTCATCATTATCACTGTCTTCAGTCACGAAGTCATCCAAGTAACTCGGTGTTTTTCTCTCTCTGGTCGGATACCTTCTACTCTCGGGTTCACCATTTGTCACATTTTGTGAATGATTGCGGTCTCTTGATCTGGTTGCTTCACTTAGACTATCACTATCTGTACTTCTACTTTGTGTAGTCTCACCAGTCTTGGGTTTTACTCCGACATAAACATCACTTAGATCTTGCTCACCCGTCTGTGTCTGTTTTTCCGCAGCCGCTTTACTCACAAATTTTACTAGTCTGTGTTTTTGTACTTTGTTTGTATCTGGATGATACACCAAATACGCTGGGCTGTTCTTGTCGTAGCCTACAAAACGTCCTTGGTCACATCTGGAATCAAATTTTCCTTTTTCCTGTTTGTATGTGTAGCATACAGATCCAAACTTTTGCATTTTTGACACATTAGGCTTCTTGTCTGTTATCGACTCATAAGGAGTCTGTCCCGTACGCTTGTTAAAACACCTGTTGCGTACCACTGCTGATGTTTGTATTGCGTAGTGCCATAGTTGCTTTGGTAATTCACTTTCAACTAGCATGCACCTTCCCATCTCAAAAAGAGTACGCCAATTCCTCTCTGCAGTTCCGTTTTGGTGTGGGGAATACGGAGCTGACGTTTCATGTCTGATTTTGTTTTTCCTCAACAATGCTTGAAAGTCATTGCACGTAAACTCAGTCCCGTTGTCGGATCTTATGCACCTCACTTTCCCGTAAGGGGATACATCCGCTAGAAATTTTTCAGTAGCCTGTACGGTGTCACTTTTCCTCTTTAAAAAGTATACGAACACCGCGCTCGAATAGTCGTCAGTGAATGACTGTACATATTTGTAACCGTCCATCGATTCCGTGGCTACTGGACCTGCGAGGTCTGTGTGTACCATCTGTAAGGGTGCCTTTGCTCTGACATCAGGGTCCCTATTTCTGGTTTGGGCAAACTTTCCCTGAATACACACCTCACACTCTTGTTCGGGTCTGCCAGTTTTACCTTTGATCTTCATACCTTCAACAATACCCTGCAACTTGATAACGTCTTCATAGTTACAGTGACCTAAGATCTCGTGCCATGTTTGTATGTCGTGGCAGGCATTACACTTATCATTGGATTCAGTTCCAGTATGCAAATAATATAACTTGCCGTATACGTGTATGTTAAATTTGGTACCGTCTCTGTTTATCAGGGTGTCTTTATTTTCTTTGAAAACAACCGTAGCCCTTTTGCGGTCGCTGCTTTCACTGAAAAAATGCTTTGAGGATATGATGGTATAAACAAAGCGTCTTTTAGCATTGCCTTGCGTTGCTGTCCTCCGCTGTCGATGAGGAAAACTTCAGCATTTCCCTTCCGCTGAGCGACTCCATTGCAACGAGTGCCGTCTGCCAGCTCGACACTGTGCTTTTCAGGCCTGAATGTGCTGTCGAAGCTCTTGAACATAGTTATGTCCGTGATGATATGAGAGGTAGCACCCGTGTCCACCATTAGACCATTTTCCTTGATGCTGCATGTTGGCTGCTGCTGGGTACTGGTCTCTCTGTCTCTCACCTTGAACGCGTAGTCTTCGACATCTTCTGAGGCTTTACTCACACCATCCTTTTTGTCTTTAATGTCCTTACGCCTACACGTTGCGTCTTTGTGTGTGTCCCTTCTGCAGATACTACACCACACTTTTTGTCGACATACTCTAGCTCGATGGCCTTTTGTACCACATTTAAAACACATTATCTCAGCATCGTCTTTGCTCCACTCATGTGTGTTCGTCTTTGCGGGTCGTCGTCCAGCTTTCCCATGAGTTTTCATCACACTGTCGCTTGACTCAGCTGCTTTTATCTTTTCTGTTTCTTCAAAATTGCGAAGTTTAGTCTTGAACTCAGCAAACGTGATTTTATCATCTGTATGTGCCACATGTATTGCGAATGGCTTAAAACTCTCAGGCAATCCTTTTAAGACCATAGCCACTAACAGTCCGTCTCCTAACGTTTCACCTGCGTTACGCAGTGCCGTGATGGCGATCTCTGCTCTGATGATATAGTCCATTACACTTTCATCGTTTGCTTTTTGAAGCGACGTCAACATAGTGTATAAACTTATTATACGGGGCTTTCCCTTCCCTGCATAATATCCTCTTAGTATTTCTAGAGCTTTTCTCCCGTCGTTGGGTGCATCCCTCATAATTAATGAGAGGCTTTTATCATCTAACAGCAAAATCAGTTCAGCATATGCGTCAGCATTTTTCTTTGCATCCGCTGCTATCTCAGCTTCTGACTGCGGCTCTCTTAACACCGTGTCTTTTAGTCCTGATAAATGAAAATGTCCCAGCATTTTAGTTTCCCAAAGCTCATACTTAGATTCATCTCCGTCGAACATCAGTCGAGGCAAACTGTATGTCCTCCGTTGTTCCGCCATGTTAGCACGCTGTCCGTCGCGACTTTCTAAACAGTGGAAAACAACAAACTTATCCTCCGAACAACTCCTGGGCCCATAACCTGTAGAGTTGTGCTTCACTACTGTTGCAGCTAGCGATGCATCCGGAAGATAAAGTGGAGATTAATTAACTTTAGCCGTTTTATGCATATTTATTGAACTTCTGCTGACACATCAGTCTCACGGTCAGAGCAGATCACATACATACACAGAGAAGAACCATAACACACATGGGACAAACATTAACGCAAACGCGTTTCATTATAGTCAACACTTTAGTACCCCTAGTGGCTTACTCATATACACAACACAGAGGAACTATACCACATTATGTCATATACAACTGAGGACATCATAAACATATTTTAACATGTGTGTTTTAGTATGCTGTAGTGAATTTTGAGGCCGTTTTTAACTGTATTTGTATCAGACACTTCAAACCTACCAGTAGATTTTCTGAGCGCGGCTTTTAGACACTTAGCGGTAAGAACGGCAAACAATTGGAGCGCGTAAATAAATAACATAAATAAAACACCACAGTTCGGTGTTTATAAATACACAGTCTTTATATAATTACGCTTTTGCATTTAAACATTTACGTTGCTATAATGTACAAACCCAATATTCCAAACAGTTGGGTCATGTAAATAAGAAACATGAAAATTTTTTAAATAAAAACAAGAATGCAATGATTTATAAAGCTCATGACCTCATAGAAAACAGGTTGAATGAACTAAATGAATGTGAAACTGTGGTTTGAGATTTGAAGTGTTAATTTTTATTCTCAATAAGCTGAAGTAATTGTGTCAGAGACGTTTGAGAAATGAACCATCAATAAAAAAAATAAAAAATTAAGGTTAGATTTATACACCAACAACAATACAAAGAAGAAAAAGAAGAAGAGGAACATTAAATTATGTTTTAATCTCTTTAAACCAAATAGATTTTGCCCATTTCTGGTAAATGTAAAATCATAAATATACGGACAGCTTTCTGCTTTCGGCGCTATTACCGCTAAATGTGTAAAAGAGGCGCCTCTAAAATCTACTCGTGGCAGAATGAACCTTGGTTTCAGAATGAGCTGCAGTGGGGTTAAGTGTATTTGGTGTAAAGGCTGATGGTCTTTAACTTCTTTTAACTAACCAGGTTTGTAAAAGCTTCGAGTTGATTGTTGTGATACTTGAAAATGTAAATTTGGCTGCATCCTATTTTTATTTGATTGTCCTTTAGTTATAAAAACGCACACATTGTAAATTAGTTGTACATGATTTAGAAAGTCACATCTCTCTGTTATAAAGACACACAGAGAACAGTTAGCCAAAGAAGTAGAACTGTATGTAGATCTCGGAGCCTGGATTATATCAAGATACAGATTTGGGGAAGGACAGTAACATTTTTCTGCACTATTAAACTATTCTAACTGTTCCACTGAACTGAGCAAACAGAAATAATGCATTAGAACAGTCATGTCTAATAACCCAAAAATGTATTTGATACATACTTCTCTCTAACTGTAGTTAACCATGTATAATATACAACATTTAGTAATTAGGAAAAAGTAATCCTCCTTCAATTCTATATCTTTATTTTTCAGCACTTAACAATTTGTGTGGTCTTCATTTAAATTTGTTTTAACAACAAAATCCATTTGACAAAAAATAAATAAAAATGTCCATAAATGAAGTAAAGAGTAATAATGTGAAATTAAACAGGGAAAACATATTGAACACATGAAGAAATTGATGTGAAAAAGGCATAGAAACCAAGACACCAGCTAAAATCTATAAGTAATTGGAAAGCAAACCTGCTGCTTGTCAGTGCAAATAAATATCAGCTAGTTAAGTCCCAACTAATTGCCTGTATAAAGAAGTCCCATAAGAAATATTTTATGATGGTAAAAGCAAAGAGCTCTCTCAAGATCTTTGCAACCTTATAGGACCACTTGTGGAGAGCATCAGAAAGACCGGGTAGCAGGAATTAGCAATAATTGTTCCAAAGAAAACAATAAGTAATTTAACGTAAGCGCCATGGCCTGTGTGCACGCTCACCATGCAAGACTCCATTTCTGAAGAAAAAGCGTATTGAAGCATGTTTAAGGTTTGCTGCACAACATTTGGACAAATCTGTGAAATTCTGGCAGAATATAGTCTGGCCATATGAGACCAAAATTTAACTCTTTGGATGCCATAATACACACCATAGTCGGAGGACAAACGGCACTGTACATCACCCCAGCAGTGAAGTTTGGAGGTGGGACAACATGGTGTGGGGCTGCTTCCTATAATTGAAGGAAGTATGAATGGAAAAATTTACATTCTTGATAAAAATCTGCTGCCATCTACCAGGTGATGATGAAATAATGGTGGATATTTCATTAAGACAATGATCTCAAACACACAGCCAAGGAAACTCTCAATTGGATTCAGGGAAATAAAATAAAGCTGCTAGAATGGCCCAGCCAATCACCTGACTTGAATCCCATAAAAAATCTGTAGAAAGAACTAAATATCAGAGTTCATAGAAGAGGCCACAGAACCTTTAAAATTTGCCGACTGTTTGTGTAGAAGAATGTACCAAAATCACACCTGAGCAATGCGTGCAACAAGTTTCTCCATACAGGAGGCGTCTTGAAGCCATCATTACCAACAAAGGCTCTTGTACGAAGTATTAAATACATCAGGTTCAATACTTTTCCCTGTGTCATTTCAAATTAATACACATAACTTCATTTATGGACATGTATGGTTTGATTCCTTTGAATGTGTGCATTAGTGTTCATAGTTTATCGATAGTGTTTTTCTCCAAAAGTATACCAATATTCTAAAAAGAGGTGGGGAGAGGTGTGCATCTACATCATGCCAAGAAAGCTCATTATTGCTCCTCATTAAACATGGAATTGTTATTAGGCCATCTCCAAACTATTTTAAATTTAAACAACATTTTATAGCAAATGAAAAGAATAGTGGTTGATTTTTTGCTCAGCAATCTCAACGTTGGACAAAAGTTTCTTCTCTGAAAACACAGAACAATTACAGGTGGTTGGTTCAGCAGCTCCTCTTGCTGCTGTAGCTGGTGAAGATCTGGTTCTACCCTGTTTTATCAAACCCAACATCAGTGCTTTAAACATGAGAGTGGAGTGGTGGAGACTAAAGGAAGAAGCTTCATTAGTGCATCTGTATAAGGATCACAAGGACGTATATGAAGATCAGGATCAGTCCTACAGTAGAAGAACATCACTGTTTGAAGAAGAGCTACAGAAAGGCGACGCTTCACTCAAACTCTCAGCTCTCAGAGTCTCTGATGAAGGAGCATATAAATGTCTCATTAAAGACAAATCCTGGTATGATGACGTCACTGTTCATATCACTGTAGAGGGTAAGATTCAGTTCTGCACTAAATAACATGGTGAATGTTATACAAAAGCAAACTCAAACTCTTGTTCATAGAGAAATACATTTAAAAATTTTAAAAACATTTCAGGCATCTTTTCCAAGTGGTTTGTCACCTCGATCTTTTGCTATTGAAATGCATGTAAACATAGTATTCCAGAATAAATATTAAATAATATAATCTTCATGACCTTTTTTTTTCATTTTATATTAAATAATAATTATTTAGTAGTTAAAATAATAATAATAAATAATAAATAATAATTAACAATAATAATGTATTTTTGTTTTATAAAATTGTTTATAACACATGTTTAGACTTATGATATTAGGGTCTGTTGGGACAGTTAAGTATAAAATCTAATCTAATATTACTAACATGGGACATTGTAGTTGTTGATGTTATCCACTTATCTTAACCACTGACAGGTCAGCAGGACGGATTAGGTAAACTGTTTGCTTGTTTGTCTGAAATTGTTGCTAAATAGATTCATAATAAATACATTTATAATGTAAAATGCAGTGACGGGCTGTGCATTCGGTACTTGGGCCTTCAGTGGGTACGTACCTGACTTAATCCACCTATTAATACCACCACTATAATGTTGCAATTATAAAAAAACATCAATACTATACAAAAACGCATTATAACAACACGCGGCAATACATAGAGAGAGAGAGAAATTTTGCATATGGAGGGTGAATACCATTTTTCTAAAGCAAAAAACCCAGTTAAGACAACTGCAGACCTCTACACTACAACCTCAACTGTGCACCTACATCATCCGAAGCAGTTCAGAATTAATATTTGTCTAATAACATGACAAAAACATAAAGACATTAATAAAATACAACCTTCTCACCAGAGATGCATACTCAGAGGCTGTAAGTCAGTGGTACCGTTCGTATTCACTGGTCTGGAAGTGGAGACCAAATCAATTTCTCTTCCTCCTTAGACATAAAAATGTCTAACTCTAAATGTCTAACTCTGACCAACCAATCAGAGGACGGGAAATTGCTAGACAGCCCTTAGAGGCGAATAGGAAATCTGATTGGTTAAAGAAACAGACCCATACATAATATTTTCTAAGGTATAAAAGCCAGCAGTACAGATTTAGAAGGCCCTGGTTCAGATTAGATTGACATGGCAGCACATAGAGGCTGAAATCTGATTGGACAAAAAAGCAGTGCAGCCAAGAGAAACGCTACTAAATGAAGAGAATAAACTGTTGGGAATAAATTAATACAATTTCACGAACAAATATTAGAATTTACGTTGTAAATGTAGCTCAGTGCTTCTGGTAGTGTTTAGGCCAGCAGAGTAGGCACACCACTGGTAAAATGCAATATTGTTATCGTTTTTACATACTGGTTTGTATATAGATAGTAGTAGATGATCATGTGTTAAAGTGATGCAAAAGAAAAGGGCTCAACCTCTCATACAGAGATTAAAGTTCAAATCCTGATAGTGCCACAACAATCTGTGGTTAAAAACTCAAGAGAGTAAAACTGTGAAATGATGAAGAAGAGACTTAATAGTTTAAATAAAACTTTAATAAAATGTTTTATAAATAATTTGTTAAATAAAGTTTAAAGTTAAAATATAGTTTAAATACAAAGACTTTCCCAGATTCTGCTTTTGGCAGATTACAGTTTCACAAAACTATCTAGACCAGATTATGTATGTATACATTTCATATTATTATTTTTTGATGATGCAAAGAACAGTTTTTAAATTAATATTGATCAGAAAACAATAAATTCTATTGGACTATTGTGCTAAAAATTTTGATTGCATTTATTAAGGTATTATATATTTACATTTTCTTTCATGATTGAAGCTCAGGGAAGCCACCCGGTGATTACAATGGAGAGTTATGATAACTCAGGAGGGATAAATTTAGTGTGTGAATCCAGAGGCTGGAAACCTGAACCTGAGGTTCTGTGGCTGGACAGAGAAGGAGTCACTCTGCCTGCTAAAGACACACAGACACTCAGAGAGACTGAGGGCTTCAGTGTGAAACGTCACATCTCTGTACATGATTATAGCGACTCCAACAGATTCTACTGCAGACTTCTACAAAAACATCACATGATGGAGACAGAGGTTATCATAAATAGTAAGTGTCTATGATTAAAAAGTCCTAGATTTAGCTAGTAAAATTATGCTCTATATTTACAGTTGAGGTAATTACAGATGAAACATAAATATGATGAACACAAACTATATTTGCACAAGAATTTTGATGATCTTGTTTGTAAGCGATTTTTGTAATGATCACTTATTTAAAATATATATCTAACTCTAAAAATTGGTTTTATTTTAGGTAAAGTCTTTGCTGCTTGGAAGTGGATTGTTGGCATTTCAGTTTCAGTATGTCTTCTTGCTGTTGGATTGATAGTAACTGCAGTTATCTGTTACAAGAAAGGTAATCTTTAATTCATTATTTTTATTTACATGTTTAGCCATTTATACCATAGCTTAAGCCTACATAGACCCAACGCTGTAATATTTAAATCTTTTTTTCATGTATAGTTTAAATCAAACTGCAGATAATACCATAGCTTTAGTCTACATATTCTCAACTTTATTCCCAAGAATACTGCACATGCTTATTTTTCCTGCTTTAATCAACTCAATTTAACTGAAAAGGAGCTGTTAATCAGCTGAATGTCAAAAGGATAGAGTGCATTCCCAGAAGATATTCATGTGTTGTACAGTGAGTTTTCCAGGACCGGATTGGCCCCCAGATGTCCAGTTGTTTGTACTCTTTAAAACATTATTTAATTAGGTTCTGTCTCAAACGCTCTTTATCTTTTTATTTATTCATTTCCATGACCACAAGCAATTTCTGACAAACAGTGAAAAGGTCTTTCATTAAGAAGACTGGAGTTACTGGATTTAAGAAGCCTGTTGAATGAGCTCCATCTTTATCTCAGATTAATCAGTGACTATGGCAGGTGAAAAACTGAAGTTTTGACAAAATTTTCAGTCAGATCCAATATATATTTAAATACAATAAAATCGACTCTAAAAATGTTCATTAAACACATTTGCATATTTCTTTTCAACCACAATTCAGGTTTTGCTGACTCTGCAAGAAGAGTAGAGATACAAACACATCACACAATTAGGGTCAGTTCTAGACATTTGGAGGCCCCCAGCCTCCTTCCACCTTTCAGAATAAATAGAAAACACTTAAACCAAATATAATCTCAATTTTTTTTATTTATACAAAACCTGTTATCAGTACAGTGGAACCCAGTTATGTCGCCAGCCTAGGGGATTCCAAAAAGCGCTGAGATAACCGATGAGCGAGATAAACGAAAATCAATATGGCTGCAATATATTAACCTGCTTGAAATTTCTTTATGTACATGATGTGCGTTATTAAATGAGAATGTGCATGCACGTGTTTTTGGAGGTTTTTTTACACAACAGCGTTGCCACGATTTGTTTGATTGGTCATGCGGATCGAAATAACCTGTAATGCGGATAAGGAGGCGGAAGCCGAAGTAAACGCAAATAAAGTTTATTAAGAATACTCAGGAGATAATCCACCAATACTTGTAGCGAAGCAGTAATATCCAGTGGTGCGCTCCGGGAGCGCGGTCCACGAAGTTCTGTGAAAGCAGAGACAGTTCGTGTAGAGAATCCACGGATCCGCGCTATGGAAAGCGCAGCACTGAGCAGCAACGGATAAACGTGGTGCAGACAGCGTGAACATGGAGAACAGCAGGATCGGGGTAATCCGGGGTGCTGTTGAGAGAATGCGGAGTCCTTCTCTCAAGGACGCATTCGAAAACGCCGACTTAATAGGGTTGGCGAGTTAACCGAGATCGAGATAAGTGGGTTCAACTGTACTTTAATATATTTACTTAAATGTGCATAACAATTAAACATTAACTAAGGTCAACACTAACAAAATAAAAAAGTAAAGAAATATTAAAGGTCATCTGGACCAGCTCTTCTTCTTATTATCTCTTGGCCATGGCCATTTGTTTATTACAAATAATGTAATTAACTAGGCTACACTGTAAAATAATAATGTGTTTTAATATGTTTTTCTCAGTACTTTAAAATGCCAACTTTATTAAGTTAAAGATTATCATTTTATTATATATTAGTCAACTGGACACACTGAATTAATCAATCAGGACTTAAAGTAATTTGTTCAGTAATTTATTTACAGTAACACACTGATACACTATTTTGGATAATGAACATTTTCGCATACTCTATCCAGTAAATTGAGGGTAAAATTTAATTTTTGGCTGGATATGAGCATATTTCCCCCTCCTACTGAAGCAGTATAGAATACAGATATAGCAATCTAGATCATATTATCTATTGTATTTAAAAACTGTAAATATGTGCTATATAAGCAAATCAACAGTGGATGTTAAAGAGAAAACTAAGCAGAAAGGATAGTTAACTTCTTCAATTGTATTTATCCGGTAAATGAAACAGCACAATTTATAAAAAAAATTTAAAGATTAAGTAGACTATTATGATAATGTAAACATCACCGGAATTTATAAGATACTGTATATAGACAGTTCAGTTATTTTTTTTAAATAATAAACAATGCTCTAGTCTAACTGCGATTACTGTTTTTATTTACAAACGTTTACTTTATTATTTAGTATTTTTTACTTTAGCATTGTTTAGCAACCGACTGCAAACAATATTACACCTTCAAATGTCACAAAAATGAATCGACAGAATAAGGCTCCATTTATTTTTAAATATACTTTCAAATCAAAAATACATGTTAACAGCTCAGATAGCTGCTTCACAAACTGCGATTTCTTAGCGTGCCTGTTTATTGTTTCGCTTAGCAACCTCCAAACGAATATTCGGAATTTAATTAATCACTGTTCACAGCATTCATGCATTTAGAGAGACCCACATTTAAATGGTGATATTAACTGGTTCCATGTCAGGTGAGTGACAGATTTTTATAATCAATGGACAAAGAGCCTGGTCTTACGCTGCCTGTGTTGATTGGTGAACTAGTGTATAGGTTTGTATCTGTTATGGTGACCTTCATCCAAGCAAGAGCCCCTAAGCAAGTGCCTGCTCTGCCTATAGCTAGTGCCGGCCCTGCTCACAATACAGCACATACATTATTTTCTAAATGTCATAATCATTGCTTTGTCTTTCAACAAAAATATAATATCAGAGGAAAATTAAATTTTATATCTGCAATTTGATTTGTGTTGCCTATTTACCTTTTGATTTTATTACACTGTTTAAACTATTTGGATTTTTATTTATATAGAATTTACCCAACATAACCAAAACATTTTGATCTGTTTTAGCCTCAGACCTTCAAAAGGAGAAGAAGTACACAGGTGAGAATCAAATTGTATGTTTTAAAACCACAATGCTTATTTTATTTAATTAAATTTAATCATGATGAAAAAATGACTGTGAGCTTGTTAGATTGGATCCTGTAGTGATGTAGCTTTGACCACCAAAGTAATATGCTTTTAAACAAAACCCAGAGCTCATTCTCTGGACATGAAAGAAATGTAAGGATTATCTAAAAATTCACACACACTACTTAAATGAATGAGCATTTTGACATTCGACATTAACTCTAATGTACACTACATGAACAAAAGTATTCTGACACCCCTCCTTATTACTGACTTCAGGTGTTTCATCAACACTAATTGCTAACAGCTCTATAAAATCCAAAATAAAAAAACATAGCTGTACAAACTCCATCTGTAAACACTGGCAGTCAAAATAGTTATAATAAAGAGTTCAGGTGAACATTTATGTTTTACACAAACCTGTGACATGGAGCTCCAATTTCAAATTTAGTACCCACAGTTTCTAGTGTACTGCTTAACTTTAATGAATTCAAACACGTCAGTCATTTTATCCTTTTATATTTAAGTTTTTAAAAACCTGTAAATATATTACAAAATATATCATTAGTACAGTTAGCTTGTGCGACTAATAGCTAATGCAATTATGATACATTATATTCATTTATAACCATTTATTTTATTTAAATAAAATTTTACAATTTAACGTACATTTTAAAGTAAATCATGAACTGTAACAGACTGTGTGCATTGTGTAGTGTAATGTGTGTGTGTGTGTGTGTGTGTGTGTGTGTGTGTGTGTGTGTGTGTGTGTGTGTGTGTGTGCTGCATTTTAGTTTGCAACACCCCAGTAATCACTAATACCTGTGAAGCACCTTATGGTACCTTAAAATGAAGAGTTTTGTATAAAAAATTGCTGTCATTTTACCTGAACAAATAAAAATGTTTTAATTAACTACATTTATTTATTTGAAGATGTGCATTTTAATAACACTTGACTTTTTCAAATATAAATTGTTATTGATTTACAGTGCAGTGCAAAAGCTGCTTTTTTATTTTCTTTGCACATTTGTCACACTTAAATTATTTAGATCATCAAGTAATTTTATTATTACAAAAAGATGAGTTATTTCTATTATTTCATTTATTAAGGG
The DNA here is from genome assembly GCA_039877035.1 of Silurus lanzhouensis. Taxonomy (NCBI): domain Eukaryota; kingdom Metazoa; phylum Chordata; class Actinopteri; order Siluriformes; family Siluridae; genus Silurus; species Silurus lanzhouensis. Next base: position 835,623 of record JBCEWE010000142.1, read on the forward strand.
GAAAAAAAGCTGTCCAACCCTGTCTGGCTATTTTTGACTGTTGCTATGATGTTCTTTTCATGAAATGCTTTGTTAAGTTTATGCCAAATGTAACAGGACCCAAAACTTCTAAAAACGTTCAACTTTTGTCTCATCAGCCCACAGAATATTTGCCCAAAATCTTTTGGGATAATCGAGATGTTTTTTTGGCAAATGTGAGATGAGGCTTTCTGTTCTTTATTGTCAGCAGTGGCTTTTAGCTTGGAATGACATTTTTGCCCAGTCTCTTTCTTACTGTTGAATCATTAATACTGGATGAGTTGTCGTTGTGCTCTTGGAGTAATTTTGGTACCCTGGCCATTTATGGGGTTTACTACTGTTCCGAGTTTTCACTATTTTTGGATAATGGCCCTCACCGTAGTTTGCTGGAGTCCCAAAGACTTAAAAATGGCTCATACTTTGTGTCTCATCTGTTCTTGAATTTCTTTACATTGCTACCTGATGTGATGTGATGTTTTTTTTTTTTTTTTTTGTTTTTTTAAGATATTTTAGCGTGCTTCAGATAGATTCTATTTAAGTGTGATTCAACAGATGTTGGCTGTGGCAAGTGAAATTTAACTAAGCTTTCAAAAAATATGGTTAATCACAGTTCAGTTCCCACTTAACATGTGAGAGGGGCAATTCGTTTTTCACATACAGGCAGGCAGGTTTAGACAGCTTTTCTCTCTTATTAAATGAAATTATAATTTATTTATTTTTTTCTTTTTTAAAATTATGATTAATTTGCATTTTGTATTTATTTGGGATAACTTTGTGTAACATAATAAAAATATTGTTTAATGATCCAAATCATTTAAGTGCGACAAATATGAAAAAAGAAAGGAAAAAAAAATCAGGACAATTTTCTATGTCACTATATATATATATATATATATTATTCCTTTCATTATTTTGTTATTTTCTTTTTTGGGGTGGTTTATTTCTCTTTTGTGTGTCTATATTTATTAAGAATAAATATTACCTTATTTTATTTTTGTTACATCTAACTGAATTTGATTAATATATAATGTTGCTTTACAGAGTTTTTAAAGAAGAAGTTGTGTGCAGGTAAGTCTAGTTTCTCTGTGTGTGTGTGTGTGTGTGTGTGTGTGTGTGTGTGTGTGTGTGTGTGTGTGTGTGTGTGAGAGAGAGAGAGAGAGAGAGAGAGAGAGAGAGAGAGAGAGAGAGAGGTGTGTGGTGGAAAAATTCCAAAACCCATTAAGTCAGACTCAGGCTCAAATTAAATAAAATAGAATGCATTTATTAGAAAAGAAAAGAGATCCTCTGCAGAGTTACACACACACACACACACACACACACACACACACACACACACACACACACACACACACACACACACACACACAGTGAATGAGGAAAGAGACACCTCCTCTTCTCTGACTCTTGCTTCTATTACTCTTCACTTCTACTCCACCCGTCCCCATGCAACTCACAAAGCATATTCATACAGCAAGCTGCCTTTTACTGGAACAGAATGTTAGAGAGAATGTAGCCATATAAATACTTAGTGAAAAACCAACCTCTGGGGGAACAGAAATGTTCTTTACTGATGCACTTCATAAGGCATTGATTGTTAAACAGAGGACTGGAATGATTTTCTGTTGTTAGACTGAAAACATGAGAAAAGAGGAATTTCAGATTAAAATGACATTCACAAAGTATGATTAAATATGATTATAATTAAAATAGTATTTATATTTAATAAAAATTAAATATAATACACAGTGTTGGGTGTAACGCGTTAAGTAACGTGCGTTGCGTAATAATATTACTTTTCTGGAGTAACGAGTAAAGTAGCGCGTTACTTTATAAATTTACACACTAATATCTGAGATACTTTTTTAAAAAAGTAATGCGAGTTACTTTTCAGTTAAATTATTTTGCATAAAAAAAAATAAATACTGAATTAAAATGAATGTAGTCACGTAGAATCGCGCACTCAGACGTGCGAGCTGCGGGAACAGAAGCTGGTCAGAAGCGGAGATGGTAAACCAGAGCATTACATTACTGTGATGGAAGTATTCTTATTATTTTGAAATAGTCGAGGAAAAGGAGAAAGGAATAATGGTTAAGTGTAGATTATGTGTTGGTGAAAAGCTCTTGTCAACTGCAAAAAATACCACTTCAAACAAAAAAAAAACATCTGCATGCAAAGCACAGCACTACAGATGTGTGCGTGTGTGTGTGTGTGTGTGTGTGTGTGTGTGTGTGCGTATGTATAATGTTGAATATATGTAACATTATGCAATGTTGCATATATGTAAATGGAGACAGAAATATAGAAAACTTTTGCCGACTTTCCACCACTGCAGCTCTATGGACTGCTCAGAATAAAAGTGTTCCGTGGGAGACACATGTACGACGCCATCGCAGCGGAGAAAGAGAAAAAGAGAGAGAGAGAGAGAGAGAGAGAGAGAGAGAGAGAGAGAGAGAGAGAGAGAGAGAGAGAGAGAGAGAGAGAGAGAGAGCGAGCAAATTCACAGCTCATTTGCTCTTTGTGGGAAGATAAACTGCCCTGGTCACTGATAATAGCGCAAACTTTATAAAAGCGTTCAGAATGTTTCAAGCTGATGATGAAGCAGAGAATGATGTAGACGAGGACGAGGTCATTTTTACGGAATTGCACGATGTTTTACGTGATGACAGCGAAAGGTATGTTCTCCCTCCACATCACCGGTGTGCAGCCCACACCCTCAACCTTATATACACGAAGGATAGTTACATTCCTGACGGCGAAGCAGATTGAAAAGCAGTGTACAGAAGTGCGACTGGAAAGTGTTCAGCTTCCTGGTCAAAAGTTAGTCGATCATCTTATTGTTCTCTAAGAAGTTATTAAGCATTTTAAATGTTTAAGAAATGTCTTTTGCTCTAATATAACTTATTTCTTAATTGCAATTATCTATATTACACCTGTTACACCTTTAAGGAGTAAAAGAGATACAAGTAACACAAAAGTAACGCAAAAGTAATATAACGCATTACTTTCCATAAAAAGTAACTAAGTAACGTAATTAGTTACTTTTTTGGGGAGTAACTCAATATTGTAACGCATTACTTTTAAAAGTAACGTTGCCCAACACTGATAATACATAAAAATAATTTAATAAAATTTTTATTATATTGATTAAAATAAGTAATCAATTAAATTTGCACAAATTAAATTGGTTAAATAAAATTATATTAATGGAAAAATTAAATTTAGGAAATCTTCCGTATATTCGAAAGTAACAGCACTGAACTTGACTGAATGTCACTTCCATGTTATTAAAAGTTTCCAAGTCTAGCAAATAAAGTAAAAAATAACAACAGTCTCTGTGCTACACTCACATGCATGTCTTTACTCTGCACCAAAATCTAATCACCTTCCCAAAATAAAAGTCCTTCAGCTAAATGCATGTGTACTGATCGTAGTTCTGCAGTGTGGATTTGATTATCTGCACAAACACTTCCACATTTTATTCATTCATTTAATTTAATTACTAGAAAAGACACCAGTCAACAATGAGACATGTAACTACACAAAAAAATAAGTTATTTATTTGAAAAATTCAGTATTTTAATAGTTAAAGCAAAAATATTTTTATTGCATTACAACCATAACCACCATCTAATTGTTTCACAATAAAAGACCTGATGGCAATTAATGAAATAAAATAAAATTATTACAAAAATAATATTATTCAAAAAATAATAATTAACTCGTGTCACAACATATATCTGCTACACATGTAAAAATATTCCCATTACACATAAACAGTGATCCATAAACAGTGCAGTAAAACTCTTTCAGAGACGAGTTACTTCCAACATGAGGTGAAAACAAAGGGGTATTTACACACACACACACACACACACACACACACACACACACACACACACACACACACTAATCAATCTGGAAGTAGGAACAGCTGTGAAAACTCACAGAAAAGACAGAAGTGGAGACACACAGGACATGAGCACTGCACTGCAAAAGTCCCATTTCAGAAAGAAAATAGTTTCTATTTCTCATCTCTGACAGTCTCCTACAATAAACTCTACACCTTTTTCTCTTTTTACTAAAAACTGTCATTATTGAATCTTGTACAAATCCTCTTATAAATATTAATGAATTTGTTCCACTGGGTGATGATTTAATGTTTTTTACCTGCAAACTCACATCACACACTGTGTGTTTCTCTCAGTGGATGTGATTCTGGATCCTGATTCTGCAAATCCATACCTCATCCTGTCTGCTGATGGAAAACAAGTGACACATGGAGACGAGTGGCAGAATCTCCCTGATACACCTCAGAGATTTACTAAATATGGTAATGTTCTGGGGAAGCAGAGTTTCTCCTCAGGGAGATTTTATTATGAGGTGCAGGTCAAAGGGAAAATTGCATGGATATTAGGAGTTGTGAGAGAAAACATTAACAGGAAGGGGAAGATTATACTAAAACCTGAGGATGGATTCTGGACTGTGAGACTGAGGAATAAGAATCAGTATATAGCTGGTGCTGATCCCCCTGTCCCCCTCACAGTGAGAGAGAAGGTGGAGAAGGTGGGAGTGTTTGTGGATTATGAGGAGGGTCTGGTCTCCTTTTATGATGTGAACTCCAGATCTCATATCTACTCTTTTAGTGGTCAGACTTTCACTGAGAAACTCTATCCATTTTTCAGTCCTTGTGATAATGATGGAGGTAAAAATTCAGCACCACTGATCATCACTCCTGTATTTAATACTGAATAAATTTTCACCTCACAGTTTTAACCATCTATTAAATGTGGAGAATAAAAATATTTGTTATTTTTAGAAATTCATAATCATATTTTGTACAGGTTATTTTATTTTTTACTTTTTGCATAAACAAAAAATTGTAATCCTACAGTCTGTATTTTTCATGTTATTATTGTGTAAATTTGTCATTACAAACCAAATATTAATAAAGATTATTTTCAGTTCAGTAAAAGGGGAGACATTTAATAGCAGGAGACACAAAACGGTACAACGCGCTCCAGACTCGATTAGTTTTGCCTGGTCCTGAGTAACCTGGATGTGAAACTCCAGTCATTTCCGTGTTGAATTTTGCAGCTTGAATTTGATTCTGTTTGAATGTGAGACTGAAACTAACCTGAATAAATGTTACTGAAAATCTGAACCCTGAATTATTCACTCTCTATTTATAAACAATGAAAATATATTTAAATACACAAAGATAAAACAAATAACCTAATAAACAAATAAAAAATTATGACTTGTACTTTTTGTCTCTTTCAATAGAAATATAAAACTTTTGATAAAACGTTTATTTATTTATTTATTTATTTATTTATTTATTTATTTATTTATTTTTTTTACTGAAATATTTAAACCCAAAGTTAAAATCAGGATGTACATGAAAGAAATTTGAATGAAAAATTTGCAATATTATTACAGAATTAATCCTGAACACCACTCAGTATAATTATAAAGAGTAAAGTGTAAATGATTTTGAGTGAATTTTCTCTTTAATAAATGAGGGAGTGTTTTAGGTTTATATTTTAACTTCACTGCATTACAACATGCAGCTCAATGAGTCTCCTTAAAGACGTCAGCGTGGCTTATCAACCAATAAACCCCAATTTATTATTATTATTTTTTTCTTTATTGAAAGACAAAAAAATTACATTATATATTATATATAGTAAATATAATACTGAAAATGTTTGAATAAAAACAATAAAAAATAAAAAATAAAAGGAGGGAATACATATATACATGGTTACAACAAAAAGGAGACATTTAGATCTTTGAGTTTATTCAGGAGTTTTAATTGCTTTCTGGCTTGAAAATTCTTGAAAAAATGTTAAAATAAATTTCTAATTCAGCTTTGAATTGAGAGAAATTGAGCCTTTTTTCTGACCATTTATATTTGTGTATATAGAACTTACCTAATAATATTAAAAAATTTCAACCCAGTCTCACGACATTTCGTGATATAGTCACAAAATATAATCTATTGACTCATGTTCATGGACATGAATTTCCCTCTTTTTTTGTGTCACTCGGCACGACTTTCCATCTAATGTATTTCAGTATGATGTATCTTTTGATTCTCTGCCACATTTTTCCTTTCTGCCACTGGGCACCACATACGCTGTATTGTTTTTTGTTTTTCCTAATTTTTTCCTTCATATTTGAATATTCAAGCACTACTACTCAATATTTAATCAGGAGATTTTATTCTTATTTTTAATGGTTTTTATTCTGTAAGCTATTCGCTAGTATAAACCATCATCAGTGGTTCCTTCCAGGAAAATATAGTAAATAAATTCTCCCGATAAATTAACGAGACTGCAGATTTGTGCGACGGCCATCCCTTCTAAATGTTGCCATTTCTATTCTGAAAAAAATACCGTTTTCCTATCGGTTTGGTGTGCGAAATCTAGCAGTAAATCCTACAGTACCTACCATGAGAATTATCGATCGTTACCATGGTGAAGACGCCAGCTGAAACTCCTTGCAGACCCGCCGGCGATTCTCTTTTAATGGTATCCTCATCTCTTCTCAACACATAGACACGAAATTGTGCTTTATATTTCAACAATAGGCTGTTATGACCATCAGTTTTAATTGTTTCTGTTTTGATTGTGAGAAATAAAGGAGTTTTTGTGGGATCAGTTGTGGATTAATGAATACAAATTTATATAAAATTCACTTCTTTACTTTTATATAATAATCAACACAATTATTGAGTTATAATCAACAAAATCACATTTATTTTCTATCTATCTATCTATCTATCTATCTATCTATCTATCTATCTATCTCTCTCTCTCTCTCTCTCTCTCTCTCTCTCTCTCTCTCTCTCTCTTTCTCTCTCTCTCTTTCAAGTTTTCTCTCCATATAATTTTCTCACCTATCTGTTTTCGTCTAATCTCCGTCTTTCTGTCTTTCTGCCTGTAAGGTAGTGTTTTACCCTCTGCCACTTGGGCAGGATTGCCTTCTGTCCCAGGGACAGGATACCCCCGAATCCTACACTGCCTGTACCAGACCACCATTTTCCCACCTCTTGTGTTCCCTGAACAAGTCTGTAATCGATCAGCACTTGTTTAAACAAATTGGGATTATCACAAACAGCATGGGCATAAGCAAGAAATCACAACTCTTGGGGTTAATGAATCAACCTTAATTCAATCGCAGTAAAAAATACATGTACTTTGTACATGTACTGGGAACAGTTCTTGAACTTAGTTGCAAAAAGAAAAAGTCAGATATGTAAATAATGTTTGTTGGGTAATTATTGTTGGTTCTGGTAAATGTATGCATTACCATTGCTCATTAGTCAATCTTTAGTTCTTAAGGAATTGAGTTAATTAAATTAAGTTAAAGGAGACCTATTATTTCTAGTTCTATATTTTTATTCTGATAATCCACAAGACTAATTTTGCATGATAAACAGTTACAAAATATCCTTATTTATCTTTGACTGGGTCTATATGCAGCCACTTAGTTCATCGTCTGTCCAAAACAAGCCGTTTCAGATGAAGCCTTGTGCCTACTATGGTTACTATTCTAATGTGCCTGCATGTGATGTCAAATGTGAAGCCAAATATAAACAGAGCATTTGCAGACACATTTACTGAAAGAGAGAGGATGGCCTTTTCTCATATTTTAAAGGTCTCTAGATGCACCAGGGACACAGTCATGGACAAAAATATAGGCACCCCTCCATATCTGTCATATAATAACTTCTGCCAGAAAATTGTTGCAATAACAATGCTTTGGTATTGTATCTTATTTCATATCAGCCAATCTCATGGCTTTTTAGGCTGTTTAAGTGGAACCATTATCAGCTGCAGCGAGTGGTCTCCAATCAAAGATAAATCCATCCATAGGTTGGGCATCAGGTTGATTCAGATAGGTCTGGAAAGATCTGTAAGTAATTTGGAGACTGATGTAGGCAATAAGTTTAGCTCTCGAGGTAAAAAATACACTAAATTATATTTTTGCTATCTAAAGTCCCCTGCACCCATGCTTTGTGTTCTGAAACAAATGATACAGTACAAAATTGCTTGCCTGGGTGCTCACTGAAACACAGCGATTTGTACCTTTTAGACTGACTTAGGGATAAAATGAAAGGGAACTTAAGAGTACATATAATATGACTGACACAAGTCATGTGACCATAACACGGTTTTCTGTTATATAATGCACTTCTGCTTAGGCCACAGTTTATCATGTGGAATATTTTATTCCAGCTTGTTTGAACAAGCAAGATGCCTTAAAGACATCACTGCATGCCTCAGCATGCTTCTTTAGAAAAAAGGTGTGTTTAGGGAACAGGTTACTCAGGTTACACAAATAACAGCACACCAAAATAAAATGTGAACTTTCAGATCTTATTTTTAAGAGAAAAATATTAACTTTAAAATGATTGAGTATTTAGAATTTTTTATATTTTTTATAAAATGAGTGTGTGTTGAATTACACCCAGTGTAATTCATAAAATGTTTAGATTTTTTATTTAGATGTTTATTGTACTGAGAATCTCTATTTTAACTGACAGAACAGCAAATGAGTGAGACTTTTCTTCTTCTTTACAAATTACAGTAACATAACATGACTGCACCTATATTAAATATACACTATATGGACAAAAGTATTGAAACACCTGACCATTCCTGCCATATGTGGTTCTTCTCCAAATCGTTACCACAAAGCTGGAGGCACACAAATGTGTAGGATGTCTTCGGATGCGGTATAATAAAATTTGTCGTTAATTTGAACTTGAAAACCCAAACCTATGATATTATCCATGATGATATGGTTTGGAGAGGAAGATCTTGAGTGGCCTGACTGAACCCCTTAGGCCTCCTCACTCTACATCAGTACCTGACTTTACTAACACCCTTGTGGCTGATGAACACGAATGTCCACAAGCACACTCAAAAATCTAGTGGAACATCTTCCCAGAAGAGTGGAGTCAATTATAAGAGTAAATTGTGATTAAATGTGGAACGCGATGCTCAAATAGCACATACCATACTAATGACCTGGTGTCAGCAAACTTTTGGCAATATAGTGTAGGTGCAGACCAGATATATTCAGAGCTAAATCACAATCTTTCAAGCCTTAACTTACGTGACATCAATGGTTGTTAGACTGTTTGGGTTTCTTTACTTAGAAACACTCCATAAGGAAATCTAATATACAGCAATGTATGCAAAGCATATATACTGCATAAACTACACATGTTCATGTTGGATTTCACAGATATAGAGATATATGAGATTTGTACATATATCAATTTAAGTCAAGAGGCTTATATTGTTATTTCTACTATGCACAGTGGTACACAGTACAAACGAGACAACATTCCTCCAGAACCCTGGTGCCACACTAAACAACATAGAGCTACAACACACAACATAAAGCTACATAAAGTGTATAGAGTGCAAACAATGCAGACAAACTACAGTACAGACAGACAGTACAGACAAACAGAGAACAGTACAGACAGATAGACAACACAAGACAATGTCGGACAATACACATAACACAAGGTGGAACTTGTCATGAGGCATATAAAGTCCCTTCTGTCTGTAAAAATAGACCTACTGCAGTTCACATACCGCCCAACCGCTGCACTCCACCACATTCCACCTGGCTCTCACTCACCTGGAAAACAAGGATTCATACGTATGAATGCTGATCATAGACTTCAGTTCAGCATTCAACACTATCATTCATCATATATATATATATATATATATATATATATATATATATATATATATATATATATATATATATATAAATATATATATATTTGTGTGTGTTTGTGTGTGTGTTGTATGGGTTAAATTTAATTAATTTATTGAAAACACACACACACACACACACACACACACACACACACACACACACACACACACACACACACACACATACACACATGCATTTTCTGAATGAATAATTGTTTTATTGTGTGAAATTTGTCTGACACAGTCACTACTACCAGTAGTTTTTTAAATTAGTCTATTGCAGGCATGTGTGTAAAATCAAGCTGTGGCTGCTCAAAAGGGCCATTGGGATCTGGTAAAGATTTATGCTTTGCTGGTCCTGAATGTAGACTGTTTTTTTTTTGTTGCACAAATTAAACACAGGGAATGTGTGATTTACCCAGAGCAGCTACCTCCGGTCTGCAATTAGAGAGAAATTAATTAATTAAAAGCATTTTTTGTTTTTTGTTTATGCCCATATGTGCTACATTGCACAAAATTGTAAGAAATTTTAAGAAAAAAAACATACAGTAAAAGTAAGTGCTTCCTTTCCCCGCAAACAGAAGGAAAGATGAGTAATGTCTCGACTAGCATTACACCAGGTGAACATATAAAGAAGCTTCAATATAAAAAGGCGTGTTTAAAGAACAGGTTCCACAAACGAAAGCACACCAAACTGAAAGTGTAGACTTGCACACACAGGTTTTATCTTTTGGTGTCCTTTGAAAAATCTAAACCATTAAAATGAGTGAGTATTTGGTCTTTTTCTTAAATAAAACATATCTTAAGTAGTTCCTAGTTTGTAACTGACACACTAATGATTAACTGTTTTTCAGGGTTGTTTTTGAATGTGATTATTCTGATTTTCCCCAGCGTTATGGATTCTCAGACAGGTATGAAAACTTTGTGTGCGTTTGTGTGTGTGTGTGTGTGTGTGTGTGTGTGTGTGTGTGTGTGTGTGTGTGTGTGTGTGTGTGTGTGTGTGTCTGTGTGTGAATGGTAAATATTTAGATTCAAAGCTTGTTTTACCACTAGTTTCCCCACTCAGAACAAGAGTTAAAAGCTGGTTTTAGAGAAAACTGTACTCTGGATTTATACAACGTATTCATACAACTTATGTAAATATTTAAAAAAATATTTTTGCAAGCAACAGATCCAAATGCTTCACACACATTCTTGATCATTTTTTGAGATGAGGTAAATAGGTTGTTGTTGTTTTTTTCATTGTTTTTCCTTGCGGTGTGGGTGCCTGCATTAAAAACAGCACAGAATAAAACTGCAGTTGTTCCTGCTTGGCAACTTGTTTATAGAGCAAACATCTATCACTATTCTATTCAGATTTGTGTTGGTACACAAAAAGAAAGCAATAAATAATATTTTCCTAGAATTTTCTTATTCAAAGAAAATATGATTTATTGCTTTCTTTTTGTGTACCAACACAAATCTGAATAGAATAAAGAGTGATAGATATTTGCTCTATAAACCTGTGCCCAAATGTTGACACTCTACATCACGGGTCACCCACAAGGACCACATGAGTCGCCCGTGAGCCTTTGCTAAAAAATATCTGTTTCCTACCTTGTTAAATCATTGTTGATAATTATTGTGAGAAATCATTAACATGATCAGTGTCTTCACATAGAACAGGGGTGTCAAACTTAATGTCAAATCCGGCCCGACGTACAATTATATCCGGCCTGCAAAATGATTTTATATAGATCTATTATTATTGTTATTAATGTCCCGGCAATATGAAGCGCTGATAACACAAACTACAGATCCCATAATGCAGCGCTTCAGCTGCCTTACCGAACGTGAGGCTATCTGGGAATATTCCAGAGTTAATCAAGTCGAGCTTCTGTTGATGTATTTAACCCTATTGTGAAGTTATTGTGAAGCCCCTCACAATGTCGAAGAGAAAAGTTGATTCTGAAAACAGAGCCTTTTAAAACCGAAGGGATTCTGAGTATATGTTTACTGACACTGCCGCTAAACACGTGTGTCTTATTTGTGGAGCGAATGTGGCTGTAACTAAGGAATTGAATCTAAAATGGCACTATGAGACAAAACATCAGGAGAAGCTGAAAAACCTCAATGCAAAGCAGAAGATACAGAAAGGAGAATAGTTAAAGAAGAATCTGACATTTCAGCAGAATTTTTTTCACCACAGCAATATCACAAAGTGAAGCTGGTGTGAAAACAGAGGAGAAAGTGCTTCTGAGGCTGTAATCAAACCTCAGATATAAAAAAAATAAGCGAATAAAATGCGATTTACACTGTTTAATAATTCATTCATATGCTTTGCTGTGACACTTGAAATTATGTTGAAACAGCTAAAACTTGTTTCCATTTGATTGTAATTCCAAGCCTTAAACACTTATACAAACACATGTAAATCAACTCTACATGATGTAGAAAGTCAAACATTTCTGTAAAAACCCAAGAGCTAACCTATTAGGCACACACCTAATGAGGATGGGTTCCCCTTTTGAGTCTGATTCCTCTCAAGGTTTCTTCCTCATAACAACTAAGGGAGTTTTCCTTGCCACAGTCGCCACGGCTGCTCATCAGGAATAAATGCACACCATTCACCATAACTGTTGATTTCGTAAAGCTGCTTTGAGACACAGGTTTGAGGAACAGCACTGATGTATTTATCTAATAGGTACACCACTTCCTATCAAGAGTAATTAACAGCCACCATTACAAAAGCAGATATTTTGGCAGGTGGTGTCCTGAAGCACATGTGTGTACCTACATCATGTAAACAGAGGCAATAAAGCTGCTTATAAACATGGATATGGGTATTACCCCATCTAAACACTTTTTAAAATTCACCACTCTACAGTGAGAAGTATTTACAAATGGAGAGACATCAAGTTGCCAATGCTAATAGGAGTGAAAGACCAAACTATTATACCAGACTATTATATTTAAACAGCTCATACCAAATGTGAAGTAGTGTTTGAAGGGTGATGAGTTCTGGGCTTGCTTTGCAGTCACAGTATCTGGGGAAATTAATGCAGCAGATTCTGATAACATAAATACTCTGGATTTATTGGAACAGATTACACATGTAGTTACATAATACTTATGCTGACACCTGATTAAAAAAAAAAAAAAAAAAAAAAAAGATTATATTTTTCCTGACAAGTTTATATTTATTTGTCTTGTTACAACAACTTTTTGTTACACATTGAAAAATATTGATGTACAGTATGTTTCTTTTCTGAAAATACAGAGCAATTACAGGTGGTTGGTTCAGCAGTTCCTCTTTTTGCTGTAGCTGGTGAAGATCTGGTTCTGCCTTGTTTTATCAAACCCAACACCAGTGCTGTGGACATGACAGTGGAGTGGATGAAACTGGAAAAAGGGACTTCATTAGTGCATCTCTATAAGGATCATGACGACAGAAATGAAAAGCAGGCTGAACCTTACAGAAGGAGAACATCACTGTTTAAAGAGGAGCTACAGAAAGGCAACGTTTCTCTCAAACTTTCCGGTCTCAGAGTCTCTGATGCAGGAAAATATAAGTGTCTCATTGAGTACAAATCCTGGTATGATGACATTATTGTTCAAGTCACTGTAGAGGGTAAGTGTTACTTCTGCACTGAAGCTTTATATGATTATTGTTATACAAAAACAAAAACTTAAACTGTTGTGCATGCATATGTAACCGTCTTTGTTGGTGTGCTCCCTCATTTGTCTCTGCATTGCGTTGGTGTGAGGGATGAATGAGGAGGACACCAAGATTGTTGTTGAGTCCAGCAGAGCAGCTTTCTTTAATTAGGCTCCTTTTCCAACTCAGCTTCCTTAAAAGTAGAACCAGATCTGCTACTGCCTTTTCACAAAGGAAATATACCAACAACTTCATAACAACTTTCAAAATATCTTACAAATTAGAACTGATAAGGGTGTGGCTACAGATTAATAGTAAGTCCATGGTAATAAGAAAAAATAAACTACAGCATATTAGAGACATATAAATGTGTAATGTATCAACATTACACTATCACTACAGAATTTTTTTAATCTGTAGCAAGATATGTATTTATATTGCATTTATAGAGTGGAATTTATAATTGGTTGTTGACTAAATGAATCACAGGTTTTAACCCTGGTCATGAGAAGCCCGTGTGCTACAGTACATAGGGTAGTGTTTTTCCTGCTCTAACACACCTAAATTACTGTTAACTATCAGATTAAATTAATTAGGGAACATGTGGACAAAATGAATCCCACTTCATGTAGAGTTTGGACAGTGGATCTCTTTGATTGTTTAAAGGCTCTGGCATGGAGGAGTTGGTGTTGGATCTATGATGATCTCAAATGTTGAGCTATTTTATCAGTTGCTCATTAGCTCCTGGTTCCACAACGTCAACTAACTGTATAAGACTGCAGAAAGAACATTACCCATAATAACACACACTCCATTGTTCATGTTAGTTCTCACTCTCTGTTGTTTTGTATTGTTTTTAAGATTTATAATAACACTCTTGATATCACCCAAATGAGGATGGGTTCCCATTTTGATTCTGGTTACTTTCAAGGCACTTCCTTATAACAAGGCAGTTTTTCCTTGCCACAGTCATCCCAGGCTGCTCATCAAGGATAAACACACCATTCACCTTAATTCTTTAGTTCTGTAAAGCTGCTTTGAGACAATTTCCATTGTAAAAAGCGCTAGAGTAATAAACTTGAACTTGAACAAAATGATCCCAAGCAGAGGAGTCACTTATACCCTCACTAGGTGGCAGTGTGTTCTTTGTTATGGACTTGTTTTTGCACAATTTGGTATTACTTCTACATGCTGCCTTGGCTTTTGTTCTGGTTTGGGTAAATGTCTATTTCCATATGACTGATTGTTTGATTGTGATGTATTGTTTCTTTACTGTGAATCGTCCTTGAGCTCAGGAAAGGTGCCATATAAATGACTAATTATTGTTGTTGTTGTTGTTCTATTATTGTTATTATCAAATAATTATTATTATTTTATTAGAGTGTCTGCCAAATGCCGTATGTAAATGTAACATATGGTAAATGAGATAAATGTGCATTAAAATATGAATCGGTTTGAAAAATCTTTTTATATTTCCTGTTGTGTGATTGGGAAATAGCTAAATACGTGGATGATGTGGCAGTTCTCTCAATGCTGTGTCTGTTCTCTTTCTAAAGTGAAGAAATCGGATAAATAGCAAAATCATTTGGACAGTTTAATTAAAACAGTTCTTAAAAATACACACTTTCTACTTAACTGTAGCTGGTTTATCAACTTCTAACACTTATAATTTCTCATGGACTCTCTTATTTTTATGCACCAATGGGAATTAATAATTTTGTAATTTTGTAAAAAATTGAACCAAAAGATATTTGATCGCTCTCATCAGTTCTCACTAAATCAATACTTAACAGATTGAAAACAGGTCCAGACTGTGGAAGGTGTATTTACACAGGAAGGTGTATTTATACAGGAAAAAACAGCTAATTGTATAGAGCTCTGAGTGCTCAATTACACACAATTAAATCCATAATTAAAATTAGTTGATATTATTTAATATATTTGAAAACATTTAATTAGAAGATTAACAACCTACAGGCCAACAGGAAAAATAAGGAAAATAATCTGTTTGCTTGAAAATGCAATGACAAAAATTTGTTTGTTATTTGATTTTCATTATTTTAAATAAAATTATAAGAAAATTATAATATAAAAACACTATTACTATTATTAACATACTGATTTGTATCAAAACAGAAATATATGATCATGTGGTGCAACAGAAAGCAATCAACCTCCACCATGATGCAACAACCATCTGTGTTTAAGTTAAAAGAGTAAATCTGGGAAATGGTGAAAGATATTGATCTTGGATATCGGTTTTCTCTGTTCAGCAGAAGAGATAAGTTTGAATGCAAAGTCTGTCTCAGATGCTGCTTTTGCCAAATTTGCCCAGTCTTTATGTACACATACAGTCCTGACAAAAGTCTTGTCAATTATCTATTTTGTAGAAACACCTGCTATTAACATGACTTTTAATTAATCAATTGGTGTTAGAAATAGCTCATATGAAAAGCTAAAACCCTCCCAAAGGATGTTTAATACACTGAAATAAATTAGTTTCACTAAAAAAAGATTTATCATTTAATCAAGACAGAAAGGTCAAATTTTGGCAAGACAAAAGTTTTGTCGCCTATAAAGAAATTAAACAAATTTACTGCAAATATAAAAATATGTCAGCAAATTAAGTAGTGGTGCTGTGAAATCCAAATGTAATCTTGTATGACTTTCATGAGCTTGAAGGACTGCATCCATGCGGTTTGGCAAGGATTTATACAATTTATTGATGAAGTAATCAGGAATAGCAAAGAAAGCAGTCTTGCATGCCTCCCAGAGTTCATCAATATTCGTTGGTTTTGCCTTCCATGCTTCCTTTTTCATCCTACCCCACATATGCTCAATGATGTTCATGTCTGGTGAATGGGCTGGCCAATCTTCAATGTGTATTGTGTATTTTAGACTATTGATGTTGCCTTCCACCCTGCAGATCTCTCGCACACCCCCATACTGGATGTAACCCCAGACCATGATTTTTCCGCCACCAAACTCCACTGTTTTCTGGGGGGAACCCCGGATCCATGCGGGCTCCAGTAGGTCTCCTGCAATATTTGTGGCGACTGTGGTGTATTTCAACAGAAGATTCATCTGAAAAATCCACCTTCTGCCACTTTTCCAGCATCCATCCTTTTAGCAGGCTATGGGCCTTGGCAAATGCCGCTCGTTTTTTCAACTGTCTTTTGTTTAGTGCTTCTGGGCACTGATTCGACCATGGAAGCCATTTCGAGACATAATCCGACAAACTGTTCTGGTTGACACAGGGACTTCAGGTGACCAGATCTCGTGGAGCTCTGCTGCAGTGGAAAACGGGATGGACTTGGATATTTGAGCCAACAAACGGCCCTTTTAAGCAGTTGTCTTGCGGGGTCTGTCTGACCTGGGCTTGTCAAGAACGTCTCCAGTCTTTTCAAATCTTTTTTTTTTTATCCTCTGTACTTGACGCTGAGACACATTGAAGGTGTCTGCCACATCAGCAGTGGATCTGGTCTTCAGCCTCTTGATAATCAAAACTTTAGTCTCAGGGAGAATCTTAGGCATGTTTGCAGAGGTCAAGTTGCAGTTGATGTGAAGGTCTAGTGTACAAGGGGTTCTTTTTATACACACCTGAGACCTAATTGATCCATTATTAGTCACAGGTGAAGCTCATATGACAAGGCGACAACACTTATGTCTTTGCAAAAATTGACTCAATGGGCTTTACCATGCTGTGAATATTATAATACTTTATGACAGTTTTGTTTTGCAGTGAGAGATTATTACAAAAGCTGTTGGGATTAAAATAGCTATTTCTTTAAAAAAAAACTTTGATTAAAAATATATTTCAGGGGCACTTCAGGTCAATTTATACACAAGCGACAAGACTTTTGTCAGGGATGCCACATGTCAGTGTTATTTTTATAATGCCAAGATCAATCATTAAAATGACAATGATAAAAAATAATACCCGCTGTTAGAAATGACAGTTTAACCCAATTTCACTAAATAATATTTATTACATTATATCAAATGTAATTTTTCTTTCATGATTGTAGCTCAGGGAAGCCACCCGGTGATCACGATGGAGAGTTATGATAACTCAGGAGGGATTCATTTAGTGTGTGATTCCAGAGGCTGGAACCCTGAACCTGAGGTTCTATGGCTGGACAAAGAAGGAGTCACTCTGCCTGCAAAAGACACACAAATCCACAGAGACACTGAGGGATTCAGTGTGACACACCGCATCAATGTTTATGATTATAGTGACTCTAACAGATTTTATTGCAGACTTCAGCAAAAACATCACATGATGGAGACAGAGATCATCATTAATCGTAAGTGTTTATAATTAAAAATAGTTAGATTTAAATGGGTGTACCAGTACACAAAATGTATGGTTCCTGTATGTACCTTGGATTTTAAGGCATTGTATGGTTATATTTCGGCACAGTTTTTGTACACAGTTTATTATTATTAACATTTGTGGATATAAACAGTTTACACATTAAAAACAATTTTAAATAAAAATGCCTGCTTGGTTAAATAATATATAAAATAATATATAATTTAAATTTTTTATTTTAAAATGTAATTAATGCAATATTTTTTTTTATTAAGTAACCAATTTAATTGCCACAAATTAAATGCATTAAATAAAATAAAATAATGTAATTAAATAGTTTACATTTGTTAAACCTCATTTGGGTAATACAGATGCATATATAAGTGTGTGTGTTTGTGTGTGCGTGTTTAACATTTAATATATCATTTTCTAAAGATATGATCTAATTGACTGTTCTACTTATTTCCTCATACTTTAACAAATGAAGGATTCCTTCTTTCCTTCATCTATTCACTCCCTCGATATGCAGAATTGTCTGGATTTTTTCCTTTTAAGAGAAATTCTTGAAATTCTTTAACTATGTTCTGCACATAAAAAAGGATAGCATTCAGTACACATGTAGATTTAGATTAATATTCTACTGTAATCATAACCATTAATGTGAATAAAATGTATACATTTTAATGCATTGCATTATCTTTATTATTATATTTGTGATTGTAATGTAAAAGTGAGTTTAAAAGTTATCAAGTAAATCTTGAACAGATGCTTAAAAATATCTAACACTGTGAACTTTGTTTAATTTCAGGTAAAGTTTTTGATATTTGGAAGTGGATTGTCGGCATTTCAGTTTCCGCATGTCTTATTGCTGTCGGATTAATTATAACTGCAGTCCTCTGTTACAAGAAAGGTAATATTTAAATAATTCTTCCTCATCACATCCCTAACCCAAATTATACTACAGTTTATAAAATAGCTGTAGCCCACAGTTTACAAACTTTAGTCTTATTGATTGTTTTTCCTGTTCTAACATACTCACTTTAACTTAAAAAGAGCTGTAAATCAGCTAATTATCATGATTAACAGAGAATTCAATCAAACAAAATATAAAGAGAATATGGTCTTTAAAATCAATAATCTAAAGGGTAAACACAAAACAATAGAACAATCCAGGATCATAGAGAAGATCCACAAATTAACCAGCTTGAATTTACAGAGAATTCCAAAGGCTTTTGAGAGCAAGGGGTGTGGCTACTGTTTTATAAGAAGTCTGTTATTGAATGAGCTACACCTTAATCTCACTCTAATCAGTGACTATAACAGGTGAGGTAGTAAGTTGCGTATCTGGTCTAAGAGAAGCATAGAACCACTGGGTACTAAAAAGGTGGGAAACAATAAATATGTGTTAAGCGAGTGACTGAGGCGGAAGCCGATGCACCAAAATCCCAAAACTTTAATGGCGGAATGCAGCAAAAACACACAGACACCAATGCAAACAATAACGGACGCTAAAGTGGGGTGAGAGAGGTGGTTATATGGGCACGTTAAACGCGAGGCAGGTGTTTGGAATCAGTAGGATGGTGATGAGCTCCGAGCGGGGGGGGCACGCGCAGGCGAAGAGGCAGGGTGCACCCTGACACCACCCCCTCCCCCAGGGGCGGCACCAGACGACCTGACCCGGCGACGAGGACGGCCCCTTGCCCGGGGCGCCGGCCGGCGTGGATGCGAAGCGTGGAACTCCGCCAACAGAGCAGGATCCAGCACGTCCTGCCGGGCCACCCACGTCCGCTCCTCCGGACCATACCCCTCCCAATCCACCAGGTACTCAAGGCGACCCCACGCCGTCTGGAATCCAGGACCTCCCGCACCGCGTAGACACCGGGTGTGTCCACGACCTACAGCTGGGCGGGCGCCGCAGGGCCACCTGGGGGGCGAGAGACAGGAGAGGCACAGGGCTTGAGCAAGGACACATGGAAGGTAGGGTGGATACGGTACCTCGGTGGCAGTTCCAGCCGGTAGGACACGTCGTTGACCTGGTCGGCGATCCGAAAGGGCCCAATGAAACGGGGGCTCAGTTTGTAGCAGGGCAGCTTCAGCTTCAGGTCCCTGGTAGACAACCACACCAGGTCCCCGGGACGGAAGCACGGAGAGTCCAGCCTCCGAGCGTCAGCGTGTTGGCGGGTGTTGCGGAAGGCCCGACGCAGCTGAGTGTGGGCCGACTCCCAGATCCTACTGCTCTCCCGGAACCAGTAATCCACTGCGGGCATGTTGCTGGGCTCATCCGACCAGGGGAACAGGGGCGGCTGGAACCCCAGCACACACTGCAACGGGGTGAGCCCTGTCGTGTCCTGGCGTAGTGAAATCTGAGCATATTCCGCCCAGGGCAGAAACCGGCACCATTCCCCCTGGTCCTGGCTGCAATAGGTCCTCAGATAGCGACTCAGCTCTTGGATCTTACGCTCGGCCTGGCCGTTGGACTGTGGGTGGTACCCCGACGATAGGTTAACTGAGACTCCCAGGAGCTTGAAGAACGCTCATCAGCTTGCCCACGGGCAGGTGGCGCGGGACCTTGGCTATGGCGCAGCTGGGACATGCCTGAACATACCGCGTGACCTCCCCGGCCATACCTGGCCACCAGTAGCGTGCTTGGATGAGCTGGACCGTCCGCTTCTCACCTGGGTGACCCGTTCCAGGCCCTTCATGGACTGACCGGATGGGACCGTGTCTGCAGGAGGACGGGACAAAGACACACCCTTCCGGACACCCCGCAGGCGTGACCTCGTGCAGGGATGCAGTTTGTATTTCTTGGTCAATGTCCCAAACGATAGGCCCCAGGATGAGTGAGGGAGGAATAATCGGCTCCGGGTCGCTGGGTTCCCCCGGCCCGTACATCCGAGATAGCGCGTCGGCCTTGTCGTTCAGGGCACCCGCCCAGTAGGTGATGTGAAATCGGAACCTGGTGAAAAAGAGGGCCCAGTGTGCCTGTCTTGGGTTAAGTCTCCGTGCCTCTCGCAAGTACTGGAGGTTCTTGTGATCGGTGACCATGGTGAACAGATGCTCAGCCCCCTCCAGCCAGTGTCTCCACTCTTCCAGGGCCAGCTTGATAGCCAGGAGCTCGCGGTTGCCGATGTCGTAGTTTTGTTCGGCGGCGGAGAGCTTGTGGGAGAAGAAGGCACAGGGGTGGAGCTGTGCCGGGGTTCCTGATCGCTGGGAGAGGGTGGCCTCCACCCCAGTTGAGGAAGCGTCGACCTCGACCACAAAGGGCTCCTGGGGGTCTGGGTGACGTAGCACAGGAGCACTACAGAAGCGCTGGCGGAGCTCTTGGAAGGCCTCCTGAGCCTCCTCGGTCCACTTCAAGGTCCGAGCCTTACCCCTAAGGAGCGATGTGAGGGGGGCTGTAATCTGGCTGTATCCCTGGATGAACCGACGGTAGAAGTTTGCGAAACCCAGGAAACGCTGGAGCTCCTTGATCGACTCTGGAACGGGCCACTCTCTCACCACCTTCACCTTCCTCTCGTCCATCTGAATCCCCTTGGCACTGATGATGTAACCCAGGAAGTGGGTTAAGGGACGGTGGAACTCGAACTTCGAGAGGTTTAGGAAGAGCTTGTGAGAACGGAGCACGTTCAGGACGGCAGTATCATGTGAGATTATTTTTGTTAGATTTTTTTTACAGTTTATAAAAGGATTGTAAACAGTCTCAATTTCAGTTAGAACTTTAATTTCCTCTGTAAAAGAAATTCTGTAGAAATACAGTTCAGAAATACTGAAAAACAGGCATTATATAATACACTCTAGACATTATGCTCATATAAAAATAATGCATCCAGGGTTTGTTCATTTTGCATAACTACATGAAAAAAAAAACCTGCATTTCTTATATTAACTAACATTAACATACATTTCTTTCTCAAAACACTTCATAACAATCTCTACATAAAATTACATAAAGATACAAGATATGCTTTAGAGCATGGCCCCCCTCCAGTGGACATCTCCCTCTATTTTCTCATGAAGGATTGTTATGGATGGGGGAGATCTGCCACCTCTCACGAGGCGTCAACGGCCGCAGTACACTGCTCCGGCCAGTCGGGTCCAGGAGGCCGGTCTGTTAGCACTGCCACGAGACGTGTTTCAGCGCACAGCCTCCCTCCAGCATTTTGCTCCCTGTCTTTTTGCCAGAAAGATCATTGCAGTTTGGAGAGATCCCCCACCTCTCAGGAGGTATCATTGGCTGCAGAGCACCGCTCCAGCCGCTCTGAGTGGGTGAGAGGCCTGCCCTGAGGGGTTATTTCCCCATAGGAACTTTCTGACAGCTTGGGAGGGACTGCCAGAGATCTCTTGGGGCTGCCAGAGATCTCTTGGTGGGTCTTGTGTACTGTAGAGAAGGGCTACACGATTCAGTTTGCGTCTTCTCCTCCCCGGTTTAACGGGATGTGTCTCACCCTGGTGGGACCCGAGCAGGCTCTGGTCCTGGAACAGACGGTGTGCACTTACCTGGGGAAGCGGGCCATCGAGGTGGTTCCCCCCATTGAATCGAGAGTCAGGCTACTACAGCCCGTACTTCACTGTTCCAAAGAAGGATGGCGGGTTGCGTCCCATTCTAGATCTTTGCTTCTTGAACCGTTCACTTATGAGGCTCAGGTTTAGGATGCTTTCTGAGGTCATGTCTCAGATCAGGTCCAAGGACTGGTTTGTCCCGATTGATATGAAGGACACATATTTCCACATAGCCATCCTTCCTGCACACAGGAGGTTCCTGAGGTTTGCTTTTGGGGGCGAAGTTTACCAAAATCGGGTCCTCTCGTTTGGCCTAGGACTCTCACCCCAAACCTTTACAAAATGCATGACCCCTCTACGGCTCCAGGGCATCCGCATTTTGAACTATATTGATGATTGTTTTTTATTGGCTCATTCAAATCACCAGGCATTTAGGCATAGAGATGTTGTTCTCGCCTACATGAAGGAACTGGGGTTCAGACTGAATGCCGGGAAGAGTGTACTTTCTCCAGCTCAGAGAACCACTTTTCTGGGCGTAGTGTGGGACTCGGCCAGGTTGCAGGCACAGTTGTCTCCCGGCAGGATCGAAATCACCCTCACTGCTCTCAGGTGGGTAAGAGAAGGCCAGCCACTCACTGTGAAGCAGTTCCAGAGGCTGCTGGGTCTCATGGTGGCGTCCAGTGTAATTCCATTCGGCCTCCTCCACATGAGGCCCATCCAGTGGTGGCCTCTATGGCCTGGTCCGCTGGAGTGTCACTCCATGACATTTGAGATGCTGTGGGCTGGTCCACCCCGCTGACTTTTGTTAGGTTCTATGACCTCGACCTCGGAGCCACTCTGGGCTCTTCTGTCCTGCGTGCAGGTGCCGAGGCCCTCACACATTAGTCAGGGTCTGGTCAGTGTGGCTTAATTGGACACTCGTTCCCAGAGCATTGCGACACAGTTCCCGAATGGGGAATGTCTACAGGTTACATATGTAACCCTAGTTCGCAGAGGGAACGAGACTATGCGTCCCCGTGCCACACTCCCTGCATCCCTGCGGTGCTTACCTTCTCTCTGTACAGAAGCCAGCGTTGCTACCACCACGCAGCCCTTTTGAAGATCCTGGTCGTTGCAACGTCGCCCACAGATGACGTTACAACTTGCCTATTGCCCAGATTTCACACGTGTTTCAGAGCGCAGACAACGCGGGGGCATTTCCAAAGCATTGAGAAGCAGCTTCTTGTTTCAGAGTACACGGAGTTCTTGATGGTAAAGCTGCCGGAAGGTCAGATTTTTGGAGAAAATCTGTCTCAAAGCTGTGTTTGAGCAACGATTGGTGTGTGTTCAGTACCTTTAATGATCCCCTAGCCGCACACATCTTCGGTGGAATGGACAATATAAGCCATAAACATTGAGTGGGGTAAACTTTCTTTGTCTCCATTTATGGCCCATTTGCATGTTTATGGCTGGTCTGGAAACCTGATGAAGTTTTACCCAAAGTGTATTAAAAACAGTATGGTACACTTCATAATCATATGCAGTATTGTTTAAGAAATTATGAGCAGATCATTTTGATACCAAGGTATCAGAGATACATTAATACCCCTGGATATGAGCTTTAAAGTGTAACTAATGCCAATACAGAGTTGTAACTGGGTTGATGTGATGAAGGGAGAAGAAATCCAACACATGCATATATCATACAGAGTTTGGAACACTTTATTATCGCCCTAATAAAGAAAATGTCATTAGGTGTGTATGTGCGGGGGTTTTTGAGGCCACCGGCTTGCTCATCAGAGACAAACATACACTTATAAAGAACATCTTATTCATTCTTTATCACCACATTATCTGTGTCAATCTGCTTTGAGACAATGTTCATTGTTTAAAGCGCTATACAAATAATAAAATGAATTGAATTGAATTTGAGCATGGGTTATCTGCTAAAACCCAGATGTACTGGTGCCTGGTGCTTGGTGTGAAATGCCTTCCCATTGGAATATCTTTAAAGTTAGGTGGGGAGACCAGAGATATCTGTTTAGCAGATCTTGCAGCAGACGCTACAACTCACAGAGCAGGTCCACTGAGTGCTGAAGGAATACATTTTTATAAAAATCACCTAACCTCTGTTGTTCAAGGTGGTATCAAAAAGTTTAGAAACTAGTTTTGTAACACGCCAACAGATGTGAGCACAAGGCTGCACGCACAGTCACAGGGAGCACCGACTTTCATAAGTCAGAGTGCCATAAGTCAGTGTGCCATAAGTTCTGCATATATCGGGAGCTGTGCAGCCGGTGCTATTATGACCAAGCATGTTACCACATCTGTGATTTCAGAAAGGGTGGCCAGATTTGTGGAGGTCAAAAAAACTGGATGCTACTGGACAATGCACTTTGTCATCGAGCTCTCCTCACATGTGAGTTTCTCTGCGGTAACAACATGTACTCAATTCCACAACCACCCTACTCTCCAGATATGGCTCCTCCAGTCTTAGCCCTCCTCCTGAAGATAAAGATCCAGCTCAGTAATAGTGTGTAAACATCGATAAATAAAGTACTTTCTTGTAAACAGAGCTAGTCTCTAAACATTTTGATTCCACCTTATGTTACTCAATACAGAGGACCAAACTGCCTCTGGAAGCAACATCTGCAAGAACTGTGTGTCAGAGGTTCATGAATGTACACAAGAAATGAAATGAAGCAGAAATATGTTACGTTTGTAAATTTGTTGTACTCACAGTATGAAAATAACAACAGTGTATTAAACAGTTCCCTACAGGTATGTTTAGTCTCTAATATAAACTGTTTTTTCTTTGTAGAGTTGCAGAGACAGAGAGTTGAAGACGGTAATTAAACGTGTTCATCATTTTGTATTTTTGTTTATTTGTGAGCTGTGACTAAAGAAAATACACACTGTTTGGGACAATTGCTCATATCTCTCTGAACTTCACAATTTTACATTAATACTAAAACACCTTATATGTGTTTAAAGCGCACAGCCTCATATTACTTACAATAATGGGAATTTCTATTCCTGTGAAATATTTCTATGAGTTACCTTTTATAAGCTATCAGACATCTCAATACACAGACACTGGACAAATATAATATCTGACCACTTTTCACCAGACTAGAACTGTGTCCTTGTTGGTGCTGCACTGTTCTTTCCTATGTGCATCTTTATATGGTCTTAGTTAGTATTTCTCTTGTAGTTCTGTGTCTGTAGTATTAGGTAGCATATGTACTGTATCTAGCTAGCAGTTATACAGCTGTTAGATCCATCTACATCTACATCTGCCTCTTTCAACCAAACCACCTGCATGTCTTCCCTCACCACATCCATAAACCTCCTCTTTGGCCTTCCTCTTTTCCTCCTTCCTGGTGGCTCCAGGCTCAGCATTCTCCTACCGATATATGCCATGTCCCTCCTCTGCACATGTCCAAACCATCTCAATCGCGCCTTCCTCACTGTTTAGGACAATACACATGTTCTTTTATCTGTCTCTAAACTCCACAATTTTACATTTATACTAAAACACTTTACAAGTGCACAGCCTCATATTATAATAATGGGTATTTCTATTCCTGTGATAGATGTTTCTATTAGTTTCCTTACCTTAGCTATCAGACACATCAACTGTGTCCTTGTTGGTGCTGCACTGTTCTTTCCTGTGTGTATCTTTATATGGTCTAAGTTAGTATTTCTCTTGTAGTTCTGTGTCAGTAGTATTAGGTAGCATTTGTATGTACTGTATCTAATTAGCAGTTCTACAGCTGTTAGTTCCAGTTCTTTCATAAAATTTTTAGAAGACTCACTTGTCTGTGTTTGGTACATAAATTACATCGCTAGTTTGTTACACTGGAACTGTTACTACTTACTTACTATCAATAAGTCTGCACATTACCATGGAGACACGCTTTGCTTGTTCCAGCTGTGGTATCTTTATAAACTATTGAAAATGCAAATATGAACAAAATATTGGTTTAAAAGGAAAATATAAAGCTAACATAACCAAAACATTTTTATGTTTTACCATCAGAGCTTAAAAAGGAGAAGAGATACGCAGGTGAGGATACATTTTTGTGCTTTAAAATAATACTGAATATTTAAGTCGACTCATCAAAAAATATCACTTTAATAAAATATCGATAATAAAGATAACTGTGAGCTTGTTAGACTGTACAGTATCCTGTAGTACTGTAGCTTTGACCCCATTATAATAACATTATTGAAAGAACACAGATAACGTTTTATCTCTAATTTTCTAGATTAAAGTTTTCAGAATGACAGTAAATACGCAATAAAATGCTGATATTAATAATCATCTTTACATATGACATTAGCTCTTAAATACCCTACATGTCCAAAACTATATGGACACTCCTCCCTAATGACTAAGTTC
The DNA here is from genome assembly GCA_039877035.1 of Silurus lanzhouensis. Lineage (NCBI taxonomy): Eukaryota > Metazoa > Chordata > Actinopteri > Siluriformes > Siluridae > Silurus > Silurus lanzhouensis. The sequence goes on from JBCEWE010000142.1 coordinate 862,227, forward strand.
AGGTGTTTCAGCAGCACTAATTACTAACAGGCTGATAATATTACACATCTGTACAATCTCCATCTATAAACACTGCAGTAGGACACATCATAAAGAGCTCTGTGATGCATGGCTTTGTCATAGTGTGTTATCTTTGCCCCATGCCAGATTTTTAAATATCTTCCATGATGGTATTGCCTCAGTCCACTGTAAAGACACATTAACCTTAGTGTGCACAAATGTGGCTTAAACTCATAACAGTTATTTCATTTTATCCTGTGATATATGACTAAAACAGTTAGCTAATTCTGCTAATAGCTAATAGAAATACATGCCAGACAATATATATTTATATAAATTAAATAATTAATTAAAAAAAAAAAAAAAAAGTACTGTAGTAGATTGTGTGTTCTAGGCTACAAGTACAAAAGCTCATGCACAAACTGATATACCATGTAAACTGAGCCACTGATTGTTGAAGAATATAGTGTTTAAAAATCACCAGGCCTCTGTTATATTACTCACTACAGAGGTCCAAACTGCTGAAGCAACATCAGCATAAAAACTGTGCATCAAAAGTTCATGAATGTACACAATGTACACAAGGCTAAAATTACTGTATTTAATACCACCTCCACATTAAAGCTAAAGTTTTTGGAATGCAATATTCAATAAATCATATAGAGTTGTGTGCGTTTTCACATACTTTTGAAAATATACAGTACATAAAATTATATACATGAAATCATACTTGTGTTAAACATTACAAGTTTCTATATATAATAAAGTAGAAATATAAAATGTAATTTGTACATTTGTTTGTTTTACTCACAATGAAAATAACAAAATACGTTTCCTTTATATTCATTTAGTTTTAATATAAACTGTTTTCTCTTTTTAGAGCTGCAGAGACAGAGAGTGGAAGATGGTAATTACATCTGAGTTCAGGATTGTTGGGGGGGGGGGGGGGGGGGGGTCAGTTATTTGATTTATTTTTGGTTCTTTTTTCGTACTTTGGGTGTGTGCTGTATTTATTTTTGTAATAATGTTTCTTGTGTTTCTTAAATGTAATTATATTTGTTAAATATGTGAAAAATGTTGCTTCACAGAGTTTATAAAGAAGAAGAAGTTTGCAGGTGAGAACATTTTTTATTTCTACTATACAAGGCTCCAACAAAAAATCAACTAAAGGAGCCATTGGCGCCTATGAGAAAAACAACATGTGCCAAATTATATCTTTAAGTGCTACACAAGTCTACTTGACTTTCAGTCATCCAGCTATGTACATCTGCCGTCTTTTTACAGCATGGCCTGGGGAATGGAGTGATCTTGTAGGCGGTGTTGAATTTAATTTTTATCTCTTTCGGCACGCACTCTGTGTGCACGAGACACTGCGAGTACTAACTGTGTTTTCTGTGGCACGCTTTTCACCATTATGTGATCACGAGCATTTTCATGCTTTTGACTATCGGTGTGTTTTCTTACTGTCTCTTTTTAAATTATTTGTTCCGGTAATGAAATCAGTTTCCCTCACGATTTCTCTGCCTGCTTTAGAGCAGAAGTCGGAAAACGTGTTCTGCATCTTATGATCATACCTCAACCATAAAAACTCTTGAATCCAAGAAGTTTTTCAAAATGTCTTTTGGCACTTTCATTTATGTTTTTACTGACTGACATAGAAAGATGGTCCTCAGTGTCTCTGTCGTTCTGCCTCTCTCCAACACTGGCACATCTGCAGCCTGCTGTTTTACTACAGGTGGTGTCCTCAGAGGAAGGGTTGTTCAGAGACAGAGACTGTTTGAAAAAGTCTGACATTTTTAGTTTCGACATGTTTTTTCTGAAGCGGAAAGGTGAGTTTTGCTTTAACTGTGCCGTATTTTGGCACTTTAACTCAAGCGTAGGCGGCGCCTGGGTCTCCATTTATTACGTCAACAAATGATGTGACAGTCAATTCCTCACAGAACACACACATAAAAAGTCATAACATGTCATAATAAGTACATGGTCGCAAATGGTGGCGATCTACGCAAAAATATTAACCACAAATTAACTTTTAGTCGCACTCTGGAGCCCTGATATATATATATATATAGAGAGAGAGAGAGAGAGAGTCAAAAGTGTGTGTAAGACAGTGAAAGAAACGTAAAATTTTGAAGAAATAATAGACTGGTAAGAAAGACAGGATGTAAGGAGACTAGAAAGTAAAACACTGCATATCTCTGTAATTGTATATGAGCTGGTGTAAACATGTAAAACCACAACACAAAAGCTGGGACGATGTATAAAATCTACATAATTAAAATGTATGTTATATTTAATTCACAATTACCAAAACAAGCCTGCGTCACACTTTTACATTTGTTAATCAGTTATGAGGCAAACGATTTCAAATAACTGAACTCAAAGTTCATAACAAAATGTTCAGATCAGTAAAACTCTTTCCAGTATAGTGTCATTCAACACTTTAGTTCCAGTTCACTATGAGCTCAAGTGCTTTCAATCCTCACTGAGGAACAGGGAATGGCATCATATCTTTATAAGCAACAGGGAAAAATACCAGTCAGATGAAATGAGACAAAACGAGGAGAGAGGAGACAAGAAGAGATGAAGCATGTTGTGATGCTACCAATGATGAGTACAGGAGATTTAGAGACCCACACTGTGATGAAACACTGAGATGTTGTGTGAATAAATAATCCAGCAGTCTTGCAAAAAAAAAAAACCTAATGATCCTTTTTCCAAAGAAATGAGCAGACGTGCACCTGCACAAAAAGTGAAATCTCTGTGTATAAATGCGAACAACAAAATCAGAGTAGCTGAAATCCTTCAAAATCTACTGAAATGTTCAAAAGCACAAAATCTTCCATATAATCGAAACTAACAGCACTGAACTTGACTGAATGTCACTTCCATGTTATCAAAAGTCTCTATTGACTTAACCGGAAAGATACAGTTATTACTAATCAACTCCACAATCTGTAAAAACTCTGCAGACCAAAAAAGAAAAAATGTAGAAAAAAGTTGAATAACTGCAATTGGGTGAGAAATGAAACTGCTCTGAGACACTTCCAGTTTTATCATCTTTTTGGTTTCCACCTGTTTCTATCACCAGACACCATTTTTCCTGATGCCCCTGAACACAAACTGTGTCTCCAGAGTTCCAGCACAACAGATGAACCAAAATCACCATCCAACAACAAAAAGACACTCATTAAGCGTGTTCTCGACCTTATTATACTCCAATTTACACCCAAACTCGTTATTGTTAGAAAATAAAGTAAAAAACAACAACAGTCTCTGTGCTACACTCACATGCATGTCTTTACTCTGCACCAAAATCTAATCACCTTCCCAAAATAAAAGTCCCTCAGCTAAATGCATGTGTACTGATCGTAGTTATGCAGTGTGGATTTGATTATCTGCACTGTTTAACCACAAACACTTCCACATTTTATTCATTCATTTAATTACTAGACAAGACAACAGTCAACAATGTGACATGTAACTACACAAACAAGAAATTATTTATTAAAAATATTCAGTATTTTAATATTTAAAGCACACAGAGAGAATTATTTTTTATTGAACTGCAACCATAACCACCACCTAATTGTTTCACAATAAAAGTCCTGATGCGTAATGAAATCAAACTACTGACAAAAATATTATGAATAAAATCATAATAATAAGTATATTATAATAAAACAATTAATGCTGTAACAACATATATCTGCTACACATGTGAAAATATATCCATTGCACAGAAACCACGCTCCATAAACAGTGCAGTAAAACTCTTACAGAGACGAGTTACTTCACACATGAGATGAAAACAAAGGGGTATTTACACACACACACACACACACACACACACACACACACACACACACTAATCAATCTGGAAGTAGGAACAGCTGTGAAAATGTACAGAAAAGACAGAAGTGGAGACACACAGGACATGAGCACTGCACTGCAAAAGTCCCATTTCAGAAAGAAAATAGTTTCTATTTCTCATCTCTGACAGTCTCCTACAATAAACTCTACACCTTTTTCTCTTTTTACTAAAAACTTTCATTATTGAATCTTCTACAAATCCTCTTATAAATATTAATGAATTTGTTCCACTGGATGATGATTTAATGTTTTTTACCTGCAAACTCACATCACACACTGTGTGTTTCTCTCAGTGGATGTGATTCTGGATCCTGATTCTGCAAATCCATATCTCATCCTGTCTGCTGATGGAAAACATGTGACATGTGGAGACGAGTGGCAGAATCTCCCTGATACACCACAGAGATTTACTAAGTATGTTAATGTTCTGGGGAAGCAGAGTTTCTCCTCAGGGAGATTTTATTATGAGGTGCAGGTCAGAGGGAAAACTAAGTGGGATTTAGGAGTTGTGAGAGAAAACATTAACAGGAAGGGGGAGATTACACTGAGACCTCAGTATGGATTCTGGATTGTTTGGCTGAGGAATGAGAATCAGTATAAAGCTCTTGCTGGTCCCTCTGTCCCCCTCACACTGAGAGAGAAGGTGGAGAAGGTGGGAGTGTTTGTGGATTATGAGGAGGGTCTGGTCTCCTTTTATGATGTGAACTCCAGATCTCATATCTACTCTTTCACTGGTCAGACTTTCACTGAGAAACTCTATCCATACTTCAGTCCTTGTTTAAATGATGGAGGTAAAAATTCAGCACCACTGATCATCACTCCTGTATTTAATACTGAATAAATTTTCACCTCACAGTTTTAATCATCTATTAAATGTGGAGAATAAAAATATTTTGTATTTTTTAGAAATACATATTCTATTTTAAAGTTATGTACAGTTTGTTTTATTTTTTTTCCATAAACATATAATTGTAATCCCACAGTCTGTATTTTTCATGTTATTATTGTGTAAATTTGTGATTACAAACCAAATATTAATAAAGATTATTTTCAGTTCAGTAAAATAGTTGTTTGGATGCGTCTCTCTCACTGCTGCGGCCCGGTTTCAATCCCCTGTCAGGGAACCAACCCCAGCCATTAGAGTTGCACAAGCCTTAGCGCCGGTCCCAAGCCCGGATAAATGGGGAGGGTTGCGTTAGGAAGGACATCCAGCGTAAAAACGTGCCAAATCAAACATGCAGATGATCCGCTGTGGCGCCCCCTAACGGGAGAAGCCGAAAGAATTTTCAGTTCAGTAAAAGGGGAGACATTTAATAGCAGGAGACACAAAACGGTACAACTCGCTCTAGGCTCGATTAGTTTTGCCTGTTCCTGAGTAACTGAGATAAAAGTTTTTTCATTTTACTGAAATATTTTCCACATTTTACTTCCACAGTTAAACCCAAAGTTAAAATCAGGATGTACATGAAATAAATTTCAATGAAAAGCTTGTATTATTATTACAGAATTAATCCTGAACAGCACTCAGTATAATTATAAAGAGTAAAGTGTAAATGATTCTGGGTGAATTTTCTCTTTAATAAATGAGGGAGTGTTTTAGGTTTATATTTTAACTTCACTTCATTACAACATGCAGCTCAATGAGTCTCCTTAAAGACATCATTTCCCAGCATGCATCTGTAGGAAGGGGCGTGACTTATCAACAGATAAACCTCAGTTCTCTCTTTTTTTTTTTTAAAGACAAAAAAAGTGTACATTCATATTATAATGAAATATCGTAAATATGATACTGAACTTTTTAAAATAATAAATAAAAGAAGGGAATACATACATGGTTACATTAAAAAGGAGGAATTTAGATCTTTGAGTTTATTCAAAGTTCTTATTGTTTTCTGGCTTGAAAATTCTTGTAAAGATTCAAAATAAATTTCTAATTCAGCCTTTACTTAAGAGAAATTTAACCTTTTTTTTTTTGACCATTTATATTTGTGCCTAATATTATTAACAAATTTAGCATAAAAATGTGACTCATTCTTATTTTTTTATAATAATATCTTTTTTCCTTATCTTAATTTTAGAAAGTCAACATAGTAAATAAACATTCAACCGCAACCCCCAAAAAAACTAACATACATACATTTAAAAAAAAAAAAAAAAGATGTATAGCAGTCTCAGCCTCCATTCCACAAAACACACAGAATTCAGGAAGATCAGTTGTGTATTTCTTTAGGAACTGGTTAGTTGGATAAATTCTATGTATAATTTAAAAGCATATTTCACTCACTTTATTAGTGACACAATATTTGTTATTATAAGTCCAAATCAATTTCCAGTTGATATTCACAAAATTATTATTCCAGAAATATTTATAACGAAATGTTGCGAGACAATTAATCAACGGTCTAAAAAATATATTATTACACGTTCTTTCTGAAATATTAATATTGATGTCAGCGTCTGGACATTTTTTGGGTTCGTTTTGGCTTCCGCCACCAGATGCCGCCACTGAGCCCTTATCCCCTACTCCAGAGCCCCTAACTGTTTAATATCTCCCACCTGCTCCTTGTTAGTGTTGTCTATTTGAGTTGCCCCTTTTGCCTTGGTTTTTTTTTTGGTTCATTATAGTCTTCATTATTTTGGTTGTGGTAGGTTCGTATTGTTGTTTGCTTTTGAATCTGGATATGTGTGGGTTTGTTTTCTTTGGTGAGTGTCTTTCTATTTTGACAAAGTAGAAATCAAATTTCTTGAGTTTTCTCCAGTCTCCTGTCTTCCTGAGTCTCCTGGCTTCTTCCATTAGTGGTCGCCACAGCGAATCATCTGCATGTTGGTTTGGCACATGTTTTTACGCTGGATGCCCTTCCTAACGCAACCCTCCCCATTTATACTGGCTTGGGACTGGCACTAAGGCTTGTGCAACCCTAATGGCTGGGGTTGGTTCCCTGACCAGGGATCGAACCCGGGCCACAGTGGTGAGAGCACTGCATCCTAACCACTAGACCACCAGGGAACCCACAGGAGGTGCCCAGCTTCTTCTGTCTTTCCCTATTCTTCCGTCGTCCCAAATCTCCCGGGACCTCCTGTTTTCCTGAGTTTCTTTGTCCTGTTTTGTCATTACTTATTTGTATAGTCTTGTTTTGATTTGGTAAACCCACTCTGCACGTGTTGTATTTTTGGTTCACTTTTCTCGAGCTGTTTTTGGTCCTATTGTGTCTGATTATTTTTTTTTTTCTCCAAATTCAGCAAAATTAAGTGTTTTTTTCTCTCTCTCTCTCTCTCTCTCTCTCTCTCTCTCTCTCTCTCCTAAAATTAAAATACTCTCCATCTTCCTGAATCATGAACTAAATTTATTTTATGATTTTCCCCTGAAAGGTGCCCTTTTAATATGGCAACTCCAGCAGACATACTATTTCCATAAGCCATCTAGATATTTTCTCCCTATTGATTTTTAGAAAAATACAATCGGATGTTAAAGCATGTTTTTTGTTTAAAACAAATTCTGCCTTCAGGGATTTACAAAGCGAAAAATGGTGTCTTTAATTTGTGGCCATAATTTACCACGTGTCTTTTTTTTAGTCAAGTCTTCTCCAAGCTATAACTTTTTAGTTTTGAGAAATTCCAAATTCTTTACGCATTTCCAACAATTCCATGATGGATTTACAGATGTCAATCATACGCTGATCAACATCTTCTTCCTCCTGTTCTGGCAGACCATACAACCTGAGATTCCATCTGCTATGATAGTGCTCCATTTCATTCAGTCTGTCTATTACAGCTTCCATAAAACCCTCTAGCAAATCTCTTTTCTGTGCTAAATAGAAGAATCTTATGTCTTTTTTATCTTTGTCTTTTGTCTGTCATTCCTAAAATGAAACTCTAACTCAGCGGTCCCTGTAGCAGCCCTTGGTGTTGATAAATGAACAGAGTCTCTATACGGGTGTAGATAATTTATTGTGACATGTCTTCAGTTCACGAGTCGTACTCTTCACCATGAACTAACATCACCACCATGAAACTTAAATTAAGAAAGAAAAATACACAATCAAAATGTAAACAAATAACATACACTCATTAAAAATCATAAACTTAACAGAGTGATAAGCTATCATAGCCAGATTCACAGTAAAACAAAAACATACCTCGCAACGCTTTACCAAGGGTGCAAAACATTGCAAACTCTGCTGAACTCTGACAGTTCAGTACTGGTGTTAAAAAAATGGCATCCACGCTACTGATCAGAACACATGCAGAGACAAAAACCAACAGCTAACCAAAAAGACATGCTGTGAACACACACACACACACACACACACAACCCTGAAACGTGAACAACGGTTCGAACAAATGAAAACCCCAAGGCCACTTAGAGTCCCCAACCTTTTTTGCACCACAGACCAATTTAATGGCAGACAATATTTTCACGGACCGGCCTTTAAGGTGTGGTGGATAAATACAAGATAAAATGATACGACCGTCATAAAAACTGCTTTTTTCTAAATATAATAATAAACATGAATTCACTGTGTTGTTTTTTGTTCATTTTGTTTGCTTGGGGGTTTAAATTTAGTGGTAATGTATTGTGTAAGTGGCCGTAGCAGCCCCTTTAAGAAGGTAGTGGATGGAGGTAAGAAATGTGACCGAGGCATCTTAACATGCATCAAGAGTGAGTCATAGACAGATGTGGGAATCCAGTAATTTTTCAAAATAAAACATCGCACTGCTCTAACTGAGAGTTCATGCTAAAAAAAGGACCGAAACTGTCCTAATTGAAGCCAACAATAAAGGAATTATTTCTCTGTTTGTGCAATGATCAAATTTAATATTAAGGTGAGAAAATCATTTTCTTTTTTCTAGCCTTAAATACCACCAACCATCTTGGCCGCCATCTTGAATCAGCTCATGCATGTGCAGCTGAACCACTTGTTTTTGGATTAGATGAAATCTATTCTGGGACAGGAAGTTGTCTTTACTGTACAGTTGGGGTGATATAATATCCTAAACACTGCCAGGGAAAGCAGATCTTGTAGTTACAAGCAAAAATACCTACAAGCCAGATAATACATACTTTTAAAACAGGTATTTCTAAATGTTTAATATTTATTGCTCTTTGTCTTTATATGTCTTACATGTTTACATGTTTATACATGTTTATCTGCTGTCCCGCAGAAGGACCATCATCAGAAAACGCAAAGGCAGGGCAGCATGTCGAGAAGCAGCCAACCTTCATTTGTATTGGGTTCTATTGCCTGTGAGTCACCTCTATGTTGTGATTTGCTACTTTCTACTCCAATCCTCATACAATCCATTGTGATCACCTTCAGAGGACAAACAGAACTAGGGAGGATTAAATGCAGTCGATAGTAGACAGTGGCCTGTTGTCCAAAACACAACAAGATGAAAGTTTGCAGCTCAAAATCAAAAGTATTACTGGTGCTGTTGATTGTGTGTTTCCTATTTTTTTGACATAAGCAATCCTCTGTCAGTGATGTGAATAAACGGGTCAGAGATGTTGCAGAGACAGAAGTGTCAGCAATCGCATCAACTAACAATCAGGATTGGACCGATTACTTGTGGAGCCAAAAGAGGGTGCCAAAAGATCTTCCAGAGGATTTGGCAACAACAGAGAACCAAATCCCTTCTAATTTGAACCCTGTGAGTTCAACTGTCCTTGTTGCCCCTGGACCACTCCACCAGCTTTAGGGGAAAGGGTGCTAATTACACAGCCTGGGACAGTATATGATGTATCCTCAGTTACTCAAGGTTAATTAAAAAAATTATAATTATTGTATTTTTTATGTATTATTTTCCACATTGTTTTCCATATTATTTTCCACATTCCACATAAAGTGTGACTGCACACTCACACTTTTTTTAACTGATCTGTCATATACACTGTATATTGTGTTCTTATTTAATCTGTATAGTCTTGTCTATCAGCTAAATGTAATAGTGCTGTTATTTATGTCTGTACTTTTGAGAGTCACCAATAGCAGGAACCAAATTCCCCGTGTGTCATATTTATGAGCAGGTGCAGTGGTGTGTAATCTGCATTGTGTTGAAAACAGACTCTCAGAACACCAAAATCTTTAATATCATCTCCCTACACATTAAGCTTAGTGAAGTGAAAATGAAATCCAGTTTGAGAACTTTAAACTGTGTCCTGAACAAGCCATCAAAAATTAACCTAACAGAAGGTCCAGAAGGTTGTTTTCAGAAGGTCCTGAAACTTTATGAAAAATGTACCAGTTCAACTGGAATTTGGAGTTACTGCATTTATGTTTGTGTTGTGTTGATCAGGGTTTCTTTTGGACGTTTTGTGGTTTTGGAGGGTCTTAAGATTATTTAAAAATTTGTTCATTTACAGCTTCAACTAAAATGAATCACCTCTGACACACATTCTTAGCATGCTTTCTTTAAAAAAAAAAACACCACTACTAGTTTCACATTTAAAAACAGGTTACACAGTTTTATGATTAAAGATAAACTACACTGAAACTGCGCTCTTTTTGACAGAGTATTTATTGTCCTCTTATTCAGAATATATAATCCTAACATATTTGGATATTAAGTGAGTAATTGGTTAATATTAAAATAGAATAGTATTAATCTTGTGAAACCATCTGAAGCAATAATAATACAATTCTTTTGTCTTTCAGGGATGTTTTTATATGTGACTTTCCTGGTTCTCTACAGCTTTATGGCATCAAAATCAGGTATGAAAAACAAACTACTACTTTTACATTTGGTTCTCTTGTTTCTCTTGTTATGATCAGTAGAGGAAACCCGAAAAATTACATATATTTTTAAGACACTATATATATATATATATTATATATATATATATATATATATATATATATATATATATATATATATATATATATATTATATATATATATATATATATATATATATATATATATATATATATATATATGTGTATATATATATATTTTTTTTTTTTTTTACTTTTATTATTTGAGAGCTGCTTGAAATGAAAGGTTTGTGATGTTGAGATAAATAAATACATAAAAAATGGAAGTAAAGGATTTTTGCATTTTGTTATGACTTTATGTTTTGATATTCTCAAATGAAAGTACTTTGTAACTGAAGCCTAGCCAGACTCCCCATATTCAGGAATAGTCAGGCAGGTGAACTTAGATGTGCTGTATTTGGTCATTATTAATGTTTTTAAAGATCCTTATGTAATGGAATTGAGTGACCACTTGCTCCCAGTATGTATATTCCACCCCAAAATATAAAATTTTTTTTTTTTTTGTTCTCAAAAACACAGAGCAGCTGAAGGTTTTTGGTCCAGATGGTCCTCTCGTTGCTGTAGCTGGTGAAGATCTGGTTCTGCCCTGTTTTATCAAACCCATTACCAGTGCTGTGGACATGACAGTGGAGTGGATAAGACTTGAGAGAGGGGAGTCATTAGTGCATCTCTATGAGGATCAGAAGGACAAAAATGAAATGCAGGATCAGATATACAAAGAAAGAACATCACTGTTTAAAGACGAGCTACAGAAAGGCAACACTTCACTCAAACTCTCAACTCTCCGAGTCTCTGATGAAGGAATTTATAAGTGTCAAGTTGAGAACAAATCCTGGTATGGTGATGTTACTGTTCATGTCACAGTTGAGGGTAAGGACCAATTCTTCATTGAAGTTTTATGCAGTTTAACTATTTATTTATTTTTGTGAGTTTATTTATGGAAGTGTACATGTTAACTGATTAATTCAGGCCTGTTAAATAACACAGCAAGAGCTATTTAGACTTTCCCATTAAGGCTTTATTTTTATTTTATTATTAATTATATTTACAATTTATTATAGAAAAGTGTCCTACTTTTAAGATGTGGGTGGGGCTTCTCTCTTGCTTTGATAATGACAACTGCCTGCCCTGCTGCTCGGAGATGCTTGCACACAAAAATCCCAAGTAACAACTGTATTTTTATATTTTGGTATAAAAGCTTGGTAATGCTGGGAAAACATTACTTTTTCCATGGCTATAGTTCTGGGAAGGCCCCCTCTGATCACAATGGAGAGTTATGATAACTCAGGAGGGATTATTCTAGTGTGTGAATCCGGAGGCTGGAAACCTGAACCTGAGGTTCTGTGGCTGGACAGAGAAGGAGTCACTCTGCCTGCTGAAGACACACAGATACACAGAGATGCTGAGGGATTCAGTGTGAAACGCCGCATCACTGTTTATGATTATAGCAACACCAACAGATTCTACTGCAAACTTATGCAAAAACATCACATGATGGAGACAGAGATTATTATTAATAGTAAGTGTCAATTATTTAAAAAATCTCTTTAGACTGATTTAGACTGCAAAATACTTCTGTAACCATTACATGTGCACTCGTTAAAGATTAGACATGAAAATGGCCATTACATTTATCATACAAAGTAGTAGTAATTTTGCTACATACTGACTGTAACAGTATTTTTTTTTCTTTATAGTTATCAAGTATTTGCACAGTTTGTTTTAACATATGGAACAATGCATTCTTGGTTTTATTTTAGGAAAAGTCTTTAATGCTTGGAAGTGGGCTGTGGTCATTTCTGTTCCAGCATGTCTTCTTGCTGTTTTACTGATAGCAAATTGTATAGCAGTAATGATTTTCTGCCACAAGAAAGGTGAGAATTATATATATATTTTTTTTCTGTAACATCTGTAATTACAGTTATACTGCAGTTTATTTAATAGCTGTAGTCCACAAACAGTGATTCCTGCAATTTTATGGTTCCAGGAAATGGAAGCACTGTTTATCATCTCATTATCAGGATTAGGTGTCTAAGAGCTCAGAAAGCATTATATAAGGCAACAAGTTCTCCAGGATTAAGATAAAGAACCTGTGCTTTATTCAGTAATTCACATTAGTCCAGTTGGCAGTGTTCTATGTGAAGAGGACTATTTAATTTAGTCCTACATCAAACTCTAATCTCTGTCTCTTCCTGTGTTCACTTCCATTACCACAAGCTCTTACTGATAAAGTGAAAGAATAATTCTTTAAAGTATTGTAACAGTATCAAGTTGCACCATGAACATCAGAACATTATTACAATATACAGGATTATAGTATTTTGTATGAGGTTCACTTTATGAAGAAAGCAAAACTATTTGCACCTCTAGGTAGGTTTATTTAGAAAAATATTGCTATCAATGTTGTTTAACTTCTACAAAAACATTACATAAAACAGTTCAGTTTGTCTGAAGTTCCTCCTCGGCCTAAATCTGCTGATTTTAAAACACTTTTCTATGATGATTTTTTTTGAACAGGCTGATTTGCTAAATAATTTTATAATTTATAATTTGTGTAGAATAAAAAAATTATTCATTTATGCCAAATAGATGAATGAGCTACGGCTTTACTTCAGTTTAATCAGAGACTATGACAGGTGAGGGAGTGTGTTTGGTTATTAAAGGACTGGGAGCAACAAAGCTTTGTCGATTAAAGTACAATTACAGCTTTTTTATGTAAATGTCAATATTAAATCCATGATATGGCATCAATCTCAAATTATACAATATTTGCAACAACAGATGTGTTCAACTAAACACTGCTAACTGAGAGGAAATGTGAATTGTAATAGGATGATGGGTATGGTCATATCACAGCTGAAACCAGCACTGGTGTGATATTAACACATACACACACACACACACACACACACACACACACACACACACACACATATATATATATATATATATATATATATATATATATATATATATATATATATATATATATATATATATATATATATATATTACACAAAATTTCCACCAGATGTAGCCATCAAGCCAAATATTAAATTCATTCAAAGAAATCAGAACAAATCAGCTACAATTAATGGTACCAAATTATTTTAATAAATTTTTTTCAAATTATTAAGAAAAAATAATCATCAGTGTTAAATTATGTCCAAGGCTCTAATATAAGTCTTTTTTATCTTTTCAGAGCTGAAAACCCAGAGAAAGAAAGACGGTAATTAGAGATGAGCTTGAGAACCTTTGAGGACTTTAACCAAATTTTCGTGTGAAGAGCTATAAGTAGAGAAATTACACACAAAACCACATATTTATTAAGAGGGTTAGATTATTAGATTTTTGTATATTTGTAAATAAAAATATTTTTTTACAGTTTTTAGTATATTTTGTGTGTGTGTGTGTGTGTGTGTGTGTGTGTGTGTGTGTGTGTGTGTGTGTGTGGGTGTGTGGGTGTGTGTGTGTCAGACAGTTGTCTAACACCGATGTTCCTGTGGAAAAGCTACCTAAAGTGTCAAGCACTGAAACTAACAAAGTATCCGGCTAGGAGGTGATTAACACTGGGTGCACTGAGAGCACTGGACAGGCTGAAATCAGTGCTCACGACAGTAACACAAGAGATGTAATGGTTAACACACAGGAAATCCCTGTCACCTCCAAAATCCCCATAAAAAGAAAAAAAAGGGAAAGAAAGCCATTGAAAGTGAAAGTAACACAGAAAGTGATGTGGTTGTGCCTGAGTCCAGTGTTCCCAACCCTGCTGTAAGGAACATTCTTACTAAAGAATATAATGTCACCAAAATTAAACACTTCCTAAAGGTCAGAAAAAAACATAAGACTGGTTAACATCAGTGATCACTTCCTCGATTTAAAGCTATTTGAAGCCATAAAATGGTTCATGTCTGAAGTTTATCGACTATAGAATATATGTAACTCACTAACTTGTGTGATGATAGCAGTGAAACGGTCTAGTTTTCTCAGTCCTCAGTATCTGCACACTATGCTGCTGTTAATAACCTTCTTCTGGTTTGTCATGGAGGACATACACATAGCATCTCTAAATGTTAATGGGGTGAGAGATAGCAGGAAGAGAGCAGAGACATTTGAAATGGTGAGGCAGAAGAAGATAGACATGTTGTTTTACTAGAGACCACAGTGATAGTAGCAATCTTACTGACTGGACACGGCCTGGTCTTTCCTGCCTGTGCCACAACACCTCCACTAGTGGAGGCATGGCAATTTTTTTTCTTTAAGAATTTTACACCAGTCACATACAATACAAAGGAGATTGTGAAGGGTAGACTGTTAAAAGTCAGGGCCCAGTTCGAGAAACACATTTTTATTTTTAGCTGTGTATATGCTTCAACCTCACCAATAGAAAGACTTGTTTTTTTAGATGATTTATGTACAGCCTTCAAGACATGTGATGATGAAGAACTTTTATTTGTTGGTGGGGATTTCAACTGCACCATAGACAACAGCGACCGCAACCATATTGAACCCCACATGCCTTCCCGTACACGTCTCATTCAGATGCTCCAAAAATATGGTTTAAGCGACACATGGCGGTCATTTTATGGCTCTCAGGTGACAATACACATGGGCACATGCCCGTAACAATTTTTTGTCACTCGCGAGGTTGGACCGGTTTTACGTTTTTAAACACCATTTAAACATTTTAAAGAGTTGTTTTATCAGCCCTGTTGGTCTCTCAGACCACATTTTGGTTTCCTGCATAGCTATTTTAAATTCTATTAAACCAAAAAGTGCATACTGGCACAGCTCTTTTACATGATAAATAGATATTTTTACCTTTTTTTTGGAAACATTTTAAAGTAGATAAAAAAAAAAAACTTCTTTGCAGCAGTGGTGGGAACTGGGCAAAGTACACACCAAACAGTTATGTCAACAGTACACTGCAAATGTCACAAGGGAGTTGGCTCTGTCAGTACATCAAGTAGAACATGAAATCACAGAACTCCACTCCCTTTTACAGCTGGCGGGAGAGCAGGACCATGTTCAGACCCTTACAGCTAACAAGAAAAAGCTATCTGACCTCCTAGGGTTGAAGATACAGGGGACGCTAATAAGGTCCAGAACACAGACCAAATGGATGCACCGTCGAAATTCTTTTTTAACCTTGAGAAAAAAAATGGCCAGAAACATTTTATCCACAACCTGTGATCTGAAGCTGGGGACATTTTATCCGTCCCGCCGAAATATGGAGGAGAGCAGTTAGTTTTTATGAAAAGCTTGACACCATCGAGCTCGTAGTGGACCAGGTCGCAGAGAGGTCTTCCTAGGAGGACTGCCTAAAGTCCCTGTACACCTAGGTGCAGCACTCAGTGGAGCGATAACTTAAACGGTACTGTGTACCTGGGAGGTCAATATCTGACAACATCTCGCTGGTTTGGGATCTTATGAGTGCCTCGAAATTATTCGGGCTGTAAATGGGTCTGATCTCCATAAACCAGAAGAAAGCATTCGACAGAGTCGAACATGATTAACATTTTTTACATCTCAAAGCTTTTGGTTTTAGCTCTGATTTTAAAAACAAAAGAGTTTTGTATTGTGACATTGAAAGTGTACTGAGCGTTAATGGTGGCTTATGTGCTCCTGTGTAAGACAAGGTTGCTCTCTGTCAGGAATGCTCTACGCCCTAGCCATTAAACTGTTTTTAAACAGGCTAAGAGGTAAGCTGAAAGTGTTTTCATTTCCTGGTTGTGCGACCACTCTCTGTGGTCATCTAGCGTGCCCAAACTCCCGGGGGGACTCCTTTGGTAAAAAGAAGGTTTTACATATCTGGGCGTTTACCCTGGAGAAGAGACCTTTGTGCACAAAAACTGGGAAGGGACAGTTTAGAAAATAAAAGGTCGGTTGGATAAATGGAAATGGCTGTTACCTAAGATGTCCTACAGGGGACGCATACTAATTATAAACAAAATGGCAGCGTCCTTCCTTTTGGTACAAAGTAACATGCATAGACCCACCTGTGACAATTTTATCAAGAATTCAGTCAATGTTTTAAGACTTTTACTGGGAAAAGTTACACTGGGTGCCCCAAAGTGTCTTAGTGCACCTACAGAGCAGAACTGCTGCTTTTCGTTTACAGTTTTTACAGAGGTTTTTAAGCGTTTCAATGTCTTTAAGTTGAAAATGTGTGACCAGTACTATTTTAAGATCTTTTGGAAATCTGGGACTTGACAAACCTTTGTTTTTATTGGACACTCGAAAACTGAACACTTTGGGACTACCTGTTTCTCATCACAATCTTTTTAAAGTGTGGAGACACTTTAAGACAGAGAAAGCCATGGGCACAAATTCTCTACACTGGCTACTTCAGGAGCCCCTCATCTATGGAGCTGTTTTATAAAGCCTGTGTTAAGGTCTTTAACAAGAGAAGTCTTAATGGTAGAGTGGGCACACCGTGGCGCTCTGTCGTCGGGCTGGGGGAGGAAGAGCGACCACAGTGGAGAACACTCTACAAGCCACCATTAGCAAAAAAAACTGGAGATATACAATGGAGAATCCTGCACAGAATCATTGCTGTTAATGCATTCATCTCAGTTCTGTGTCCAGAGTCAAGTCACGAGTGTCCCTTCTCTCTCCAAGAGAGACAATTCTTCATGCTTTTACTCAGTGTTCCAGACTAAAACCACTTTTTACCCTTTTTAGCGCTTTTAACAGATCCTTCTCGGTTCAAACTTTTATCCTGGGGGTAAAATACACTCGGAGAAGTCAAGTGGAATGTTAGTCTTTAAACTTTCAGTCAGGCAAAGATGGGCATTTACATCAGCCAGAAAAATACAATTGAACAAAGAGGCAGCATTGATGCAAAATTGGTGACAGCAGCAATGATGAAGTCCAGGATTCTAGTGGACTTTCACTTTTCCAAAAAGAAGGTAAACTTGATAATGTTTGAGAGAATCTGGTGCAATAAAAATGCGCTCTGCTCAGTTTTTAATGATGAACTGCATTTTGCACAGAACAAGTCTTAAAAACACCAAATATTTTATTTCTGCAATATCTAGATTGAACCTTTTATCAGTCGCTGTTGCATGCCCCAAACTTTGTGATAAAGGTCTTTTTTAAAAATCAAAATCAAATCTCTCTCTCTCTCTTTCTCTCTCTCTCTCTCTCTCTCTCTCTCTCTCTTTCACACACACATTTACCAAATGAATAATTAGTTTTGTTATGTGAAATTTGTCTGCTTGTTTCTCTTAGTGGATGTGACTCTGGATCCTGATACAGCAAATCCACATCTTCTCCTGTCTGCTGATGGAAAACAAGTGACACATGAAGACACACTGCAGAATCTCCCTGATACACCACAGAGGTTTAATGAATGTACTTGTGTTTTGGGAAAGCAGGGTTTCTCCTCAGGAAGATTTTATTATGAGGTGCAGGTGAGCGGGAAAACTGCATGGACATTAGGAGTGATAAGAGCTAATATTAACAAGAACAACAGGATTAAAGCGAATCCCCAGAATGGATTCTGGCTGGTGGAATTTAGGAATAACACTCAGTATAGGGCTCATGCTGATCCTAAAGTCCCCCTCACACTGAGAGAGAAGGTGGAGAAGGTGGGAGTGTTTGTGGATTATAAGGAGGGTCTGGTTTCCTTTTATGATGTGAACTCCAGATCTCATATCTACACTTTCCGTGGTCAGACTTTCACTGAGAAACTCTATCCATACTTCAGTCCTCATAATAATAATGGAGGTACAAATTCAGAGCCACTGACCATCACTGCTATTAATGAATAAATAGCTATTTTATGTTCTACCTCACTTATGATTTTTCTTTTTTTTTTCTTTTTTTTTGTAGAGCTGACTATAATGTTCAGATACATTTTGAAATAAGAATACAATATTAAAATACATTCTATTGTGTAGATTGTAAAATTAATTGAGCTTATATGAATATAAGAATATGCTTATTATCTCATTCCAACATTCTGTTAAAACATGCGTTAGTCCACTTATAGGTTTTTCAGTGTTTGTGAGCTGATTTCTGTAAAGCAAACAGACAAAAAGACAGTGCTGTGGCTCCATGTGGGAAATGTCTCAAAAAGTGTAAATATGACAATTTATCTTAGTTTACAGTTTCGGCTTCTTTATTTTTCACTTACCTTGACCCTGTTTCTTAGCGAATGCTTTAAATATATTTTAAAATGTATGAAAATGCTTTAGTGATTGGATGTGCCAAAATGTGTTTTTAAAATTAGCCTAGTTCGTCTGTTTTGTTTATTATGATGTAATTTACAGAAAATAAAGTAATGTGAAACTTTGAAGTCTGTATGTTACAAATTTTAATTAAATGTTGTTAAGACAGATTAGGCTACTGTTATTTTTAATACTGTATGTCATTTTATTGTAAAAACAATATCTCAGTGTATAATCATTTCTGTGTAAACTAGACTATCTCAGGGGCACAAGGCCACATTATTCTGTAAGTGAGTGTGAATAGCAGGACCAAAATGCATAAAACAATTAAACAATCTTGAATGAGATAATAAACAGGGACAAACAAGGCAGTGAGCAGGAAGGAAATAGCGACCGTCCGAAAACTTCTCAACTCGAAATACTGGTGCAAGAACAACAATAGGCAGGTTAAACAAAGTCCAAAAATATAGTCCTTAATCAAATACCAGGTAAATAAAGCAATGCAGGGAAGACAAAATTCAGAGCCGGAAAAAGAGCCTATATCCGAGAGCAGGAAGAAACCAAAATTAAACCAAAATAACAGTCAAAAGATCAGGCACAGCAAACAGAGCAATAGGCAGAGCAAAAAATAAAATAAATAAATAAATAATAGCGATGTGACGTTTTACACAGAGGCTTCGACTGTGCCGGAGATTCATTCATTTTCCCATAACCATGTAGGGTGCCAGCATTCTCCGCTGGTTCCGAAGATTACCTTGGTTCCGTGGATACTTTCCTTGTCTCGGATTATACTTGTGGTGATCTTACGTGACAGCGGTTCGTAACTCTCTCTCTCTGACTCTGTGTTGTATTCTGGATGTTCAATAAACATGATTGAGTTACTTTCGCTTTTGGCTCGTAGTCCGTGCCCTGACAGTTACATTAATCCATTTTTAACCTTTAATCTGACTCCAATTTAAAATAAGGATTTAACTTGAATATCTCTAATTCAAGCTGATCACCTTATTGGTTGTACTTCTTTAATTTTGATAGATTATTCTAAGCATTCCGTCTTTTCAATTAATCATTCATTATGGTCCTGAAGTCGCTTAGAACCTTGTGCTTGGCTAACTATACCTGCTCACAGAGGCACATTGCCCAGACAAAATCTTAGTCAGAGGATATAACGGTAAACTAATATTCTTTAAGTAGGCCGCTCAATGCTTGCTCATTCGTAAAGAACTATTGATTTAGTTACTTGGTCATAACTTGCTAAGTCAGTGATAGCCGCTACACAAGCTCACGGACACAAACTCGCCAGACTGTCACTTAGTCAGAGTTACAGTTACTAGTTACAGTTACTAGTTACTTCCTTCAAAAAGTAACTCAATTACTTTGTTTAGGGACAGTCCATTCCTGTTCCAACATGACTGCGCACCAGTGCAAAAAGCAAGGTCCATACAGGCATTGATTAATTTTTGGTGTGGAAGAACTTGACTGGACAGCAATAGAACACCGTTGGGATGAATTACAGCGGAGACTGTGATCCAGGCCTTCTCGGTCTACATCAAAGTCTGACCTTACAAATAAGATTCTGGAAGAATGGTCAGAAATTCTTATTAACACCCCTAAACCTTGTGGAAAGCCTTCCCAGAAGTGTTAAATCTGTTCTAGCTGCAAATGATGGGGGAAAACATCATATTAAACTATATGGATTAAGAATCAGAAACTATTTAAGGCAAATGAGTGAATACTTTTGGCAATATAGTGTATGATCTAGATGAAGGAAAAAAAACACCCGCTATTTTTTTTTTTTTTTATCTTTCTTAGTGTTATCGGTATTATAGTTTTATGTTATTGCTGTTAGACACACACTTAGCTGACACGAGCAGAGCGGTAAATATTAGTGCTAGTACAAGTAGGTGTTTAAACTTTAACCTGTTTGTAAGGAGTCAAGTCAAGTCAAGTCAAATTTATTTGTATAGCGCTTTTCACAACAGACATTGTCTCAAAGCAGCTTTACACAAATCAACAGTGATGGTGAATGGTGTGAATTTGTCCCTGATGAGCAAGCCGTGGCGACTGTGGCAAGGAAAAACTCCCTTAGATGTTATGAGGAAGAAACCTTGAGAGGAACCAGACTCAAAAGGAGAACCCATCCTCATCTGGGTGACATCAAGAGTTTGATCATAAATTTTTCAACAATACAGAACACTGGACAGTGAGAACTAACATGATTACTGGAGTATAAGATTATAAGTGATGTTCTTTCTGCAGTCTTAAACAGTCTTTATGGTTAGTAGCTCCTAGTTTTATGAGCTCAGCATTTGTGATCACCACAGATCCAGCATCAGCTTCTTCATGCCAGAGCCTTTAACACTCCAGGAGGTCCAATGTCAAAACTCCACACATGTAGCGGGATCCAAATGGCACTGGTACGTCTCTAGATGGTTCGGGATGTTTGTGAGTTCGGCATCTACTTCTTCAAAGGTCCGTAATCATCACGAGGTGGGAGGTGACTGGAGCTGGCCAATGGGGATGGGGAGAGAAAGAGAAGCAGTGGAGAGGAATTAGCATAGCTGCTGTTCATGATATTAACAGCACAAGTTGATAATGTGCATGTGATCAGATGTTCTGGAGCACAAGGTTATGATGTGATGTGTGTTATGTGTAGGCTTTGCTAAAAAGATATGTTTTTAATCTACACTTAAACTGGGTGAGTGTGTCTGAGCCCCGAACACCGTCAGGAAGACTATTCCAGAGTTTAGGAGCTAAATGTGAAAATGCTCTACCACCTTAAGTGGACTTTGCTATTCTAGGAACTACTAGAAGCCCAGAGTTTTGAGATCTCAGGGAGCGTGGCGGATTGTAGCGTGTTAAAAGACTGGATAGATACATGGGAGCCAAACCATTTAGTGCTTTATAATTGAGAAGTAATAGTTTGTAGTCTATTCGAAACTTAACAGGAAGCCAATGCAGGGACGATAAGATCGGGGTTATGTGATCATATTTTCTTGCCCTTGTAAGAACTCTGGCTGCTGCATTCTGGACTAACTGAAGCTTGTTTATTAATGATGCAGGATATCCACCTAGTAACGCATTACAGTAGTCTATTCTGGAGGTCATGAACGCATGGACGAGCTTCTCTGCATCCGATATGGACAACATATTTCTTAGCTTAGAAATATTTCTAAGGTAAAAGAAGGCTGTTTTTGTAACTTGATTTATATGATTTTTGAAAGACAAGTCGCTGTCTAAAATAACACCCAGGTCTTTTACTGTTGAACTAGTGTTTACAGAACATCCGTCTAAATGCAGGTTAAGATGCTGGAGCGTCTGTATACTAGTTTTTGGGCCGATGAGCAAAATCTCAGTCTTATCAGAATTTAAAAGTAGAAAGTTATGGGTCATCCAATCTCTTATTTCCTTAACACACTGAGTTCCCCTTCAGGAACTCGAGCTGCGTCGAAACGCTATGGGAACGCCCCTGCGTGACCGCGCTCTGAACCACGTGTGTAATCTGACCAATAGGCGTTTGGGACGTGACGTCATCAGCGGGCGACGTCGCGTAAACAGGAAGCTACAAATGGCTGCGAGATGGACCAGACGCTAGCTTTCTGCTCGTTCAGGTAAGCGCTGTTTCGCTGTGTTTTTCTGATCGAGTGATGGCTGGCAGACAAGGTTTCCGTAAGTGCGTTCATCCGTGTCCGCGTTTCATTACCGGTAGGGATTCGCATGATCGGTGCGTTGTTTGCCTGGGTGTGGAGCATGCACAGTTGGCTCTCGAGGGAGCCGATTGCTCGCATTGTAGCCGCATGGCGAAGCGGCGCCGGCGCTCGTGGGGCTCGCAGGCCAATTTAGCGGCGGGGTTGGAGTCGGATGAGTCCGCTTCAGCTTCGTCGGCTGAATTGAGTTACGGCTCTATTGGGGAAGCAGGCCCGATGGCTGCTTCTTCTCCCGGTACGAGCAGCGCGGCATTACATGTCTCTCTCTCCGAGGAGGTTGAGCTGATGGATGCTAGCGAGCCCGTGGAGTCCTCTCAGCCTGTGCTGTACGAGGAGCTCCTCGAGGTCGTGACACGAGCCGTTGCTAAGCTGGATCTAGCCTGGCCGGTGGAGCAGCAGAGACAGCGCGCACCCAGTAAGCTGGATAAGCGTTTTCTGCGTCCTGTGTCGCTTCCTCGGCGCCGGGGCCTGCCATTTTTTCCTGATCTGCATGCCGAGGTGTCCAGTTCTTGGGAAACCCCATACTCAGCGCGTGCTTCGTCGCACCACTCCTCGCTTTACGCGAATGTGGTCGGGGCTAAGGCGTGCGGCTA
Source organism: Silurus lanzhouensis (assembly GCA_039877035.1). Taxonomy (NCBI): domain Eukaryota; kingdom Metazoa; phylum Chordata; class Actinopteri; order Siluriformes; family Siluridae; genus Silurus; species Silurus lanzhouensis. Next base: position 885,343 of record JBCEWE010000142.1, read on the forward strand.
TGGGGCGATGCTGCGTGTTGAAGAGACGCTAGCTAGCTACCTCTCTCCTAGCGTAGCATCGTCGCTAAAGGCTCCGGTGTTCCCTACTGAACCGCTACATGCTACATCGGCTTTAGTGGGGAAGGCTTACGCGGCAGCAGGTCAGGCCGCGGGATGTCTCCACACCATGGGCGTGTTGCAGGCATACCAGGCGGATCTGCTGCATGATTTGGATGAGGGACTTAGCTCCGGGGCCACTGACATTAAGGAGTTACGTCGCGCTGCCGACCTAACCCTTCGGGCCACAAAACACACGGCGCGGGCCGTTGGTCGGTCCATGGCGGCCCTGGTGGCCACAGAGCGGCATCTGTGGCTCACCTTGTCCGACCTCCCGGACAAGGATCGAGCTGTGCTCTTGAACGCACCGATGGCTCCTCCTGGTCTGTTCGGTGACGCCGTGACGGCAGTCGTAAACAGGTTTCAGGAGTCTAAGAAGCAGTCGGCTGCGTTTCAGCAGTACCTCCCTCGCCGGTCACGTGGGGCTGGTCGGCGGCAGCCCCAGCCTGGTCCTTCCGGGCACCGCGAAGCCCAGAAACAGAGCGCCCAAGAAGAAGCGGGCGGACCTGAGGGTCACCCTCGACTCCAGCAAACGGGCCGTGGTGCGGAAATCCTGACGATTTTCGGTCGAGGGGGCGGTGTTCGTCTCACGCTACGGCGGCCGTCCCTCCCCCGCACCGCCAGGAGGCCGGGCCGTGGTCTCTGCCGCAGGATGTGATTCAGAGCACGGACGCCCTCCAGCGGGCGTCTCCCTCCACTTCCGCCCAAAGTCTAGGTACGGATGGGGGAGCCCCGCCGCCTCTGTCGAGGTGTCTTCAGCTGCAGGGCTCCGCCCCAGCTGCTCTGAGCGGGTCAGAGGCCAGTCCCGAGGGGCTGGTTCCCCTGCGGAACTTTCTGGCAGCTTGGGAGGTGCTGCCAGGAGTCTCCCAGTGGGTCCTGCGGACCATAGGAGGGGGATACGCAATACAGTTTGCGTCCTCTCCTCCCCATTTCAACGGGTTGTGTCCCACCCTGGTGGGTCCCTAACAGGCTCTGGTCCTGGAACAGGAAGTGCGCACGCTCCTGGGGAAAGGGGCCATCGAGGTGGTTCCCCCCTCGGTTCAAGAGTCAGGCTTCTACAGCCCGTACTTCGTTGTTCCGAAGAAGGATCGCGGGTTGCGTCCCATTCTGGATCTTCGCTCCTTGAACCGCTCTCTCAGGAGACTCAGGTTCAGGATGCTCACCCTCAAGGGGGTCGTGACGCAGATCAGGTCCGGGGACTGGTTCGTCACTGTAGATCTGAAGGATGCATACTTCCACATCTCCATCCTTCCTGCACACAGGAGGTTCCTGAGGTTTGCTTTCGGGGGCGTAGCATACCAATATCGGGTCCTCCCGTTCGGTCTGGCACTCTCGCCCCGCACCTTCACGAAGTGCGTCGATGCTGCACTGGCCCCGCTGCGGCTTCAGGGCATCCGCATTTTGAACTACATCGACGATTGGTTAATCATGGCTCCCGTGCTTTCTCCTTTACAGAGAACCACGTTTTTGGGCGTGGTGTGGGACGCGGCCAGGATGCAGGCACAGTTGTCGCCTGCTCGGGTCGAGGTCGTCCTTGCGGCCGTCAGGAGAGTGCGGGAAGGCCAGCCACTCACTGTGCGGCAGTTCCAGAGGCTGCTAGGGCTAATGGCGGCGGCGTCCAGCATAGTCCCGCTCGGGCTCCTGCACATGAGGCCCCTCCAGTGGTGGCTCCGGGGCAGGGGGTTCTCCCTCAGGGGAAACCCGCATCGCACTATCAAGGTCTCGCGGCGTGCCCTTCGAGCCTTGGATGTCTGGAAAGACCGGACATTCCTGTCCCGTGGCCCGGTGTTGGGGTTCCGTGTCGTCGCGTGACGCTTACGACGGACGCTTCCCTCACAGGGTGGGGAGCGGTCATGAGTGGCCACTCTGCCCAGGGTTTGTGGAGCGGCCCACGTCTCTCGTGGCACATAAATTGCCTGGAGATGATGGCTGTGTTTTTGGGGTTGAAACACCAAAAACACAGCCATCATCTCCAGGCAATAAAAGTAAATGGCCCTCAGGGACAGGAACCTGTCCTGAGACCACAAGAGGACCGCCCGTGCTAGTTTGTACAAGGGGCGGGAACGGAGACCCCCCTGGCGGTTGGTCTCCGTTCCCGCCCCTTGTACAAACTAGCACGGGCGGTCCTCTTGTGGTCTCAGGACAGGTTCCTGTCCCTGAGGGCCATTTACATCCCCGGTCGGTTGAATGTCAGAGCAGATGCCCTGTCGAGGCAGGGACCGCAGCCTGGGGAATGGCGTCTCCACCCCGAGGTGGTGGAGCTGGTATGGCGGAGGTTCTACAGAGCCCAAGTGGATCTTTTTGCGACCCAGGAGACCTCGCACTGTCCCCTCTGGTTCTCTCTCTCTCACCCAGCCCCGTTAGGGCTGGATGCCATGGTACAGTCGTGGCCGAGGCTGCATCTGTACGCCTTCCCCCCGATTGCTCTGCTCCCTGGAGTTCTGGAGAGGGTTCGCCGGGAGGGAGCCCGTCTCCTCCTGGTGGCGCCTCGATGGCCGAGCAAGCCGTGGTTTGCGGATCTGGTGCCCCTTCTCGAGGGCCCTCCTTGGGAGATTCCTCCCAGGAGGGATCTTCTCTCTCAGGCGGGCGGGACCCTGGTTCACCCCCGCCCGGAGTTGTGGAGGCTGTGGCTGTGGCCCCTGAGGGGGCCCGGTTCGCGGCAGCCGGTCTCTCCACCGAGGTGGTAGAGACCCTTCTCCACTCCAGAGCTCCCTCCACGAGGAGGTCGTACGCCACACGCTGGCGGCTGTTCACGTCCTGGTGCGAGCACCGTGGCCTGGATCCTGTTAACTGCCCGGTTGGGTCAGTTCTGGAGTTCCTGCAGGAACAGTTTGCGGCAGGGTTAACCCCCTCGACCCTGAAGGTTTACGTGTCGAGGCCCGGGACGCGACCCAGAGTGCCTGTCTGGGATCTGGCCGTTGTGCTGGCAGCTCTTTCTGAGCCCCCCTTCGAGCCGTTAGCCGATGTGGCCCTTAGGTTTCTGTCGATCAAGACCACCTTTCTGTTGGCGATTTCCTCCCTGAAGAGGATCGGGGATCTGCAGGCTTTGTCTGTGGCCCCGTCTCGCCTGGAGTTTGCTCCTGGCATGGCCAAGGTGTTTCTCTATCCGAAACCTGGGTACGTGCCTAAGGTGCCTACGGCTCCCTCACGTCCTGTCATGTTGCAGGCATTCTGCCCTCCTCCGTTTACTGCCCCCGACCAGGAGCGACAGCACCGACTGTGTCCAGTGCGAGCGCTGGATACTTACCTCCGCAGGACGAGTCCTTGGAGGAAGTCGGAGCAGCTGCTCGTCTGCTATGGCCCTAATCGGAAAGGTTTCCCGGCCAATAAGCAGACGTTGAGCAGATGGGTTGTGGATGCGATTGTGTCGGCTCACGAGTCCTCGGGCCTCCCCGCCCCGCTTGGGGTTCGAGCTCACTCCACCCGGAGTGTGGCGGCCTCTGCGGCCTGGTCAGCTGGAGTCCCACTCCAGGACATCTGTGACGCGGCGGGCTGGTCCACCCCGCTGACCTTCGTCAGGTTCTATGACCTTGACCTCAGAGCCACCCCGGGCTCCTCTGTGTTGCGTGCTGGTGCCGAGGCCCTCACTCTCTAGGCAGGGTCTGGTCAGTGTGGCGTGATTGGACACTCGTTCCCATAGCGTTTCGACGCAGCTCGAGTTCCTGAAGGGGAACGTCTCTAGGTTACGACCGTAACCCTAGTTCCCCGAGGGAACGAGACGCTGCGTCTCCGTGCCACACTCCCTGCATCCCTGCGGCGCTTACCTTCTCTCGCAGGAGCTAGCGTCTGGTCCATCTCGCAGCCATTTGTAGCTTCCTGTTTACGCGACGTCGCCCGCTGATGACGTCACGTCACAAACGCCTATTGGTCAGATTACACACATGGTTCAGAGCGCGGTCACGCAGGGGCGTTCCCATAGCGTTTCGACGCAGCGTCTCGTTCCCTCGGGGAACTAGGGTTACGGTCGTAACCTAGAGACGTTATCCGGGTTAATTGAGCTGTATCGCCTGGTTTAGATGAAATATATAGCTGAGTATCATCAGCATAACAATGGAAGCTAATTCCATGCCTTCTAATAATATTTCCTAACGGAAGCATGTATATTGTGAAGAGCAGGGGTCCTAGAACTGAACCTTGCGGCAGGGCATAATTTACTTGCATTAGCCTGGATAGCTCTCCATTTAAATCTACGAAATGGTAACGATCGGACAGGTAGGATTTAAACCAGCTTAATGCCTGTCCCTAAATGCCCATGTAATTTTGTAAGCGTTCATGATCGCGGTAAGCGGAGATCATGATCTATAGTGTCGAATGCAGCACTAAGATCTAGTAGAACCAACAGCGAGATGAAGCCTTGGTCTGAAGCTAAAAACAGGTCATTAGTGATTTTAACTAGAGCAGTTTCTGTGCTATGATGGGGCCTAAAACCTGACTGAAATTCTTCGAAGATATTGTTCTCTTGCAGGTAGGAAAATAACTGGGCAGCGACAATCTTTTCTAAAATCTTAGACATAAATTAGAGATTTGAAATTAGTCTGTAATTCGATAGCGTGTTTGGATCCAGATTAGGTTTTTTAATGAGGGGCTTAACAACTGCTAACTTGAGGGATTTAGGGACGTGACCTAACGATAGTGAAGAGTTAATAATATTCAGAAGAGGTTCACCAGTTGTATAACACTTCCTTCAGTAATTTAGTAGGAATTGGATCTAACTGACATGTTGTCGATTTAGCTTTGGCAATAACATTATACAGCTCTTCCTGTCCTATACATGTAAAACAGTTAAGTTGTGGAGTTGAAGCTAACACTGTTTTAGGAGATGGTGTCAGAGGTTGGACCGCCACAATTGTTTTTCTAATGTTATCTATTTTTTCAGTGAAGAAATTCATAAAGTCCTCACTACTAAACTGTGATGGAACACAATTTTCAGAGCCCTGATTTGTAGTTAATTTAGCTACTGTAATGAAAAGGAACCTGGGATTGTGTTTGTTATTTTCTATGAGTTTGCTCAGGTGTTCAGCTCTAGCAGCTTTTAGCGCCTGTCTGTAGCTGAGCATACTGTCTTTATACGCAATTCTTAATACCTCCAATTTAGTTTTCCTCCATTTTCTCTCCAGATTACATGCTGTTCTCTTAAGGGCATGCGTATGACTATTATACCAAGGTGCAGGTGTTTGTTCTTTAACCTTTTTTAACCGGATGGGGGTAACGGTGTCTAATGTGCTAGTGAGGATAAGGTCTATGTTGTTAGTTATTTCATCAAGATTATTAGCAGTTATGGGTTTAGTGAGAAATTGAGATAAATCAGGCAGGTTATTTATGAATCTGTCCATAGTAGTCGGAACAATAGTCCTACCAGGTCGATAACGTGGTGAAACACGGCTAATCTGCTCTGCCGGTCGATCAAGAGATCTGAGAGAAAACAAACTCTTGAAGAAAATCAGCATAGGGCCCTGGGGGTCTGTACACGGTGACCAGAGCGAGTTTTCTATGTGTGTCTGAAAGTACAACTTTAAGAACGAGCACTTCAAATGATTTAAAACTGAATCCTAATCTCTGACTAACAATTAGAGAGGCACTATAAATGGTTGCTACACCTCCCCCACGACCAGTCTGACGGGGCTCATGCTTATAAACATATCCTGATGGTGTCGACTCGTTTAGACCCATATAATCACCTGGTTTAATCCAGGTCTCAGTTAGACAGAGTGCATCGGGATTATTATCCGTGATCATCTCATTTACAATCAGTGCTTTGGGTGCAAGTGATCTAATGTTTAAAAGACCAAACTTTAGAACTTTTTGGTGACTGTTTATCTGGCATTTTTCAGTTTTAACTGCAATAAGATTATTTCTGGATCTTGTGTATTTAATTCTTGGTTTTACTACACGAGTAATAGATACGGTTTCTATAAACTGGGTGGTGTGTGAGCTTGTAACTATTTGGTCTGTAGTATGCGTGTTCTTATAGTTGAAGATTTCCTGATGTCTTACCAGTCAGATGGTGTGAAGTATCCTAGAGATGTTATCTGATAGCACTGCTGCTCCACCTCTGCTGGGGTGCAGGCCATCAGGGCGGAAGAACCTAGGACGCTCCCAGAAACAGTTCCAGTTATTAACAAAGAGAAGTTTATGTTCTCGACACCATGACTGTAACCATTCATTTAGAGCTAGAAGTCTACTAAACTTCTCAGCCCCTTGCTGGTAAGTGGGAAGAGGTCCTGACACTATGATCCTCGTTGTGGGCGATGTGCTGCGTACCGTCTCCACCAGGATCCTGAAGTCCCTCTTTAAGATCTCCGTTTGCCTCAGCCTGGTGTCGTTCGTTCCGGTGTTACACCAGAATCTGTGACCACCGTATGTTGTGACCATAGAGGGCGCTGTTGCTAAAATGCAGCTTAAAATAGATTGTCTAGAGAAGCTCACTACGCAAACAGCGTAAATGCAAACATCGGCGTCTACTGGTCATTAAATGTTCTTGCGGGAACGCGCCGAGCGCCGTGCACGTTACCATGAACGCGCGTGCAGAACATTGCCGTCGTGCTGCAAAGAAACAGTTGCATGCGCCACGAACTTAAGACTCATTTACAGTACTTAAAAAGTTAAGCTATTAAAATGCTTTTGATATTTAAAAAACAACAACCCTGAAGGTTATTTATTTATTAAGGCTAATAAAATGCATTGACATGCGGATGCTTTAGACTGTTAATTGTGTATATATATATATATATATATATATATATATATATATATATATATATATATATATATACACATGTATAGAGTTATTGTTATTCGGTTATAAAGTGCTGAATAAAAGACTGAAATTTGTTATTGTTCTCCATATTCATTCTAGTGATACCGAACCCTCTCTCTCTCTCTCTCATATCCTGTAAAGTGAACAGTAACAAACTAACAGCAGGGTCACCAAATTTGATAAGGCACTATTACAGTTTATCAAAATCAATTACCTTCCTATATCTCACATGCAATGATTTAAATGTTTTTCATATTCACTCTGGTGATGCCTAACACTCTCTGAATTATATCCTGAAAAATATTCGGGTCTCATGTCAACAGTAACAAACTTACAGCAGGGTCACCAAATTCGATAAAGCATTAATACAGGCTATCAAAATCTGTTACCTCCCTATATCTCACATGGATTAACTTGAATGTTCTTAATATTCACTCTGGTGATGCCTAACACTCTCTGATATAATCCAGAGAGTGTTAGGCATCACCAGAGTAAATATGAAAAACATTTAAATCATTGCATGTGAGATATAGGAAGGTAATTGATTTTGATAAACTGTAATAGTGCCTTATCAAATTTGCTGACCCTGCTGTAAGTTTGTTACTGTTCACTTTTCAGGATATGAGAGAGAGAGGGTTCGGTATCACTGGAATGAATATGGAGAACAATAACAAATTTCAGTCTTTTATTCAGCACTTTATTACAGAATAACAATAACTCTATACATGTGTGTGTGTGTATATATATATATATATGTATATATATATATATATATATATATATATACATATATATATATATATATATATATATATATATATATATATATATATATATACACACAATTAACAGTCTAAAGCATCCGCATGTCAATGCATTTTATTAGCCTTAATAAATAAATAACCTTCAGGGTTGTTGTTTTTTTTTAATATCAAAAGCATTTTAATAGCTTAACTTTTTAAGTACTGTAAATGAGTCTTAAGTTCGTGGCGCATGCAACTGTTTCTTTGCAGCACGATGGCAATGTTCTGCACGCGCGTTCATGGTAACGTGCACGGCGCTCGGCGCGTTCCCGCAAGAACATTTAATGACCAGTAGACGCCGATGTTTGCATTTACGCTGTTTGCGTAGTGAGCTTCTCTAGACAATCTATTTTAAGCTGCATTTTAGCAACAGCGCCCTCTATGGTCACAACATACGGTGGTCACAGATTCTGGTGTAACACCGGCATAGTGCTCATAATCACGAACAGATTTAAGATACACAAATATGATAAAGTGAGAGACAATGAATATAGTGGTAGTCGAGGTTAACTGATTACAGGCACAAGTCAGGAAGACAAAAACAATTTAGGATTATTAAAAGAGAAAAACACAAACAAACAAATACAAACACGGAACTCGCGGCAAACAAAACTTTGCTTGGTAAACTGTATGTCTCTAGTGTCTTTGGACAGCTCTTTGGTCTTGGCCATGTTAGTAGTTGGATTCTTACTGATTGTTTGGGGTGGACAGGTGTCTTTATGCAGCTAACGACCTCAAAAAGGTGCATCTAATTTAGGATAATAAATGTAGTGGAGGTGGACATTTTAAAGGCAGACTAACAGGTCTTTGAGGGTCAGAATTCTAGCTGATAGACAGGTGTTCAAATACTTATTTGCAGCTGTATCATACAAATAAATAGTTTAAAAATCATATATTGTGATTTCTGGATTTTTTTTTAGATTATGTCTCTCACAGTGGACATGCACCTACGATTACAATTTCAGACCCATCCATGATTTCTAAGTGGGAGAACTTGCAAAATAGCTGGGTGTTCAAATACTTATTTTCCTCACTGTATATATATATACAGTATATATTATATTACATAATATATATGTGTGTGCTGATATATGAATGTCTTTTTGCTACTGAAATGATCCCCTGGATGTTTTTTATAGTCATGGCCATTTTAACAAATATTTAATTTTAAGGCCCAGTTTTTAAGACTTAAAATAAGTGTAAAGGAATAATAACAATAGTTGTGTTAATAAAGTTTGAGCAGTGTGTACAGATGAAGAATTGAGAAAGCTGAACAGACTGAAAGACTCAAGCTGTGCTACTTCATTTTTTTTAATGACATTGTGGGAAGACTAAAGTTAAAATAACCCACAAACACATTTACAGAGTCCCAGCTTGCAATGTCATAAAAAAAAAAAAAAAAAAAAAAAAAGACGTGGGCGTGGCTTTAAAATGAAAGTGAAAGTAGATAAACCAAAAATGATCTGAGACAGGAGTCTTTTTCAGCGTACTATTATTGAAAGAATATAAACTTTTACACGAGTAAGTAAAGTTGTATGAGATAAATTGTTATTTAAGTGTAATTCGTATAATGAAATTAAGCTTGTAACACTGAAGTAATAATAATAATGAACTGCTTTTCAGGATGTTTGTGTGTGTGACTCTCCTGATTCTCTACAGAGTTATGGAATCACAATCAGGTATCAAAACACACTCTGTGTGTGTGTGTGTGTGTGTGTGTGTGTGTGTGTGTGTGTGTGTGTGTGTGTGTGTGTGTGTGTGTGTGTGTGTGTGTGTTTTAGTATGCTGTAGTGAATTTTGAGGCCGTTTTTAACTGTATTTGTATCAGACACTTCAAACCTACCAGTAGATTTTCTGAGCGCGGCTTTTAGACACTTAGCGGTAAGAACGGCAAACAATTGGAGCGCGTAAATAAATAACATAAATAAAACACCACAGTTCGGTGTTTATAAATACACAGTCTTTATATAATTACGCTTTTGCATTTAAACATTTACGTTGCTATAATGTACAAACCCAATATTCCAAACAGTTGGGTCATGTAAATAAGAAACATGAAAAATTTTTAAATAAAAACAAGAATGCAATGATTTATAAAGCTCATGACCTCATAGAAAACAGGTTGAATGAACTAAATGAATGTGAAACTGTGGTTTGAGATTTGAAGTGTTAATTTTTATTCTCAATAAGCTGAAGTAATTGTGTCAGAGACGTTTGAGAAATGAACCATCAATAAAAAAAATAAAAAATTAAGGTTAGATTTATACACCAACAACAATACAAAGAAGAAAAAGAAGAAGAGGAACATTAAATTATGTTTTAATCTCTTTAAACCAAATAGATTTTGCCCATTTCTGGTAAATGTAAAATCATAAATATACGGACAGCTTTCTGCTTTCGGCGCTATTACCGCTAAATGTGTAAAAGAGGCGCCTCTAAAATCTACTCGTGGCAGAATGAACCTTGGTTTCAGAATGAGCTGCAGTGGGGTTAAGTGTATTTGGTGTAAAGGCTGATGGTCTTTAACTTCTTTTAACTAACCAGGTTTGTAAAAGCTTCGAGTTGATTGTTGTGATACTTGAAAATGTAAATTTGGCTGCATCCTATTTTTATTTGATTGTCCTTTAGTTATAAAAACGCACACATTGTAAATTAGTTGTACATGATTTAGAAAGTCACATCTCTCTGTTATAAAGACACACAGAGAACAGTTAGCCAAAGAAGCAGAACTGTATGTAGATCTCGGAGCCTGGATTATATCAAGATACAGATTTGGGGAAGGACAGTAAAATTTTTCTGCACTATTAAACTATTCTAACTGTTCCACTGAACTGAGCAAACAGAAATAATGCATTAGAACAGTCATGTCTAATAACCCAAAAATGTATTTGATACATACTTCTCTCTAACTGTAGTTAACCATGTATAATATACAACATTTAGTAATTAGGAAAAAGTAATCCTCCTTCAATTCTATATCTTTATTTTTCAGCACTTAACAATTTGTGTGGTCTTCATTTAAATTTGTTAACAACAAAATCCATTTGACAAAAAATAAATAAAAATGTCCATAAATGAAGTAAAGTGTAATAATGTGAAATTAAACAGGGAAAAGTATTGAACACATTAAGAAATAGAGGTGAAAAAAGGCATAGAAAGCCAAGACAACAGCTAAAATCTATAAGTAATTGGAAAGCAAACCTGCTGCTTGTCAGTGCAAATTAATATCAGCTGGTTCAGTCCCAACTAATTGCCTGTATAAAGAAGTCCCATAAGAAATATTTTATGATGGTAAAAGCAAAGAGCTCTTTCAAGATCTTTGCAACCTTAAAGGACCACTTGTGGAGAGCATCAGAAAGACCGGGTAGCAGGAATTAGCAATAATCTTTCCAAAGAAAACAAAAAGTAATTTAACGTAAACGCCATGGCCTGTGTGCACGCTCACCATGCAAGACTCCATTTCTGAAGAAAAAGCATGTTGAAGCATGTCTAAAGCTTGCTGCACAACATTTGGACAAATCTGTGAAATTCTGGCAGAATATAGTCTGGCCATATGAGAAATTTAACTCTTTGGATGCCATAATACACACCATGTTGGAGGACAAACGGCACTGTACATCACCTCAAAAACACCATACCAACAGTGAAGTTTGGAGGTGGGACAACATGGTGTGGGGCTGCTTATGTATGAATGGAAAAATGTACATTCTTGATAAAAATTTGCTGCCATCTACCAGGTGATGATGAAATAATGGTGGATATTTCATTAAGACAATGATCTCAAACACACAGCCAAGGAAACTCTCAATTGGTTTCAGGGAAATAAAATAAAGCTGCTAGAATGGCCAAGCCAATCACTTGACTTGAATCCCATAAGAAATTTGTAAAAAAAACTAAAGATCAGAATTCATAGAAGAGGCCACAGAACCTTAAAGATTTGATGACTGTTTGTGTAAAAGAATGTGCCAAAATCGCACCTGATCATGCGTGCAACTAGTTTCTCCATACAGAAGGTGTCTTGAAGCCATTATTACCAACAAAGTCTTTTGTATGAAGTATTAAATACATAATTTTCAATACTTTTTCCTGTGTCATTTCACATTATTACACATAACTTCATTTATGGACATGTATGGTTTGATTTTTTTGTATGTGTGGATTAGTGTTTATAGCTTATAGATAGTGTTTTTCCCCAAAAGTAAACCGATATTCTAAAAGGAGGTGGGGAAAACACCCAACCTCCTCAATATTTAGGAGAGTAATTATCAGCCAGAAGTTACTAATGAAATGCACAAGATTAATTAACCATCAGGAAGTATGACTACCACTACAAAAACAGATCTTTTTGTAGTTGATGTTCTAGGGAACTCAGATATGCTCAGAAGATCTACATAATGCCAAGAAAGCCCATTATTGCTGCTCATTAAACTGGGAATGGTTTTTAGGCCATCTCCAAACTATTTTAAATTCAAACAACATTTTATAGCAAATATAAAGAATAGTGGTTAAGGGGTGTTGATTTTTGCTTTTCTTTTCTGAAAACACAGAACAGTTACAGGTGGTTGGTTCAGCAGCTCGTCTTGCTGCTGTAGCTGGTGAAGATCTGGTTCTACCCTGTTTCATCAAACCCAACATCAGTGCTGTGGACATGAGAGTGGAGTGGTGGAGACTAAAGGAAGATGCTTCATTAGTGCATTTCTATAAGGATCACATGGACATATATGAAGATCAGGATCAGTCCTACAGAGAAAGAACATCACTGTTTAAAGAAGAGCTACAGAAAGGCAATGCTTCACTCAAACTCTCAGCTCTCAGAGTCTCTGATGAAGGAGCATATAAATGTCTCATTACGGACAAATCCTGGTATGATGACGTCACTGTTCATATCACTGTAGAGGGTAAGATTCAGTTCTGCACTAAATAACATGGTGAATGTTATAAAAAAGCAAACTCAAACTCTTGTTCATACAAAAATACATTTTAATATATGTACCAAAAAATTTCAGGCATCTTTTCCAAGTGGTTTGTCACCTCAGTCTTTTGCTATTGAATGCAAACATATTCCAGAATAAATATTCAATAATATAATATTCCTGAACTTTTTTCATTTTGTATCAAATAATAATTATTCAGTAGTCAAAACAATAATATTAATAATAATAATAATAATAATTATTATTATAATAAACAATAATAATGTATTTTTGCTTTATAAAATTTTAGACAATGTTTATAACACGTTTAGACTTATGATAATATGATGGGACAGTTAGGACAGTTAGGAGCTTAACCACGGACAGGCCAGCACTGACTGTTTTCTTTTTTGTCTGAAATTGTTCCTATATAGATTTTTGTTAATTAGTTAGTTACTTGGGCCTTCGGTGGGTACGTACCTGACTTAATCCACCTCTTAATACCACCACTATCACGTCGCAATTATAAGAAAAAAAATCAATACTATAAAAAAAAGATATTATAACGTGGCATTACAAAGAAAGAGAGAAATTTTGCATATGGAGGGTGAATTGCAATTTACTAAAGTAAGAAACCGAGTTAAGACAACTTCAAACTTTTACACTACAACCACAACTGTGCACCTACATCATCTGGAGCAGTTCAAAATCAATTTTTGTCTAATAACATGACAAAACATAAAAATGTACTCACCAGAGATTCATCCTTAGAATTTGCACCACTCCTCAGATACTGTAAGTCAGTAGTACCGCTCGTATTCACTGGTCTGGAAGTGGAGAACAAACCCTTTCTCACGCTGAGACAAGCTAGCTAGCTTCAGGGGTGGCCAACCTCTCATCGCGATGTCTAGTTTTTCTTGAAAATTGATTTTTAAGTATGTTTAAGACCAAATAAATTTCTCTTCCTCTGTAGACATAAAAATGTCTAACTCTGATGTATTAATGTGTGCAGAGGGCTACAGACGTTTTTTACCTGTCGAACTTGGCTGTAACAGTTTGCCTCTGACCAACCAATCAGAGGACGGAAAATTGCTGATGCTATTCTGGGCCAGCTAGCTGCCCTGTGAGGCGAATATGAAATCTGATAAATTAATACAATTTCATGGAACAAATATTAGAATCTACGTTGTAAATGTAGGTCAGTGCTTCTAATAGTGTTTAGGCCAGCAGAGGAGGCACACCACTGGTAAAATGTAATATTGTTATTGTTTTTTACATACTGGTTTGTATCTAGGTCATGTTTTAAAGTGGTGCAACAGAAAAAGGGCTCAACCTCTCATACAGAGATTACCAGTTCAAATCCTGATATTACCACAACAATCTGTGGTTAAAGACTCAAGAGAGTAAAACTGTGAAATGGTGAAGAAGAGATTTAATAGTTTAAATAAAATTTTAATAAATAGTTTTTAAATAATTTGTTAAATAATGTTTAATAAAGTTTAAAGTTGAAAAAATAATTTAAATACAAAGACTTTCCCAGATTCTGCTTTTGGCAGATTACAGTTTCACAAAACTATCTAGACCAGATTATGTATACATTTCATACTATTATTTTTTGATAATGCAAAGTACAGTTTTTAATTTGATATTGATCAGAAAACAATAAATTCTATTTTATTGCATTTATTACGTTATTATATATTTACATTTTCTTTCATGATTGAAGCTCAAGGAAGCCACCCGGTGATCACGATGGAGAGTTTTGATAACTCAGGAGGGATTAATCTAGTGTGTGAGTCCAGAGGCTGGAAACCTGAACCTGAGGTTCTGTGGCTGGACAGAGAAGGAGTCACTCTGCCTGCTGAAGAGACACAGATACACAGAGAGACTGAGGGCTTCAGTGTGAAACGTCACATCTCTGTACATGATTATAGTGACTTCAACAGATTCTACTGCAGACTTCTACAAAAACATCACATGATGGAGACAGAGGTTATTATTAATAGTAAGTGTCTATGATTAAAGAGTCCTATTTAGATTGTAAAATTTTGCTCTATATTTACAGTTGAGGTAATTACAGATAAAACATAAATATGATAAACGCAAACTATTTTTGGTGATCTTGTTTGTAAGAGTGTTTTGTAATGATCACTTTATTAAACCATATATCTAACTGTAAACTTGGTTTTATTTTAGGTAAAGTCTTTGCTGCTTGGAAGTGGATTGTTGGAATTTCAGTTTCAGTATGTCTTCTTGCTGTTGGATTGATAGTAACTGCAGTTATCTGTTACAAGAAAGGTAATATTTAATTAATTATTTTTAATTACATGCTTAGCCAAAATCAAACTGCAATTTATACCATGGCTTTGGCCTACATACTCTCAACTCTGTAATATTAAAATATTTTTTATTTAATGTATAGTTTAAATCAAACTGCAGTTTTAGTCTACAAATTCTCAACTCTATTCCCAAGAAGCAAGAATACTGCACATGTTTATTTTTCCTGCTTTAACAAACTTAACTAAAAAAAGCTGTTAATCAGCTGAATGTCAGAAGTACAGTGTAGTACAGTGACTTCTTCAGGACCAGAATGGACTCCAGGTGTCCAGTTGTCTGTACTCTTTTTAAAACATATTATTTAATTAGGTTTTGACTCAAACGCTTATCTTTATCTTTTCATTTATTCATTTCCATTACCACAAGCAATTTCTGACAAACAGTGAAAGGGTATTTCATAAGAAAAAGACTGGGGTTACTGGATTTAAGAAGTCTTTTGAATGAGCTCCATCTTTATCTCAGTTTAATCAGTGACTATGGCAGGTGAAAAACATAGTGCCAAGTTTTTACATAAAATTTCAAGATTTGAATTTCAGATAGTCTCAGTCAGATCCAATATATATTTAAATACGATAAAATCCACTCAGAAAATCTTCATTAAACACATTTACATATTTCTGTTCAATCACAGTTCAGGTTTTGCTGAATCTAGAAAAAGAGTAGCTATACAAAAACATCACAAAATCAGGGTCAGTTCTAGACATTTGGAGGCCCCCAGTCTCCTTCCACCTTTCAGAATAAATAGAAAACACTTGAAACAAATATAATCTCTAACATTTTATTCTAATATTTTATTTATACCATACCTGTTATCAGTCCTTTAATATATTTACTTAAATGTGCATAATAATAAACATTAACCAAGGTCAACACTAATAAAAAAAATGGCTGGATATGGGCATATTTCCCTCTCCTACTGAAACAATATAGACTATATATATAGCAATCTACAGTGGGGCAAAAAAGTATTTAGTCAGCCACCAATTGTGCAAGTTCTTCCACTTAAAAAGATGAGAGAGGCCTGTAATTTTCATTATAGGTTCACTTTAACTATGAAAGACAAAATGAGAAAAAAAATCCAGAAAATCACATTGTCTGATTTTTTAAGAATTTATTTGCAAATTATGGTGGAAAATAAGTATTTGGTCACCTACAAAAAAAGCAAGATTTCTGGCTCTCACAGACCTGTAACTTCTTCTTTAAGAGGCTCCTCTGTCCTTCACTTGTTACCTGTATTAATGGCACCTGTTTGTACTTGTTATCAGTATAAAAGTCACCTGTCCGCAACCTTAAACAGTCAGACTCCAAACTCCACTGTGGCCAAGGCCAAAGAGCAGTCAAAGGGCACCAGAAACAAAATTGTAGACCTGCACCAGCCTGGGAAGACAATAGGTAAGCAGCTTGGTGTGAAGAAATCAACTATGGGAGCAATTATTAGAAAATGGAGGACATACAAGACCACTGATAATCTCCCTCAATCTGGGGCTCCATGCAATGATCACAAGAACAGTGAGCAAAAATCCCAGAACCACACTGTGGGAACTAGTGAACGACCTGCAGAAAACTGGGACCAAAGTAACAAAGGCTATTATCAGTAACACATTCCACCGCCATGAACTCAAATCCTGCTGTGCCACACGTGTCCCCCTGCTTAAGCCAGTACATGTCCGGGCCCATCTAAAGTGCATTTGGATGATCCAGAAGAGGATTGGGAGAATGTCATATGGTCAGATGAAACCAAAATAGAACTTTTTGGTAAAACCTCATGTAACATTCTAGGGATTTAGGAGAATGTATATATTTCATTGTGTGCATTTTATTTTCAAACCCATTTATTGTTATACTGTAAGAATATATTGTCTTAATGGGGCATGAAAAATAGCAAATGAGGATTTTCTCCCTGTATGAAGGACAGACTGTTTGTCCAATCAGGTTTCGGAGGTGGACTGGATTTTGGGGGAACGTGGGAAAAAGAGAGAAGAGAGGAAAAAATGGAGGTGTGGGATGTTTTCCCAGGAACTAGTAATATCTAGACATTCGGATTAAGTTTGGTCAGCCCGGGGATAACGAATACCGTTTCGATTTGTTTTGAAATCCGACGACCAAAGTGAACGTCGCCTAACAGCAGATCGGGAGAGTTTGGGACCCGGCCGACAAACGAAACCAGACAGACTTCAGCCAGGTGTTAACTTGCTGACCCTCGGGTTGCCAGTGGAGTTGCGATTACCTACAACTCTTCGCGGGTTTTTTCCTTCAGGGATGACCCTGCAGCAGGGAGGAATACAGTTGGAGAAATCCCTGTTTTACTGAGTGAGAATCATTTTGTTTTATGAGTAAATTGAAAACTGAAAACTTAATCTGAAAACACCTGCTTTGTTGCTGAATGGATGCCTTATCAAACGTGCACCAATGCTAAAGGCCCCAACTAATTACATACCCGGGTATTTCTATATTTGTGTTCATATTGTTTCCTTTTGAACTGACTAACTGATCAACTGTACCCATTATTGTCAGGAATTCCCCTGCCACGCCCCCTACGCACTTCCCTTATCACAGAGAGTATTTGTGTTGAATATTTTGCCTTTGTTTAATAAACCGTGTTCGCTGGCACTTTGGCTTCCGCCTCCGTTACTGACGCCTAACAATTATAATTTGGAACCACTGGCATAGACATTTCTACTGTTTTTTTATTGTACTTTGGAAAAAGAAACTATAGGTGAAAGGCCAGCATAATTCTCAATCTATCAGCTGGGACCACAGGCTCCTGTGCACCGAAACCATATACCCCCTAACCATAGGAGGGTTACACTCAACTTGTCGTATTTGGAGGAGAAAGAATGCTAAGTTGCATCCAAAGAACACCATACCTGCTGTGAAGCATAGGGGTGGAAACATCATGTTTGGGGGCTGTTTTCCTGCCAAGGGACAAGGACGACTGATCCGTGTAAAGAAAAGAATGAATGGGGCCATGTATAGTGAGATTTTAAGTGAAAACCTCCTTCCATCAGCAAGGACATTGAAGATGAAATGTGGCTGGGTCTTTCAGCATGACAATGATCCCAAACACACCACCCGGGCAAGGAAGGAGTGGCTTCGTAAGAAGCATTTCAAGGTCCTGAAGTGGCCTAGCCAGTCTAAAGATCTCAACCCCATAGAAAATCTTTGGAGGGAGTTGAAAAATCTGTGTTGCCCAATGACAGCCCCAAAACATCACTGCTCTAGAGGAGATCTGCATGGAGGAATGGGCCAAACTACCAGCAACAGTGTGTAAAAACCTTTTGGAGACTTACAGAAAACGTTTGATCTCTGTCATTGCCAACAAAGGGTATATAACAAGTATTGAGATGAACTTTTGTTATTGACCAAATACTTATTTTCCACCATAATTTGCAAATAAATTCTTTAATAATCAGACAATGTGATTTTACTGGATTTTTTTTTCTCATTTTGTCTCTCATAGTTGAAGTGAGAACTTGCACATTTGGTGGCTGACTAAATACTTTTTTGCGTCACTGTAGATCATATTATCTATTGTATTTAAAAAAAAAACTACATTTGTGCTGTATAAGCAAATCAACAATGGATGTGAAAGAAACAAACTAAGCAGAAAGGATATTTAACTTCTTCAATTGTATTTGTTTTCTTAAATTGTATTTATCCGGTAAATGCAACAGCACAATTTATTTACAAACTTAAAAGAGTAAGTAGACCATTATGATATTGTAAACATCACCGGAATTTATAAGATATATAGACAGTTCAGTTATTTTTTTAAATAATAAACAATGCTCTAGTCTAACTGGTCCTACGTTGCCTGTCTTGATTTATGAACTAGTGTATAGGTATCTGTTATGGTGGCCTCCATCCAACAGGAGCCCTTAACCAATTGCCTGTTCTGCCTACAGCTAGTGCCGGACCTGCTCACAATATAGTACATAAATTATTTTCTAAATGAGTCATAATCATTTGCTTAGTCATTCAACAAATATATAATATTGGAGGAAAATTACATTTCATATCCGCAATCTGATTTGTGTTGCCTCTTTACCTTATGACTATATTACACTGTATAAACTATTTGGATTTTTATTTATATAGATTTTACCCAACATAACCAAAACAATTTTATGTTTTAGCCTCAGACCTTCAAAAGGAGAAGAAATACACAGGTGAGAATAACATTTTATGTTTTAAAACCACAATACTTATTTTATTTAATCAAATTTAATAAAAAAAAGACTGTACAGGCTCCTGTAGTCATGTTGCTTTGACCAAAAAAGTAACATATGCTTGCAACAAAATTCAGATAACTAATTTAATCTCATTTTCTAGACATGAAAGAAGTGTAAGGATTTTTAAAAAAATTCACACACACTACTTAAATGAATTACCATTTTGACATTCGACATTAGTACACTACATGGACAAAAGTATTCTGACACCCCTTCTTAATACTGAGTTTAGGTGTTAGGACCCAAACCTTCTAAAAACATTAAACTTTTGAACAGAATATTTGCCCAAAATTTTTTTTAATAATCGAGATGTTTTTTGGCAAATGTGAGATGAGGCTTTCTGTTCTTTATTGTCAGCAGTGGCTTTTACCTTGGAATGGCATTTTTGCCCAGTCTCTTTCTTACTGTTGAATCATGAATCCCGGATGAGTTGTCATTGTGCTCTTGGAGTAATTTTGGTACCCTGGCCATTTATGGATAATGGCCCTCATTGTAGTTTGCCGGAGTCCCAAAGCCTTAGAAATGGCTCATACTTTGTTTTTCATCTGTTCTTGAATTTCTTTACATTGCTACATAATGTGATGCTTTTTTGTTTGTTTTTTTAGATACTTTAGCGTGCTTCAGATTCTATTTAAGCTTGATTCAACCGATGTTGGCTGTGGCAAGTGAAATTTAACTAAGCTTTCCAAAAAATATGGTCAATCACAGTTTAGTTCCCACTTAGCATGTGAGAGGGGCAATTAGTTTTTCACATACAGCCAGGCAGGTTTAGACAGCTTTTGTCTCTTAATAAATAAAATTATAATTTTTTTTGCTTTTTTTTTTATTATGATTCATTTGCATTTTGTTACAATTAATGTTTAATGATCCAAATAATTTAAGTGTGAAAAATATAAAAAAAGGAAGAAAAAAAAAATCAGGACATTTTTTTATTATTTCACTATTTATATTATTCCTTTCACTATTTTGTTAAATTATTTTTTTTGGGGTGGTTTATTTCTCTTTTTTGTGTCTGTAGTTATTAGGAATATTTTTGTTACATCTAACTGAATTTGATTCATATATAATGTTGTTCACAGAGTTTTTAAAGAAGAAGTTATGTGCAGGTAAGTCTAGTTTCTGTGTGTGTGTGTGTGTGTGTGTGTGTGTGTGTGTGTGTGTGTGTGTGTGTGTGTGTGTGTGTGTGTGTGTGTGAGAGAGAGAGAGAGAGAGAGAGAGAGAGAGAGAGAGAGAGAGAGAGAGAGAGAGAAAGAGAGAGAGGTGTGGTGGAAAAATTCCAAAACCCACCAAGTCTCACTCAGGCTCAAATTAAATAAAACAGAACAGAATGTTATGGAGAATGTAGCCATATAAAAACTCAGTCAAAAACCAACCTCGGGGGGAACATAATGTTTTTTACTGATGCACTTCATAAGGCATTGATTGTTAAACAGAGGACTGGAATGATTTTCTGTTGTTAGACTGAAAATGTGAGAAAAGAGGAATTTCATATTAACATGACATTCACAAAGTATGATTCAATATGATTATAATTAAAATAGTATTTTATATTTCATAAAAATGAAATATAATACATCAAAATAATTCAATACACTTTTTATTATATTGATTATGATGAGTAATCAATTAAATTTGCACAAATTAAATTGATTAAATATAATTATATGAATGGAAAAATTAAATTAAGTAAATCTTCCGTATATTCGAAAGAATCAGCACTGAACTTGACTGAATGTCACTTCCATGTTATTAAAAGTCTCTACTGACTTAACGAGAAAGATACAGTTATTAATAATCAACTCCACAATCTGTAAAAACTCTGCAGCCCAGAAAAAAGGAAAAAATGTTCAATAACTGCAAATGGGTCCGAAATGAAAACTGCTCTGAGACACTTCCAGTTTTATCCACCGCCTGTTTCTATCACCAGACACCATTTTTCCTGATGCCCCTGAACACAAACTGTGTCTCCAGAGTTCCAGCACAACAGATGAACCAAAATCACCATCCAACAACAAAAAGACACTCATTAAGCGTGTTCTCATCCTTATTATACTCCAATTTACACCCAAAAACAACAACAGTCTCTGCGCTACACTCACATGCATGTCTTTACTCTGCACCAAAATCGAATCTTCTTCTTCTTCTTTCGGCTGCTCCCATCAGGGGTCACCACAGCGGATCATCCGTTTCCATACCACCCTGTCCTCTACATCTGCCTCCTTCACACCAACTACCTGCATGTCTTCCCTCACCACATCCATGAACCTCCTCCTTGGCCTTCCTCTTTTCCTCCTACCTGGTGGCTCCATCCTCAGCATTCTCCTACCAATATAATTCACGTCCCTCCTCTGCACATGTCCAAACCATCTCAATCTCGGCTCTCTCACCTTGTCATCAAAACATCCTACATGCGCTGTCCCTCTAATAAACTCATTTCTAATCCTGTCCATCCTCGTCACTCCCAATGAAAACCTTAACATCTTCAGCTCTGCTACCTCCAGCTCCACCTCCTGTCTTTTACTCAATGCCATTGTCTCTAATCCATACAACATCGCAGGTCTCACCACAGTCCTATAAACATTCCCTCTTATTCTTGCAGATACCCTACTACAGGGGTGGCCAACCTGTGGCTCTTGAGCCGCATGCGGCTCTTTGAATGGTTTCGTGCGGCTCTTACGTTTATATCAAAGTTTGTGTTTTTTTTATGTGCGTGTTCGATTCGCTTAAGTTTAATACGGTATTTTTAAGACTGAAATGATCTTGCCCCTACTGGGAAACTTTGCGATATTTTTCATCTCATGCACATGTGCATTTGACGAAAATACCGTAATGAACTCAATAGAAGCGAACACGCACATAAAAAAAACCCCACAAACTTCGATATGCAAATTGTTTACTTACATTTAAAAAAAAAAAATTGTGTCAAGTTCGCTCTCAAAATGGCAGGAAAGTAAATGGCATAACGAAAATATGAAGATGAACACAGGACGGTTTTAACAGAGAGTTTTTTGTTGAACGTAATGACACATCATTCTGCCTTATGTCAGGCGTCATTAGCGCATTTCAAAGTTTCAACTCTTCAGCGCCACTTCAGCTCACTCCATGCTAACATCAAAAAGGAATTTCCAAAAGGGACTGAACTTCACAAACACAAGTTGGTCACTTTGAAAAGTCAGGCACAAAAGCAGATACAGTTTTAACTGGTTTGGAACATTACACAAGCTAAAAAGCCAATCAATACAAAGGGGAGTTCATAAAAAAATGCCTCAGTGACGTTGTTGACATCTTGTCTCCTGAAAACAACAAACTAAACTGCATGGTATCAGACATCCAACTGTCCCGCCACAGTGTTGAACACAGAATTTTGGACATTAACACGGCTATTGAATCACAGTTGCACTCTGACCTGGAATGGCAGAAGTCCCACTAAGCAACATGCATAGTAAAAGAAAAACTCTATTGTAAATTATTATATTTTTGTTTGTGGACTTGGTTGAACTGAGAGTTTGTGTGTGAGAAACAGTGCACACAATGTTCATTGTTGAAAATGACTGGCCTGTGGTCTTGGTACTGTAGGAGTCAATTTCTGTCATTATGTTGGTGTGTGACATTTACAATAAATCTGGATGAGCAGAGGTGTGTGTGTGTGTGTGTGTGTGTGTGTGTGTGTGTGTGTGTGTCATTCACCTTGACTGTTGATTTTTGTAAAGCTGCTTTGAGACAATGTCTGTTGTGAAAAGCGCTATAGAAATAAACTTGACTTGACTTGTGTGTGTGTGTGTGTGTGTGTGTGTGTGTGTGAGAATGTGAGAGAGAGGAAGGGATGGGTGATGTTCATGCGTGCCCATGTGTATGATGTGGCTCTTTGCGGTAACACAGTAAAAAATGTGTCTCTTGGTCTCTTGACTGGTTGGCCACCCCTGTCCTACTATCACAAGTCACTCCTGTCACTCTTCTCCACCCACTCCACCCTGCCTGCACCCTTTTCTTCACTTCTCTAACACACTCTCCATTACTTTGCACTGTTGACCCCAGGTACCTGAACTCCTCCACCTTCTCCACCTCCTCTCCCTGTAACCTCACCACTCCACTGCCCTTCCTCTCATGTACTCTGTCTTACTCCTACTGACTTTCATTCCCCTTCTCTCCAGCGCATATCTCCACCTCTCCAGGCTTTTCTCAACCTGCTCACTACTCTCACCACAAATCACAATATCATCTGCAAACATCATAGTCCAGGGAGACTCCTGTCTGTCCTCGTCCGTCAACCTGTCCATCACCACTGCAAACAGGAAAGGGCTCAGGGCCGACCCTTGATGCAGTCCAACCTTCACCCTGAACTAGTCTGTCGTTCCTACTGCACACTTCACTGCTGTCACACTGTCCTCATACATGTCCTGCACCACCCTCACATACTTCTCTGACACACCTGACTTCCTCATACAATACCACAACTCCTCTCTTGGCACTCTGTCGTACGCTTTCTCTAAATCCACAAATACACAATGCAATTCCTTCTGTCCTTCTCTATACTTCTCCATCAACATTCTCAAAGCAAAAATGGCATCTGTGGTGCTCTTCCTCGGCATAAAACCATACTGTTGCTCACAGATGGTCTTCTCTCAGCCTGGCTTCCACTACTCTTTCCCATAACTTCATGGTGTGACTGATCAACTTTATTCCCCTGTAGTTACTGCAGGTCTGCACATCTCCCTTATGCTTAAAGATCGGTACCAGCACACTCCTTCTCCATTCCTCAGGTATACTCTCACCTTCCAGAATCTTGTTAAACAATCTGGTTAAAAACTCCACTGCCATCTCTCCTAAACATCTCCACGCTTCTACCGGTATGTCATCTTGTCCAACTGACTTTCCACTCTTCATCCTCTCACTTCCTCCTTACTAATCCTATCAACATCTTGCTTTACTAACTCCACATCATCCAACATTCTCTCTCTCTCTGATTTTCCCCATTCATCAGCTGCTCAGAACTGTAAGGAATTATCTCATCATCTGCCCCTTTGGCAGGATCACCTTCTGTTTAATAGACAGGATACCCTTGAATTCAGCCTTTCCTCTCGAACTCTGGTCTCCGGCAAGTACTTGGGGAAGTCTCAATGAAAAGACACGAGGCAGCTTTTAGAGAGAAGTTCCAAATTTATTGTCTCACACATGAAGATATACTTCCAAAAAGAAGGAGAGAGAAAGGTGTGTGTGTGTGTGTGTGTGTGTGTGTGTGTGTGTGTGTGTGTGTGTGTGTGTGTGTATAGGTGTGTGTGTGTGTACAGAAGAGAAAGTTAGGAGAGACAACTCCACAAGGTCATGTTGAGCTGGCAAAAGATAAGCCTAACACAGAAATACAGGAACCATTGTATGTGTACGAGCAAAGTAACACATGCCACAAAAGGATAGTTCAGGGTATGCTCAACAGAAGCATACAAAAAGGTTATTCTAGAAGCATCCAACAAAAAATTATTATAACTACTAATGGCAACAAGATACATATTACCATACTGTGAGAACAACAAATCGCAGGTTAGCCATACCAAAAGGCGACAGTTTGGGTTTTCTCACAGTGAAGTGTATGAAGAAAGAATAAAGGCAAGAACTGAGAGCAGTTCAGAGCAAAGGTTGTATACAAAACACATATATGTACATAGATTATTCCCACAATTCCCCTCTTTTATCCATTATAAACTATTAATGAATAAATCACAATTTAAAACAATTAAACATGTCGCATGGGAATAGGATAATATTCAGGTACACGAGGGACAGATTGATAATCAGAAAGCATATGGGTAAATGATTGTTGAATACATTGAACAATACATGGTCCAAATAAGCACAAAAGCAGGAAAACAATGACAATCGGGATTATCAAGGAAATGTATGGCGCCCAACGACCGAAATGAGTATATAACCAACCCCATCACCAACCTTGATCGCCTTTCTTATCTTCCTTAAGGGCTTGTGCCGTCATGCGCAGCCTGGGCGTGAACCCCTGCCCCAAGGCTGGCGATCACCAGGATGAGGGAGAGATAGACAGCCATACTGGTCACTGGCTGTGATCCTTTTTGTTGATGAGAGGTTGTTTCTCCATTCCCTGCAGTTTCTTCTCACACGCCATGCAGTGTCGAGTATGGCCAAAAGTCAGCACCAGAAGGTCTGAGGAGCCGTTCCTGGGTCGCGGTACACGGTGATAGAAGGAAACAGGAACCAATAGATGTCTCCTAAGGAACTTATGGGGAGGTCAAAATGGCTATGCGTCTGTAACATAAAGAAAAACATTGAATAGCAAATTATTTATTTTAAAACGGGGTCACCTCCCATTGGACATTTCTTGACTCTGGTAGCGTGGATCCACTGTGGAAAAATATCAGTTAATACACCTGTGCATGTGATCGTGACTATTTCTGCTGGCCCTTCGTACTTACATTCACCCAATGGCTTAGGTTTTAGAAATTTAATCAAAACCATGTCCCCCACCTGAAAGGGGTGGGTTGGTGCTAGAGAAATGACAGGTGCAGATTCAGAAATTAGTTCATAATGTTTTGATAATGTGTCGATCAGGGCAGCAGAATACGATCAGTTGTACCTATTACTGGTTTACCTTTTCTCCAGAGCGTTGGAAATGGACGTCGAAAAATTATTTTGTGTGGTGATAAGTGGATGTCTTTTCGCGGAGTCATTCTCATTTCAGCAAGGAAACCACTGGGTTGCCAGATGCAGCCAAAATCATGCACAATACCAAAAGCATATCGGGAGTCGGTATAAATCGTGACATCTTTGCCTTCGAGAAAGGACACATGCGTGAGTCACAAAAAGTGACTCTCCCCTATCTAAAGGAGTGGAAGACAGATTTGGGCGTATACTAGTCGAGTGAATGATCTCAGAACAGCAATCATGTGTGGTGTCGTGCATTGTGTCATCTTGTGCTTTAATCAAGCGAGCAAGGGCATGACCTAAAGTGTCGAAAGAGGAAGTGGCTTTAATGTCTAAATTACCAGTAGAACAAAGGATAGTTTCATATCCTGATTTTCTCTGAGCAGTCATGTGTTGTGTTTGCAAATTCTGAAGGACCTGTTTCACTTGATGCGGAGAGTGCAAGATCATAGGATGAGACAACACTCATTTTTCAGCATCTTGTACCATCACAGCACAGGCAGCCACCGCCCGAAGACACGCAGGTAAACCCTGAGCCACGGTGTCAAGTGTTTTGGACAGGAACGCACATGGTCTCATGCCCCCCATGCTCCCGTGCCAACACAGCAGAGGCAGTTCCGTCCTGTTCACATGCATAAAGGTGAAAAACTTAGTGATAGTTCGGAAGTCACTGTGCGTGAAGGCAAAAAGAGGCTGCGTTTGCTCTTCTACAGGAACACTGAAAAGGCAGAAGACAAGTCAATCACCGAGAAGTGCGTATGATCGCACGGAATGAAAGTGATAATAAAGGCCACATCGGGTACAACAGGTGCGACAGGAACCACAACATCATTTATTCTTCTTAGGTCTTGAGTAAAGCGCCAAGTGCCATCCGGTTTTGGAACTGGATTAACAGGTGTGTTATATGAACTTACACATGGCTTGACCACTCCCTGTTGTAACAAGGAGGTCAAGATTTTGTCTATTCCCTGTAACTTTGGTTCAGAGAGGGGATATTGTTTAACAAACACAGGGTGCAAATGTTTTAGTTTCGCTTCATAAGGAGACAATGTACCAAGCCCACATCATCCTTATGCTCCGCCCACAGAAGAGATGGCAACTCTCCCAGTGCAGAAGGAAGTGGTAATTTCTGTGTTGCAGAAAGAAAACAGTCATTATTTTCATGTCAGATAAATATGACAGTGGAGCAGATTCAGGAACTGAAACCGTGAGTTTAGAGCCGGAAAAGGTTAGAGAGACGTGAAGTCTACTCATAAGATCACAGCCTAAGAGATTAAAAGGACAATCAGGCATGAAAACAAAACGATGATGCAGAAAAATTTTTGTGTCTGATGGACACGTAACGAGTACAGATGGAGTAAATGGTGTTTCTCCTTTAACCCCCTCAATAACCAAGGAGCTAATAGAATGACCAGAAATTGGTCCCTCATATTGTTTGCCTACAACTGACATTGTAGCCGCTGTATCAAAAAGAAAGGGATAAACCGTGCCATCAAAACATAGTTCAAGAAAAGGCATTTCGTTAACATGAGGGGACACATAGGTACAATGCAGCATGGTGGGAGTTATTCTCTGTGGGCACCCCTATGCGTCATATGGATTGATCTGCATTCCAGCGAAAGGACTAGTCGCTGGTGGCGGAGTTGGTGCAGGAAGGGAACATGCAGGTTTATCACCCAACTCCTTCTGTCTTATTCTACATTCTGTTATTCAATGCCCATTCTTACCACAGTAATGACAGGCACCGGGGTTTCGGGAATAAGAATTAGCGCCCTGCATGTTTCCTCTTTCCCGACCTCTTCCCCGACCTCTTCCTCGGCAGTTCTTGTAAAATCCACCTTGATTACCACCGCCTCCAGCTACTGGGAGGCAAGCGATTTGCTTACTATCTTAAATGCCATCACCTTCCATGGTGCGCACCCTCTTCCCCAGAGTTTTTACTTTCAAATTGCTACGGTCGGTGAGTTGGTATTTTAATACCTTTTGCACCTTCGGACGACAATTGTGCATAAATGTTGTGAGGAATAGCGGATTAGCAGTATTTTCATCTAACTCCATTCCACCCAATAATGTCCATGTTTCCCTAAACCGTTTCAAAAACTTGGACGTGGTTTCACCCTTTTCTTGCTTACAATTTGTTACCTGAGACAAATCATGGTTGGACTGTTGTCTTTGCAGAAGGAATTTGCTTAGTTCCTTTTTAAAGGTATTTAGAGCGTCTTCTGTGGCCCAGTAATAATAGTAAGTGGTTGACTTATTGTAACCCCTTCTTCTCCCTTCCTCATCATTTTCATCTTCGACTTTTGATTCAGTCTTAACTTCATCGTTTCTAGGATTTAACCCTAGGCTGGGGACTGCTTCAAGAAGGGTTTTTCATTGTAACTGTCCCCTAGGACTGCGTGTAGGATAAATCTATAATCTGCCCCGGTTAGTTGGTTGTGACGTGTGTAGCTCATTAGCATATCTATGCAATGAAGCGGTTTAGATGGAGATGAAAGCATTTGAATAATATCAGCGGAGTTAGACCAGACACATGCTGTATTGACAGCAGGGGAGGACCAAGGTGGGGGATCTATTTCAGATCCGGAGTCCGGACCCGCATCCCCCGTTTCATTCGTATCAGTATCTGTATCATTATTTTGTGAAGCCTGTATTTTACCGTTTTTTGGCTTATGTCGAGTTTTGTTCTTAAGTTTTGTATCAGGCGGAATCTCCGATATATTTTCAACGACACAAGTTGGGACAGAGCCCGACGGATTGGCAAACAGGTTAGTCTGACTTAGAGAAGGGTATATCGACGGGACCGCAGGCGCAGATAAGGAAAACCCGTCTTCGTTATACAGCGGAGGTTGGACATTCGTTATAATCAAGGGTTTTGGTTTAGTTTGCGAATTGTTTTTTGAAAGAGATTTCAATGCTCTTTTTGAGTTCGGTATTGAGTGATATTGATCCCAAATTGGTTTAATCTCAACCCATTTTTTATATCCATTACCCATATACGAATAGTCCCAGTGTGGATCACCCAAACCTAAATAAATTTGAGAATGAGCAAACGTCAAATATTCAGGTACCACCACAAGGATAAGTCATAAATTGGGGTTGTGGCTCAGTCCACCCTGCTAAATTGTCTAGCCAGGGGGTAGTATAAAAGGTGAGACCACAACGATTCATCCAGTCCCAAGGAGCTTCCTCAGTATCTGGTTTAGGATATTTTGTTCCAGAATTACCTATGATCCAATATAGGTACACCTGTCTGACAAGGTTAAATACAAAGGTTGGAGGCCAGAGATCGAGACAGATAAGACGGTTAGATAAAATTTAGATGTCTTCGAGTTACTTATGACTATAGAGACATTTTAGCGTGCTACTGTTGACGGTACAACCTCGACAACAAATTCTCTTACACAATGCCTACACTTTGAATGGTATGACAAGATACCAAATCAGCACGACATAAATACAGATATCAGCACACGAGGAAAGTGCCTACACTTTTAACTGTATGACAAGATACAAAATCAGCACTTACCTGAATACTGATATCCCGGACGAGCCCTCAAGAACTGTAAGGAATTATCTCATCATCTGCCCCTTTGGCAGGATCACCTTCTGTCTAATAGACAGGATACCCTTAAATTCAGCCTTTCCTATCGATCTCTGCTCTCCGGCAAGTACTTGGGGAAGTCTCAATGAAAACACACGAGGCAGCTTTCAGAGAGAAGTTCCAAAGTTTATTGTCCCATACATGAAGATATACTTCCAAAAAGAAGGAGAGACAAAGGGAGGGCGGCCAGGTGTGTGTGTGTGTGTGTGTGTATGTGTGTGTGTGTGTGTGTGTGTGTGTGCACAGTCACTAATGTATGCTTTTAAGAGTTATATTTATATTAAGTTTGTAATCTTGCGTACCAGTGTAGATTTATTCATTTTTAGAGACTTAAAGCACTTTTGTACATCGCTCTGGATAAGGGCGTCTGACAAATGCCGCAAATGTAAATGTAAATGTGTGTGTGTGTACAGAAGAGAACGTTAGGAGAGACAACTCCACAAGGTCATGTTGAGCTGGCAAAAGATAAGCCTAACACAGAAATACAGGAACCATTGTATGTGTACGAGCAAAGTAACACATGCCACAAAAGGATAGTTCAGGGTATGCTCAACAGAAGCATACAAAAAGGTTATTCTAGAAGCATACAACAAAATTATTATAACTACTAATGGCAACAAGATACATATTACCATACTGTGAAAACAACAAATCGCAGGTTAGCCATACCAAAAGGCGGCAGTTTGGGTTTTTCTCACAGTGAAGTGTATGAAAAAAAAAATAAAGACAAGAACTGAGTGTTCTGGGTCAACCTAATCTAAGATCAGTGATCAAGGATATCTTACAGTATGTATCAGAAGATGAGAAGCTAATGTTCAGAGCAAAAGTTGTATACAAATCACATGTACATGTACATAGATTATTCCCACAAAAAAAAACTTCCTCCACCTTCTCAACACACTCTCCTCACTAGTCAACACATTTCCATCTCCACCCTTTATTGCTCTAACTTGCAGTACATCCTTCCCAGCTCGGTCCCTCTGTCTGGCCAATCGGTATAAATCCTTAGTGTCCAACCTCTCATACAGCTCCTCATATGCCTTTTCCTTGGCTTTCGCCACATCCCTCTTAACCTGCTGCCGCATCTCCTTGTACTCCTGCCTACTTTTCTCATCACTCTGTCGACCCCACTTCTGTTTTGCCAACCTCTTTCTCCTTATGCTCTCCGGCACTTCCTCATTCCACCACCACGTCTCTTTGTCTTCCTTTCTATTTCCAGATGTCACACCAAGTACTTTTCTAGCTGCCACCCTCCTCACTTCCCTAAACCTCACACTACACTCTTCCTCCTTCAGCTTCCACCATCTTATTCTTCTTTCAGTCCTTACTCTCCTCCTGTTCTTCTTTGCCTCCAAAACCATCCTACAGATCACCATCCGATGCTGTTTATCTACACTGTCCCCTGCCAATACCTTACAGTCTCCAATCTCCTTCAGGTTGCATCTCCTGCATAGAACATAGTAGGGTTGGGCGATATGGCCTAAAAAAGAAATCCCCGATTTTTTTTTTACAAAAAATCCGATCTGCGATTTAAATAGATTTTTTTTCCCAACAAGCCAACAATACAATATGCAGGCCCTGCCATTGTAAATTGTTAAAATAAAACGTAACATAACATAAAATGAGCTAACCTACAAAGAAAATTTTTTTATGAGTGTTTAAATGTGGAACATGATTGAAAATGCACCTGAGGTTTTGAGTGATTTTGCCTTTACTTTTCTCCTAAACTCCACAGTAAAATAAGATCAAGTTTAACAGAGTAATAGACAGGGACAATGTAAATAAAAATAATTTAAAAGATTGAGCAAACCTATAAAGAAAAATTTTAATAAAGAAAATTTGAATATAAAGAAAAAGAGTGTTTGAATGTGGAACATGGGTAAAAATGCAGTTATGCTTGAAGTGATTTTGCCTTTACTTTTCTTAAAAACTCCACAGTAAAATGAGCTGAAATTTGAAATAAGAATATAATAGACAGGGAGATTATAAATAAGAATTATTTGAAAGATTGAGCAAACCTCAAACAATGTTTTATGAGTGTTTGTATATAGGGATTCAAATGCTCAGATTTTTCTGTTTCTTAACGGAAACGCCGATTTGAAGCTCCCACCACCATACCTTAAGTGTACGATTAGACGCGCAACACTAAACTAAGTGCGGCTGCTTAACCGTGTATTTTCAAGATGCGGCTGGCTTAACCGCAGTCTTGTCCTGCCGCTGTCTTGTTCATATCAGAGTCTCCCTACATCTCTCCCACTCGACAGCATGCCTCTGTTTGAGGTGCTGCGGTAAATTGGTGGTACTACTACCTTTGCTTGCAGCAGCCTTCAAACACAAATTTTAGCAGGGTGTTGTTTGTGCTGTGTCTGACGCAGCAAAACCGAACCAATTCCAAATTACAGATGAGAACGAGTTCTTCTCTGCTCGCTGCCATGTTGTTTGTGTATCTCTATGGCAAATGCGCGGGGGGAGGGCTGAGTTAGTTCGAAACTATTGGAGCCCAGACGGGAGCGTCGGCGGACATTAAAAAGAAACCCGATTTTTATTAAAACAGATGGATGTAAACTACACATTCGAGTTAATTGATAAAATCGATTTGTCGCCCAGCCCTAGAACATAGTCCACCTGTGTGCACCATCCTCCACTCTTATAGGTCACCCTGTGATCATCCTTCTTCTTAAAATAAGTGTTCACCACTGTCATTTCCATCCTTTTAACAAAATCCACCACCATCTTCCCTTCCTCATTCCTCTCCTTAAAACCATACCTACCCATCACCTCCTTATCACCTCTGTTCCCTTCACCTACATGCCCATTAAAGTCTGCCCCAATCACCAACCGTTCTATCCTAGGTACACCATCTACCACTTCATCTAATTCACTCCAGAATCTTACCTTCTCCTCCATCTCACAGCCGACTTGTGAAGCATAAGCACTGATGACATTTATCATCGCCCCTTCAACTTTCAGCTTTACGTTCATCATCCTATCAGAAACTCTCTTCACCTCCACTACACTCTTACTGTACTCTTCCTTCAGAATCACCCCTACACCATTTCTCTTTCCATCCACACCATGATAAAACAGTTTAAACCCACCTCCAATGTTCCTGGCCTTACTCCCTTTCCACTTGGTCTCCTGAACACACAACATATCTACCTTTCTCCTCTCCATCATATCAGCTACCTCTCTCCCTTTACCCGTCATAGTACCAACAGTTAAAGTACCAACCCTAACCTCCACTCTCCTCCTCTGCTCCTTTACCTGCCGTCTCTGTAGACGTCTTCCTCCTCTCCTTCTCCTCCTTCTGCCAAAAGTAGCCCAATTTCCACCGGTACACTGTCAGCTAACGATACCTGTGGCGGTCGTTGTTAACCCGGGCCTCGACTGATCCGGTATTAAATTCTTATATGTGATCCGCATATTTGATTTGGCACATGTTTTACGCTGGATGCCCTTCCTAACGCACCCCCCCCCCATTTATCTGGGCTTGGGACCGGCACTAAGAGTGCACTGGCTTGTGCCTCCCTAATGGCTGGGTTCTGCACCAAAATCTAATCACCTTCCCAAAATAAAAGTCCTTCAGCTAAATGCATGTGTACTGATCATAGTTCTGCAGTGTGGATTTGATTATCTGCACTGTTTAACCCCAAACACTTTCACAGTTTATTCAATTATTTAATTTAATTATTAGACAAGACAAGTCAACAATGCGACATGTAACTACACAAACAAGAAGTTATTTATTTAAAACATTCAGTATTTTAATAGTTAAAGCACAGAGAGAATTTTTTTTATTGCATGCAACCATAACCACTACCTATTTGTTTCATAATAAAAGACCTGAACGCAAATAATGTGTTAAAATACAATAATTACAAAAAGAATATTAATAAATAATAATAATTAACTGGTGTAACTACATATATCTGCTACACATGTGGAAAATATATCCATTACACATAAACCGCACTCAATAAACAGCGCAGTAAAACTCTTACAGAGACGAGTTACTTCACACATGAGGTGAAAACAAAGGGGTATTTATACACACACACACACACACACACACACACACACACACACACACACACACTAATAAATCTGGAAGTAGGAACAGCTGTGAAAACTCACAGAAAAGACAGAAGTGGAGACACACAGGACATGAGCACTGCACTGCAAAAGTCCCATTTCAGAAAGAAAATAGTTTCTATTTCTCATCTCTGACAGTCTCCTACAATAAACTCTACACCTTTTTCTCTTTTTACTAAAAACTTTCATTATTGGATCTTCTACAAATCCTCTTATAAATATTAATGAATTTGTTACACTGGATGATGATTTAATGCTTTTTTACCTGCAAACTCACATCACACACTGTGTGTTTCTCTCAGTGGATGTGACTCTGGATCCTGATACTGCAAATCCATATCTCATCCTGTCTGCTGATGGAAAACAAGTGACATGTGGAGACGAGTGGCAGAATCTCCCTGATACACCACAGAGATTTACTAATTATCCTGATGTTGTGGGAAAGCAGAGTTTCTCCTCAGGGAGATTTTATTATGAGGTGCAGGTCAGAGGGAAAACTTCCTGGGATTTAGGAGTTGTGAGAGAAAACATTAACAGGAAGGGGGAGATTACAGCAAAACCTCAGAATGGATTCTGGACTGTGGTACTAAGAAATGATAATCAGTATGAGGCTTTTGCTGGTCCCCCTGTCCCCCTCACACTGAGAGAGAAGGTGGAGAAGTTGGGTGTGTTTGTGGATTATGAGGAGGGTCTGGTCTCCTTTTATGATGTGAACTCCAGATCTCTTATCTACTCTTTCACTGGTCAGACTTTTAGTGAGAAACTCTATCCATACTTCAGTCCTTGTTTTAATGATGGAGGTAAAAATTCAGCACCACTGATCATCACTCCTGTATTTAATACTGAATAAATTTTCACCTCTCAGTTTTAATCATCTATTAATTGTGGAGAATACATATTTTATTTTGTACAGGTTGTTTTATTTTTACTTTTTTGCATAAACAAATAATTGTCATCCTACAGTCTGTATTTTTTCATGTTTTTATTGTGTAAATTTGTCATTACATACTAAATACAGTGGTACCCCGCTTATCGACCGGCTCGGACATCGACCTTTTCGCTCAGTGAACAGTTTTTCGACCTTTTTTTTACCCCGACCCACATATAGCATTTATTTCTGTTAATTTTGTAATGTTTTTAATTTATACTTTTTACTGTATTATTGTCAGAAATCCACCTGCCACGCCCCCTTCGGCGGCTGTCAAAACCTCCGCTTTCCCTGAACAATGCACACCATTGTTGAATTGCTTCAACAATGCACACCTGGGGCTCATTATTCACTCATCCCCAGCTCCTTTATAAACCCCTCATTTATCCACACTCCTTGTCTGATATTGTTGGTATGTGAAGGTCTTTGGTGCATGGTTGTCTGTGCAATTAATAAATGGGTATCAGTGGATGTCGGGAATGGATTAATTGGTTTTCCATTATTTCTTATGGGATAATTACATTCGCTCTTCGACCTTTTCGCATTTTGACCGGTTTTAAGGAACTGATTAAAGTCGATAAGCAGGGTACCACTGTATTACTAAAGATTATTTTCAGTTCAGTAAAAGGGGATACATTTAATAGCAGGAGACACAAAACGTACATCGCGATTCTGTTTAAATGTAAGATTGAAACTAACCTGAATAAATGTTACTGAAAATCTGAAACCTGAATTATTCAGTCTCTATTTATAAACACTAATAATTAATTTAAATACACAAATATAAAACAATAACTTGATAAACAAATGAATAAATAAATAATGATTTATACTTTTTGTCTTTTTTAATATAAATGTAACCCA
Organism: Silurus lanzhouensis; assembly: GCA_039877035.1. Classification (NCBI taxonomy): domain Eukaryota; kingdom Metazoa; phylum Chordata; class Actinopteri; order Siluriformes; family Siluridae; genus Silurus; species Silurus lanzhouensis. Next base: position 920,635 of record JBCEWE010000142.1, read on the forward strand.
CAGTTAAACCCAAAGTTAAAATTAGGATGTACATGGAGATTTTCTTTATGAAAAACTTGTAATATTATTACAGAATTAATCCCGCTGTGGCGACCCCTAATGGGAGAAGCCGATAGAAAGTTTATTACAGAATTAATCCTGAACACCACTCAGTATAATTCTAAAGAGTAAAGTGTAAATGATTCTGGGTGAATTTTCTCTTTGATAAACAAGGAAATGATTTAGGTTTATATTTTAACATCACTGCATTCTAGGTTACGAATGTAGACGCAGCGTCTCGTTCCCGAAGGGGAAATGCAGCTCAATGAGTCTCCTTAAAGACGTCATTTCCCAGCAAGCATCTGTGGGAAGGGCTTATCAACCGATAAACCCCGATTTTTTTTTTTTTTTTTTTTTTACATTCATATTATAATGAAATATCGTAAATATAATACTGAATATTTTTTAATAAAAAAATAAAAGGAGGGTATACATACATGGTTACATCTAAAAAGAGGAATTTAGATATTTGAGTTTATTCACAGTTCTTAATGCTTTCTGGCTTGAAAATTATTGTAAAGATTCAAAATAAATTCAGTTTTGTATTTCTTTAGAAACTGGTTATTTGGATAAATGTTAATGTTTGTATATAAGTATCCAGTATAAAAAGCCTGATAACAACCCAGCCAACATGTTCATGTGGGCCCCACATGGGTTTTATCTGGGTTATATGGGCATCACGTGGGCATAGGGTCAGAGTGGGCATTTTGATGGGCTGAATGTGGGCCCCAGTTAGGCTGCCCATTTTGTTTATTCGAGGGCCCTGTATGGGCCACATTTGGGCTATATTTAGCTATATTATTCAATTGATGACAAATTCAATTGATATGTTTTTTGCGTGTTTTATATGATCGAAACAACATTTTTATATAGTAACAATAACATAGTATGACCTTTAGTTAAAAATAAATAAATAAATAAATAAATAATTAAATAAATAAATAAATAAATAAATAAAAGAATGGGTTGTGCAGCTCTCAGAGTCTCTCATTGGCTCCTGTGTTCCCGCCTTCTGATTCTGAAGAAACAGTCATCACTCACTACACTGAGCACCTGACCTGACCTGGATAACCTGACCTCTCTGTCACGGTAACAAATTAGGTTTTGTTTTAATTTAATCACATTTTACTGTTTGCTTTCATTTAATGTATACGTCTGAAAGATTTGTGGTAATTAAAGTTACAGGCACGATATAAAGAAGGTCAGTGTGGAGAGTGAACTGGTTTACCTCAGAGATAAACACCTGTGGAAAACTGAACATTCTTAACGATTAGCAGATCACTAGAAAATTGTCTACTAAAATGTGGAAATAACGACTTCTCAAACCATTTTCACCCGTGTTTTCTCCATATAGTGTCCTCATGATAACAGGAGGGTGAAACAGTAGAAGCACTGTGGAGTAAATCTTTCTCTTTCACTACCTTTATAACATGTGTACATACAATACACAGAGAAAAGCTCTGAGGAGATTGTGACAATACTTAACATTATTATAATACTCAACTTGGCCTTTTGGATATTATTATCCTAAATAATCTGATGAAATACACAATTAATTGTAAAACTTTATTATGTTAACTGGCAAAGCCAAGGAATCATGATCAGGATGTTAAAATAAACAAAAAACTCACCTTTCAGATCAACAACCAACATCACTGATCAATAGACACTGAACAAGCAGTCCTGGGGTCGTCACTTGTTGGGGTCCCCATGAAACATTTATTTTGTGGTCTGTGCTATTTGCAGTGCAAATTAATTGGTTGTGTTGTGAGGATTTGCAGGATATTTCTGTATTTAGTTGCGTTGTGAGGATTTGCAGCACGTGTTGTTTAACTGATGATGTTTTTTTAATTTACTGGTGTTTTTTTTTATTTGCATGTTTTCTTCAGTTGCAGTGCGTTTCTGGGCCACCGTGATCCTAGGTGTGACTTACATCTTTCAGCTGATCAGAATCATTGTTCAATCACTGGCTTTTGGCAATGGCCAAATATTCATTTACGAGTCAAGTTCAGACGCAAGGTTAATATTTTAATTGTTACTTTCATAAGTTTTGGATTCCATGACTGTTCCCCCGGCATAAGTTATTACTGTGGGAGGCAGAGGTGGGAACAATTCACTGACGAGATTCTAGGATATGTCTTAATTATATTAATACATGTTTTTTTAGATGCTGCTGTGAATGGTAGTATTTAAAAATTTACTAAATTGCCTTTTCTGTCTTCTCTTTCTTTACTGTTTTGTAGGTGTGCAGCTGAGGAATCTGCATCGACCCACCAGTGAACTATTCTACATTAGTAATTCTGTTATTTCTGTTTCCTGTTTTTTTACTTGAATTAATTTAAATTAAATATGATTCACACATTCTGAGTTGAAGTCATTTATTTTTCACAGTTTAAATACTCAACCATGTAATTTTAAACATAGAGCAGCACATAAAATCAACTAATATTAGTTCTTTGTTTGGTCAGGCACAGTTTTACATTGTAACTGAGGTGTGAAATGGTTTGACAGTGGCTTTTCCATAGTAAGATTAAGTACACGTTAAGTTCACCCACAGAAATCAATCATGAAATTAATAAATGGGACCCAATTCTCACCCACTGTGGTCCCATATCAACCCCATAAGGGGCCCACATGTAGCCCATTTTGGCCCCATTTTTAACACCTATCTGGGACCCAAATGGGCCCATATAAATAACACCTATACGGGCCCCACTTAGAGCCCACCATGGACCCATCAGTCGCCCTTCTGGGCTAACACACATGGGGCCCATGTGGAGCCGATGGACAAATCTCATAACATTTTTTTATTTAAATAATGAGGTGTAAAAAAAAATGAAAGTAAGACAAAAAACATACGTCGATTTGAGAGCGCAGATCTTCTCCTGAGTCTTGAATGATGGATTTACAGATGTCAATCATACGATGTTTAACATCTTCTCCCCCTTCTGTTCTGGCAGACCATACAACCTGAGATTCCATCTCCTATGATAGTGCTCCATTTCATTCAATCAGTCTTCTACATCAGTTATTCTCTTCTGTTTATCATCACTTGTCTTCTTAACCGTTAATATTTCTTTTTTCATATCTGATGATTCCTTTAATGCTTTAATGGTGTCTGTATTTTTTTTTAAACAAGCTTGCAAGCTTGCATTCTCTTTTATTTTTTCAGCCACAAGCCTCACAATGTTGTCTTGCAACTCGAAGAGTGTAGGTTCAGTTTTTTTTTTGCAACCCGGTGTACATGGAGCTGAGACAGGAAAAGGGACAGCTTCTCTGTCGAAATTAGTGTAGGAATGCATATCACCTGCTTTGACAACTTCCATAACATCCTCCAGCAAATCTCTGTTCTCTGTGGTAAATGAAAGAAATATATTTGCCTTATTACCTTGGTCTCTTATGTCATTCCTAAAATTAAACTGATAGTTCACACAGAAAAAAAGTCAAGTCAAGTCAAGTTTATTTCTAAACTGTTGCGCTTTTCACAACAAACATTGTCTCAAAGCAGCTTTACAGAATTTAACAGTTAAGGTGAATGATGTGCATTTATCCCTGATGAGCAGCCGTGGCGACTATGGCAAGGAAAAACTCCCTTAGATTTTATGAGGAAGAAACCTTCAGAGGAACCAGACTCAAAAGTGGAACCCATCCTCATTTGGGTGATATAATTATAGACTTTAACACTAGATTTACTAAACCAATACAGAACACTGAAAAGTTAGAACTAACATGAGCACTGAAAAGATTATGAGTAATGTTCTTTTTACAGTCTTCTTTTCAGTCATATGAGATTATGGAACAAAGAGCTTCTAAGCAACTCATAAAATAGCTCAACATTTGCGATCATCATAGATTCAACACCAGCTTCTCCATGCCAGAGCCTCAAGACTCAAAGAGGTCTAATGTCCAAACTCCACATGAGGTGGAATCCAATGGAGCTGGTAGGTTTTTAGATGGTTTGGGATGTTGGCAGGGTCGGCATCTACTTATTTGTAGGTCCACAATCTTCATGAGGTGGGACATGCCTGGAGCTTGCAAAAAATAAGGACTGAAACTGTTATCTTATTGAAGCCAACAATAATGGAATTATTTCTCAATGTTTGCAATGATCAAATTTAATATTAAGGTGAGAAAATCATTTTCTTTTTTCCTAGCCTTAAATACCACCAACCATCTTGGCCGACATCTTGAATCAGCTCATGCATGTGCAGGTGAACCACTTGTTTTTGGATTAGAAGACGTCTATTCTGGGAAAGGAAGTTGTCCCTACTGTACAGTTGGGGTGATGTCATTTCCTGAACACTTTCAGGCAAAGCAGATCTTGTGGTTACAAGCAAAATTACCAACAAGCCAGATAATACATACTTTTAAAACAGGTATTTCTGAATGTTTAATATTTATTGGTCTTTGTGTTCATATGTCTTTACATGTTTATCTGCTGTCCCTCAGAAGGACCATTATCGGAAAACGCAAAGGCAAGGCAGCATGTCGAGGAGCAACCACCTGTCATTTGTATTGATGAGAGAAATGGGATTTTTGTCACCCCGAAAGATGCCCATGGACCCCAAGTCCCTATTCATGTAAAATTGTCTGTGGTTCTATTGCCTGTTAGTCACCTCTGTGTCATGATTGTATGAGGATTGGAGTTGCAATCAAGACATGGAGTGTGATCACCTTCAGAGGACAAACAGAACTAGGGAGGATTAATTGCAGTCGATGGTAGACAGTGGCCTGCTGTCCAAAACATAACAAGATGAAAGTTTGCAGCTCAGAATCAAAAGTATTACTGGTGCTGTTGAGAGAGTGTTTCCAATGTTTTGGCATAAACAATCCTCTGTCAGTGATGTGGATGAAAGGGTCAGAGATGTTGCAGAGACAGAAGTGTCAGCAATCGCTTCTACTAACATTCAGGATTAGACAGATTATGTGGAGGAAAAAAAGGGTTCCAGAACACTTTTCAGAGGATTTGGCAACAACAGAGAACCAAATCCCCTAATTATTTAAACCCCTTGAGTTCAACTGTCCATATTAACCTGGCCCTAGTTCACAGCTTTGGGAGAGAGGGTATATGGTGTATACTCAGTGACTCGAGGTTAATAAAATATAATGTGTCTTTTTTATGTATTCTATTCCACATTGTGTTTTTAATATTTTAATGTTTTATTCAATTTTTGTGTTCTCCAGGTGCACCAGTGTATGTGAATAACTGCCTTGCCTGTAGATGTCCAGTGAGATTTCAAGAGTATCAGTCTGGATTTCACATTTATGATGACAGGGCATTTTTGATCATTCCGTTCTCTTCTTTTTTCCATCCACCATCACACTACTTAACTCTACACTACACCGCTAATCACTACAAAACAAAACACAAAACAAAACACTGTATATAACCTTTGTACAATACATGTACATACTACATACTTTTCTATTACTCATTACATCTGCACTATTTTTATCTATGTATCTTTATCATTACTGTATATTCTGCCCAACATTTCATTCATTTGTGTATATAACCTGTGTATATATATTTACATATATATATATATATATATATATATATATATATATATATATATATATATATATATATATATATATATATATATTAGACTGTTTTTTTGACTTGTTAATTACTCTTCAATGCCATAGCCTTAGAACCATTCCTGTACTCTAAATTGATGCCCACACATCTCTGCACTCTTACTGACTTCATATTTATTCACTTTACATATGTTTACATATTTATCACTTGCCATATATTTATCTGCATTTTTGCACAACTGCTACATTTTGCACTTCTGGTAGATGCCAAACTGCATTTCGTTGCTGTGTACCTGTACTATGCAATGACAATAAAGTTCTATCTATCTATCTATCTATCTATCTATCTATCTATCTATCTATCTATCTATCTATCTATCTATCTATCTATCTATCTATCTATCTATCTATCCATCCATCCATCCATCCATCCATCCATCCATCCATCCATCTTCTGACATCTGCACCAGTGCAAAAAAAAAAAACCCAGCACATCTTAATAAACTTAATAAGTAAACATAACTTAATTCTCAATAAACACTGAAGCCACTGACTAGCATTAATTTAACTTAACTAAAAAATGAATTTGTGATATTATAACTCAACTTTTTTAAGTAGATTTAAATTTGTGCTGAAAACTTCCCCTTTGGTTTTCTGTTCAAATGATGTACCTTAAACCTCTTACTGTATGTCCTCTTGCTGTGTCTGCGCCTCAGACATGCTTGCACTCTGCAACCCGTCGGCAGAACAAAGGAGCCCAACACTAGATATTTACGAAGGAGTGGCTGTCATGTTCATGGACACACTGCCCATTTGGTCTTCACAAAAGGTAACCTAAAGTTTATTTTATTGATTTGCATGCTGTTTGATATAATTTAACCACGTATTTTGCATGTTCCCTGTCCCCTTTTCCCACATCAGTCAGATAATAAGCAGATGCATGAGTTAGTGAACCGCACAATGCCCGGGCTCTAGAATTTTTGCTATATGCATATGCAATTTTCTGATTGGCTGGAGTACCTAGTAACAGTAACTATGGCGGAGCTTTTGATCTCTGTTCAGCAGTAGCAGACGAAGAAAGATCTTAGACACTTTTTGCGCACAAATCCTGTTTCAGGCTAGATCTGAATCTAAATCTGTGTATATATTCGGTGTCAGATGGTGAGAAATAGGTTGTAAAAGTGAGTAGTTACTGCTTAAGTTAATAAGTTCTTTGTAAACAGGTGAGTTTTCTAAAATGTATAAGCATTATATTTTTTTGGCTAGGTTAGCTTGTTTTTCTGTTAGCTAAAATTAACGTACACTAATTATTATTACTTGATTATTCGAACACAAACGAAGACTAAGGGGACATGAGCAACCTGTTAGTCACGTTAGCAACAGCTTTTAATTTTCAATAGTTACATTTATGTTAATTAATGCCAGTTGTAATATAAGATTTTGAGGCTGTGCTAACTTTGGTGCCTTCAGCCATTGCCCTTGATAAAAAAAAACTAGCCTACATTGATTCGGTCATTTTAGATTCGTTGAAGTGATACACAAAAAAAAAAAAGAAATTTTCCCATGTACTCGTGATTGCCACATAACGTGGAACTGTAAATTGTGTGAATTTGTTAGTGCCTTAAAAACACAGCTGTTGAGACTTTACAGACTCAATCATGGACAGTATTCCACAATCCCACCTTTACCTTGCCTGTATAATAATTGCATCTGCACATTTATTAATTATAATTAATTGATGATACATTTGTCTAGAATGCATTTAGAGAAAAACCTGGTACTTGAAGACCATCAAACTTTGGCAGTTAATTACGCATTTCATTGCCACATGTGTGATTTTAAGCAGACATTTGTGGAGACATGTTTATTCATTTAAGGGGGCATTTAAAAAAGAAAGAAATCCATCTCCATTCAGTGGCTGCAAATTTCAAACCAATGTGTATTCCACATATAATGCACACAAATGCAGAGAAAACACCAAAAAGCCTCAGATTTTGATTCGTCAGTTGTGGTGCAGAATGTCTCAAAAATACATTCCAGTATGGTGACATTAAACATCATGCAGTGTGATTTTAAGGTGAAAATAAAACTACCACAGTAGCAGATAGTAGCAGTGAGAGATTAGAAGAGCAGTTACAGTACAATTTGCATGCATTCATCTATTAAACTATTCTCTATGTGTCACAGGGCAGCACAAGAAATCATTGAGCATATTGACTAGTTGTTTTCACTGTCAGAACCTCTTGTGAGATAATCTGTAATCAATACACTGAAAAAAACATAAATCTCCACATATTGAAACACTTGTAAGAGAAATTGTACAGGCAGTGTCAGATAGTAATATTTTGCATAAGTCTGTGACATCTGAGGGGCCACTGTCAACTGCTAAAATGAGAAAATCCTATTATGAGGAAAAGCTTCCATTTGTTAAACCTGTAGAGTACATGCATGAGTCATCACAGTCTACCTTTATGTATGTGCCAATTCTCTCATTTTTGCAGTTGTTGCTTAAATAACAAGATGTACTTTAGAAAATTCAAGCAACCACTTCACAGTCACCTGGACAGTATTCATCATTCAGCAATGCCTAATACTACCAGGAAAATGTGCTGTTATCAGTTGAGGGTCAGAAATTAGCAATAATTCTTTGTTGATGATTTTGAAATTGCAAATCCTCCGGGGACATCAAAATAAAATACACAAAGTCTGTGCAGTTTATTGGATATTGGCTAACCTGCCAGTAAATCGTTTTACCCTCCACTCTATTTAGCTGCCTCTTTTGTGCAATTCAAATGATGTACACCATTTTGGATCTGAAAGGGTTTTTGCACCTCTCCTGAATGACTCAAAAACTCTTGAAGCATTGGGTGTTTACACTGAAACATCTGGTACTGACTCACAGTTTATTCTGTTGTAGCTGATAGCATTGCTGCTCATGGGCTAGCTGGTTTCAGTGAAAGTTTTAGATCTAATTATTCCTGTAGAATTTTCTCGCCACCCAAACAGAAATGCAAAACTCAGATGCAATCGCTGTTAGTTCTTAAATGCGAACAAAAGATCAGCATGATAAACTTGTTGAAAATTTTTTTAAAAATGACATTGTAATTATGGTGTAAAACAAAGTTGTGTTCTGTCTGACCATCTATCCTATTTTCATCCAGTCACAGGATTTCCACCTGATATCTTAAATCTTACATTCCTGTGGAGTTGGCACATTGTTTAAAAAGTTTGATTAAAAAAAAATAATAATTTCATTTTGGAAGAGCTCAATATGACAATACTGTATTTTCCCTTCCAGCATTCAGATAAAGTTGTTGTCACCCAATTCCACAAAATTTTGTCCGTTGTGGAACAATTGGAGGAAATGGGCATAAGAACCACACTATTCATACACTGCTGCCTGTTCTTATTGGGTCCAAAGTCCCAGAAGGTGATACATTTTGGGAAGTACTAATGAATTTAAAAGATACAGTAAAGCTTGCTGTGTCTCATACGTTCACAGATCAAACTATTCAGTACATGGCTTGTAAGATTTCAGATCATAGGCAGATACTTCAAGAAGTCTAAGTTAAAACAGATCTGAGCTCTTCCAGTTCAGACGACACAGTGCTACAAGGGGAAATCCATTTCCTTCCCAATTATCCCTGTGGACAGACTAAGGACATTTTGGAAACCAAGAGGCTTGAGATGGCTTATATTAATTTAAAATGTTAAAAATACTACATTGCCGAATGCCAGTCATGACAATATGATTCAGAGCTATATCTGAAAATGATCTTTTTGATATGTTAAACCATTGATATATATAAAAAAATGTGTTTAACATAATTTAGTTTTCAAAACGGCAGATGTACATTTGCACACACACTCACTGAGCATGTATTCTTTTTTCAGGATGAGTTGAAGGATTTCATTTCGGGGAAGGGTGACACGCAGCCGATATGTTGTTTGCTAAGCTTAGGAGGGTGCTAGGTCGGCTCTCGACGGCATCGGTTGTTAGCATTTTAGCCTTTTGGCTAAGCACTCATGGCTAAGCACTCTTTGGCTAAGCACTTTTGGCTAAGCTCCCGTTCCACCGGGGAGAGCGCTCGTTTAGCAGTTCCTTCTCCAGTGCGTGTAACGCGGTGCTCCGCGCTTCTTCCTCCGAGGTGGGAGAAGTTTCGGAGAGCAGTCTCTGAGGAGAGCGCCCCCCCTTGCGGCTTCAGCTCTCAAAGGTATCGGCTGTTAGCATTTTAGCCATGCGGCTATGCGCTCCCGGCTGCTAGCCAAGCTCCCGTTCCCCGGGGAGAGCGCTTGTTTGGCAGGTTCTTTTCCCAGTGTGTGTAATGCGGTGCTCCGTATTCCTTTGTCCGAGGTGGGAGAAATTTCGGAAAATTCGGGGAAGCATGCCTGGCAGCTGCTTCTTCTCCCGGTAGGGGCGGCGTGGCGATTACATGTCTCTCTCTACGAGGAGGATGAGATGATGGATGCTAGCGGGCCTGCAGACTTCTCACAGCCTGTGCTAAATGAGGAGCTCCTTAAGGTCGTGGCATGGGCCGGGTCCGAGCTGGATCTAGCTTGGCCGGTCATGTAGCAGAAGCAGCGTGCACCCAGTGAGCTGGATGAGCGTTTCCTGTGCCCTGTGTCACAGCCTCAGCGCCTTCCCTGATCTGCGCACCAAAGTGTCTGGGTCCTGGGAGGCCCGTGTGCGTGCGTACTTTTCCAATGTTTCTTGCTGTGCGCAAATGTTATTGGGACTAAGTAGCGCGGCTACGGGGCGATGCCGCTTGTGGTAGAGACGCTAGCTAGCTATCTCTCCCCGATTGCTGCATCTATGAAGGCTACTGGTTTGCCTACGAAGAGCCGCTTGGCTCTGGTAGGTAGGCCTACGCGGCAGGTCAGGCTGCGGGTTGCTTCCACACGATGAGTGTGTTGCAGGCATACCAGGCTGGCCTGCTATAGGGGATGGTGTGCGCTTCCTTCTGAGCGCCACGGTGACCCCTCCTGGCCTCAGCTGGTAACGCTGTAGGTAAGGGGCGATTGCTGGCAGGTTCAGGAGACCACAGTGGCGTTTCAGTGGTACTTCCTCGCCGCTCCAATGGGGCTGCTCGGCGACAGCCACGCCCTGGTATGTCCAGGCACAGCAAAATAGCCCGGATAGAGTGCGTTGCCACCCAAATCCTGCGGGGAGGTCCTAGGGGCCCCTGGCGACACTCTGAACTAGAGGAGGGGCTGGATGACCTGAGGTTCGTCCTCGCCTCTAGTGAACAGGCTGTGGTGTGTAACCCTGACGGCTTGGAGGGCGGTGTGCACCTCATGCTACGGTGCCTGTCCCTCCCCGCCACCACCGGGAGGCCGTCTGTCATCCCTGCCTCAGAGTGTTCAGGACGCTGCTTTCCTCCAGTGGTTAACTTCCTTATTCCACCCGAAGTTCGTTGCGGATGGGGGTCATCCGTCGCCTCTCAGGGGACATCAACAGCCGCAGTACACTGCTCCTGCCGTTCGGGTTCAGGAGGGCTGTGTGCCAGCCCTGCCACAGGATGTGTTCAGGGCGCGGCTTCCCTCCAGCTGTTTGCTTCCCCTATTCCACCCGTAAGACCGCTGCAGATGGGGGGATCCGCCGCCTCTCAGGAGGTGTAGTAGGCTGCAGAGCATAGCTCCAGCCGCTCTGAGTAGGTCAGGGGCCAGCCCTGAGGGGTTGTGGAAGTCTGGAGGGCTGCCAGGAGTCTCTCAGGGGTCCTGCGTACTGTGGAGAAGGGCTGCGCGATTCAGTTCGCGTCTTCTCCTCCCCGGTTCAACGGGATGTGTCCCACTCTGGTGGGACCCATGCAGGCTTTGGTCCTGGGACAGGAGGTGCGTACTCTCCTGAGGAATCGGGCCATCGAGGTGGTTTCATCTTCCTCGGTCAGAGAGTCAGGCTACTACGGCCCGTACTTTATTGTTCCGAAGAAGTCATCCTCACCGCAGTCAGGAGGGTAGGAGCAGGCCGGCCACTCACTGTGAGGCAGTTCCAGAGGCTGCTGGGTCTCATGGCGGCAGCGTCCAGTGTAATTCCACTCAGCCCCCTCTGCATGAGGCCCCTCCAGTGGTGGCTCCAGGGCAGAAGGGTTCTTCCCCCAGAGTGAGTTTGTATCGTACTATCAAGGTCTCGCGGTGTGCCCTTCGAGCCTTGGATGCTTGGAAGGACCCAACGTTCTGTCCCAAAGCCCCATTTAGGGACTCCTTGTTGTCTCATAACGCTAACAACGGATGCTTCTCTCATGGGGTGGGGAGAGGTCTATGGAGCGGGCCATGTCTCTCGTGGCACATAAATTGCCTTGAGATAATGGCAGTGTTGTTGGGGTTAAAACACTTCCTCCCAGTCCTAAGAGATTGCTATGTGTTGGAAAACAAAAGATGGTGTCCAAAAGTTTGACTGGAACAGTATATATTTTTGGATCACCTTTTTATTGGGTCTCCAACCCAACGTGCCTGAACGACTACCGCCCTGTAGCACTGACACCCATTGTCATGAAGTGCTTTGAGCGGCTGGTCCTGGCACACCTGAAGGATTCTCTGCCATCCACATTAGACTCCCACCAGTTTGCCTACCGAAGCAATAGAAGCACAGAAGATGCAGTTTCCATGGCACTGCACTCTGTGCTCACACACTTGGACAATAAGAACACCTATGCACGTATGCTGTTTGTTGACTTCAGCTCAGCATTCAATACTATCATTCCATCCAAGTTAATAGCCAAACTTCTAGATCTGGGCATTAACACCTCCACCTGCAACTGGGTCATGGACTTTTTGACCAAAAGACCCCAGCAGGTTCGATCTGGCTCCATCTGCTCCAACACCATCACACTCAACACTGGTATACCACAGGGCTGTGTGCTGAGCCCCTTCCTCTACTCCCTCTTCACCTCCGACTGCAGGCCTGTGAATGGATCTAACTCCATCATCAAGTTTGCAGATGACACTACCGTGATTGGTCTCATCACCAACAATGATGAGACTGCCTACAGGGAGGAGATCCAGCACCTAGCCACATGGTGCAACAACAACAACCTGCTCCTTAACACCTCCAAGACAAAGGAGCTTATTGTGGACTTCAGGAAGGAGGCAAGAGGCACACATGACACCACCCACATCAACGGGATGGCTGTTGAGCGTGTCTCCAGTTTCAAGTTCCTGGGGATCCACATCTCGGCGGACCTGTCCTGGAACATCAACACATCCAGCCTGGTCAAGAAGGCTCACCAGCGCCTCTTTTTCCTGAGGACACTTAAAAAAATCAGCTCTCCTCGGATATCCTGGTGAACTTCTACCACTGCGCAGTGGAAAGGATCTTGACCAGCTGTGTCACAGTCTGGTATGGGAGCTACTCTGCTGCAGAGCGTAAAGCACTGCAGCAGGTGGTGAAAACTGCCCAGCGCATCACAGGGACTCCACTCCCAGCCATGGAGGACATCCAAAAGAAACGCTGTCTGCGTCGAGCTCACAGCATTCTTAAGGACTCGTCTCATCCCGCTCATAGACTGTTTACTCTTCTGCCCTCTGGCAGGCGTTACAGGTGCCTCCGGACCAGGACCAGCAGATTAAAGAACAGCTTTTTTCCTAGAGCTGTCTCTTTAGCGAACTCTGACACTCACTGATACACTACCACATTCCACCCACACCTCACACTCAGTCACTTTGCTAATGACTCTCTGAACAAAAACTTATGCTCACCAAGACACTGATCATTTCTCACATCACACTTTGTTATTGCATGGACTGTTTACACAAACCTTTGCTCATTTGCACACTGCTCATTTTTGTATTGCTGCTCACCATAAACGTATCACCACTGTATAAATACCCATTCTCTGTTTATAGTTATAGCAATATTGTTATGTTCACCACTCACATCCTTCTGTAAATCTCTGTGTATAGTAATGGGCATCTGTATATCATTTTCACAATACACATATATATATATATATATATATATATATATATATATATATATATATATATATATATATATATATATATGTATATTATTGTTCATAGTACATATATATGTATATATATATATATATATACATTCATCTGTAATTATATTTATAGTACATATATATATATTCATCTGTGTATTATTTTTTCAGTACATATTTATTCTTCTGTATACTACATTTATAGTACATATACATCTTTAAATTACTGTTAATAATCTATATTTAATTTTATTTAAATTATGTAAATTCTTGTATAAACTGTATATCCTGCACTTGCTGTTATTGCACTCTGGTTAGACCCAAACTGCATTTCGTTGCCTTGTACAAGTACATGTGTAATGACAATAAAGTTGAATCTAATCTAATCTAATCTAATCTAATAAAATATTTAATATAGCATTACATTTATGGTCACCTAAAGATGTTTTTATGTAATATAAGTGAAAATTGTACCACATTTTCATCTCAAGGAAACTAGTGATTATATCCATGTTTTATTTCAGGTTTATTTCAAGTGAACAGTAGTAAACTGTTTTTGGAGCTTTTGACAATGAAATGTCTTGTGTTCCAAAACAAGATTTGCAAATTTCAACCAAATAAAGCAATAAAGCAATCCATTACCTCAAATTAATCGAGTTGAAACGCCAAAGGAATAATTTGTTGCAACTAGAATTTAATATTTGTTTGTATTCGAAAGGAATGAGTACATTCAACTTAAGTGGTAACATTGGCATGAAAACTTATTCAAGTTAGTCTTAATTTAAAAAAAAAACCCTTCAACACATCTTAATTTAGTTAACATAAAGCCTCTAAAAGCTGTATATTACTTAATAGATTCAATTTCATTTAATATATTGCAGTTAATACTTCTAACATCTTAGTTAATTTATAAAAAATATATATACCTAGTTACTTGTAATCAAAAGGTTATTTAACTTAAATCATTTAAAGCAATCCATTTCCTCAAATGGTTTGAGTTGAACTTATCAGATTTTACAGTTCAGTGAGTGAACTGAACTGAACTGAAGAAGCAAACCACAGAATTGTCAAGTCAATACATCAGCTCTCTCACACAAACAAAACCACAAGGAAACAAATACAAACGTACAATTATGGCCGCATAAGTACAATAAAAAAAAAAAATTCATACAAATAAAATAATAAAAACAATCAGTTCCATTCAATACACCTCAAAGAAACACGTGACCTCTTAGTACTCTAATGACTTGAGTAATCATCCGGATCTCCCAGCTGAAATTAATGGCAGCAGTTTATCAGGCCACCTCCCAGCTGATTATCAGAGTGTCCAACACTAAAACAGAAACACTAGTGAAGATATAAAACGCGTGTATTCCATTAACACGCTAGCATTTAGCTCCTTAGGGATTCCGGTAATCAGTTAACCACAGCACTGTGGTCTAGTGGTTAAGATGCAGCGCTCTCACCGCTGCGACCCGGGTTCGATTCCTGGTCAGGGAACCATCCCCAGCCACTCTCAGTGCCGGTCCCAAGCCCGGATAAATTGGGGAGGGTTGCGTTGGGAAGGGCATCCAGCGTAAAACATGTGCCAAATCAAACGTGCAGAGGATCCGCTGTGGCACCCCCTAACGGGAGAAACCGAAAGAAAGTTAGCCACAGCACTGTATGGCCAGAACATGCGTCACACGCCGTTGCTGGAACATAAAATAGAATTGAGCGCCGGTACACGGTCAGCGTTTCAGCGACCCACAGACAACCCACTACAATGGCTCTCAGTTCCTCACATCCTAATTATGGAAAAATAAAGACATAATTACTATTTTTTAGCATAAAATAACTAATACCCAACAGTTAACAGACTTACTGGTTCAAACTGTTCATGATGCACCGAGAAACTAAAAAAAAAAGGAAGTGGGATGGTTTTAACCCGATAATGGCTGGATTCCTCAGTACACAAACAAACAACCCTTAAAACCCACCCACACAACCAGGCATGTCTGATGGGTCCTTACCACACAAACATCTCTTTCCAACATATCTGGCTGCGCCAGATATCCTGTGACGCCACCAGTAATCATGGAAAACGCACTTTATCAAGAAACTTACGGCTTCCTTAATAGACCCCAAAATTCAGGGAAGTGAAACACACCCATTGTTCCGTTTGCTCTGCCCAACAATGTGACAGCCACCAGATAATGAGAAATAAATTATTGCTTTTGTTTTCTGTGATGGTAGAGGTATTTTGGGGTGGAGTGGGGATACCTAGCTAAAATCGACATTTTATTTTCCTTTTTTGCAATTTACGCAACACATTTGCTGATCTGTATGCACATCCATTAACATTCACTGCCTTCATTCTATGACTGGGTAAATGCTCTTAGGTAAGTGTAAAGAAGTGTTTTATCTTCTGCCGCTTGGGCAGGATTGCTTTCTGTCCCCTGGACAGGATACCCTCGAATTCAGCCTTTCCTCTCGATCTTTGCTCTCCTACAAGCGCTTGGGGAAGGGTCAATGAAACACACGAGTCAGTCTTTCAGAGAGAAGTTTCAAAGTTTATTGTCTCACACATGAAGATATACTTCCATAGAGACGGAAAGAAAGGGGGTGGGCTGCCAGGTGTGTGTGTGTGTGTGTGTGTGTGTGTGTGTGTGTGTGTGTGTGTGTGTGTGTGTGTGTGTGTGTGTGTGAACAGAAGAGAAAATTAGGAGAGAAAACTTCACAAGGTCATGTTGAGCCTGCTAAAAATAAGCCTAAAACTGAAATACAGGAACCACTGTGTGTGTGCGGGCAAAGTAACACATGCCACAAAAAGATAGTTCAGGGTATGCTCAACAGAAACATACAAAAAGAATATTCTAGAAGCATACATCGGAATTACTATAACTACTACTGTCAACAAGATACATATTACCATACTGTGAGAACATAAATACGGTTGACGATAAGAACTCCACATCTGGTCATGTTATTCGTTTAGCAGAAACAACAAAACACGGATTAGCCATACCAAAAGGGGATAGTTTGGGTTTTCTCACAGCATAAACGTATGAAGAGAGGATAAAGACAAGAACTGATTGTTCTGGGTCAACCTAATCTAGGACTAGTGATCAAGGATATCTTACAGTAAGTGATATTGGTTCAAAGACACAAGTCTTCAAAGGTCTGTCTCAGAAAGATACAACTATAGATTCAAGCTATAACTTGGAGATGGATGAAAATGCCTTTTTACAAGTGCTGGAGTCCAAACCTTTACTGTATTTTAATCTGCTTAATAAAGTTTTCCTTTTACCATTTTGTTTCGTTATTGACCATTGACTCTTTCCTTCTCATAAACATGCCCCTGAGATTCCAGTGACCAGTGTTCCTGTCATTTCTTCTCTTTGAATCTGCCTGGTTCATCCCAACATCCTATGTCTGGATGGAGTCCTTCTCGACTGAGATTACTCTGTGCAGCTGGTGATGGTTCCACATCTAACGTTTTAAGATTCATGAAGCCGCTGAGCAACTCAAGAACTTGAGGATTAATGGTAATAAGTGACATGTAAGTTTTTTTTTTTATTAATATTATATAAAGAAGTGGCATACATCAGCCACCTCAGGAGCATTCAAGAAGGAGATGATGGCAGTAGGTTTTACCAGATTCTTTTGGTACTGTTTACTTTGTACAGCACTGACTTTGAACACATACCAGGCCTGTTATGAATTTAAAGTATACTTTATTAAACATTGTGCAGGGTTCAGCTATACACTTACTTATAAGAAAGAAATAATAAACAAGGGTATCCAAACTCTTTATTACACACCACAAACACATGACATGAAAACTCCAGAAACCTGCTAACACTGTAGAACCTCAGTGCACATGACTCTTGCCGATCTATGGCAAGCCCTGAGGGAAAAGATACATTACAGACACATACAATGAGTGCCAGTACATCCAAAATTAGTACAGCATAACAGAATTAAATAAGGTTCAATTAAATTTGTTGTTATTTGTATAGCACTTTAATTATATATAAATGTAAAAGAGGTGAAAGTAAAACCTTTAGTGCAACACACATATACTTATATTTACCTAGATATAAATAAAAAAAACTCGACCAAAAACTTTTTTTTAATTGCTAATCATTTGTTTTAGTCTCTATTCAAGCACCAAAATCAGTAATGATGCACACATCCTGCAATTAATTAATTCCATGTGGAAACACAGCCGAATTTCTCTTTGGTGTGCTGATGAATTAGATAATTTAAAACATCATAATTACTTAAAATTATTTACAAGAATATTCTGTCTTCATTTTTGAGTATTGTTACACGAATAATAAATATACATTTGGCCAAAGCATCCATTTTTGTCTATGCTCATGTTGATTAGAGTATTAAAAACTTGAAAAGTATTAGTTTAAGGTCCATTTAGAGCAGAAATAATGTTTGACTAATATATACACTATATTGCCAAAAATATTGGGTCACCTGACCTTTTCTGCTATATGTGGTTCTTATCCAAACTGTTACCACATAGCTGGAGGCACTTAATTGTATAGGACGTCTTTAACCTGTTCCAGCATGTCAATGCCCCTGTTCTCAAAATCAGCTCCTTAAGAATATGGTTTACATGCCATATAGAGAGGAGATGAACACAAATATCCTCAAGCACACTCAAAAAATCTATTGGAACAGCTTCCCAGAAGAGTGGAGGGCTTTTGGCTATATAGTAATGCGTTACTTTTGACAGTAACTAATACTGTAACGCGTTACTATTAAATAAAAAGTAACTTTGTTACCGTTACCGTATGGTGCGTTACCCGTTTTAAATGAATGAATTTTGGCTCAAGTGTAGACTACAGCCTAACCTGCTTACAGCAGCGTCGCATTGTAGGATTGGAGGATAAACCACTGTATACACACGAAGAAGACGCACTGTGGGCGTGTCTCTGTTTATTCAGGTTTGTGCGGCAGTAATGGCAAGGAGAGAGCAAGACGAGTTTCTCAAAGTGGAAATATGCTCATTATTTCACTTTATTTGAGTATAAAGACAAAAACTTTTAAGTCAAATGTAAGCTTTGTCTTTCTGGTTCGAAGGTCATTACTACTGCGATAAACAGCAACTCCAATCTGTCAAAGCTCCTCCAGAAACTCCATGCCTGAGGAGCTAGAAGCTAGAACAGGGGTGGCCAACCTGCGGCTCGTGAGCCATATGCGGCTCTTTGGCTGGTTTCATGCGGCTCTTACGTTTATATCGAAGTTTGTGTTTGTTTTTTTTAATGTGTGTGTTTGCTTCGCTTGAGTTCAATACGGTATTTTAAGACTTAAATAAACTTGCCTCTACTGGGAAACTTTGCGGTATATCAGATAAAACACAATTGTAATGACGCAATAAAAAAGCGCACCCAGCACACGGTTATCTGGATAAGAGCAACATGTCTGCGGTGTGCGGAGAGCGATTTGCAAAACATGCAATTCTGAAATTCCACATCGCTGCTGGAGTTTATTGTTGTGAGATGTAGACCTTTTTATTTACCCCGGGAATTCTTCACCGCTATTGTGCTCGGGGTGTACATACCACCTAGCGCTAATGCTAAGGAAGCGCTCAGTGTACTCTACGGGACCATTAACGAACTTCAAAACACACACCCTGACGGATTGTTTATTCTCGCCGGAGATTTTAATCACGCAAATCTCAGGACTGTGCTTCCCACATTTCATCAGAATGTGGACTTTGCAACCAGAGGAGAAAACACGCTGGATTTTGTTTACACAAACATCCGGGGCGCATACCGCGCGAATTGATGACGTGATGATGACGTGACTATTTCTAAGACCATCACTACACGCTCCAACCAGAAGCCGTGGATGACCGCCAAGGTGCGTGCGCTGCTAAAAACAAGAGACTCCGCCTTCAGAGCATGGGACAAGGCGGCCTTGAAAACAGCAAGGGCCAAACTGTCCCGTGCCATCAGAGAGGCAAAGCGCGCACACGCCAAGAGAATTCACGGCCACTTCCAGGACAGCATGTGGCAGGGCATCCAGGGGATCACGAATTACAAGACAACGTCACCTGCTTGTGATCGTGATGCCTCTCTCCCAGATGCGCTGAATGACTTCTACGCCCGGTTCGAGGTGCAGAACAACATGGTGGCGAAAAAGACCATCCCTCCTCCCAGTGACCAGGTGCTCTGTCTAACCACAGCTGAAGTGAGGACAACTCTATGCAGAGTTAACCTACGGAAGTCTGCTGGACCACACAACATTCCTGACAGAGTGCTCATGGAATGTGCACAACAGCTAGCGGATGTCTTCACCGATATGTTCAACATCTCCCTGAGCAGTGCCACTGTTCCTATGTGCCTCAAGACAACGACCATCATGACCAGCCGAAGAAGTCTACTGTCTCCTGCCTCAACGATTATCGTCCCGTTGCACTCACACCCATCGTGATGAAGTGCTTCGAGAGGCTTGTCATGAGGCACATCAAGACCCAGCTTCCACCCGCACTGGACCCAACTGGTCACTCAACACCAGCTCCATCACCAGCAGCGTCTTTACTTACTAAGAAGGCTGAGGAAAGCTAATCTCCCTCCCCCATCCTGACCACGTTCTACAGAGGGACCACTGAGAGCGTCCTGAACAGCTGCATCACTGCCTGGTTTGGGAACTGCACCGTCTCGGATCACAAGACCCTACAGAGGATAGTGAGGACAGCTGAGAAGATCATCGGGGTCTCTCTCGCCTCTATCATGGACATTTACACCACACGCTGCATCCGCAAAGCAAACAGCATTGTGGACGACCTCACACACCTGTCACACACACTTTTCACCCTCCTACCATCAGGGAAGCGGTTCCGAAGCATTCGGGCCACGACATCCCAGGCTACTCAACAAAGAACTGAACTGAACTCTCACACACACACACACAACTGTGTGAATGATCTGCACAAACCGAACTCAACACACACTCATACACTTCGCACACCAATGATTAAGTACCACTCACACTAATCATTACCACAAAAATGTTTACATGCCGTTTTTTTGCACATCTTCGGGGATTGTTGCCATTGTTCTTTTACACAATATTCTGTCCACATATTTTTGCCACTGTTTACTTTATCTTGGTTGCTGCTATTTGTTTATACAATACAATATTGTTTATATATCATACAATCATTTTTATAATTTGTTTATACTCATACAATACCACAACTCCTCTCTCAACACCCTGTTGGACAATTTCTCTAGAGCTACAAACACACAATGACCTTTTGACCTTCTCTATACTTCTCCATCAACGTTCTCAAAGCATATATTGCATCAGTAGTGCTCTTCCTTGGCATGAAACCATACTGTTGCTGACAGATGGTCATTTTTCTCTCAGCCTGGCTTCCACTACGCTTTTCCATAACTTCATGGTGTGACTGAAATTTATTCCCCTGTAGTTACTGCAGGTCTGCACATCTCCTTTATTCTTACTCCTCTACACTGCTCAGTTGTTCAGGCATCCTCTGACCTTCCAAAATATTGTTAAACAATCTGGTTAAAAACGACACTGCCGTCTATTTTAAACATCTCCATGCTTCGACTGTCATGTCATCTGGTCCAACCGACTATCCACTATTCAGCCTCTTAATAGCTGCTCTCATGCACTTCCTGTATTGCTATCTCCACATCATCCATCCTTCTCTTTCTCTTATTTTCTTCATTCATCAGCTTCTCAAAATACTCCCTTCACTTTCTCAACACATTTCTATCTGCATCCTTTATTGCTCTAACTTTCAGCACATCCTTCCCAGCCTGGTCTCTCTGCCTGACAAATCAGTACAAATCCTTTCCTCCTTCCTTAGTGTCCTGCTTTTGTCACATTTCTCTTCAGGTATTCCTGCATCTTCCTGTACTCCTGCCTACTTTTTACATTTTTATGATGATCTTAATTCTGTTTTTGCCAACAGTGTCTAGGCAAAAAAATAAGTTGCACATTTACAATATTTTATTGCAACGCATTAAGCTTTGATTTCAGCAAGCAAAAGTTCTGGGATAGTTTTGACAATCTTATGCAACATCAATAAAAACATTTACGAAAGCAGTATCAGCACTTTGTAGTAGTAAAACAGTAACACTCAGTAAGTCTCACACACATGTAGTGTCTTGCACAGGTCATTTAGACTTCATGTCCCAGGCATTCCTTTTAACCTATGACATCTACATCTCAATCAAAAGGTGAAACTTTTATTGGGGTGGTGTATACACTGTCACACTCCCCCTCCGAAAACTCTAAACAGGACCGAACCCTGAACTCTTGTTTAGTTTACCGGGACCTGTAAAACAATAAACTCATAAAACTCATGAAACAATCCAAACTCAAAACTTGATCCAGCATGGCTGCTTGTGACAAACACACACAACCGGCTCCAGAACGTTTGGATTTTACCACAAGACAGATAACCCCCTTTGGAGGTTCTCTGTTTGACCCTTACCCACACACACACATACACGCACCACCCCGAAAGCCAGATAACCCCCCTGGCCTCTCTGGTTGAATCCCCATCGACCCTCAGACCATAAAACAATTTACTCTCGGAACTCGGCCCCAGTACGTCTGTTTGTGACACACACATATGCAGACACTTACACACCAAAAGGGAGCATTCTTTTATTAATTAAATAATAAATAGAATGTCCCACGTCACATGATACAAACATACATCTTGTTTGTATCTTCTACTATAAATAAAGCAAGTGTTTAACTCTACATCAATAATATTTAAACCTTCAAATTTAACTCTGTGTTAAATGTTGTCTCTTCTCTCCTTAAGGCTTGATTGACTTAGAAATTATCTGTTCTTTACTTTCCTGACAAGGGTGCATTTTATTTATCAGGATACAACATTGTATTTACATCAGTTAATTACTGATCTCTGTAAGTTAATGTACCTCTGCCTTATACTGTCATTCCTTTTCATGTTAAGTATCCAAATGACCACAAAATTATCTGTTTCTTTATTTTTCAAATAATGGTACATTTTATCATGAAATGTACCATACCGTCTTAATTTACTTTGAATAAAACTTTAAAGTCTTCCAAAAGCAAGTATAGCCCGGAAACCATGCCCACAGATGCATGAACAAAGGAAGTTTTTCCCTCCAAAATTTCAGGCCATAGCATTGGCCATTCCCCCAAGGATGGGTGGGGTTCAGGACCTTTAAAACATCTTGAACCCAACTAATCATGCCCAGTCAGAGTGCAGTCGGGTCCAGTCAGAGTTCAGTCAAGAGAGCAACTCGCTCACTCGGCTCGCCCGGAAAGGCCCGAAGGCCCGGGGGCCCGATGGCCTGGAAAGTCGGACGCTTCGAACAGCTCAGCAGCGACTCTTCGGGACGAGATCTCAAATCTCTTTGGAGATCTTCCAGCAAGCTTTATCTTCAAAACACCAACTGCTCTGATCTTCAGGAGAAGCTGGGAGAACATCTGACTCCATCCTAACCGACTCGTCCAAGATTCTTTTGTCTACCGCATCCGGACTCTTGTGTTAATGCAAGTAACCGGTTTACCAACTAATTTAGGTGCGTGTTAAGTTTGAGCCCCTTAATATTAAGGCGAATTTAAATTTCAGTGACGATTTCTCGGTTAGGATGTGATTAATTTGAAGTAAGCTGCCCTTTCCTCCTTTTACCTCCTTATTCCTTTCCCTTCCTCCTTTCATAATTTCAACTTTCGTTTATTTTATTTAATTTTTCTTTTCTTTTCTTTATTTCTTTTTGTTCGTTTGTTTGTGTAGTTAGTTTTATGTTGTGTTTGTCTCATTCATTAAACGCCGTATTTTTCATAAGTGATGTCTCTGAGTACGTTCTATAAATGCGAAGTTCCTGCAAACATTAGGTCTGAACCACATGCTCTATTTAATTAATTTAATTTACAGTAAAAAGTAAAAGGGGGGTTATGTCTTTCTTGGCCAGGGAGATAACTCTTTTATAGAATTAATATAAATTATACTGTCTGTTTGCCGGACGAACAGACAAATAAGTGTAATGTTAATTCCATTACCGTCAATTCAACTTAATTTAAATATTTAGGAGTAACTATAACCCGTTATAATTACTTATAAATATTCCCTTTTCTTTGCGAGCTAAATTCGTTACATATAATGGTGGAGGATGCGGGCAGACTGTGCTTCCAACTATATACTCAATTTATCTGTATTATAAGTTTGTCCCTCTTATCCCCCAGTCGCTACACACACATACACACACACAAACACACTCTCTCTCTCTCACTCTGTCTTCATATCCCAGGCATCACTCTCATTACTTCACTGATCATGTATCTTAACATAAGCTTGTAAAAGACCCTTGTGATTTCTTTCATTGATTTTCATAACTACTTTATTAATGTACCATATTTTCCCCAGAAAATATTAATAATCTGCACTAACATTGCTTTTCCCAAACTAAACCAATTCAGTAACTGATGCCATTCCACATCATGTAGTGTAATTAATATCTGTGTCAAGCTTTAAATGTCCTCTATGTACTGATAAATAAAGGATATGAATGTTTTTTTTTTTGCTATTGCAATGATCCTCTGGATGTTTTTTTTTATAGTCCTAGGATTTCAACAAATATTACATTTTAAGGTCCCAGTTTAAAGACTTAAAATAAGTGTAAAGGAATAGTAACAATAGTTGTGTTAATAAAGTTTAAGCAGTGTTTACAGATGAAGAAATGAGAGAGCTGAACAGACTGAAGGACTAAAGCTGTGCTATGTCATTTTCTTGAATGACATTGTGGGAAGACTAAAGTTAAAATAACCCACAAATTGCATTCACACACAAAAATAAATAAATAAATAAAAATAGTTTGGGCAGTCTGTGGCAGGGGAGCATTTTAGAGCATAACACCGGATCTGACGTTACTGCATCTTTTGCTCGGAAGTGCCTCATTGTGCAACCATGAAGATGTAGCAGATATCATATGGTTTAGCTTGATGACTGTATATGTTAGTGTTAAGATGGTTATTACACTGGTTCTCTAAACACATTCCTGTTATCTGTTCAGTGTGTATAGGGTCTTTACTATGTGAGTATGTGAGGTATACAGGAAGTCTTTATCTGGGCTCACACATCTCTGGTTATTATGTCTTCTTACCCAACCAGGAACAGTTTTAGGTCAGGTTTTTTCCAGTGTGTGTATATACTTGTCTGTTATCTGCATTAAACTGAAGAAAAACATATGTGCCATGCTGTGTGCTGTGTGATTCTTCCCTGATCAGAAAAGACATTACGGGCATCCTCTTCAAACCTCTTCAAGAATGAAGTTTTGTTTGGGCATAATTAAAATCTTAACAGTATATAAGTTTAATTAGCTACTGAGCAATTTCCTCACTGACCTGCCCCTCCTGCTAATAAAATAGTTAACAGATAAGGGGCATTAACTAATTATTATTATTATTATTATTATTATTATTATTATTATTATTATTATTATATTTCAGTGACTACTAATATGTTACACATTCTGAGTGTCCACTGTCTACTTAATAAAAGTTTGTTTTAGCGAATGGACAGTCAGAATGTGTAACACATATTAGTAGTCACTGTTAAAATATAATAATCACCATAACAACAACAACAACAACAACAACAATAATAATAATAATAATAATAATAATAATAATAATAATAATAATAATAGTTAATGCCCCTTATCTGTTAACTGAAGCAAGACTTACCGTAACTAAATTAATTAGCAGGGGGGCAGTCAGCGAGGAAATGTCTAAACTAATATACAGTCATCAAGATAAACCATATGATATCTGCTACATCTCCATGGTTGCACAATGAGGCGCTTCCGAGCAAAAGATGCAGTAAAGTTAGATCCGGTGTTATGCACTAAAATGCTCCCCTGCCACAGACTGCCCCAACTATTTTTTATTTTTGTGTGTGTGTGTGTGTGTGTGTGTGTGTGTGTGTGATTGCAATGCGCGTACATTGTAGTAAAAAAAAAAAAAAAAAAAAATCAATAAATAAATAATAACATGCGGATGATCCGCTGTGGCGACCCCTAATGGGAGAAGCCGAAATAAAGTTTAAAAAAACAGGCGTGGCTAAACCGAAAATAGATAAACCAAAAATGAGCTGGGCCAAAGGAGTTTTTTTTTCCAGCGTACTTTTATTGAGAAAATAAAAACTTTTACACGAGTAAGTATTGTGACTTAAGTTGTATGCGATAAATTGTTATTCAAGTGTAATTCGTATAATCATATTAAGCTTGTAACACTGAAGGAATAATAATAATAATAATGAACTGCTTTTCAGGAATGTTTTTGTGTGTGACTCTCCTGATTCTCTACAGAGTTATGGAATCACAATCAGGTATCAAAACACACTGTGTGTGTGTGTGTGTGTGTGTGTGTGTGTGAGTGTGTGTGTGTGTGTGTTTTAGTATGCTGTAGTGAATTTTGAGGGCGTTTTTATCTGTATTTGTATCAGACACGCTTCAAACCTACCAGTAGGTTTTTGAAACTGAGGTTTGAGTTCTAAAGTGTTAATTTTTATTCTTAATAAGCTGAAGTAATGGTGTCAGAGACATTTGAGAAATTAACTATAAATAAGTAAAAAATAAAAAATAAAAAAAAAGTGTTAGATTTTTAAAAGTTTCTTCTCTGAAAACACAGAACAGTTTCAGGTGGTTGGTTCAGCAGCTCCTCTTGCTGCTGTAGCTGGTGAAGATCTGGTTCTACCCTGTTTTATCAAACCCAACATCAGTGCTGTGGACATGAGAGTGGAGTGGTGGAGACTAAAGGAAGAAGTTTCATTAGTGCATCTGTATAAGGATCACAAGGACATATATGAAGATCAGGATCAGTCCTACAGTAGAAGAACATCACTGTTTAAAGAAGAGCTACAGAAAGGCAATGCTTCACTCAAACTCTCAGCTCTCAGAGTCTCTGATGAAGGAGCGTATAAATGTCTCATTACTGACAAATCCTGGTATGATGACGTCACTGTTCATGTCACTGTAGAGGGTAAGATTCAGTTCTGCACTAAATAACATGGTGAATGTTATAAAAAAGCAAACTCAAACTCTTGTTCATAGAGAAATACATTTTAATATATGTACCAAAAAATTTCAGGCATCTTTTCCAAGTGGTTTGTCACCTCAAGCTATTGAAATGCATGCAAACATATTCCAGAATATATATTAAATAATATAATATTCCTGAACTTTTTTTCATTTTGTATCAAATAATAATTATTCAGTAGTTAAAATAATAATAATAATACAGTTTTTCTCAAATGCTAAAACACATTTCACAAACGTTTCCTCCATGTTCCCCAATGTCTAAACAGAACACCCTTTTCTAAAGCTACATAAACACAACCACACCTTCTCACTTCAAAACTCAAACTTTCGCATCATGTCGCTGAGCTGCATCGGGCCACATCACCTCATCCACATCGCAGGCTATATTGTCTCTTGCCAGGCACCGCGGGAAAAACGCTCTGGAATGGCGAATCCATCCTTGGAAGGCCTCTACTTTGATGTCAACACAGGCCAACTCCATTGCCCTTAGGAGGTTCTCTCTAGTGTATGGTTGTCTGTCATAAACCTTCCATCTCTATGATGAGAAGAACTCCTCTATAGGGTTCAGGAAAGGGGAGTAGGGTGGCAGACAGACGTTTAAAAAGTGGTTACTGTTGGTGGTGAACCACTTTTTGATTTGGTTTGTTTTTTGGAAGCGTACATTGTCCCAAATGATCACATAAATTTGATGTGCGGGCCCAGGATGGTGTTGTTGGTGTAAAAAAAAAAGAGTAATATTACCCCCCTTATTGGCCAGGAACCTCAGTGATGGCTCTTTGGCCAATGATGTTATCTCTTTGCCTTCGTTTCTGCAGGTTTAAGCCAGCCTCATCCAGGAAGAGGTACTCATGAGGTCTGGCCATCGTGTCCAACTGTAATATCCTCTGTGAAAGTGCACAGGTGTTCAGAACAACAGTCAATCAGGTAGCACAGTATTGTCCAGAAGTAATGTAGGCCACTGAGCAACACAGTATGTCCACTAACTGTACTGTGAACATGGATGTATACTTACTTGCACATACTTGTGAGAGTTGCGCTCAAAGGGAACCCTGTAGACCTGTTTCATCCGCATCTTTTGGCGCCGGAGAACTCGGCCTATTGTGGCCAAGCTGACATCATCAATGCTCTCAAAGTTGACATTATCGGCAATGACTTTGTCTCTGATCTCCCGGAGTCTGATGAGGTTGTTCTCACGAACCATATCCACAAAGTTTCCTGTGCCGCTGTAAATATGGCAACCCTCCCACCTCTATGTGGCATTCTTTCAACTCTAAGCTGGTCTGCTCCCCTTCCTCCTCTGATTTGAACTCCTCTTCCTCGTTGGCCTGCTCCTCTTCCTCCTCTGATTTGAACTCCTCTTCCTCGTTGGCCTGCTCCTCTTCCTCCTCTTATTTGAACTCCTCTTCCTCGTTGGCCTGCTCCTCTTCTTCCATGGCCAGCTCTTCTCCCTCCTCTGACTCGAATTCCTCCCCCCCTGACTCTGCCTTCATCCATTGTGTTTGTTTGGAATCTTCAGCAAACTGTGCACTCTGAACTTGCTTTTGTACATGTGGTCAAAGCATTAGCAACAAGTGTCTTCAATTTTGAGTCGTTGTGTGTAATGAATGACGCCAGGTGTGTTCATTGTGTTCAAATATTGCTGACTGTGGCAAGCATTTTGCATCATATGAGCTTTCATTTGAGAATATGAGCAGGGTTCTTTTGCAACTTGTGTTTTAGCAAAAAAAAATGTGTTAAGATTTATGAGAACGGAGGATTGTGTTTTGTGAATTGTGTCTTCATGTGAAATGTGTTTATGATATTGGAAAATGATGGCTAGATTTAGTAAATTGTTTAGACAACTGGTCATTTGGTTTAGAGGATTGGCTTTATAACACATGTTTAGACTTATGATATTAAGGTCTGTTGGGACAGTTAAGTATGACATCTAAACTAATATTACTAACATTATAGTTCAGTGGTCAAGATGTCGAACTTATAAATTAGAAGGATGGGAGTTTAAATCCAAGCATCATCAAGATGCCACTACTGGGACTCTAAACAAGGTCTTCAACCCAGGGGTCACCAACCTTTTTGAAACTGAGAGCTAATTCTTGGGTACCGATTATTGTGAAGAGCTACCAGTTTGATACACACAGTTTTCAGTTTGATCTGAAATAAAAATTTGCTCAATTTACCTTTTATTATATGTTATTATTAATAATAAATGATATTTATCTATGTGAAGACACTGATCATGTTAATGATTTCTCATAATAATTATCAACAATGATTTAACCAGGTAGAAAACAGCTATTTTTAGAAAAGGGCTACTCATGTGGTCCATGTTTGTGACCCCTGCTTTAACCCATAACTGCTAAGCTGTACAAATGAGATAAGTAAGTTGCTCTGGAAAAGTGAATCTATAAATGCCATAAATGTATCATATGACAAACTAGTTGAATGTGCATCACAATATGTATCAGTTTAAACCAGTTTTATTTTTTTTTATATGTTTCCCGTTATGTGATGGGGCAACAGCTAAACGTGGACGATGTTCCAATTCTGTCAATGCTCTGTCTTACCTGTTTTTTAAATTAAGAAATCAGTTCCATAGCAAATTCATTTAGGCTGTTGGAAACAGTGAAACTAGTCTGTGTCTGACTACAGCTGTTTCATCAACTTCTAATCCTTGTACTTTTCTTGAATTGTCTTAAATTTGAGCAGTCACAGGCATTAAAAATGTTTATATTTTTAGTAATGACTTGAACTAAAAATATTTGCTCTCTCTCAGCAGTTGTTTGAATTCATACTCATACACATGCATGTTTTAATACAGAACAAGTAAGTTTTGATTGCTCAGATTGTGGAAGCTATATGTAGCTACAGGACAGGAAAACCAGCTAATTGTGTGGGGCTCTGAGCTCTCAAAGGCTGCTATTTTAAAATTTTTATTTATTTAAAATAACATTTAAAGTAAATTCAGGTAATTAATTTTAACTATTTAATATAAGATGTTTAGGAGCTTAACCACTGACGGGTCAGCAGGAAGACTTAGGGAAACTGTTTGCTTGTTTGTCTGAAATTGTTGCTATCTAGGATTTTGTCAATTAGTTAGTTGTTATAGTAGTAATTATAATAGTATAATTCATAATAAATACATTTATAATGGAAAATGCAGTGGCGGGCCATGCATTTGGTACTTGGGCCTTCAGTGGGGACGTACCTGACTTAATCCACATCTTAATACCACCACTATCATGTCGCAATTATAAAAAACATCAATATTATACAAAAACGCATTTGGCATTACAGAGATAGAGAAATTTTGCATATGTAGGGTGAATACCATTTTCCTAAAGCAAGAAACCCAGTTAAGACAACTCCTAACTTTACATTACATTTACATTTGCAGCATTTAGCAGACGCCCTTATCCACAGCGACGTACAAAAGTGTTTTAAATCTCTAGTAATGAATAAATCTACACTGGTATGCAAGATTACAAACTTAATATAAACATATAACCCTAGAATTCTACAAACTTGGAAAGTGGTAATTTAAGTGTAAACCTCTGGAGCAGTCAGAATCAATTTTTGTCTAATAACATGACAAAAACATAAACATTTAAATAAAATACAACCCACTCACCAGAGATTCATACTCATAATTTGCACTGCTCCTCAGTGGCTGTAAACCAGAGGTACCGCTCGTATTCGCTGATCTGGAAGTGGTGAACAAACCTTTTCCCCTGTGAGGCGAATTTGAAATCTGATTGGTTAAAGAACCAGACCCATTCAAAATATTCTCTATGGAAAAAGGGCCAGCAGTATTGTCTTTGAAGGCCCTGGGCAGACTAGATTACATGGCAGCACATAGAGGCTGAAATCTGATTGGACAAAAAATCTAACAAAAACATACACGTACTGGAAGCAGTGCAGCCAAGAGAAACACTACAAAATGAATAGAATAAACTGTTGGGAATAAGAGATTCATACTCATAATTTGCACCACTCCTCAAAGGCTGTAAGACAGTAGTACCACTTGGATGCACTGGTCTGGAAGTCTCGGGCAAACCCTTTCCTGGGCTGAGACAAGCTAGCTAGCTTTGGGGTTGGCCGACCTCTTCTCACGATGTCTAGCTTTTCTTCAAAATGGGATTTTATGCATGTCCAACAACAAATCAATTTCTCTTCCTCTGTAGGCATCAAAAAGTCAAACTCTGATATATTAATGTGTGCAGAACGCTACAGACGTGTTTAAGGAGAGCGAAATAAAGAGAGTAAACTGTTTAATTAATACAATTCCACAGAACAAATATTAGAATTTACGTTGTAAATGTAGGTCAGTGCTTCTGATAGTGTTTAGGCCAGCAGAGGAGGCACACCACTGGTAAAATGTTACATCGTTTTTTACATACTGATTTGTATATAGATAGTAGTAGATGAACATGTGTTAAAGTGGTGCAACAGAAAAAGGGCTCAACCTTTCATACAGAGATTACCAGTTCAAATCCTGATAGTACCACAACAATCTGTGGTTAAAAACTAAAGAGAGTAAAACTGTAAAACGGTGAAGAAGAGATTTAATAGTTTAAATTGGATTTTAATAAATTGTTTCATAAATAATTTGTTAAATAAAGTTTAATAAAGTTAAAAGTTGAAAAAATAGTTTAAATACAAAGACTTTCACAGATTATGCTTTTGGCAGATTACAGTTTCACAAAACTACACAAACAAAATCTAGACCAGATTATGTATGTATACATTTCATACTATTATTTTTTGATAATGCAAAGAACAGTTTTTAAATTGATATTGATCAGAAAACAAATTCTATTGGACTATTGTGGTTAAAATTTTTTATTGCATTTATTACGTTATTATATATTTACATTTTCTTTCATGATTGAAGCTCAGGGAAACCACCCGGTGATTACAATAGAGAGTTATGATAACTCAGGAGGGATTAATCTAGTGTGTGAGTCCAGAGGCTGGAAACCTGAACCTGAGGTTCTGTGGCTGGACAGCAAAGGAGCCACTCTGCCTGCTGAAGACACACAGACACTCAGAGAGACTGAGGGCTTCAGTGTGAAACTTCACATCACTGTTCATGATTATAGCGACTCCAACAGATTCTACTGCAGACTTCTTCAAAAAGATCACATGGTAGAGACAGAGATTATTATTAATAGTAAGTGTCTATGATTAAAAACACATAAGATTTTGAGTGTTGATTTATGCTCTATATTTACTGATTAGGTAATTAAAGATAAAACATGTTATGATGAACACAAAGTATTTTTGCACAAGAATTTTGCTGATCTTGTTTGTAAGAATGTTTTGTAATGATCACTTTCTTAAAATATATATATAACTCTAAAATTGGTTTTATTTTAGGTAAAGTCTTTGCTGCTTGGAAGTGGATTGTTGGCATTTCAGTTTCAGTATGTCTTCTTGCTGTTGGAATGATAGTAACTGCAGTTATCTGTTACAAGAAAGGTAATACTACTTTAAATAATACTTGAATTCATTCTTTTTATTTACATGTTACAAAACTGCCATTTACACCATACCAAACTATTTGGATTTATATAGAATTTACCCAAGATAACCAAAACATTTTGATCTGTTTTAGCCTCAGACCTTCAAAAGGAGAAGACATACACAGGTAAGAATAAAATTGTATGTTTTAAAACAACAATACTTATTTTATTTAATTACATTTAATAATGATGAAAAAATGACAGTGAGCTTGTTAGATTGTACAGGATCCTGTAGTGATGTAGCTTTGACCACAAAAGTAATAATATGCTTATTACAAATTTTGGATTTTATCAAGTTGTTAATAATGAGTGTTGATGAAACACCTGAACTCAGTAATAAGGAGTTCAGGTGTTTCATCAACACTAATTATTAACAACTTGATAAAATCCAAAATAAAAAACATAGCTGTACAAACGCCATCTGTAAACACTGGCAGGCCAAATAGTTATAATAAAGAGCTCAGGTGAACATTTATGTTCTACACAAACATGTGACATGGAGCTCCAATTTTAACTTCAGTACCTACAGTTTCTAGTGTACTGCTTAACTATAATTAAAGAATTCACACTCATGTCAGTCATTTTATCCTTTTATATTTGAGTTTTCAATAAAGCTGTACAGATATTACAAAATCTATAATTAGTTCAGTTAGCTTGTGCAAATAATAGTTAATACAATTATGCATGATACATAATACAGTCGAACCAACTTATCTCGACAACCCTATTAAGTCGACGTTTTTGAAGTGGAAGCGCCAAATTCTTGCTTAGCTTTTTTTATCGGTTATGTCGATTTTTTTATATCGCTGAACCCTAATATCTCGAGCACAAGGGGGGAAAATTTGCCACTTAACGTCGGGTTATGTCAGGAACCCCCCTGCCACGCCCCTTTCGGCGGCGGCATTCCCCGAAGCACCCTGCTTCTTCTCCCGTGCGGGCGAGCTTGTTGCAGTCATACTGATCACACACACCTGACTCTCATTCACTCACTCATCCCATCTCCTATTTAAGCCCCTCACCTCCACACACTCGCAGTCTGTTATTGTTTGTGCATGATCGTATGTGTTGGTTCATGGCGGTTTGTGTAATCGTGCATATGTATCTCTACGTACCCTTCTTCTCGGAATCCACATTCTCTCAACGGCACCCCGGATTACCCCAATCCTGCTGCACAGCGCTGCGCTTTCCATAGTGCGGATCCGTGGTTTCACTACATGAACTGTCTCTGCTTTCACAGAACTTCGTGGATATTACTGCTTCGCTACAAGTATTGGTGGATTCCCTACTGAGTGTTCTTAATAAACTTTGTTTGCGTTTACTTCGGCCTCCGCCTCCTTATCCGCATTACAGGTTATCTCGATCCGCATGACCAATCAATCAAATCGCGGCAACGCTGTTGTGTAAAAAAAACTCCAAAAACACGTGCATGCACATTCTCATTTAATAACGAACATCATGTACATAAAGAAATTTCAAGCATGTTAATATATTGCCTCCATATTGGTTTTCGTTTATCCCGATCATCGGTTATCTCAACGCTTTTTGGCGTCCCCCTAGGCCCTCGACATAGGCCCTCCACTGTTTTCATCAACAACGATTTTTTTCATTAAAATAACATTTTACAATTTTACAATTTAAAGTACATTTTAAAGTAAATTATGCACAGCAACAGACTGTGTGTGTGTGTGTGTGTGTGTGTGTGCTGCATTTTGGTTTGGAACAACCCAGTAATCACTAATACCTGTGAAGCACCTTATGGTACCTTAAAATAAAGTGTTGTATAAAAATAGTTTTGTATAATTGATTTTTAGTGCTGTGCATTGTATTTTTTGCACATTTGCAAACTTAAATGAATCATCAAGGAATTTTAATATTACAAAAAGATAACCCGAGTAAATACAAAATGCAGTTTTGAAATGATTGTATTTATTAAGGGAGGGAAAAAACAGCTGTCCAACCCTGCCTGGCCATTTTTTACTGTTGATATGATGTTCTTTTTATGAAATGCTTTGTTAAGTTTTTGCCAAATGTAACGGGACCCACACCTTCCAACTTCTGTCTCATCAGCCCACAGAATATTTGCCCCAAATCTGTGGGATAATCAAGATTTTTTTTGACAACTGTGAGATGAGGCTTTGTGTTCTTTATTGTCAGCAGTGGCATTTACCTTGGAATTTGACATTTTTGTTAAATCATGAATCATGGATGAGTTGTCGTTGTGCTCTTGGAGTAATTTTGGTAGCCTGGCCACTTATGGGGTTCACTACTGTTCTGAGTTTTCACCATTTCTGGATAATGGCTCTCACTCTTGTTTGCTGACATCTCAAAGCCTTAGAAATGGCTTTGTAACCCATTTCAGACTGTTATATTGTAGATTCTCATCTGTTCTTGAAATTCTTTACATTGCTACATGATGTGATGCATTTATATATATATATATATTTTAGCGTGCTTCAGATAGATTCGATATAAGCTTGATTCAACAGCTTTTGGCTGTGGCAAGTGAAATGTAACTAAGCTTTCCAAAAATATGGTTAGTCACAGTTCATTCATGACTTAGCTTGTGTGAGGGGAAATTAGTTTTTCACATACAGCCAGGCAGGTTTTTAACAGCTTTTTTCTTTTTATAAATGAAATTATTACATTTTGTTGTTGTTTTTTAAATTATGATCCATTTGCATTTTGTATTTACTTCGGTAAGCTTTTGCGTAGCATAGCATTACATTTTTTAAATCTTTTAAGTGCAACAAATATAAAAAAAATGTAAAATAGAAAAAAATCAGGACACTTTTTCATGTCATTATTTATGTTATTCCTTAATAATTTTTTTTTTTTTAGGGTGTTTTTTTTTCTCCTTTGTGTATTTATTAAAAATAAATAATACATTATTTTATGCTTTGTTACATCTAACTGCATTTGATTAATATATAATGTTGCTTCACAGAGTTTTTAAAGAAGAAGTTGTGTGCAGGTAAGTCTAGTTTGTGTGTGTGTGTGTGTGTGTGTGTGTGTGTGTGTGTGTGTGTGTGTGTGTGTGTGTGTGTGTGTGTGTGTGTGTGAGAGAGAGAGAG
Source organism: Silurus lanzhouensis (assembly GCA_039877035.1). NCBI lineage: Eukaryota > Metazoa > Chordata > Actinopteri > Siluriformes > Siluridae > Silurus > Silurus lanzhouensis. Next base: position 955,833 of record JBCEWE010000142.1, read on the forward strand.
AGAGAGAGAGAGAGCGAGAGGGAGAGAGATTAATAGAGAGGTGTGGTGAAAAAATGCCAAAACCAATCAAGTCTGACTTTTATGCTGTTAGATTGAAAAGGTGAGAAAAGAGGAATTTCAGATTAACATGACATTCACAAAGTATGATTTAATCTTCTTTTTCTCCTTCCCACCCACTCCACCCTGCCAGCACTCTTTTCTTTACTTCTCTAACACACTATCAATTACTTTGCACTGTTGACCCAAGGTACCTGAACTCCTCCACCTTTTCTTCCTGCAACCACACCCCTCCATTGCTTTTCCTCTCATTCACACACATGTACTCTGTCTAAGTCCTACTAACTTTCATTCATGTTCTCTCCAGCGTGTACCTCCACCTCTCCAGGCTTTTCTTAACCTGCTCCTTACTTTCACCACAAAAAGCAATATCATCCGCAAACATCATAGTCCATGGAGACTCCTGTCTGACCTCATACCTCATACGTCAGGACATTTTTCCTGATGCCCCTGAACACAAACTGTCCAGAGTTCGAGCACAACAGCACAGTGCACTTTACATTCCATTTCATTTTCATATTTTCTTTTTCATATTTATTTCACATTTTTTTATATTCTCTTTTTTTATACCACACCATCCCGCACAAGGACACTTTACACCACACCTTACTGCACGCGGACACTCATGGACAATCAAAACCATGCCTAACTTGTTTACTGTTGTTTACTGGTTAACTGCACACTGCCATAAACATTTTCTGTGTACATTTTTCTGTCTACATTCTCAGTGTATGTGTATATATATGTATATGTATGTATATATACATATATATGTATATATCTTTACATCTTTATTTATCTGCCTTCTTTTCTTATTATATTTTTCTTTAAATTTTGTTATTATATTTATATTTTTATTCTCCTTTTTTACCCTATTTTATTCCCTCATGCCGGACCGTCGTCAAAAGCATTTCACTGCATGTCGTACCCTGTATGTATGTGTATGTGACAAATAAAATTTGATTTGATTTGATTTGAGATAAACCAAAATCACCAACCAAGAACAAAAGGACACTCATTAAGCGTGTTCTCGTCCTTATTATACTCCAATTTACACCCAAACTCGTTATTGTTAGAAAATAAAGTAAAAAACAACAACAGTCTCTGCGTTACACTCACATGCATGTCTTTACTCTGCACCAAAATCTAATCACCTTGCTTTCGGTCTCCTCTGATTCAAAAGGGGAAACAAAACGAAAAACAAAGTAAATACACAAACAATAAGTTATTTATTTAAAATATTCAGTATTTTAATAGTTAAAGCACAGAGACAAGTTTTTTTTTTGCACTACAACCATAACCACCACCTAATTATTTCAAAATAGAAGACCTGAATGCATTCAATGAAATAAAATACAATAATTAGAAAAAGAATATGAATAAAATAATAATAATAAATAAATAATAATAATAATTAACTGCTGTAACAACATATATCTGCTACACATGTGGAAAATATATCCATTACACATAAACAGTGATCCATAAACAGCGCATTAAAACTCTTACAAAGACGAGTTACTTCACACATGAGGTGAAAACAAAGGGGTATTTATACACACACACACACACACACACACACACACACACACACACACACACACACACACACACACACAAATCAATCTAGAAGTAGGAACAGCTGTGAAAACTCACAGAAAAGACAGAAGTGGAGACACACAGGACATGAGCACTGCACTGCAAAAGTCCCATTTCAGAAAGAAAATAGTTTCTATTTCTCATCTCTGACAGTCTCCTACAATAAACTCTACACCTTTTTCTCTTTTTACTAAAAACTTTCATTATTGAATCTTCTACAAATCCTCTCATAAATATTAATGAATTTGTTCCACTGGATGATGATTTAATGTTTTTTACCTGCAAACTTACATCACACACTGTGTGTTTCTCTCAGTGGATGTGATTCTGGATCCTGATTCTGCAAATCCATATCTCATCCTGTCTGCTGATGGAAAACATGTGACATGTGGAGACGAGTGGCAGAATCTCCCTGATACACCACAGAGATTTACTAAGTATGTTAATGTTCTGGGGAAGCAGAGTTTCTCCTCAGGGAGATTTTATTATGAGGTGCAGGTCAGAGGGAAAACTGAGTGGGATTTAGGAGTTGTGAGAGAAAACATTAACAGGAAGGGGGAGATTACAGTGACTCCTGAAGATGGATTCTGGATTGTGAGACTGAGGAATAAGAATCAGTATTGGGCTCCTGCTGGTCCCCCTGTCCCCCTCACACTGAGAGAGAAGGTGGAGAAGGTGGGAGTGTTTGTGGATTATGAGGAGGGTCTGGTCTCCTTTTATGATGTGAACTCCAGATCTCATATCTACTCTTTTACTGGTCAGACTTTCACTGAGAAACTCTATCCATTCTTCTGTCCTTGTTTAAATGAAGGAAGTAAAAATTCTGCACCACTGATCATCTCTCCTGTATTTAATACTGAATAAATTTTCACCTCACAATTTTAATCATCTATTAAATGTGGAGAATAATAATAATAATAATAATAATAATAATTATTATTTATATATATATATATATATATATATATATATATATATATATATTTTTTTTTTTTTTTTTTTTTTTTTTAGAAATACATATTCTATTTTAAAGCTATGTACAGGTTATTTTATTTTTTATTTTTGCATGAACAAATAATTGTAATCCTACAGTCTGTATTTTTCATGTTATTATTGTGTAAATTTGTCATTACAAACCAAATATTAATAAAGTTTTTTTTTTTTAGTTCAGTAAAAGGGGAGACATTTAATAGCAGGAGACACAAAGCGGTACAACGCGCTCCAGACGCTTTGCCTGTTCCTGAGTAACCCGGATGTGAAACTCCAGTCATTTCCGTGTTGAATTTTGCAGCTTGAATTTGATTCTGTTTGAATGTGAGACTGAAACTAACCTGAATAAATGTTACTGAAAATCTGAACCCTGAATTATTCACTCTCTATTTATAAACAATGAAAATATATTTAAATACACAAAGATAAAACAAATAACCTAATAAACAAATGAAAAATTATGATTAATACTTTTTGTCTCTTTTAGTATAAATGTAGTAATTCTGCTAAAAGTTTTTTTATTTTACTGAAATATTTCCCACATTTTACTTCCACTGTTAAACCCAAAGTTAAAATCAGGATGTACATGAAAGAAATTTCAATGAAAAACTTGTAATATTATTACAGAATTAATCCTGAACACCACTCAGTATAATTATAAAGAGAAAAGTGTAAATGATTCTGAGTGAATTTTCTCTTTAATAAACGAGGGAGTGTTTTAGGTTTATATTTTAACTTCACTTCATTACAACATGCAGCTCAATGAGTCTCCTTAAAGACGTCATTTCCCAGCATGCATCTGTAGGAAGGGGCGTGGCTTATCAACCGATAAACCCCAATTCTTTTTACATTTTTTTTTACATTCATATTATAATGAAATATCGTAAATATAATACTGAACATTTTTTAATAAAAACAATAAAAATATAAAAAGAGAGAATACATACATGGTTATCATCAAAAAGGAGGAATTTAGATATTTGAGTTTATTCACAGTTCTTATTGCTTTCTGGCTTGAAAATTATTCTAAAGATTCAAAATAAAATTTTAGTTCTTGAATTGAGAGAAATTGAGCCTCGTTTCTGAACATTTATATTTGTGTATATAGAACTTACCTAATAATATGAACAAATTTAGCATAAAAAATGTGACTCTTATTCATATTTTAGCCAAGTAAAAAACAATATATTTGTTCTAAATTTTAGAACAAGTTAACATAGTAAATAAACATTTAACCTCAACCTAAAAAAACATAACATATATACATTCGAAAGAAATTTGATGTATAACAGTCTCAGCCTCCATTCACAAAAAACACAGAATTCAGGAAGATCAGTTTTGTATCTCTTTAGGAACTGGTTAGTTGTATAAATTTATCATTTTAAAGCATATTTTACTCACTTTATTAGTGACACAATATTTGTTATTATAAGTCCAAATCAATTTCCAGTTTATATTCTCAAAATTATTATTCCAGAAATATTTATAAAGAAATGTTGCGGGACAATGAATCAACCATTTGAAAAATGTATTATTACATGTTCTATCTGTAATATCAATACTGTTTAATAAGATCTCTTTTTTTTTAAAAGATTGTTTAGATTCACTAAAACCCTGCAAAAGACTTACAAAACCTGCTGGAACTGCATCAACTACAATACTATATACATGAGGTCAAGTGTCAAATCAAGTCAAGTGGCTTTTTATTGTTATTTATGACTGTATATAAGTATCCAGTATAAAAAAAAGCCAGTCTATGAGAATACGATAACAGAATGGGTAGTTTATTGACTTCAAAATTACATTTCAAAAGGAACTCTATACCCCCAACTAAAAAAGTAGTAATAATAATAAGATAAGGAATTATGTACAATAGCTTATCTTTATGTTTAATATAATGTTTAATCCAGTTCAACTTGAAAACTGCATTAGAAGGAAAAAAAATGAAGCACATTCAAGCCTCCTTGACTATAAGAATTACATAATATATTTCTATTTAAATAATGAGGGGTGAAAAGTGAAAGTAAAACAAAAAGTAAACTCTAAAAAAACCTTAGGTTTAAGGTAAAACAAAGAAAACAAAATGATTTTCTACACATTTAGTATAAAGTATATAAAATGCAAACATTGATATATAGAAGTGTAACAATTTGAGGTTCAAACTTTAAGTGTGATAATATTAATAAACGTAACTTTAGAATAAAACATTTTTAACCATCAAACTTCACCTTATTGAAATATCAGGGTTATCATCATTCCATTTTTATTTTTTACTCTTATTGATGGCTTTGGCTCCAACAATAAAAACCTTTTTTTTTTTAATTTTCTTGTTTCCATGCCTTCTTAATTTGTGGTCATAGTTTACTGCATGTCTTGTCTTTTGTAGTCAAATCTTCTCCAAACTTAAACTTTTTAGTTTTGAGAAATTCCGAATTCTTTGCACATTTCCAAACTTTTTCTTTAACCAATCTAGATGTACATCTTGTCAACACCGGTTGAATTTTCCCATCCTCTCTGCGCCCAATTCTGTGGTTTAAGTCGATTTGAGAGCGCAGATCTTCTGAGTCTTGAATGATGTATTTACAGATGTGAATCATACGATGTTCAACATCTCCCTCCTTTTTTGGCAGACCATACAACCTGAGATTCCATCTTCTGTGATAGTGCTCCATTTCATTCAGTCTGTCTTCTATACCAGTTATTCTCTTCTGTCGATTATCACTTATCTTCTTAACCATTCATATTTCTTTTTTCACACCTTGAACTTCATTGAAGAGAAATTCAATGTTATTGGAATATAACAGTCAAAACAATAACACTGAAATTCTTTATTTAAACAAAGAAGCTTGTTCTTCAAAGAGTGAATCTTCGGAGAAATTTTGCCAGTGTCAAGCTCCATTAAAATCTTTTGGAATAATTCTAATATTTTCAAGACTTCTTTAGTGTAGCTCAGATTAATTAAATATATTAGACCAAGCAAAGCACAAGACTATGCAACACCAGTCAACTCTCCCAGTCTCTAAAGGATCATCCATAGAGCCACCCTGTGTGATGATCCTCACTGTCTGCTGTTTCAGTTCATCCAAATGGGCTTTCATACAGTAACACTGTCGGATTGAAGACTAATATCGAGCAGCCCATCCCTTTTCCACACATCACTGCAGTGATGAGGAACTGCGGCAGCAGTGATGCAGCTCGAAAAAAAGGGCGTTTTTGGTTTCACATTTAAAGTAACGGGGCTTTGAAACGAAACGGATTTATTACGCGTCTTTTTACTGAGTAAATCTACACCTTTAAGCGAGTGAGTATCTTGTGATTTGCTTACAATAATAACGTGCTAAACTGTAAACTGTGGTGTAATGATAAAATGTTTTTCAGGGATGTATTTGTGTGTGACTCTGCCGATGCTCTTCATCTTTATGGAGTCTCATGCAGGTATGATGCATCTTTCTCTCATATATATGCTGTGTGTGTGTGTGTGTGTGTGTGTGTGTGTGTGTGTGTGTGTGTGTGTGTGTGTGTGTGTGTGTGTGTGTGTGTTAAAAATCTCTTTTATTAGAGCTGAACTTGATTGTATTCTTATGCTGAAAAGATGGGAAACGCATATTTCGATATGTTACTGCGTCCTTTTGGCCCGCGTCCAAGGATTTTCATTCAGATCTAGAATGACTGTTAAGCCCTGAACTGGCCTGGTTGTTTACAACAAAATCCTTTTTGTTTAATGACCAAAATAGAAACACTACATGGTAAACTGGTAAATGATTTCTGGTATTGTCTGTGATCCTGGTGTGTCAGTACTGATTTGCAATTTTAAAGCATAATATATTTATTAATAAATATATATATATATATATATATATATATATATATATATATATATATATATATATATATATATATATATATGTGTGAGTGTGTGTGTGTGTGTGTGTGTGTGTGTGTGTATATGTATATATATATATATATATATATATATATATATATATATATATATATATATATATATACAGTGCCCTCCACAATTATTGGCACCCCTGTTTAAGATGTGGTCGTGGACTTCTAAAAATTCTCCTTTTTTTTAAAACAACATAGAACCCAAATGCAAAAAAAGAGAAAAATCCAACCTTTCATTTAAGTACATTACTTTGGTGGTAAAAAAATCACACATTTAGAAAAAAAAAAAAACTTGAAATCATGTGTGCCACAATTATTGGCACCCCTGATGTTAATACTTTGTACAACCTCCTTTTGCCAACAAGACAGCACTTAATCTCCTCCTATAACATTTCACAAGATTGGAGAACACAGAGAGAGGGATTTTTGACCATTCTTCTTTCTAGATCATCCAGTGTCCTGGGTCCTCTCTTATGCACTCTTCTCTTTAGCTCGCCCCACAGGTTTTTGATTGGGTTGAGGTCTGGGGACTGAGATGGCCATGGGAGGACCTTGAGTTTGTGACTGCTGAACCACTTTTGTGTAGATTTTGCCACATGTTTTGGATCATTATCCTGCTGAAAGACCCAATGACGACCCATCTTCAGCTTTCTGGCAGAGGCCATCAGGTTTTTATTTAAAATATCCTGGTACTTCAAAGCATTCATAATGCCATGCACCCTAACAAGGTTCCCAGGGCCTTTGGAAGAGAAACAGGCCCACAGCATCACAGATCCTCCACCGTACTTCACGGTGGGCATGAGGTGCTTTTCGGCATACTCATCTTTTGTTTTACGCCAGACCCACTTAGAGTGTTTGTTGTCAAAAAGCTCAATCTTAGTCTCATCTGACCAAAGCACACGATCCCAGTTGAAGTCCCAGTACCGCTTAGCAAACTCCAGACGTTTACGTTTGTGAGTGTTAGTGAGAAAAGGCTTTTTCCTTGCATGCCTCCCAAACAGCTTGTTGGCATGTAGAGAGCGTCTGATGGTTGTTTTGGAGACTCTGTGACCCCAAGATGCCACTCTTTGATGCAATTCTGTGACGGTGAGCTTGGGAAATTTTTTTACTTCTCTTACCATCCTCCTCACTGTGCGTTGTGGCAAGATAAACATGGGAGCTCTTTCAGCCTTGTTTGTCACTGTTCCAGTTGTTTTAAACTTCTTAATGATTCCTCTGACTGTAGATACCGGCAAGTTAAGGCGAGTGGCTATTTTCTTGTAGCCATTGCCTGACTTATGAAGGTCGACACACATCTGCCTTACTTGAATGGTGTGTTCTCTTGTCTTTGCCATGTTGACAAATGGGTAAGAGAATTAGGCCTCTGTGTCACGTCATATTTATACCCCAGGGAAACAGGAAATCATGAATTACTAATTAAAAGTCCCTAGATACCCTGACCAACCTTAGCAACTACAGAAAAATATATATAAAAAAAAAAATGAAATTTTTCAGAGGAATTGTTAGGGGTGCCAATAATTGTGGCACACATGATTTCAAGTTTTTTTTTTTTTTCTAAATGTGTGATTTTTTTACCACCAAAGTTATGTACTTAAATGAAAGGTTGGATTTTTCTCTTTTTTTGCATTTGGGTTCTATGTTGTTTTAAAAAAAAGGAGAATTTTTAGAAGTCCACGACCACATCTTAAACAGGGGTGCCAATAATTGTGGAGGGCACTGTATATATATATATATATATATATATATATATATATATATATATATATATATATATATATATATATATATATATGTATATTTGTACTTATTAATTCAAAGTGCATGATAGTGTTACACTGAAAAATGAAAAGAGAATCTTAAACTGTTTTAGTTGCTGTAAGAATATTATTAATTGAATCTTGTGTCATGATGAGATTATTGGATAGTGTTTCTAATCTAACCACTAGGTGTCAGTAACGGCACATTTATCGGCAAGCGGTGTAGAAGATCTATTCAGTTGTTGCACGTGCAGACTTGAAACGTAATAAAAGATGTTCGTTACCAAGAATTTTCTTCAATGAAGTAAGAAACATTACATGGTACTATTAATGGTGATGTTCACCAATATTCTTCATGGAAAGAGGAAAACCACCTGTCACTGTGAATTAGAATGGAAATATTGATTGCGATTTGCAAACCTTTAAACAAGCAGGAGCTGCAAGCAGTGGGCCATGATGAAGAATGAGATGCTCTTAATCAAAAGAGGTGTTTACCACCGTTGTATTTGAAAATATGATGGTAGTATTAAAATTAAAATGTAAAATTAAAATAAAAAATTAAAATATGGTAGTTCAGAAATGTAATGCACACTGCTCACGAAAAAAGAATGAGACATATGAAAGGTGTGTTTTTTTCTCATCTACAGTAACAGGGAGAGACTTCTGACTGGTTTTAATGGCTCTAAAGCTAAAAGAAAGGATTTGCAATTTTGAACTGTTACATGATTCATTTATCCATGACCAGATAGTGTTTGGACAGAGGCTGTTGGAGAAGATAGAGCTGACTCTTGCTAGAGCAGTACAGATATGTCATGCTAGTGAGATTCTTAGTGTCAGAACGCTAACATTATTAAAAGCCCACATTTTAGCATTTACCACGTTACTGCAGACTACTTATGATTTTAAACAACAGGAAGAAACATAACATAATTTCTATTTGAAATAGTGTATAGCGGCCGAATAACACAACTAAGTACAACATCTAAAGAACTTTCCACATACATGAACATATTTCAATATATATATATATATATATATATATACAGTGGAACCCGGTTATCTCGCCCTCAGTTACCTCGACAACCCTATTAAGTTGACGTTTTTGAAGTGGAACCGCCAAATTCTCGCTTTTTCTACGCATTTTTTATCGGTTATGTCGCTTTTTTTTATGTCGCGGAACCCTAATATCTCGAGCACAAGGGGGGAAAAGTGAGAAATTTTAACGTCAGTTATGTGGATCGGCGCTGTGCAGCCGCAGAAGAACTCGTGAAAGTGGCGGAAAAATCAAACCTTACAGATACTACAGGTGTTTGTATTGTATACTGGTGAATCTCTGCTGTTAGTAAGTGCACATATGCATTTTTTTGTTAAATGAGAGAGCCGTGCTCCTTACCGAGAGAGCCGCGAGCAGGGTAAGGAGCACGGCTCTCTCGGTAAGGAGTTGAAGCCGGGAGCTTCAGAGAAAGCGGCCGAGAAAGCACCTGCCACGCCCCCTTCACGTTCACGTTTGAGACTTTTCTGTCCCTCGTTTTTGGTTTCGGGTTCGGTTTTGGATCGTCCGGGGTTTTCTTCCTGTTTCGCGCCGTGCCGCCGGTCGCGGTATTTTAGAATTTCCCTATTTTTTCCATGCACAAACTCTTTCTCTCTCTCTCTCTCTCTCTCTCTCTCTCTCTCTCTCTCTCTCTCTCTCTCTCTCTCTCTCCCCCTCGGCATCGTGGACGTAAGTTTTTTCGGACACTTTGCTTTGTGTGTTTGTGCGGATTACTTCAGCCTGATGGTCATAAGTTTTCAGAAACTTAGTTACTGTTTATTTTTCTTTTTTTTTTTTTACATGTGGACTAAATGTGAGACGGCACTGTGCAGCCGCTCTTTTTTTTTTTTTTTTTTTTTTTGAGCGATCTGTGTGTTTATAATGTTGGAGAATATAATAAAGGTTTGTATGGAGAATGGACGGTGGTTTGTATTGTATACTGGTAAATCTCTGCTGTTAGTAGGTGCACTTATGCCTTTTGTTGTTAACAAACGTATGTCCAAAAACACGTGCATGCACATTCTCATTTATTAACGCACATCATGTACATAAAGAAATTTTAAGCACGTTAATATACTGCCGCCATTTTGATTTTTGTTTATCTCGATCATCGGTTACCTCGATGCTTTTTGGCGACCCCTTAGGACATAGACATAACCGGGTTCCACTGTATATATATATATATATTAGTGAAACCAAACTGAGAAATGAGAAACTTGTAAACTGTAACTTGTAAACTTGTATGAGACACGTTGCCTGTATAGAGTTGTCATTTCACCCTGTTGCTTGGCTAAATGACGATAAAGTGCACGTTGTCTTTGTACTGAATTTGGTTTAAAGTTAGAAGGTCTTACCTCCCAATTTTTAGGCATGATGTCTAGAATGCCATGTGGTTTATGGTCATATAATAATTTGAATGGGAAAAATCCTAGGAGGCTTGTTGGACCTCTCATACTGTGAAGAATAGCAGCTTAGCCACTTATCCCAGTTATGTGCATCATCATGAATTAACTCCTGAATCATTTTATTAAAGCTATGATCAAATCGCTCTACTAACCCATCTATTTGTGGATGATAAATGCTCATGAGGATCGAATTAATCCAATACAAACATTCCTTTTTTTGGGACCAACATTTGTGTCATCTCTTTTATTGCTTGTTTATCCTTTGTCATTTGATATAGTTTATCTTACAATCTAGCAACATACGGGCTGGAGAGTGCAGTGGTTGTCTGGTTGTACTAAACATTGATTACTTTCACTTGCTCAATGGCCTTTCGGAGGGTTTCGTCTCACGTCTGCTCCACACATGTGTGACGTGTGACATGTGACATTATTCACATTTTTATGTTACTATTAGAAATTATGTTTTCAGAAATATTTTGAAAGCTTCTATTGTTGGCCATTCACCATGTGTGAAGTTGTTGAAGTTCCAATCATATGTTCGTCTATACTTACATTAATTATACCTTGACATTTTCTCCAGACAAGGCCACCAGGCCATCCAGCACTTCAACAGGCTATTTTCTCGGGTTTTTAACTATCACCTCTATGTAAACACATGGATCAGTTTCTCCCATTGTAAGGACTGTGGTCACTCATGGCCATTGACAGATCTCCCTATCACAGAGAAAAGCATTTTTAATTTTGATATTTGATCAGCTTTTCAAGTCACTCAATATCTTTCCTAAACTTGCCATCAATCTCCAAAACAGCATTTTTATCAAATGTTTAGGTAATTTGTCATTCTTGGAAACATATTGAGAGACAGGGTGACCAACTCATATCTTTCATTTGGGAAAGATTAATGGTAATCTGAGTGACTCTTTGAGCTAGACATCAGGAAGATTGTGTTGAATCAGTTGCAGGCCAGAAAGCTGTGACCATAGAGGTAGTGGTGGTATGTGTCAGTGGAGGTTTGGCTGAGCATCAGATGAAGACAGAGAAGAACTGGCAAGTAATGAATAATGACTCCAAACTGTCATTATTCATTGACAGTACACTGACACGTTGACAAATGTACCCATTGTCTATAAATTACATTTGAGTGTTTTAAATTTGAGATGCAGCATATGACAACTGTCATGCCAGTGTTTGTTATTTTGTTAGACATTGCTGTGCATTGGTTTTGGCCCTGATGTGACATCTATCAGAAGTCTGGTAATAATTGCACCAGTGCTTTTTCATTGTTTTACAAAACATCCCAATATTTTTTAAAGGTTATCTTTCTGCACTTCCAATTATCTTTTCTTTCAGCTTCAACAATATTTCTGTTTTTCTTATAAAGTTTTTTTTTTTTTTGAAAAGCAGTTGACTAACTCAACTTAAAAAGCTTTTTCTGATCTCAGTGTCATCCTTGTCACTATTATCTTTTTGCAGCATTTGATCAAACCTGAGAAGAGAGAAACGCTTCATACACATCAGAATTCATCTGCTACTTCTAAAAAAAGTTTCATCATCAAAAAACATCAAATGGCCCTGTTCCATGTGGAAACATATATGCCTGTGTCATAACAGTACTTCCAATATGTTTGAACTTTTTCTTTTTTTTCCCATATTTTATTCTTCCTGTAATTCTGGAACAAGTTAGAAGAAATCTTGTATGCCATTCCTGTGAGCTTAAGTCTGTGTTTGTTTGTGTGTATGTTTAGAAATTCTTATTCTTATTAAATTAATCATTGTAGTTATCATTAGTTTCAGATGAGGTATACAGGTCAAATTGCAGTTCATCTTGTTGTATACAGAAAATATATATTAATAATTACCTTTTATACGCTTTCTGAAATCACAGAGCTATTACAGGTGGTTGGTCCCGAAAATCCTATTAAAGCTGTAGCTGGTGAAGACCTGGTTCTGCCTTGTAATATAGTGCCCAGCATCAGCGCTGTGGACATGACAGTGGAGTGGTACAGACTAGATGTGGCGGACATGTTAGTGCATCTTTATAAGGATCGTGAAGACAGAAATGAAAAGCAGGCTCAGACGTACAGAGGAAGAACTTCAGTTTTCAAAGAGGAGCTTCAGAAAGGCAACGCTTCGCTCAAACTCTCAGCTCTCACACTGAGTGATGAAGGAGAATACAAGTGTCTTGTTGTTGACAAATCCAGGTCTAAGGACATCACGGTTCATGTCGTTGTTGAAGGTAAGATCTATTTCAATTTTAAAGAGTTACGACTGAGATTGCATAAAGCTATAGCAGCAGTGGTTCAATTATTTCTCACACTACACAAGTAGTTTTGGTAGTGGACTTATTATCATTAAAAAACTTTAAACATATTTCCAGAACTAAATATTTTGTAGGCTATAGTCATTAATATGCTAATAGCATTTTAGAACTACATTTAAATTTTGTATTAAAATATTAAATTACCATTGTTGCTAATATTCTGAATTTTAAGTGTTTAAATAATTTGATTTTGTTTTGTCTAAATCAATGCAATATAAAGAAATGATTTATTTTTAACTACAGTAATTATATTAATTAATTTGAACTCAGAAGCTATGTTATAAGATTTAATATATTCTGTGTTATGTCACTCAACACTCAGCAGACACAGAGGCACTCTTTTTTTTAATCAAAAAATCTGTTAGAAAAAAAAATATATAACACTTTTTCATTTTGAGATTAACAGCTCTACATACTTTCATCTGATTTAAACCAATGTATTTTGTTTAATGACTGCAGTTCAGGGCAGCAAGCCGGTGATTACAATAGAGAGTTATGATACCTCAGGAGGGATTAATCTAGTGTGTGGATCCAGAGGCTGGAAACCTGAACCCAAGGTTCTGTGGATGGACAGAAATGGAGCCACTCTGCCTGCTGAAGACACACAGATACACAGAGATAATGAACTCTTCAGTGTGAAAAGTCGCATCACTGTTCATGTTCATGATAAAAGTGACTCCAACAGATTTTACTGCAGACTTCAGCAAAATCATCACATGAAGGAGACAGAGGTTATCATTAACAGTAAGTGTCTATGATTAAAACTAGATTTAGATGATTACATTCTGATCTGAATTTAAATTTAAATTACTATAATCATTACAGAAGCGATGATTAATAATGACCTATTATTACTATTTTATTGTATATATTGTTTTTTATACCCGAAAACTTGTATATTTGTTAATATGTAAATATTTAATTTTAGGTCCATTTTTTGCTGCTGGGAAGAAGATTGTTGGCATTTTAGTTTCGGCATGTCTTGCTGTTGCTGTTGGATTGATATTTATCTCAGTTCTATGGTACAAGAAAGGTACATTTTTAAACACTTTTTATTCATAACATCTCTAGCATAAATTATACTTTATACCATATCTTTAGTTCCCAGTAACACATTAAAGGTCACCCTGTCCTGCACATGTAAATGTTTCTTTACACTCATTTGATTTAACAAAGGGTTTTTCTTTACAAACTTGATTATCTGTATTTGGTATGTTAGATCACAGAAACTGAATTACTATGTTTAGAATAGGACCAGTTTAATGAGCCTGTGAAGTGCGATTGTGTCTTTTACATTAATATTGTCATGTGTTTAATTATAACATTTAATATCATCTATTTTCAGAGCAACACAAACAAGTAAACATAAAAAAAGATATATGTATATGTAATACAGTTCTAATGTGCAATCTAATCAATGCTACCAAATTATAGGCAGCTAAAATCATAAATTAAATAATTAAAATCACAATTATTTACAATTAAAATCATTTTTGAACTCAACTCGACAAGTTATTGGATAAAACATGTAATTTATATTATTTATATTTTGTTTTCATAATAATATAAAGCATTTTGCACATGATCCTGAAATTGCTGTCCACACTGTCATATTGTGATAAATGCCCCATTAAGAAACCCTCTGATGTTCTCAGTGATTGGAAAGTAACAAATCACATTCACTCACCTTTTTTTTTTTGTGTACTTCTATTTTTAAAGTAGTTTTTAAAATCTGTAATTTTACTTTTACTTAATATGTTTTGTTTGAAATATTGTAGTTCACTACATTTTTCTGTTACTGAGTAAAAAAAAAATAAATAAAAATAAAAATAATGTAAAGGTTAAAAAAAAAAATCGCTGAAAGCGAAATGCTGCTGAATTCTCATGAAACAAACCCCTGGTCATCTTTTAGTGACCACATTGACTTAAAGCACGAAAAAGGCAACAGTTTTATTATGCAGTGTAAGGTGCGTTTTGCCGAAGGTGACTGGCAGCTTATAAAAACTCATCATCAAATCTGCGCAAGCATGTTTAGGTCAATTAAGTATATCTTTAGTTTACATAATTGTTGTACAATTCGAATAATGTTATAATTGTAAATAATAATAGTAATAGTTGTAATTAATGTTGGTTAGCACCAGGATCAGAGGTTAACAGGGACTGGGGGAAAATTGACAGTGTACAATGAAGCTAGCTCTATTACCAGTGTCCAAATTTTATTGTCATGTGAAATTAATAAAAAGTGTTATATTTTAGAGCAGATCTGCTTATGTTGCATTAGATAGTATCATTACTGTATAACCAATCACACAGTGTGTTTGTGGAGAATACAGTGTCCAATCATAGTGTTTTGATTTGTCACTGCGGAAAACGCTGAAGTTATTCTAAACGTACGCGTACTGTCTAAATTCTGAGTCTGCATTTAGTGATTTCTCTCATTAACATAAATGACATTATAACAGGAGATTTTTTTGTTTTGCTGCAAAAGTGCATAACTCACATTAGACTTACAGTCTCGAAAGAATTCACACCGCTTCACTTTTTCCACGTTTTGTTATGTCACAGCCTTATTCTAATATATAATAGTTTATTGTTGTCAAGCTTTACATATAAAACCTGTCAAAGTGAAATATTCATTAATGTGAAGGTTTTCCAGAGTTTGACAGTGAATCACTTTGCTAGCTGCAAGTACACCATATGTCCATTAAATGCTAACTTTTGCCATAATTTTCCACCCTGACACTAAGCCTTCAATGACAGGGTGGACAAGTGCATTGTTTTTTCACATATTATAACAGTTATAGCACAAATATTACACCAGTAGATGACACTCATGAGTGGGCAATATAAACAGTTTTTTGGCAATATCTGTGTCGGTTCATATAAAGGATAATATTGTCTTTATAAAGTTCATATAATGGATTTCATTGACTGTTAATAAAAAATACTAGGCATGCCTAGTTTAGCTGGACCACCAATTAAAGGGGGGGTAAGCAGTAAAGGAAAGTATTTTATGGTTTAGAATTTCTATTTAAAGGAAAAAATCTAAATAGAGCCGAGATAGCTAGAAGATATAGGGAATGCTGTGATGACCCAGAGTGTAGAAGAAGAGGGAAAAATAGATCAAAAACAGAGAGACTGGAAAGAAGAAAAACAGTTGTGTTATCCATGCATGTTGGTGTGAGTGTGTGTCTGTGTGAGAATCATGGCGGTAATGTAACGTTGAAAAAATGTGGGCTCACGTTGCAAAACTAAGCGACACCAGTGTCAGATGAAACATATGCAGCAGTGTAACAGTGAACAAAAGAGGGCAAAACATTTAAAAACAAAACACGCTTTTACCTCCATCAATGCACTTTATTTACTATTTCTCTCATCTCCAGTTGCAACTCTCCTGCCTCAGCCTCAATCGAAGTTAAGAGTCATTCTAAAATTAATGTTTAGGTTGTACTAGTCGTCTTTGGGGACAACATCATTCAGCACTGATAGTTGATTGCTGGAACTAAAAATTCATACCGATAGTTTTTCCATCTTCCTGTCTGCTGTCGTTAAAAGAGCGGCCTCTAGAGGTGAATTGCTGATGCCGTGTGCCGTTTGTTTTTACATGTGAGATGGCACACTTGCATGGAGAGCACAATATTATATTTATTATTTATAATTTATTAATTATATAACTGATGCATTAATGAATATAATATTTATTTTATTTAGCAGATTTTCATAAATCAGCAAGTTATCAGCAAGTGGTATGCCGAGGCTCTCTTTTTCTCTCTCTCTCTCTCTCTCTCTCTCTCTCTCTCTCTCTCTCTCTCTCTCTCTATATATATATATATATATATATATATATATATATATATATATATATATATATATATATATATATATATATATCCTGAAGAGCCTTTTTAATTAGAAAAAATTTGCTTTATGGTCCTTTTTATTTTTGGTTAGAGGCATGTATAAACTGCAGTACTAAAGTTTAGCAGTAAAATAAAATGTAAATGTTAAACGTTTTTTTCACATCGTGTCTTTTTGCAACAAATTATAGAGAGTAGTATCGATAAGCAGGATAAGCAAAAAAAAAAGGGCCTGTCAGGTTTGCAGTGCGGAAGCTTGAACCCCAAACTTCTAATCAGTCACCCAGAGCCTTGCTCCTTGACCTTCATCAGATGAGATCAGATGTTAATGTCTATACAATAATTTTAATTGTAACTTTATCAGACATGTCCCAGAGAGTGGGTCATATGTTTGCCAGCACTTCTTAATTTTTTATATTTTCTGCTTTCAGAGGTGCAGAAAAAGAGGATTGCTGGTAATTACACCAAAACTTCTTTTTCCTAATATCGTGAGAACTGTAAGTAAACAGCATGTATGTCTGTCAGTACTGCATGGCTTCTCGGCACACGAGACAATGAATATGACATTTATAAAACAATAATGTGTAGGAAAATCATTAGAACAGTCAATGATCATAAGGAATTCACCTTTTAGAAATCAAAGAATATTTCAGTATGGTTTCAGAAAGAGTGTGGATACTGGATATAGGGGAATCACTAACATTCACACAGAAGTGCTTTGTATTTGTTTTCCCCAGAGGAAATATTTGGGATACTCATATGTACAATACAATGTCACATACAGTACATGTACAAATGAGCCAGATTTGATCAAATATTAGTTTCTCTATCGCATCACTCATTAGGCACATTTGATGGTGATGCACGCTGCCAGACAGAGGAGCAACCTTACGGAGTTTTAGATTTCTGCTGGATTTTTATACTAACAGTGTTACTTGTTAAGTAAATATGTCACTTCAACCTTTTATATTTCTGTTTTCAGAGCAGAAGAAACAGAAGAACAATGATGGTAATTACACTTGATCTTGTTCATTTTATCACTCAATTAAAATTAACTAAGCTGTAAATCTGAAGGAAATGATGACCAATGAAAATTCCATAGAAGTAAGATATAAAGTACTAAGAATGCATGGATTATTGAAATGGTACAGTATAAAATGATGTTAAAATGTTTATATTATTTATATTAACCATTAATATAATCTGTTTAGACCAACAGATACAGACACTGAAAGATGGTAATTACACCTGAACTTTTTTATTTTGTTTTTTTCTATACAATTATGTTCTGCATTTTCACCTCCTTGTTTGTAATGATTGGTGCTAATGTACCAGCTAATTAAAGCTTTCAATTTATAGGCAGCTATTTGATGGTGATGCATGATGCCAATCAGAGGAACCTCCCTTTGTTGTTCCAGACTTCTGCTTGATTTTTATACAAACAGTGTTCCACTCTGTGTAGTGTGTTATATAGATTTATAAAATATGGAATATAAGGAGAAAATAAAATGTCATAACTGCATTCTGATTTTATGTGTTTACTATTATATTTCAATTTAGTTGGCATTTCATACTTCTTTATTATTTATTAAAAACTTCTTAATGTATTTTTCAACAGAGAATAAAAAACTGGAAATTTCCTCAGGTAAGAATTAAGTGCTTTTTTAAATCATAATGTATCACTGTAATTAAATGTAATCACAAATCTAACTGGGATGTTGTTACACTGTATTGATATCTTTGACTTTAACATGGGGAGGAGTCACAGGAAGATGTAGATAAAACTGAGAGTAAAATCTATAGCTATTTTTGTTGTAAGAGAAACTAGATAGATTTTCTTCAATCCAGATAGAAATCTGTAATAGCAGCTTTTTCTTTCCACAGGTAGGTGCAGATCAGGCCGAGGGTAGAATTTAGAGCACCTTTTTTTTTTTAACAATCAATCAGTCCAGATAAAAACCTGTGATAGTAGATTTTCCTTTAAACCCTTCAGTTCAGTTAAAATTTCTTTATGTACATGATGTGCGTTAATAAATGAGAATGTGCATGCACGTGTTTTTGAAGGGTTTTTTTTACACAACAGCGTTGCCGCAATTTGTTTGATGAAGGCATGCTATAAAAATACATACAGTACATGTTTATCTGTTATGAATCCACCTGCCACGCCCTCTTCGGCCCCCTTCAGCGTGTCACATGCTTTCTTGGCTGCTTTCTCTGAAGCTCCGCTTCAATCACGCACATATGGTGCTCGTTTATCATCATCACCAGCTCCTATTTAAACTTCCACACTCTCACTGTCCGTTATTGTTAGTATATGTTGGTTCACGGCGGTATTTGTTATCACGCATGCGTATCCCGGTACGTGTCTTCCCACCGGCACTCTCTCAACGGCTGCGCTTTTCTTCCCAAAACGCATCGCGGATTCCCCCCGATCCTGCCGGTGTTCATTCTATGCTTTTGCTGCTAATCCCATGTTCTGCGCCGCCAAGTGCGGCTTTCGCCTTCCGTTCATCGCATAACATTTAACAACAAAAGGCATATGTGCACTAACTAACAGCAGAGATTCACCAGTATACAATACAACACCTGTAACAGCTGTAAGGCTTGATTTTTCAGCCACTTTCGCGAATTCTTCTGCGGCTGCACCGAGATAACCCACGTTAAATGGCAAATTTTCCCCCCCTTGTGCTCGAGATATCAGGGTTCGGCGACATAGAAGAATCGACATAACTGATAAAAAATGCTAAGACAAAGCGAGAATTTGGCGGTTCCACTTCAAAAACGTCGACTTATTAGGGTTGTCGAGGTAACCGAGGTGGAGATAAGCGGGTTCCACTGTATTTTCCTTACATAAGTATTCAATCCCTGTGATGTGAAGTTACTATGATAAAATAAATTTGACTTAACAAGGACACAATTACTTTAACATTTGTATATACCTGTGCATTATTAAAGTTGCTGTAACATTTTCTGGATAAAAAGTATTTTTTTGTCAGGATGTAAATTGTAAAGAAAATGAAGAATAAAGAGCATTCCAAAAAAGTAAGATATAAAGTACTTTAGAAGTAAAATATAAAGTGATAAAAGGGTCTAAATACTTTCACAAGGCATAGTACATCACAGCACAGTCAGTACAGTAGCTCTGAAGCATAGATATCTAAGGGCCGTGCTCACGGGCCCACATGTGGCAGTTTGGCAGTGCAGGGTCTTGAGCCCCTTAAACTTCTGATCAGTAATACAGAGTCTTAACTGCTGTCTGAGTGCACAATGAAAGAACTTGCAGCATCTTGTATTCCCATCCACTTCTTAACAAACCTGATTACCTTCTGAGATTAGACATTTAGAATACATATATTAGTTGGAATAGATTGGATCTTTATCAGGCATGTCTCAGACAGTGGTTCACATGTGTGAAAGCACTTCTCAACCTTTTATATTTTCTGCTTTCAGAGGAGCAGAAAATAAGGATTGAAGGTAATTACACATCTTTTTTCCCTTTTATCTGGAGAACTGTAAATAAAGAGCATGTATTTCTGTGTCAGTACTGCATGGCTTCTCAACACAAAATACACAGTGTGAAGGCAAGAAATCCAGAAAACTAATTCAATAAATATGACATTCATAAAACAGTAATGTGAAGAGAAATTATTAGAACAGTCAGAGATCATAAGGGATTCATGTTTTAGAATTCACAGTAATACGGTAACCACTAACATTCACTTTATACTGCTTGGTTTTTGGCCTTTTTTTCACCCAAATCAAATATTTGGGATACTTGGAAAGTATCACATAGATGTTGAAATAAGACAGATTTGAAACAAATTGTTTGTCCATGGTCTGATTTATTATTTGATGGTGAATCATGATGCCCGGCAGAGGAACATCCCTTTGTTGTTCCAGACTTCTACTTGATTTTTATACAAATAGTGTTACTTGTTAAGTGAGTATGTTAATTACACCGTATATATTTTCTGTTTACAGAGCAGCAGAAGCAGAAAACAAAAGATGGTAATTACACTTGATCTTGTTCATTTCATCACTCAATCAATTTATTCTCTTCAGAAATCATGATTTACAGATACATTACACATGGTGAAGGTTCACATAAGGTGCAGATCAGGGCAGAGATTAGAATTTACAGCTTCCTCTTATATTTATTAAAATTCATGCCAACAAATTACAGGTAGTTTAGGTCATTGATCCAGATCTGCACATTTATCAGGATGTAAACATGTAGAGTTCTGTAAGATGAGTAGAGATGTTTTTTAATCACAATACATTAAATTGCTTGTTTTCTTAATGGAAATGCTAACTGGCCTATAACATAATGCATAGATTAGTGAAATGGTATAAAATATTGTCCAAATGTTTTAATTTCCCATTGAGAACAGTAGGATCAATAATCAGGAAATGGAAGCTGCACTACACCACACCACCCAGTCACACAGTCACATGAACATAAATCACATCACAGCTGAGCCACATCTCTATGATGAAGTGTGATCGTGTCTTTTACATCAATCCTGTCATATTTAATATTGATATTTAATATCATCCTTCTTCAGACCAACAGATACAGGACCTGAAAGATGGTAATTACACCTGAACTTATATTTTATTTTTCAAATATCTAACATAACTGTTATTAATTAACTTGTTTTTCCTTTAAAATAAATACTATTAATTTGTTGTGCATTTTTAGCTCTTTCTTTGTAATGATTGGTGCTAATTATAATTATACCACATTATAGGCAGCTTAAGTCATTTATCTAGATATTATTAGTCAGCAAAAAAGAGGGAGGGAGAAGTAGAGATTAAATTACTTGTGTTGTGAAAGTCATATTAAATATTATAACTGCAATTTGTTACAAAAATGCTTTTGCTAGTTATCACTTTATTCATCTTTTTTTAATTATTTATTATTATTTTAATTCGTCTGTTTTATCATTAGAGATTAAAGAGCTGAAAAACAATGCAGGTAAGAATGAAGTGCTTTTAAAATCATATCACTGTAATCAAATGTAATCACAAATCTAACTGGGAAATTGTGACACTGTATTGATAGCTTTGACTTTAACATGGTGAAGAGACACAGGAAGGTGCAGATTGGGCCAAAGTTAGAATTTATAGTTTTTTTTTTGTTTGTTTTTTGTGAAACAAGCCAGACATTATCCAATCCAGAGAGAGACCTGAAATACCAGCTTTCCCTTTAAACCTTTCAGTTCAGATCAGTTAAAAACAGCTTTTATTTGTGATTTACACGGCATCTTTTAACAGTAGTCAGACTTTCATGCTGCTACACTGTATTGATATCTTTGACTTTAACATGCGGAGGAGTCACAGGAAGGTGTAGATAAAACTGAGAGTAATTTTGTTGTTAATAAAGCTAGTCAGATTTTATTAAGTTTAGATAGAAACCTGTAATAGCAGCTTTTCCTTTCCACAGAACGGTGCAGATCAGACAAAGGGTAAAATTTAGAGCAATTTTAGAGTTTAGAGCATTTAACAAGCGTTTTATTCAATCAACCAAAACAACCTGGACCATTAAAGCCAAAATCACCTTGTGACTGTGTACAAACTGGTACATACTATATGCATACTGTATACTGTATTTAGTTTTTTCAAATATTTCCTGACCAAAGAAAGTCATCTTGCAATAATTGATTTCAAGTTGCAGCATTTAAAAATAAAATATCGAACACAGTAAAATTTTTATTTGTAAATTCATTAATATGATTGAATTAGTCAGGGGTGTAAATAGTTTTGCAAGGCATTGTACATTACAGCACAGTGAAATTCTGTCCTTAAAATAGCCAAGCTTTTTAGAACCTTGGGGTCAGAGTGCAGTACAGTACAGTACTCTGGAGCAAAGGATGTGTTCCGAGAACCAATATTTTTTTGGACTGGTACATAATTGGGTCAATACAAGACTACTGATTAGCTGCAGGACAAACTGTACTTCCCCGCTGGTTCCGGCTCCTGACTCGGCTCCTTTGTGGATTACTCTTAGCCGGTGGAGTTTACTTTCGTTTCTGGATTTTGATTTCCATATTGGATTACTCGTCCCGAACGGATAAGTTTCAGTTTGTGGCTCTGCATGACTTGTGTGTGTATATTTTAGGTTTAATAAACGATGCATTATTTCCACTTCCGCGTCATGTTCGCCACCCTGACAATGCTGAATTAAAAGCTGCTGCTTGTAACTTTCCATGCCTGAATGATGTAATCACGTGACCGATGTTTCCTCATTGGATGTGTGATATCCATGCACACGTGCAATGTGTGTGTGTTGGCGGTAATGTTGTAACGTTCAAAATGTGGGATCACGTGGCAAAACTGTGTCAAATGTAACATATGCAGCAGTGTAACAGTGAACAAAGGAGGCAAAACATTTTAAACAAAACACGCTTTTACCTCCAGCATTGCAATTTATTTAATATGTCTCTCATCTCTAACTGCAACTCTCCTGCCTCAAGCAAAGGTAACAGTCATTATAAAATAAATCTTTAGGTTGTACTAGTAGTCTTTGGGGACAACATTAATCGGCACCGATAGTTGCTTGCTGGAACAAAAAATTCATAAAATTCAAAAATTCAACCCCACTCTTAGTGCCGGTCCCAAGCCCGGATAAATGTGGAGGGTTGCGTTAGGAAGGGCATCCAGCGTAAAAACATTGTTCCAAATCAAACATGCGGATGATCCGCTATGGCGACCCCTAATGGGAGAAGCCGAAAGAAAGTTTATAAGGCATGTCCCAGAGAGTGGGTCATATGTTTGCCAGCACTTCTTAATATATTATATATCTTCTGGTTTTAGAGGCGCAGAAAAAGACGATTGAAGGTAATTACACCAAAACTTCTTTTTCCTATTATCGTGAGAGCTGTAAGTAAAGAGCATGTATGTCTGTCTGTCAGTACTGCATGGCTTCTTGGCACAAGACACAATTAATGACATTCATAAAACAATAATGTGAAGGCAAATCATTAGAACATTCAGTAATTATAAAGGATTCACCTTTTTAGAATTCATAGACAATTTCAGCGAGGCCGTGTTACTTGTTAAGTAAATATGTCAATTCAACCTTTTTATATTTCTCTTTTCAGAGCAGCAGAATCAGAAGAAGAAAGATGGTAATTACACTTGATCTTGTTCATTTTATCACTCAATTAATTGTATTGTAATTCAATTGTAAATCTGAATGAAATGATGACCAACAACCATTCCATAGAAGTAAGATATAAAGTACTAAGAATGCATGGATTATTGAAATGGTACAGTATAAAATAATAGTAATAATAATCCAAATGTTTATTATTTATATTAACAATTAATATAATCTATTTCTAGACAAACAGATGAAGGAACTGAATGACGGTAATTACACCTGAACTTCTATTTTATTTTGCAAATATCCGAAAAAGTGTGATATATGAACTTGTATTAAATTTAACGCAAATCCTATACATTTATATTCTGCATTTTAACCTGTGTTTGTAATTTATCTGCTTATTATCTGGGAGCAGTAAAGAAGGAGGGTTCTATAAGAAAAGAGAAACAAACACATCAGTCAGAGATTTTTTAATTACTTGTGTTGTGAAAGTCAAAACTGACCTGTAAAGTCTAGTTGCACTCTGTGTAGTGTGTTATAAATATTTATAAAATACATAACATGCCCACAGAAAAATCAAGGTACAGTAATGTACCTAAGAGTACAAATGCTTTGTCGCCCCAGCTGTACCCTAGCAGGGTACAGAAATGTACCTCTGAACACTGGTACATTTTTGTACCTTCTTGTTTGTACCTCTAAAAGAACAATTTTGCATCCCAAGTGATAAAAATTTACATTTATGGTATAAAATTACATCCAGGTATTCGCCCAGGGCCATTCACTAATATCCAGCTGAACTGATTTGTCTTAAAAAAAAATAAGACACTTGCATGGGTGGGGGGAAGACTCAATTCCTTCAGAAGCATTAGGCTTTGAGGAATTTATTACCTGTTTAAATACAAAACGGAGGCAGTGCATTCTTCACTTTTTTTTTTTATCATAAAAGTAACAAATTTCTGAGTATAAAAGTACAGAACATTCTCAATTCAGTTTTATAACTCATACTGGATATTATGTACCACACATTAACAATTCAATTAACATAGAATTTCAATTTCTTCAGAAATGGAAGCATCATGTCCAATGAACATGCCCAATTAATCATTTTTTTGTGCTAAACATAGGTAGTGCATAGGTAACATAGGTGTAACAATTCTTGAATAAAATACAGAACATTAGCAATTCAACTCATATACTGGATGTTCTGTATAAAACCTGTACAACATGTACAATGCATTTTAATTCTTTCAGAGCATGAGGATTTAATATAAAAGGTTTATGATCTTTAGTAATGTGACTGGCAGTGGCTTGTCTCCCTCATCCACGATGTTGACAATGCACCACGCTGTGCCCTCTTCCAATGATTGCCATCTTCCAATCATTCTCCATCAGTTGAATGGTTGGAAAGGGGGTAGCAGGGTCCTTCTACATAAGAGAAAA
Organism: Silurus lanzhouensis; assembly: GCA_039877035.1. Classification (NCBI taxonomy): domain Eukaryota; kingdom Metazoa; phylum Chordata; class Actinopteri; order Siluriformes; family Siluridae; genus Silurus; species Silurus lanzhouensis. The sequence goes on from JBCEWE010000142.1 coordinate 981,291, forward strand.
CAAAAAGAAAACATTTTTAAATGTAAATAAACAAGTCAGTCATTTTAGCCTTTTATTATGTTTTAAAAATTCCCTGTATATACTGTAGATGGTTTTACAGGTACATTTACTTTTCATACTAAAGCTGGAGACATCTTTAAAAAAAAAAAAAAGTTATGGCAAAAATGAGGCACATCTACCGGAGACAGAAAAGTCCCAAATCTAAACTATCTTTTTCTGTTCATGTACTAACATGAGGTCCACCAGCCAGCATTGCAGGATAATTCAGAAGCCTACCTCTTTCATTGTAATGTAGTGTTCGATCTTTTCTCAGAAGATGGATGGAAAGATGATAAGCCCAGCCCTTAAGTCAATTCCTGCAATGTGGAAAAATATCCTACTTTCTCAATCACATATTTTGTGGTAAAGTGAATTTCATATATTGTGAGTTTTACTAGCAAAGTGACTGTCTCTACCTGGTAGATCTTCAGCCAGGGCATCCTGTCTTGTTTTAGTGTACTGTTTTGCTAGGGGGGATTTTGCTGTGGCAAGTTTCAGCACATTTGGCAGAACTCTAGCAAAGCCCTCTCTGAAGCGATGACAGGAGCTGCTTGGTGAGGGATGGATTCGGTCAATCTCATCAAAAAACTGTAGTATGTGAAGATTAAATGTTTTATTTAATTACATGTTTATTTTCCGTGACAGCAATTGACCTGTCTGCAATTTCACAATTTCCAAAATCGTAATTGCATCCCTGTATCATTCAGATGTTTTCAATACTCACTCCATCAGGCGTTCTTAAGTATGGGTACTTTTTGACTACATCCTCCACAGACATTACTTCCATGATTTCTCGACATCTCCAGGAGAATGTTTGTGCCATGCGGTCTTTGACAGTCGAGATGTCTGGATGTTTCTTCTGATACTCACTTTGTAGAACGTTCACATGGGCCTTAACAGAAGTTGAGTTCTCCCCAACACAAGTTTCCTTTGTCAGAACAACAAACAGAGAATGCTTAAACTGTGACAGATAATGGCAGAGACAGATATGTGAAAAGTGAAACAGGGCCCAAATGTTCAGTCAGTGAAAGAGTTAGGTGTATGCAAAAATATTTAAATGTCTGTAATATCTGCCTTACATAGTCCTGCACTAAGTGAAATGTAAAAGTGATTAATAGTAAATATAAAAAAAATAAATATGGAAAATAAGATATGCATATGGCAGTGGGCTTACATATGCTACACTAGCTGGCTTTCGACACAAACTCACAGATGCACTGGTGGATCTGGACTGCTTTGCATGGCCAAACTTCTCCTTCAGCTTTCTTACTTCACTGTCGCTGACAAGTGGTTAAATTTTCGCTTTAAAGACATGTGCCAGGTGTGCTAGTAAAAAAAAAAAAAAGGAAAAAAAATAAAGACACATTTGACTATTTGGCATATTCCAGCAAGTAAAGATAAAATATTATCTTGTGCAATTACGTAGACAGAGATAAATGGCTTAAAAACAATGCAACTTTTTCCCTCCTTTTCCCTCAGGAAAGGGTATTTCACTATCAGTGCCTTGGCAACTTGAATATAATCTGCATTAGTTGGATACCTAGTACAAAGGCAGAAACAAACTCTAAATCTCTTGGTTGTGTCTAACAGGCTTCATAGATTGTGAATTGATCTTAAGTAGTACAGTTGTAGTAGCAAAGATGTAATAATGGTTATACTTACAAAGTGTATTCTGCCATCGTTTCATACAGCATTCTTATTATTTTGTTGCATACTTTTGGCACTGTGTGACATGGTTCCTTGATGTCAAGTCTTGCCTGGACATCTTTGGGAAAGGTTGGAATGACAGCCACAATAGGTAGTCCCCTGTGAGCTGCTTCAACACTGCAATACAAAATTGCATCAGTAACCAACTGAGGGTTGATCCTATTGCATACAACAATAAACCAAAAAACAATTCACCACCCAGGTGCTCACACATACTCTTATCTAAATAGCCTTTATTGTAGGGCAGTGCTACATATTATCACATCAGTGTGGAAGGATGAGGCTGGAGTTCTGCCGTAGACTGAGCGACTTCAACTGGTACTGGCTCCAATACAACAATGGTCTCATTCTCCTTGTAATGGCGTACAAACTGTTGAAATTCTAGTTGCTTTTTGAAGGAACCATCAAACAGGTAGCCAACCATGGCTTCAGTGAGTCCACAATCCACTGTTTCTCCATCTACATCAGGGGTCTCCAATCTTTCCCAGAAAGGGCCGGTGTGGGTGCAGGTTTTCATTCCAACCAATCAATGGTCACACCTGATAGTCATTGAAAATGAAGATCATTAGATTTGAACAGGTAGGATTTGGTGTGGACTTGCTTGGTTGGAATGAAAACCTGCACCCACACCGGCCCTTTCTGGGAAAGATTGGAGACCCCTGATCTACATCATTTTCTAATTACACAGAAAATTACAACAGTTATAGACAAATAACTGTAAAACACAGACAGACTTGAGTGCGATCAAATGTGTGGAAAATAATAATCGTCAGAAAATGAGTTAACTCCATGAACGCCTAAACGAAGATAAGCCAAAGATGGTGCCAGTATATTACTTATAAAAAAAACAATCCCTAACTAATGAAATCATCATTCACTGCAGCTGCTAATGAAGCTTCGGCCTCCGGTTGGTATAGAAACAGTTAGTAAACTGAGACGCGCGCCTAATTATGCTGCCTTCAAGTGCTACTGGAAACTTCCTACTTCCCACTTTTGAAATCATGGTTATACGGAACCCCGCACATGACATGCAAGAAAAAAAAAGTAAATCGTGCACACGTCTTAGCTTCCTTGTCATGTTTGTGGCTCCGTATGATTACGAGCTCATCACGTTCAAATTTTAACTTGAGAGTGTGTTCATGACCAATAATATTTAACTAGTTACTAATATTTACCCTAATTCCGATAGCACGTGAAGGCAACATAAAAACGCTGAGCTCTTGTGCAAGACGCTGCAAAAGACGCAAGACGGGATAGTCTAGCCTGAAAAAAATTTTAAACGCTGTTTGAGCATAAGAAACATTTATAGGATAGGTTATGTATGTTCTGTTGAAAAATTGAAAAAAATGCTTAATTCAAACAGATTTCGATATTCCACAGCAGACAGCGCGAAGCGGGAAAAATGGGTTGTGCTGCCCAATTCTGCAAGGGCTAAATGGTGACATGGAAGCATTTTACACGGCTTACTTGACTAAATGAACAAAATAACTGTGTGTAACCCAACTAGCAACAAGCTATAAAATGCTTAGTGTGGTTAACAATAGTTTAAGTTATGCTTGTAAACGTTATTGATAGCTAACAGTAGCATGCTATGAACAGAAATAAAAATCAAGATTCGGTTACTTACCTCTGAATTTCCTTGCCTCTTCTTCATTAATCTGTATTCCAGCTTCAATTACTTTCTGAATTAGTTTATCCATGAAAAAACTCGACAGGGATGGACAATTAACCGACATTTTCACTCATTTTGTGCACTCCTATTGCAAGTGAGAGAGAAAGTGCACTCACTGTGCAATGCACAAAGAAGATATCATGCCTTCTGAATAGATGAGCCAATGGCTTTTAAATTATGATTTTGTGATCTCTGATTTGCTGCATAATGTACCTTAAGCTTGTTAAAAGTACAATTATGTACCTTTTGCTGTCAGAACTAATTTTGTACCTTTAAATTAAAACAAAGGTTCACAGTTGTCACTTTAAGGACCATTTCCTGTACCTTACAGGGTACTTTCATGGCAAATGTACCTTTAGGTACAGAAACGATACCCCTATTTTTCTGTGTGTAAGGAGAAAATAAAATGTCATAACTGCATTCTGATTTTATGTTAACTAAATTAAAATATAATATTAGTTATTAAAAACATATTAATGTATTTTTCAACAGCGATTCAAAACCTGCAAAACTTCTCAGGTAAGAATGAAGTGTTTTTAAATCATAATGTATTAGTGTAATTAAATGTAATTACAAATCTAACTGGGATGTTGTTACACTGTATTGATATCTTTGACTTTAACATGGTGAGGAGCCACAGGAAGATGTAGATCAGGCCAAGGGTAGAATTAGTGCACCTTTTTGTTTTATTAACAATTAATCAGTCCAGATAAAAACCTGTGAAAGTAGATTTTCCTTTAAACCCTTCAGTTCAGTTCAGTTAAAAACAGCATTTATTTGTGAAATACACAGCGTCTTACAAATTATTCAATGCACTGATCAGTTACATAATAATACTGAATAACAAATGGTGTGTTAAAATTTCATTGTGTTTATTGTTTTATTTTAAAACAATGAAACTTAAAAAATAAATTGTTGGGAAAAATGATTGGGGATAAAATTTAATATTCTGCTTACATAAGCATTTAACCCTTGTGACGTGGAAGCTGCCAAGTTACTATTATAAAATAAATGTTACTTAACAAGGACACAATTACTTTAACATTTGTATATACCTGTGCATTATTAAAGTTGCTGTAACATTTTCTGGATTAAAAAGTATTTTTTTGTCAGGATGTAATTTTAAAGAAAATGAAGAATAAAGAGCATTCCATAGAAGTAAGATATAAAGTAATTTAGAAGTAAAATGTAAAGTGATTAAAGGGTCTAAATACTTTCACAAGGCATAGTACATTACAGCACAGTCAGTACAGTAGCTCTGAAGCATAGATATCCAAGTGCCGTGCTCAAGGGCCCAATCGTGGCAATTTGGCAGTGCAGGGTCTTGAACCTTCTGATCAGTAATACAGAGTCTTAACTGCTGTTCTAGTGCACAGTGAAAGAACTTGCAGCAGCTTGTATTCCCATCCACTTATTAACAAACCTGATTACCTTCTGAGATTAGACATTTAGAATACACATATTAGGTGGATTAGATTTGGATCTTTATCAGGCATGTCTCAGACAGTGGATCGGACATGTGTGATAGCACTTCTCAATCTTTTATATTTTCTATTTTCAGATGAGCAGAAAATGAAGATTGAAGGTAATTACACATCTTTTTTTCCTTTTATCTGGAGAACTGTAAATAAAGAGCATGTATTTCTGTGTCAGTACTGCATGGCTTCTCAACACAAAATACACAGTGTGAAGGCAAGAAATCCAGAAAACTAATTCAATAAATATGACATTCATAAAACAGTAATGTAAAGATAAATTATTAGAACAGTCAGAGATCATAAGGATTCATGTTTAAGAATTCACAGTAATACGGTAACCACTAACATTCACTTTATACTGCTTGGTTTTTGGCCTTTATTTCACCCAAATCAAATATTTGGGATACTTGGAAAGTATCACATATATGTTGAAATATGACAGATTTGAAACAAATTGTTTGTCCATGGTCTGATTTATTATTTGATGGTGAATCATGATGCCCGGCAGAGGAACATCCCTTTGTTGTTCCAGACTTCTACTTGATTTTTATAAAAATAGTGTTACTTGTTAAGTGAGTGTCAATTACACCGTATATATTTTCTGTTTACAGAGCAGCAGAAGCAGAAAACAAAAGATGGTAATTACACTTGATCTTGTTCATTTCATCACTCAATCAATTTATTCTCTTCAGAAATCATGATTTACAGATACATTACACATGGTGAAGGTTCACATAAGGTGCAGATCAGGGCAGAGATTAGAATTTACAGCTTCCTCTTATATTTATTAAAATTCATGCCAACAAATTACAGGTAGTTTAGGTCATTGATCCAGATCTGCACATTTATCAGGATGTAAACATGTAGAGTTCTGTAAGATGAGTAGAGATGCTCTTTAATCATAATACATTAAATTGCTTGTTTTTTTTGACATAATGCACAAATTAGTGAAATGGTATAAAATATTGTCCAAATGTTTGAATATCCCATTGAGTAGGATCAATAATCAGAAAATGGAAGCTGCACTACACCACACCACCCAGTCACACTGCCACATGAACATAAATCACATCACAGCTGAGCCACATCTCTATGATGAAGTGTGATCGTGTCTTTTACATCAATCCTGTCATATTTAATATTGATATTTAATATCATCCTTCTTCAGACCAACAGATACAGGACCTGAAAGATGGTAATTACAACTGAACTTATATTTTATTTTTCAAATATCTAACATAACTGTTATTAATTAACTTGTTTTGCTTTTAAAATAAATGCTATTAATTTATGTTATGCATTTTCAGCTCTTTCTTTGTTATTATTGGTTCTAATTATAAATATACCAAATTACAGGCAGCTTAAGTAATTTATCTCGATATTATTAGTCAGCAAAAAAAAAGGCGGGTTCTGTAAAATGTAGCGATACAAACACATCATTCAGAATACATTAAATTACTTGTGTTGTGAAAGTCATATTTAATATTATAACTGCAATTTGTTACAAAAATGCTGATGCTAGTTATTACTTTATACATCTTTTTTAATTATTTATTAAAAACTAATTCATCTGTTTTATCATCAGAGATTAAAAAGCTGAAAAACAATGCAGGTAAGAATGAAGTGCTTTTAAAATCATATCACTGTAATTAAATGTAATCACAAATCTAACTGGGATGTTGTGACACTGTATTGATCGCTTTGACTTTAACATGGTGAAGAGACACAGGAAGGTGCAGATTGGGCCGAAGTTAGAATTTATAGCTTCTTTTTTTATTAGTGAAAATAACTGACATTATTCAATCCAGAGAGAGACCTGTAATACCTTCCCCTTAAACCTTTTAGTTCAGATCAGTTAAAAACAGCTTTTATTTGTGATTTACACGACATCTTTTAACAGTAGTCAGACCTTAGACTGATTAGCTCATATTAATAAGTTACAAATGGTAATTTTCTTTCTGTTCACTATTTTATTGTAAATCCCTGGAACTCAGTCAATTATTGTAAGGCATTGTACATTACAGCACAGTGAAATTTTTTCCTTCAAAAACAAGGGCCTTGCTTAAGGGCCCAACTGTGTCTGCTTGGCAGTGCTGGAACTTGAACCCCAACCGTATGATCAGTAACCCAGAGCCTTGTATTCCCATCCAAGTACTAAAAAGCCTGAACCTGCTTACATTCTGAGATCAGATAATATCAGATCTTTATGTCTACACAATGATATTAATTTGGAATACACATATTAGGTGGATTTGATTTGGACCTTTATCAGGCATGTCCCAGACAGTGGGTCATATGTTTGCCAGCACTTCTTAATATTTTATATTTTCTGGTTTCAGAGGTTTGCTTTCCCAAACATGAATCTTATATACACCACTGATTAACTACATCTCCATGACACATTGTGATTGTCTCTGTCTTTTACATCAATACTGTCATGTTTAATACTAATATTAAATATCATCTATTTTCAGACCAGCAGATACAGGTGATGGAAAAAGGTAATTACACATCAACTTCTATTTAATTTAGCAAATGTCTGAAAAACTATGTTAAATGAACTACAGTGGAACCCAGTTATGTCGCCGGCCTAGGGGGACGCCAAAAAGCATCGAGATAACCGATGATTGAGATAAACGAAAACCAATATGGCAGCAATTTATTAACGTGCTTGAAATTTCTTTATGTACATGATGTGCATTAATAAATGAGAATGATCATGCACGTGTTTTTGGAGGTTTTTTTTACACAACAGCGTTGCCGCGATTTGTTTGATGAAGGCATGCTATAAAAATGTACATACATGTTTGTTTACACCAAAAGGCATATGTACCCCAACTAACAGCAGAGATTCACCAGTATACAATATATATATACAAAACCTTTATTATATTCTCCAACATTAAAAACACAAAGATCGCTCACAAAATCACTAAAAACGTGCAGGGTGAAGTTTGTTTTTACAAAAAACTAACCAGTGTCAACATTAAATTCTCGAGTCATTTCACACTGACACACAGCTTTGAAAAGTATCCTACACCTGTAGCATCTGTAAGGCTTGATTTTTCAGCCACTTCCCCGAGTTCTTCTGCGGCTGCAGAAGAACTGCACCCTGGGTGAGGGGTATGTAAAACTTTCTATAAGACGCGTCTTATATACGCGAAAATACGGTAGTGAGATGGTGACGTGGCAAAAGCCGCCGATTGGTCATGCGGATCGAGATAACCGACGTTAAGGGGCAAATTTGCCCCCCTTGTGCTCGACATAAAAGAATCGACATAACCGATTAAAAAATGCTAGGACAAAGCGAGAATTTGGCGGTTCCACTTCAAAAACGTCGACTTAATAGGGTTGGTGAGTTAACCGAGGTCGAGATAAGTGGGTTTGACTGTACTACTGTCTTTAAAGCAAATGCTATTAATTTATGTTATTAATGTTTTTCTCTTATTTTGTAATAGTTGGTGCTAATATACAATATAATTAATGATACCAAATTATAGGCAACTAATATCATTTATTTGGATTAGGGAATCAACTAACTATTATTTTGATAATCAATTCATCTGACAATTTTTTTTTTTTATTTTATAAAAAGTTTTCGAATAATCAGATAAAAGTAAAGTTTTTATGTTATAAAATGTGATGAATTGGATGATTTGGGATGCACACTATAAAAAAAATACAAAAGCTAGTTAGCAATTTATACACCTTGTTTAATTTATTTATTAAAAACTAATTAATCTGTTTTATCATCAGATATTAAAGAACTGAAAGACACTGCAGGTGAGAATGAAATGTTTTTGAAATCATAATGTATCACTGTAATCAAACGCATTTAAAAATATCACTGGAATGTTGTTTCACTGTATTGACCTTTTGACTTTTACCATAGTGAAGAGTTACAGGAAGGAGCAGAGGATCAGCTGAAGATGAACATTTTTGGTAGTGAAACCAGACAATCCAGATAGAAAACTGTGATACCAGCTTTTCCTTTAAACCTTTCAGTTCAGTTCAGTTAAAAGCAGCTTTTATTTGTGATTTACACAGTGATGCCTTTTATCAGTATTCAGACCCCTGACCAATTACATCATATTACTGAATTACAAATAGTGCATTAAATTTTAATTCTGTTCATTATTTAATTGTAAAACACTGGAACTCAAAGTCAGTCATTATAAGGTAACATTGTATCTTGTTGGGAAATATTCTGTCTGAACAATGAAAAATGAAATATTTTGCTTACATAAATATTCAACCCCTGTGATGAGGAAGCTGCCAAGTTACTATGATAATAGAAATTTCTTTAACAAGGACACAGTTTCTCTACCAGTAGAATCTACTTGTGCACTAATGAATTAATTATAGCAATTAATCAGGCAAAAAGGAAGCTGCACCACACCATCCAGTAACTGCCAAGAAAATCCATTCATTCAAATATCTCTGTGTGAGCCAGGCTGGGAACTGCATTTTTTCTTGCTGGACACTGTGGTTGTTTGGGTTGGGATTGTTTGTACTGGATTGTATTTTTTGAGTGATTAAAGGTCAGGTTGAAATATCAGCTGTGCTTTTACAGTTTAATGTTAATGTCTTTAAGAGAAATGTACGGGAGGTTTAGTGTAGCTGTGGGGGCACACGGTTTTCTTACCGAGTTCAGTGGAATTATTATTATAATAATTATTATTATTATTATTATTATTATTATTATTATTATTATTATTATTATTATTATTATTATTATTATTTCTATACAGTGGAAATTGTTGTCTATAAATGGAAGTGGAATTTTTAACCACTGGACCTGAGTAAGTCTGCCTGTACAATCTCTAACAAGAAGAAGACTTGTGATAGAAGTCACAGAGAAGCCAGCAAAGCTTTTGAAGGAGTGGTGCAATGGTGCACCAGTCAAACCTACCAAAAGCACTGCAGAATCCTGGCCTGTGTGGGACGGTGACAAGATAGAAGCTGCTATGAAAAGTGCCGATTGAGTTTAGTGACTAGCTGTGATTTTGGGAGACCAAGATAGAGCTTTTATATGCAGCTCTTTATGATTTATGTGGCTTAAACCTAAAATTTCCAATGACACAAGACACAACAACCCTATGAACGCAAACAAAAAGATAAAGCAACATTTCTGTGTCTTATAAACAAAAAGATAAATGTCTTAAAGTGGCCCAGTCAAAGTGCTGATCTCAGTCTTTTTGAGAATATGTGGCACAATTTTTAAAGTGCATTTTACAATCATTTTTTCAATCAACCAGAAGCATTAAAGCCAAAATCACCTTGTGACTGTATACAAACTGTATGCATACTGTATATTGTATTGAGTTTTTTCAAATATTTTCTGACCAAAAAAGTCATCTTGCAATAATTGATTTCAAGTTGCAGTGTTTAAAAATAAAATATTAAACAGAGTAAAATTTTAATCTGTAAATTCATTAATATGATAGAATTAGTCAGGGGTGTAAATAGTTTTGCAAGGCATTGTACATTACAGCAAAGTAAAATTCTGTCCTTAAAATATCCAAGCTTTTTAGTACCTTGAGGTCATTATCGATAGTTATCGATACTTGTGTTGTTTTATCTTCCATGTTAATGACGAATTAAAAGCTGCTGCTTGTAATTTTCCATGCCTGAATGATGTAATCACGTGGCCGATGTTTTCTCATTGGACGTGTGATATGCATTCACACGTGCAGTGTGTCTGTGTCTGGTTTATATGATATCTAAAAGACAAGTTGCTGTCTAAAATAACTCCCAGGTCTTTTACCGTTGAAATAGTAGTTACAGAACATCCGTCTAAATGCAGGTTGGAATGCTGGAGCTTTTGTATGCTGGTTTTTGGGGAGATGAGCAAAATCTCCATCTTATCAAAATTTAATAGTAGAAAGTTATGGGTCATCCAGTCTTTTAATTTATTACTACACTCAGTTATACGAGCTAATTAAGCTATATCACCTGGTTTTGATGAGATATATAACTGGGTATCATCAGCATAACAGTGGAAGCTAATTCCATGCCTTCTAATAATATTTCCTAAGGGAAGCATGTATATTGTGAAAAGCAATATACACGGAAAAAATTTAAATGTTCAACACTTTTTTCACATCGTGTCTTTTTGCAACAACTTGTAGAGCGTAGTATCGATAAGCAGGATAAGTAAACAAAAAAAAAAACGAAGGGCCTTGATCATGGGCCCAACTGTGTCAGGTTGGCAGTGCTGAAACTTGAACATCAAACCTCTGATCAGTTACTCACATCCTTGCTTCTTGCTCCCATCCAAGTACTAACAAACCTGAACCTGCGTACCTTTTAGCATCAGATCAGATCAGATGTTAATGTCTACACAATAATATTAATTTAGAATACACATATTAGGAGGATTTGATGTGTAACTTTATCAGGCATGTCCCAGACAGTGGGTCATATGTTTGCTAGCACGTCTTAATATTTTATATTTTCTGGTTTCAGAGGCGCAGAAAAAGAGGATTGAAGGTAATTACACCAAAACTTCTTTTTCCTATTATCTGGAGAGCTGTAAGTAAAGAGCATGTATGTCTGTCTGTCAGTACTACATGAATATGAATGATGAATATGACATTAATAAAACAATAATGTGAAGGCAAATCATTAGTACAGTCAGTAATTAGTCAGTGATTCACCTTTTAGAAATCATGGACAATTTCAGCGAGGCCGTGTTACTTGTTAAGTAAATATGTCACTTCAACCTTTTATATTTCTGTTTTCAGAGCAGCAGAATCAGAAGAACAATGATGGTAATTACACTTGATCTTGTTCATTTTATCACTTAATTAAAATTAACCAAGCTTTAAATCTGAAGGAAATGATGACTAATGAGCATTCCATATAAGTAATATATAAAGTACTAACAATGCATGGATTATTGAAATGGTACAGTATAAAATAATAGTAATAATAATCCAAATGTTTATATTATTTATATTAACAATTAATATAATCTATTTTTAGACCAAAAGATAAAGGAACTGGAAGAAGGTAATAACACCTGAAATAAAATGTCATAACTGCATTCTGTGTTTACTTTTATATTTTAATTTAGTTATCATTTCAAACGTCTTTATTATTTATTAAAACGTATTAATGTATTTTTCAACAGAGATTCAAAAACTGCAAAAAATCTCAGGTAAGAATGAAGTGTTTTTAAATCATAATGTATCACTGTAATTAAATATAATCACAAATCTAACTGGGATGTTGTTACACTGTATTGATATCTTTGACTTTAACATGGGGAGGAGTCACAGGAAGGTGTAGATAAAACCAAAAGTAAAATCTATAGCTATTTTTGTTGTTAATAAAACTAACCAGATTTGATTAAGTTCAGATAGAAACCTGTAATAGCAGCTTTTCCTTTCCACAGGACGGTGCAGATCAGACCGAGGGTAGAATTTAGAGCAATTTTATGTTTTATTAACAATCAATCAATTAAGATAAAAACCTGTGATAGATTTTCCTTTAAGACCTTCAGTTCAGTTCAGTTAAAAACAGCATTTATTTGTGAAATACACAGCGTCTTACAAAAGTATTTAAATCCCTGTCCAGTTACATCATAATACTGAATTACAAATGGTGCGATACAATTTCCTTGTGATCAATGTTTTATTTGAAAACACTGAAACTTTAAATTAATTATTTAAATTCAACATTATTTTTTTTTATTGTTATGAAAAATTCTTGGGGGAAAAAAAATAAGTATTTTGCTTACATAAGTATTCAACCCCTGCAATATGGAAGCTGCCAAGTTACTATGATAAAATCATTTTTAATTAACAAGGACACAATAACTTTAACATTTGTATATACCTGTGCATTATTAACATTGCTGTAACATTTTCTGGATAAAAAGTATTTTTTTTGTCAGGATGTACATTTGAATGAAATTAATACTAAAAAGCATTCCATAGAAGTAAGATATAATGTACTATAGAAATAAATATCTAAAGTGATAAAAGGTCTAAATATTTTCACAAGGCATAGTACATCACAGCACAGTAAGTACAGTAGCTCTGAAGCATAGATATCTAAGGGCCTACCAAATGTGACAGCTTGGCCGTGTAAAGTCTTGAGTCCTCAACCTTCTGATCAGTAATACAGAGTCTTAACAGCTGTTCTAGTGCACAGTGAAAGAACTTGCAGCAGCTTGTATTCCCATCCAAGTATTAACAAACCTGATCACCTTCTGAGTTTAGACATTTAGAATACACATATTAGGTGGATTAGATTTGGATCTTTATCAGGCATGACTCAGACAGTGGGTCACTTGTGTGATAGCACTTCTCAAACTTTCATATTTTCTGCTTTCAGAAGAGCAGAAAAAGAAGATTGAAGGTAATTACAAATCTTTTTCCCTATTATCTGAAAAAACTGTAAATAAAGAGCATGTATTTCTGTGTCAGTACTGCATGGCTTCTTAACACAAAATACACAGTGTGAAGGCAAGAAATCCAGAAAACTAATTCAATAAATATGACATTCATAAAACAGTAATGTGAAGAGAAATTATTAGAACAGTCAGAGATCATAAGGATTCATGTTTTAGAATTTACAGAGGATTTCAGCAAGGTTTCAGAAAGAGTTTGCTCAGTGGTAATATTACCTAATATTCACTTTGTAGTGTTTTGTTTTTGCCCTTTTTCCCCCAAAATCAAATATTTGGGATCCTTGAAAAGGATCACATGTTGAAATAAGGCAGATTTTAAACAAATATTGGTTTGTCCATGGTCTGATTTATTATTTGATGGTGATGCATGATGCCAGGCAGAGGAACATCCCTTTGTTGTTCCAGACTTCTGCTTGATTTTTATATAAACAGTGTGATTATTTAAGTGAGTGTCAATTATACCGTATATATTTTTTGTTTTCAGAGCATCAGAAGCAAAAGAAGGAAGATGGTAATTACACTTGATCTTGTTCATTTTATCACTCAATTAAAATTAACCATCTGTAAATCTGAAGGAAATGATGACCAACGAGCATTCCATAGAAGTAAGATATAAAATACTTAAGAATGCATGAATTACTGAAATTGCACTGTATATAATAATAATAATAATAATAATAATAATAATAATAATAATAATAATAATTTAAATGTTTATATTATTTATATTAACAATTAATATAATCTATTTTTAGACAAACAGATAAAGAAACTGAAAGAAGGTAATTACACCTGCACTTCTATTTTATTTTGCAAATATCTGAAAAACTGTGATATATAAACTTGTATTGCCTTTAAAGCAAATGCTGTACATTTATATTCTGCATTTTCACCTCTTTGTTTGTAATGATTGGTGATAATGTACAATCTATTTAATGCTACCAAATTCTAGGCAGCTAAAATAATTTATCTGCTTATTATCTGGGAGCAATAAAGAATCCAGATTTTAAACAAATATTGGTTTGTCCATGGTCTGATTTATTATTTGATGGTGATGCATGATGCCAGGCAGAGGAACATCCCTTTGTTGTTCCAGACTTCTGCTTGATTTTTAATAAACAGTGTTACTTGCTAAGTGAGTATGTCAATTAAACCGTATATATTTTTTGTTTTCAGAGCATCAGAAGCAAAAGACGGAAGATGGTAATTACACTTGATCTTGTTCATTTTATCTGCAAATTCTTGGGGGAAAAAAATAAGTATTTTGCTTACACAAGTATTCAACCCCTGCAATATGGAAGCTGCCAAGTTACTATGATAAAATCATTTTTAATTAACAAGGACACAATTACTTTAACATTTGTATATACCTGTGCATTATTAACATTGCTGTAACATTTTCTGGATAAAAAGTATTTTTTTGTCAGGATGTACATTTGAATGAAATTAATAATAAAGAGTATTCCATAGAAGTAAGATATAAAGTACTATAGAAATAAATATCTAAAGTGATAAAAAGTCTAAATATTTTCACAAGGCATAGTACATCACAGCACAGTAAGTACAGTAGCTCTGAAGCATAGATATCTAAGGGCCTACCAAATGTGACAGCTTGGCCGTGTAAAGTCTTGAGCCCTTAACCCTCTGGAGTCTGAGGGTGTTTTTGACCCCTTGAGAGATTTTGACATGCTCTTAAATTTGGTTCTTTTTAGTTGCTTTTAAAATATACTATTGACAAAAGGCTTATTACACTGTATTCAGCACAAACTGGGCTACCATAATATGTAAACAACTTATATGTGTTTGTTTGTATTTTTGACAAAATAAGGTTTATGCGTGGTTTTTGAAAAAGCAAAAAAAAAACCTCACTGAAATAAGGCCACTAAACCGATAGTAAACATGTTTCCCCAAGACTTTTTGAGAACAGAGCTTCTAATGTAGGTTTTTTTATTTTTAATCATGTGAAAATCATCCTGCCTGCTCATTCACCTTAAACAATACTTTGATTTAAAATTTAAAAAACACTTTCTACTTTAAAAGGCCATATGCGAAGAGGCGTCGACATGCTGTGACTGACAGCTTCGTAGACAATGGGTCGCATAATGAGCTGTCGATTACATAATGAGCTGTGGATCACTGAGCCAGGATCACAGTGAAAAGTACAGTACTACAACAAGGAACGTGTTTCCTTTGTGTTTAATAAAAATACACATTAGCAAGGACAGCATTAAAAAGGGAATTGTGTAACAATAAAACAATACAGTACAGTTTGTATAAAAAATAAAGAGTGCAACAAAAACACACCACACTACAGTAGGGTTCTGCAAATCCCAGCCTGTAGGGCTTCAATACTATGCATTAAATAATAATAGTGTATCCATTTAAGGAATCGGCAAGAACAAACAACTTGAACCCCCACTTAGTCGGCTTGGCTTTTATGTACTGTGTCCTCCCAGTGTTAGCTTTGCATGCTACCATCCTCTCATCCACGGCTAAATGTCTTCTAGGATGATAAATTGCTTTGCATGTCTTACGGATTGTGTCCATAATCAGTTTCACTCTGAACAGACGGTCGGTCATGTTCAGATGTGCCCCTCTTTCTGTCATTTTCTTTGTCTGCATCTGGGTGACTCGTGTACATTCCACGAAATGTTCCTGTATCTGTCCCTTGACATAATTATTGCTGGAAAGGGAATTGGGAAAATACTGCTCTGTCGCCAGTAGTTGATGATAGAGGGCAACTTTACCATTGCCATGTAAAATAAGAGCCCAATGTAGCGATACATCTCCCTCATGGTTACATCTCTCCATTTGTATTTGTGTCTCTTGGCTATTGACTTGGCAGCTTGAGCATTTGTGTTGTGGCACAAAGTTGACACAACACTGTCCAGGAACAACATTTTAAATAGACTACATGGAGAATGAGAGTCAGAAGACCTCAGTTGAGGTTCAGGTTCACGTGCGGGCAGGAATCGCAGAGTCTGTGGAACTGTGTCGTTATCTGTCTGAACCTTCCATGACATGGTGGACTGTGTGTGCTGCCTTTGCCCTTTTTGGAGCAGGTGCTTGATCACATCTGTTTATGAAACACACAGTGAAAGAACTTGCAGCACCTTGTATTCCCATCCAAGTATTAACAAACCTGATCACCTTCAGAGTTTAGACATTTAGAATCCACATATTAGGTGGATTAGATTTGAATCTTTATCAGGCATGACTTAGACAGTGGGTCACATGTGTGACAGCACTTCTCAAACTTTTATATTTTCTGTTTTCAGAGGACCAGAAAAGGAAGATTGAAGGTAATTACACATCTTTTTTCCCCTATTATCTGAAAAAACTGTAAATAAAGAGCATGTATTTCTGTGTCAGTACTGCATGGCTTCTTAACACAAAATACACAGTGTAAAGGCAAGAAATCCAGAAAACTAATTTAATAAATATGACATTCATAAAACAATAATGTGAAGAGTTCAATTCAATTCAATTCATTTTTATTTGTATAGCGCTTTTAACAATGAACATTGTCTCAAAGCAGCTTTACACAGATAATGTGGTGATTAAACGTAAATATGTTCTTTGTAAGTAAGTTTGTCCCTGATGAGCAACTGTGGCAAGGAAAAACTCCCCGAGATGGCATAAGGAAGAAACCTTGAGAGGAACCAGACTCAAGAGGGAACCCATCCTCATCTGGGTTGCACCAAATGTCCATTTGAAGCAGATATACAAAGTTGTGGGGTACAGTGATGACGATCAGAAGCAAACTGCACTCCCGAGTCAGTGCAGCAGACCGCCAAAACCAACTACAGTCCAATCCGTCCTCAAAAGCACCCGTTCTACTCCGGAATTACATGGAACCACCCAAGGTGTTGATGAGAGACCGTCCCAAGCTGCACAGAAGTGTGAAGATCCACGGAGGGGAAAGGGGCAGGAACAGTGGTCACTGGAACCTCAGGAAGAGAAATCATTAGAACAGTCAGAGATCATAAGGACTCATGTTTTAGAATTTACAAAGGATTTCAGCAAGGCTTCAGAAAGAGTTTGCTCAGTGGTAATATTAAGTAATTTTCACTTTGGTTTTTGCCCTTTTTCCCCTCGAATCAAATATTTGGGATCCTTGAAAAGTATCACATACATGTTGAAATAAGGCAGATTTTAAACAAATATTGGTTTGTCCATGGTCTGATTTATTATTTGATGGTGATGCATGATGCCAGGCAGAGGAACATCCCTTTGTTGTTCCAGACTTCTGCTTGATTTTTATATAAACAGTGTTACGTGTTAAGTGAGTGTCAATTAAACCGCATATATTTTTTTGTTTTCAGAGCAGCAGAAGCAAAAGAAGGAAGATGGTAATTACACTTGATCTTGTTCATTTTATCACTCAAATAAAATTAACCATCTGTAAATCTGAAGGAAATGATGACCAACGAGCATTCCATAGAAGTAATATATAAAATACTAACAATGCATGAATTATTGAAATTACACTGTATATAATAATAATAATAATAATAATAATAATAATAATAATAATAATAATGATCTAAATGTTTATATTATTTATATTAACAATAAATATAATCTATTTTTAGACGAAAAGATAAAGAAACTTGAAGAAGGTAATTACATCTGAACTTCTATTTTATTTTGCAAATATCTGAAAAACTGTGATTATATGAACTTGTATTGCCTTTAAAGCAAATGCTGTACATTTATATTCTGCATTTTCACCTCTTTGTTTGTAATGATTGGTGATAATGTACAATCTAATTAATGTTACTAAATTATAGGCAGCTAAAATCATTTATCTGCTTATTATCTGGGAGCAGTAAAGAAGGAGGATTCTGTAAGAAGAGAAGAGAAACAAACACATCCGTCAGAAAACTTTGAATTACTTGTGATGTGAAAATAATAACTGACCTGTAAAATCTAGTTCCACTCTGTGTAGTGTGTTATATAGATTTATAAAATACACAACATAAGGAGAAAATAAAATGTCATAACTGCATTCAGATTGTATGTGTTTACTTTTATATTTTAATTTAGTTATCATTTCATACATCTTTATTATTTATAAAAAAAAGAATCAATGTTTTTTTCAACAGAGATTCAAAAACTGCAAAAAAAGTCAGGTAAGAATGAAGTGTTTTTAAATCATAATGTATCACTGTAATTAAATATAATCACAAATCTAACTGGGATGTTGTTACACTGTATTGATATCTTTGACTTTAACATGGGGAGGAGTCACAGGAAGATGTGGATAAAACTGAGAGTAAAATCTATAGCTATTTTTGTTGTTAATAAAACTAACCAGATTTTATTAAGTTCAGATAGAAACCTGTAATAGCAGCTTTTCCTTTCCACAGGACGGTGCAGATCAGACCGAGGGTAGAATTTAGAGCAATTTTATGTTTAATTAACAATCAATCAATCAAGATAAAAACCTGTGATAGATTTTCTGTTAAACCCTTCAGTTCAGTTCGGTTAAAAACAGCAATTATTCGTGAAATACACAGCGTCTTACAAAAGTATTCAAATCCCTGTCCAGTTACGTCATAATACTGAATTACAAATGGTGCGATACAATTTCCTTGTGATCAATGTTTTATTTGAAGACACTGAAATTTAAAAATTATTTATGACTTGGGAAGCACATTATGAAAAATGCATAAGCTAGTTAGCACTTTATACACCTTTTTTTTAATAATTTATTAAAAACTACTTCATATGTTTTTTTCCTCAGAGATTAAAGAACTGGGGAAAATGCAGAAAAGAATAAAGTGTTTTTAAAATCATAATGTATCACTGTAATCAAACACAATTAAAAATATTACTGAAATGTTTTTACACTGTATTGACCTTTTTGACTTTTATCATAGTAAAAGGTGCAGGAAGGAGCAGATTTGGCTGAAGATTAAAGAAAATTTTGTTAGTTAAACCAGACAGACATTATTCTGTCCAGACAGAAATCTGTGGTACCAGTTTTTTTAAACAAAACTGAACTTGCTTACCTTCCGAGATCAGATAAGATCAGATGTTGATGTCTACACATAAAAAAATCCCAGGATGTCTTTCGAAAAACGAGTAGGGGTGTGCCCCGGTATCCTGGCCAAAAAAAAATTTAATTAAATTGCATTAAATTGCTTGTTTTCTCTATGTAAGTATTTACTGGCCTGTAACATAATACATAGGTTATTGAAATGGCACAAAATATCCAAATATTTGAAATGAGTAAAATGGGTTTAATAATCAGGAAATGGAAGCTGCATCACACCACCCAGGCACTGCCAAGAAAATTCTATTTATTAAAACTTTTAGTTTAGTTAGAACTTCCTACTACTTTATTATTTATTTAAAACTAACTCATCTGTGTTATCAACAGGGATTCAACAACCGGAAGATAAATCAGGTAAGAATTAAGTGCTTTTTAAATCATAATGTATCACTGTTTCTAAATGTAATCACAAATCTAACTGGGATGTTGTTACACTGTATTGATAACTTTGACTTTAACATGGTGAAGCGTCACAGGAAGGTGCAAAATAGACTTTGAGACTTTATTGTCATTGCAGTGATACAACAAAATTAGTTTGGTAGCTCGCAGAGACCAGCAACAAATAACAAAATAATAATATGACATGTACAGTACAATTATTATACAGGTGTGTGCAGTGGGACTTGGTGCAAACAGTGGAGTGCAAACAGGATTATCAGAAATAATTAAATATTGCACAAGTTATACTAATAACTGTTAACTAATAATAATAATAATAATAATAATAATAATAATAATAATAATAATAAATAATAGCAGTCTGGGTGTTAAGTGTCATTGATGCGTTAGCAGCAATATGGGAAAGAGGGGCAGACAGCTTGGTTTGTTATGTCTGTCTCAGTTATAAGCAGCTGTGTGTGTGTGTGTGTGTGTGTGTGTGTGTGTGTGTGTGTGTGTGTGTGTGTGTGTGTGTGTGTGTGTGTGTGTGTGTGTGAGATTGTGTGTGTGTGTGTGTGAGATTGTGTGTGTGTGTGTGTGTGTCCTGATTGTCCTGTATCTTTTCTCTGATGGGAGGGGCACAAACAGACTCTGTCCTGGATGGATTGAGTCCTTGATGTTGCTAGCTCTTTTGTGTAGACGGCTAGCATAAACCATGTCTAGGTTGGGGAGCTTGGTTCTCGGTCTTTTTTCTGGTTCTCCTGTTCTCCACAACCATCTCCTTTGTTTTATTGGTGTTTAGAACCAGGTCACTATCCACACACCACTCAACCAGATGTTGAACCTCCTCTCTGCAGTGTGTCTCATTGTTTCCTGAGATCAGTCCCACTATTGTGTTGTCATCAGCAGAGGAGTGGATATGTTTGCAGTCATGTTTGAATAGTGTGAACAGGACTAAGGACACAGCCCTGTGGTGCTCCTGTATTCAGGGTGAGAATGGACGAGGTGTGGTTGCCCACCCTGACATTCTGTGGTCTTTTCGTGAGAAGTCCAGATTCCATGAAAAGGGCACGGTGGTTAATCCCAAGTTGCTCAAATTGTTTATCAGTGTGTGAGGCACTATTGTGTTAAACACAAACCAAAAATCTATGAATAACATCCTAACAAATGCTCCAGATGGGACAGGCTTGTGTGGAGTGCGATTAAGATTGCATCCTATGTTGATCTGTTCCCACAGTAGGCACACTGGTGGCTGGTTAGATCAGTGGGGATGTTGGCTTTGATGTGGGAAAAGGACAAGCCTCTCAAAGCACTTCATAATAATTGGTGTCAGACTGGGTAATAGTCAACCTGACATCTTACTCTTGTTTTCTTTATTTTCTTTGGCACAGGAACAATAGAGGTAGACCTAAGGCATGTAGGGACTGCAGCCTGCTGTACAACGAATACAGGCTTCACTCTGGGTAGTGGTTCTGTCTGAGTTTCCATTTTGCTGGTGTGGTTGTCAAAGCAAGCGAAGAACTAATTCAGGTTGTTAAGAAGTGTTTCATCATTGCTGGTCAGTGAGGAGCTGTACTTGTAGTCTGTTAGGGCTTCAATACACTTACACTTCCTGCGGGGATTGTTGTTTTCAAAGTGGCCCTCTTTCCAATGCTGATTTCAGTGCTTGACTTCTTTAATGCCATTCTTCAGTTCTTTTCAGGCATTACTGTATGACAGCCAGTTCTCTGACCTATAGGCAGCGTTCCTCGTCCAAAGCAGAGATCGCACATTCCTGTCAAGATATGGTTTTTGGTTTAGGAACACCTTTTTGGTCTTGGAGGTTAATATAGAATTAGTGTAAAAGGCTATGTAGGCCCAAACATATCAACTATATTTCTTTAGATCTGTGTTCTGAGCAAACAACGCCCAGTCTGTATTTTCAAAACAACCCTGCAGGTGTGAAGTACTGTAGACTCCTCACTCCATACTTAGATTATGCCGAGGATAGAATTTATATCTATTTTTGTTGTTAGTAAAACTATCCAGATTTTATTTAATCCAGATAGAAAACTTTGATAGCAGCGTTTACTTAAAACCTTTCAGTTCAGTTCAGTACAGTTAGAAACAGCTTTTATTTGTGATATACACATGTCTTAATGCTGGCCTGTGTCAAGAAAGAAGCCACTATTCAAAAAGTGACAAGTTTCATGTTTGCTCAAAGCTTGTCTGTGCTGTGGTATAAACCCCACCCTTTTGCTAATCTTTTGTGGACGCACCTTTTGTTTTTAATACAGCACCAAGTTTAAAAAGTAAAAAGGCAAGTAAAATGTGTCTATGTGTTTTCTCAGATGTACCTCCACCGCAGCCCACTGATGAAAACCAATTAACCTGAGGAATAACAGACATAAGGCACATGCTGATCTCCCTGTCCCCCTCACACTGAGAAGGCAGGTGGAGAAGGTGGGAATGTTTGTGGATTGTGAGTCTCCTTTTCTGATGTGAACTCATGCTCTCATACTGTATGTACTCTTTCACTGAACAGTCTTTCACTGGGAAACTATCCAAAATTCAGTCCTAGGTACAAGGAAGAAGATAGGAATACATAGTCAATGATTATCACTTATGTTCCTAAAAACATATCCACTTTATATTCCATAACATTTAAACGTTTGTTTTATCTGCCTATAATCAGCACTTGCATTAAAATATGTACCAGTTAGACACTGAAGGTTATTTTAGCATTTAGATAGTGTTGGAAAGTGCTTATTATCTGATCTTAGCAGATTAAAGCCAAGATTTCTAGACAAGAAAAATGTTAATCAGGGCTCCAGACAAAAAAATTAATAAATCAAGGAGGCATTGGCTCCTATGAGAATAACAACAATCACCAAATTATATTTTAAAGTGCCACACAAGAATGAAAAAAAATGTAAAACACTTACAGGTGCATCTCAATAAATTAGATCATTAAAAAGTTGATTTATTTCAGTAATTCAATAAAAAAAAGTGAAACTCATATTATATAGAGTATTTTCACACAGAGACTGATATATTTCATGTGTTTATTTTTTTCATTTCGATGACTTTGACTTACAGCTAATGAAAACCCAAAATGCAGTATCTCAGAAAATTACAAAATTGTGAAAAAGTTTAATATTGGAGACCCGTGGTGTCACACTCTAATCAGCTAATTAAATCCAAACACCAAAGGTTTCCTGAGCCTTTAAATTGTGTCTCAGTCTGGTTCAGGCTACACAATCATGGGGGATGACTGCTCACTTGACAGTTGTCCAGAAGACAATCATTGACACCCTGCAGGTGAAATATATAGAAGGAAAAAACTAGTAGAACAAGGTGAAACGAAGCCCATTCAAGAATTTGGGGGAGATTCATAAAGAGTGAACTGCAGCTGGAGTCTGTGCTTGAAGAGCCACCTTGCACAGACGTATCCATGGGCTACAACTGATGCATTCCTTGCGTCAAGCCACTCTTGAACCAGAGACAACGTCAGAGGTGTCTTACCTGGGCAAAGGACAAAAGGACTGGACTGTTGCTCAGTGGGCCAAAGTCGTCTTTTTGGTTGAAAGAAAGAAAATTTAGCATTTCATTTGGAAATCCGGGTCCCAGAGTCTGGAAGAAGAGAGGAGAGGCACAGAATCCAAGCATGAGGTCCAGTGTAAAGTTTGCACAGACAGTAGTGGTTTGGGGAGACATGTCATTTGCTGGTGCTGGTCCACTGTGTTTTATCAAGTTCAAGGCCAGCACAGCCGTCGACCAGAAAGTTTTAGAGCACTTCATGCTTCCCTCTGCTGACCAGCTTTATGAAGATGCTGATTTATTTTCCAGCAGGATTTGGCACCTGCCCACACTGCCAAAAGCACCAAAAGTTGGTTAAATGACCATGGTGTTGGTGTGCTTGACTGGCCAACAAACTCACCAGACCTGAACCTATGGGGTATTGTTCAAGAGGAAAATGAGAAACAAGAGACCAAAAAATGGGAAATGAGCTGAAGGCCACTGTCAAAGACACCTGGGCTTCCATATCACCTCAGAAGTGCCACAGACTGATCACTTCCATGCCATGCCGAATTGAGGCAGTAATTAAAGCTAAATAAGCCCTAAAAAATAAGCCCTACCAAGTATAGATTATATATACAGTTAATGAACATATTTTCCAAAAGGCCAAAATTCACTAAAAATATTTTTTGATTGGCCCTATGAAGTATTTTAATTTTTGGAAATTGATGGATTTTTGTTAAATGTGGGCCAAAATCATCAAAATGAAAAGAAATAAACACTTGAAATATATCAGTCTGTGTGATGAATCTATATAATATACGAGTTTCACTTTTTGTATTGAATTACTAAAATAAATAAGCTTTTTAATTATATTCCAATTAATTGAGATGCACCTGTACATCCAGTCATCCTGCTGTGTGTATATCTGCCATCTTTTTACAGCATGGCCCGGGAACTGAAGTGATCATGTAGGTGGTGTTGAATTGTATTTTTATCTCTTTCCATTCTTTTTCGGCACGCAGGCCGCATGCACGAGACACTGCAAGCTCTAACAGTGTTTTCTGTGGCGGGCTCTTCACCATTATGTGATCACGAGCATTTTTTATGCTTTTGACTATCGCCGTGTTTTCTTACTGTCTCTTTTTTAAATGATCTGTTCCGGTAATGAAATCAGTTTTTCCCACTATTTCTCTGCTTGCTGTAGAGCAGAAGTCGCAAAACATTTTCTTCATTTAGACATGTTTTCTCCGATGTGGAAAGGTGAGTTTTGCTTTACCTGTCCGGTTATTTTGGCGCTCGAGCGTCTCCATTTATTAAGCCAACACATTATGTGACCAGACTCAAAGAACACACACATAAAAAGTCATAACATGCAGATTATTTGGTCATAAAGTGCAAATTGATATGGTCGCAGGTGGTGATCTAGGCAAAAATATTACTCGCAATTTATTATTTTTGGTTGCAAATGCGACCATTTTAGTCACAGTCTGGAGCCCTGTTACTGTATTGTTTACTTTGCATGCTGCATACTGATTTCTCTCTGAAACTGAAAGAAAGTAAGTGCTATATAAAGCTTAGTCAGGTGCATCAGTAAACTTGTATCTTGGAAAGGGCAACTTGCCATCTCTTTCACTTGAGTTTAATGAACTATGATTGAACATTTTCTCCACCACTAAAGTTATATAACCACTTATTACATTTCAGTCTCTGACACTGATGGAATTTCAAGGAATTGTAGCTCAATCAAAAATATTAGCAGTATGTGTATCTGTGTATGTATCTGTAATCAGCAGAAATCATGAAGGTTAAAACGCTTGAATTATGGGAAAATAATCAGATTAGATGTATGTCTTGCCACAGATCCTCCACATTATGGAGAAAGAAGTGATTAATTATAGTAGTTACAATTGTAAATACTGTGTTATTTTGAGCATTGTTCTACTTCTAGATGTTTTGCATGCATGTATGGATTGTATTATTAAAGGTTATCTGTCCTTCTGCAGTTTTTGTTTTTGGTTTATCTAATTTGTGAAAACAAATATAAGTATTTACATAGAAGTCTTCAGAAAATTAAGTCATTTACTGGCTTTGGATTCTTTAAGTGCACATTATGATAATGAATGAAAAATTAATGGATGAATGAATAAAATGCTGAATTTTCCTAAAGTCCTTCATAGTCTCATAACACTCACATTCTTTTTACTAGCTGAGAGAAAATAAAACCAATATTCGAGAATTGAAGAATCCATCTTGTCACAAACGTCTTAAGTCTTAAGTGTTTTGGGAAAATGTCATTCAGAAATATGTCAATATAAGAAGCAAGCAACAAAGAAAGGATTGAAAAAAACAAAAGGAAAAGAAGCAAAAATTCTATTTGATAAACAAATTGAATATAAAATATATACTTTTTATTTTAAAATGTATATATTTCTGCATTCTGCAAATGTAGAAATGTACTGATAATGTACAATATTATTATTCAATTGTATTTAAACAATGTAATTTGATCTTATTGTACCTAATTTTCCACACAGAGAGATTCCCAAATACAAGGCTCTTTTATCCATATCCTGCACTATATCTCACTTTTCTGCAAACTGAGGTCAACATCCTCAAAAACAATTAAGACTGTGGTCTAAAATTGTTTTTATTAATTTGTTAGTTTTCAATTGTTTTACAGTGATTACATACTGTACATACAAGTTTCCAATGTTAGACATTTATGCCCATAATACAAAAATCCTATCATTAAATATCATTCGGATTGTTTACACAAATCACAAACATGTGTTTACCTTTTCTCTAAACACAACAAACAAAATAATTCATGTAAGTAATCCAGGCTAATGTATTAGTGAACAACAATAAACAAAGTGAAGCGAGATCAAAAACAGGAAACATGAAGTGTGAACATAAATGGGTCGCTAACTCGCAAAGTACTTAATTGTCCACACGTTAATAGAAGAGGTTTGAGTAGATGAGAAAGGTAGAGGAGTAATAGAGAAGGAATGAGGAAGAGATAGAAACGCAAAGGACAAGCAATAGGAAGAGGAGAAAGAGGGAAGAGGAGATGTAAGAACAGTAGGCAGAGGATGAGTGCAGAAGACAGAAGAAGGACAAAAAATGTTTGGCTTTTAGTAGCTCTTCACCCATATGGAATAGTTTGCTGACTCAGGATGCTGAAACACCAGAGGCTGTCCGGTTAGAGACAGAACTAAGACACACTTGCTTACAGGTAATAACCCATTTATTGTCACCACTTAAATACAATGAATTGTTATGCAGGATAATTATCAGATGGTACAGCTGGTTGTATCTGAATAAGGATGTGGTTTTCTATAAAAGAGTAATAGTGACAGCTATAAGCATACATAATAATAATAATAATTATTTAACTATAACAATCAAAAATATTGAAAACAAAACTGCATAACAACTGATGTTAGTAATTAACCATGACTATTATAAAAGGATTGAAGAAGAGTATAAAGCAGGCTGTAAACGCTTCTATTCTTTACAACGCACATTTGTAATCTGACACCTTGCACACGCTCTGTGCTGTGGAGTTTGTCAGCCCACAATGTCTGGGCTACGAGTGCGCATGCTTACACCAGATTTTGTGACCATCTGTTGCTAAAATGCATCTTAAAATAGATCGTCTAGAGAAGTTCGCTACGCAAACAGCATAAATGCAAACATCGGCGTCTACTGTTCATTAAATGTTTTTGCGAGAACACGCCTAGCGCCGTGCACGCTACCTTCAACGCGCATGCAGAACAGTGCCGTCGTGCTACAAAGAAACAGTTGCACGCGCCATGAACTGTTCATAAAAGACTCATTTACAGTACTTAATAAAACATAGCTATTTAAATGCTTTTACCCTCTCTATTTTCATTACTGTTTTTTTTTTAAACACGCTGAATGTTATTTATTAATTAAGGCAATAAAATGTGGTCAGATGCGGATACTTTAGACTGTTATTTGTATATATTTTTTATTTTATTCATTATGTTAACATTGTGTATAAAAGTGTGTGCTGAATAAAATACTAGAATTCGTTATTGTTCTCCATATTCATTCTAGTGATGCCTAACACTCTCTCTCTCTTTTACATCCTGAAAAATATTTGGGTCACCAAATTTGATAAGGCATTATTACAGGATGTTAAAATCCGTTACCTCCCTCTATTCCCAAATATTTTTCAGGATATAATACAGAGAGTGTTTTAGGCATCGTCAGAGTGAATATGAACTTTAAAGTCATTGCATGTGAAATAGAGGGAGGTAACGGATTTTGATAACCTGTATTTGTGCCTTATCAAATATGGTGACCCCGTGGTAAATCTGTTAAAGTTCACTTTTCAGGATATAAGAGAAAGAGAGAGAGAGAGAGAGAGCGCGAGAGAGAGAGAGAGAGAGAGAGAGAGAGAGAGAGAGTGTGTTAGGCATCACTAGAATGAATATGGAGAACAATAACGAATTCCAGTATTTTATTCAGCACTTTATTACCGAATAACAATAATTCCTCTATTTGGAATAATAATAATCTTATTGTTGTAACTCACACACACACACACACACACACACACACAGACACACAAACACTTTCATACACAATGTTAACATAATGAATAAAATAAAAATATATACAATTAACAGTCTAAAGCATTCACATCTGACCACATTTCTGACAACAAAATTAAAGATTCTCTCCCCACATCTGTCTATGACTCACTCTTGATGAATGTCATGATGGTCACATGTCTTACCTCCATCCGCATCCATCTTCTTAATGGGGCTGCTCCGGCCGGGAACACATAATACATTACTGCTAAAATTTAAACCCCCAAGCTAGCAAAATGACCAAAAAAAGGTTTCACGTTTATTATTATATTTTGAAAATTCTACCTGTTCAAATCTAATGATCTTCATTTTCAATGACTATCAGGTGTGACCATTAATTGGTTAGAATGAAAACCTGCACCCACACTGGCCGTTTCTGGAAAAGATTGGAGACCCCTAATCTAGACGATCTATTTTAAGCTGCATTTGGGCAACAGCGCCCTCTTTGGCCACAACATACGATGGTCACAGAATCTGGTGTCACACTGGCACGTGTTTGGAAAATACACACATAGATGTGTATATACTGTAGTATGGGCATAACAACTCGTTCGCTTACAAAGCGAACCCATTCCCGTTTAACATATAATTAGGAATTGCAACTTACTTTCGCATTCACGCACAACACCTTATCTAATCCGCAATGAAACACACTTATTATTCCTCTGTGACTTTAGCATCCATCTCTGCTTCCAGATTCATTCAATAATAGTCTCAGTGAGGGTGGGGAAGATCACGTGGTCACAGGTTCTGGATACTGATTGGTTCCCGCCAGGTGCTCCGTGTATGTGTGTGCCTCCATGTAGAAGTGCAAGTGTTTAAATCGTGAGCTTTTATAGTGAACGCAACCGGTAGCCTTTTTTTCTTTTACAAACATTAAATGAGATTACATTCACAAACGATTTCAAGCAGTTTCCCCCGAGAGAAGCTGGACAGAGAGTTTAGTCTGTTTGAAGCAAATCTACTATTGCTTTTGTCATTCACAGAGGTAACAATTGATAGGTGGTGTCTGAACTAAAAATATCCCAACCTACACCACTCCTTCACATGCCAGGAAAATGCTGAGATTGGAATAAAAACTATGGAATCAGGTGGATGTTCAGATTGTGCTTTCAAGGCTGCATTAAGTTTTGGCAGGGATTTGAGGCAGCCTACAGTACATCCACAGAAGATCTGTGAATAGTTCACCAAGATGTTTGTAACAACCTACCAGCTGAGTTCCTTAAAATAAATTGTGCTAGTAAACTACAAGAAGAGTTCATGCTGTTTTGCAGATAAATAAATATTTAATGTCTGTGTCAATCTATAAATGTACTCTATGCACTGATTAATAAATGAGATGACTGTGCTTTTGCTACTACAATGATTCTCTGGCTGTTTTCCCATTGTCCTGGTCATTTCAACAAATATTTAAAGACTTAAAATATCTGCAAAAAAATAATAATAATTTTTGAGTTTGTTTGAATATTTATTCATTTAATGCATTTCACAATAGTATCATGGGTGTGAATCCCATTTTGCATCAAAAGCATTGTGGTCTGGAGCAGTCGATCTTCTGCTTTTCATTCACTGGTTTAATAAATAGACAAATTTTAAATCTGATTGGTTAAAGAAACAGACACAATTAAAAATTGTATAAATAAAGACTAATAAAGACTAAGATATAAAGGCCAGCAGTACAGACTTTGAAGACCCTGGGCAGATTAGATTAACATCGCAGCACATGGAGGCTGAAATCTGAAGAAAAAATCTAACATCTACATACACGTACTGGAAGCAGTGCAGCCAAGAGAAACACTATGAAACGAAGAGAATAAACTGTTTGGAATAAAGTAATACAATTTCTTAGAACAACTATTTATTTAGACAATTTGGATTGTAAATGTAGGTCAGTGCTTCTGATAGTTTTTTGGCCAGCAGAGAACGTTTTGCTGGTCCTGACGGCCCGCCACTGATGTAAAGAGTATCAGAGTCTCTCAGACGATGGGCAGAGATTCACTAATTTGTGAAAAACAAATTGTGAAACCATTTAAAATAATGTTCGTCAACATCAGATTACAAAGACTTTGAAACTCATATTATCAAGAGCAAAGAAGAAGCCAAGTGTGAACTTGATCCAGAAATGCCACCATCTTTTCTGGGCCAAAGCATATTTATAATGAACTGAGGCAAAGTGGAAAACTGTTCTACTGTATGTTGAGATTAATCAAATTTGTATTTTTTTTTTTTACACTAAGTCTTTCAGACTAAAAAGAAAATAGGCTTGTTATCAGGCCTCAGTTCAAAAACCTGCATCTCTGATAGTATGAGGGTGCATTAGTGCCTATGGAATCTGCAGCTTTCACATCTGAAAAGGCCTCATCAATGCTGAAATGTATATACAGGTTTTAGTTTGTTTTTTATTTTTATTTTTAGGTAAGACCTTGCATAAATAATTAATATGGTTTTATGTTCTACCCTGTAAAATATGGATTTATGAGATTTGCAATTCTTTGCACTGACATTCTTCTGTCTCTATTGTATTGACAGATCTGGTGATTTCTAATGACAATTACCACAAATCCTGAAAAATAAAACTTAATATAATTGAACCTTAAAAGTGAATTATGCACTAATCTGCATCAGGATTTATGTAAGCGTGCTTTTCATACTGGATCAAAATACTAGTTCACTGATGCCTATATATTGACAGATCCAGTGATTTTGAAATTAAAATAAAAAAAATGTGTAAAAATGAAGTAAAATGCATTAAGTGCAAAGTATATCACTGTGAACTTATTTTTGTAACTAATATATTAATATTTTGGTGTCAGAGACATCTCAGAAATAAAACATGTATAAAAATATATATAGAATAAGGGTTATATTTATACAGTACAACACCACCGCCGCTGCCGCCGCCAACAACAATAACAACAACAATAACAACAACAACAACAATAATAATAACAACAATAATAATAATAATAATAATAATAATAATAATAATAAATATGTTTTAATGATAGATTTTGCCCATTTCTGCTAAATGTAAAAGCATAAATATACGGACGCTCACATTCCACTTTCGGCGCTTTCACCACTAAATTTGTAAGCAAAATGCTTCTGAGGCTGTAATGAGACTGCAGATATTAAAAATGTTTGATGATGTAATAGCTGTTATCATGTGTTTTAATTTCTTCTTTGTGTTTAGATTAAGAGTGTAGATGAGCTCCTTCTATTCCTTCCCCCCTTTTCCTCCCCCACAATTAAATAATCTCAGTATTGTTACAGACAGAAAAAATAAATAATGATGCACAGTGTTCGTTCCTTTCTGAAAACACAGATCAATTACAGGTGGTTGGTTTAGCAGCTCCTCTTGTTGTTGTAGCTGGTGAAGATCTGGTTTTGCCCTGTTTTATCAAACCCACTACTAATGCTGTGGACATGACAGTGGGGTGGATAAGACTGCAGGAAGTGGCTTCATTAGTGCATCTCTATTAGGATCACAAAGACAGATATGAAGATCTGGCTCAGCACTACAGAGAAAGAATATCACTTTTTAAAGATGAGCTAGATAAAGGCAATGTTTCACTCAAACTCTCAGCTCTCAGAGTCTCTGATGAAGGAGTGTTTATGTGCCTGATTGAGGATAAATCCTGGTATGATGACATCACTGTTTATATCACTGTAGCGGGTAAGATCCACTTTTGCACTGAAGCTTTATATGGTATTATATGATATTATTCACAACAATAAATCTTAACAAATATGCATTTGTATTGTATTTATTGATTTTAGTGAGCTTTCTTTTCAGTGGTAAGTGACTCAGGCACTGTGGTCTCATGTATGGAAAGCTTTTTCCCCACTTTTTTCATGCAACTTTTCCAATAGGTTTGTTATTTCAAACCAAGGGGTTCCAAGGTTGTGAGTTTAAAACCCAGCAACACAAAACTGCCACTGCTGGGCCACTGAACGCCTTTAAACCTCAACTGCTGAGTGTATTAATAAAATAGCTGTAAGTCATTGTGGATAAGGGCATCTGCTAACAAATGCTATAAATGTACTGTAACATTTGACAAATGAGATAATGTGCAATAAAATATGTATCAGTCTGAACAATGTTTTTTTCTTATTTCCTGTTGTGAGATGGAGAAGTAGCTAAATATGTGGATGTTGTGACAGTGCTATCAATGCTGTGCCTATTTTATAATAAAGAAATCA
Organism: Silurus lanzhouensis; assembly: GCA_039877035.1. Lineage (NCBI taxonomy): Eukaryota > Metazoa > Chordata > Actinopteri > Siluriformes > Siluridae > Silurus > Silurus lanzhouensis. The sequence continues at coordinate 1,013,371 of JBCEWE010000142.1, forward strand.
GTTTCATAGCAAAATCATTTTGAAACGGTTACTAAAAACTCATGCTTTGTGTTTGTGTACTGCTCAGAAGCAGTATTTTGAGAGTAATAAATGATGAAAGAAACTCCTGACTCGAACTTTCCACAACACCTGTGGCCTTATTTGCATGATTTTATTACTCTTTTCTATTTATTTTTTAATTTTTGGGAGTAATTGAAACCAAGGTTTTGCGCACATCATAAATTGAATAGATGCCAGTGTTTTATCAGTGACTAATTCATATTATTCTATTAATAGATCGTTGTGCTAAGAATAAAATTAGTATTTTATATAAAGTCAGTTGATTAAGCAAAGGTCTAATGACAAAAATGATAACAGGACATTATAGCCATAATACATTTTAGTACTTTGGATACTTAAGTACATTTCAAGGCAAATACTTTTGTACTTTTATTCAAATGAAAGTTTAAATGGGGTCTCTGCCCCTTGGCATTCAGAGATTCTGATAGGTGCATTCTCTTTCTTTAACTTGTAAAGAGTGCCATTATACATAAGTTGCATAGCACAGTGAAACTACACAAAGAAACAACATAACCAATAAATATAACTCATATAGGGAAAAATAAGATAAAGTGAATTTCCATGAAAACAGTTCAAAATAAATGATGAAATGGATAGAAAGCAGAGATTACACATACATACAACAAGATCATTACATTACATTACAAGATGTAAGTGAAATATTCACAGCGTAATATACATCATCACACACCTCGCTCCACTTCGCTAAAGGGTACTAAGGTGAAAATTAGCAGACACAGGCAATTGCGAACATCAAACTGTAGAATTTAATCTTTTAGCTCGGCTGAACTGATTACCTTTCATTACCCCTCCGTTCTACATAAGACATAAAAAATGCTCAGAATACATTTAAAGTGGCAACCATTTTGCTGTTATTTACAAAGAGAGCATATTTACTTTCACTGCAATAATATATTACCTAGTGTATCTGTACTTTAACTCAAGTACATTGTTTTTGTACTGCGTCCACCACTGTATAATATATTTATGTTTTTCCTGACTTCAGTGCTTGCCAGCAACCCGATAATCATGATGAAGTGTTACGAGAACTCTGGGGGTGGGGGTTAATCTAATATGTGAGTCCAGACGATGGAAACCTGATCCTGATGTTCTGCGGTTGGACAGACACGGAGCCACTTTGATTGCTGAGAAAACACAGATACACAGAGACACTGAGTGCTTCAGTGTAATATGCCGCATTACTGTTTATGATTATAGCAACTGCAACAGATTTTACTGCAGACACATCACATGATGGCAAAAGAGGTTTCCGATTCAACATTTCTTCTTGCTGTGTATTGATAGTAACTGCGGGTTTATGTAATTGTCTATTAAGTGTCCATGTGCGGTATAGTGTAGTATAAAGTGTCCGTGTGCGCTATGGTGTGGTATAAAGTGTCCGTGTGCGGTATGGTGTGGTATAAAGTGTCCATGTGCGGTATGGTGTGGTATAAAGTGTCCGTGTGCGGTATGGTGTGGTATAAAGTGTCTGTGTGCGGTATGGTGTGGTATAAAGTGTCTGTGTGCGGTATGGTGTGGTATAAAGTGTCCATGTGTGCTATGGTGTGGTATAAAGTGTCCGTGTGCGGTATGGTGTGGTATGAAGTGTCTGTGTGCGGTATGGTGTGGTATAAAGTGTCTGTGTGCAGTATGGTGTGGTATAAAGTGTCCGTGTGCGGTATGGTGTGGTATAAAGTGTCTGTGTGCAGTATGGTGTGGTATAAAGTGTCCGTGTGCGGTATGGTGTGGTATAAAGTGTCTGTGTGCAGTATGGTGTGGTATAAAGTGTTCGTGTGCGGTATGGTGTGGTATAAAGTGTCCATATGCGGTATGGTGTGGTATAAAGTGTCCATGTGCGGTATGGTGTGGTATAAAGTGTCTGTGTGCGCTATGGTGTGGTATAAAGTGTCCGTGTGCGGTATGGTGTGGTATAAAGTGTCTGTGTGCGGTATGGTGTGATATAAAGTGTTCGTGTGCGGAATGGTGTGGTATAAAGTGTCTGTGTGCGGTATGGTGTGGTATAAAGTGTTCGTGTGCGGTATGGTGTGGTATAAAGTGTCCGTGTGCGGTATGGTGTGGTATAAAGTGTCTGTGTGCGGTATGGTGTGGTATAAAGTGTTTGTGTGCGGTATGGTGTGGTATAAAGTGTCTGTGTGCGGTATGGTGTGGTATAAAGTGTTCATGTGCGGTATGGTGTGGTATAAAATATAAAATGCACTGTGCTGTGCAAGTCTAGAGTTTAAAGTGTCGTAGCGTGAAGAGAGAGATATGTGCAGAGAAAAAGTGTGATGATGGAGAGAGTGGGCCAGTTTTTAGATCCTGAGTGTTTCCTGGTTTAAACTCCGAATGGCCTGCGCGAAGAAGCTCCTCCTCAATCTCACTGTGTTCGCTTTCAGGAAGCAGAAGCATTTCCCTGAACACAACAAAGAAAAGAGTCCATTGTTGGGATGACTGAGGTCCTGCACCATGTGCGGTAGATGTCCTGCAGGTTAGGGAGCTCGGTGTAGATGGTACGTTCAGCTGAACGCACCACCCTGTGGAGGGCTCGTCTGTCCTGCATGGTGCTGTTCACAAACCAGGAAGTGATGCTACCCGTCAGAACGCTCTCAATGGTGCAGGTTTAAAAAGTCTTTAGCACTTGAGAGGGTAGTTTAAAGTCTCTTAAGCGTTTCAAATGGTACAGATGCTGCCGGGCCTCCTTCACCAGGGTATATTTCACACTCATTTCATCAGCTAAATGCCAGGTTTAGGTGTTAAAGTACAGAAAGACACCGAGTTTTTCAGGACTGGTCTGGACTCCAGGAGTCCATATCTGTAAACAGGACAATTTATTATTGCCTCAATTTTAATGTTTATCTCGTTATATACTCACTTCCATAACACACCTGTTCTGACAGTTATTTTTGTTAATTATATGGGGAATTTGCAAAAAAATCTAGTCTCTGTCTTTGTACATCAGATTATTATTACAGGATATAGGGACTGTGGTTACAGGATATAAGAAACTGATAAATGAGATCCACCTTTTTTGCTGTCTAATCAGTGACTATGCCAGAACAGGTAGTAGTATGAGTTGTATGACTGGTATGACAGTAGTGTGGAAGCACTGGTTTTTAAAAGAACTTGGAGCAAAAACACTATGCAAACAGCAGTCTAACATTTATATAAGTAGTCTTGGATGTAAGCACTAATAAGTTTAACGTATTATTAGGTAATCAAAGATATCATTCTGCAATACTGTTTCAATAAATGAATTTACAGTTTATAAATAACGTCTTTTTGTTCAGGTTTATTTAAATATATAATACCAAATTAGCAGCTCAGTGAAAGTTGTTATTTTAACCTATAGTGCACAGAATCTTCCAGTAATGGTTGTTGCTTTTATCAGAAATATGCAAATGAAAACATTAATCCAGAGTTTAGGAATTTTCTGATTACAGAAACATCTGATTATGTATAACCCCAGATTAGTTTTTGACCTTGGGTGAACTGTGTAAAACAAGAAAAAACACATTACATATTTTTTTAAAAAGTTGCAGAATGTATTGAAATTCATATTGAGTAATTCAGTTTTCAGATTTTCAGCTTATTTTTCAGTTCTTAATTTCAAAATGAATTTAATTTAGGCTCTGGAGTTTAAGTTTAAAATACAGGTTACTCAAGGAAAGACAAAGGCAAATGCATGTGGAGCAAGTTGTACCGTTTTTGTATCTTCTGACTTTAAATCCTCCCCAAAAGGTATAACAGAGCACCTTATAGCTTTTTGTCCCGTTATCATAATCGTAGCCAAAAAGGCATACCACCAACATGGAAACAAGTATAAAAAACTCAACTATGCACTAAAACATAGGAACTGGAGTGCAGAAAAATGGCAACAGTTGCTCTGGACTGATTAATCAAAATTTTAAACATTAGCCTGTTGCTAAAAGAAGGTTGGTTGCTGAATGACTGGAGAGTGTTACAATACATGGTGGAAGTTCCCTGCAAGTTTGGGGCTGCATTTCTTCAAATGGAGTTGGATATTTGGTCAGAATTAATGGTGTTTTTAATGTTAAGAAATACAGGCAGATTATTATCCATCATGCAATGCCATCAGGTAGGTGTTTGATTGGCCTCAACTGTATTCTGCAGCAGGACAACGACCACAAACATACAGCCAATGTCATTAAGAGCTATCTTCAGTATAAAGAAGATCAAGGAGTCCTTAAAATAATAGTTTTGGCCCCCACAGAGCATGGATCTTAACATCACAAACGTCTATCTGGGATTACATTTAGTTTTTCATTTAATCTATAATATGCATTTAATCTAATATATGACAGATTAGCTAAACTAGCATCACAACACATCCCCACATTGTTTGTTTAGTTAAATGTTTGTTTATGCATGATGTGAGGGCATCATTCTGTGAGTTCTGTCTTACCCGTTTCTAGGATGAAGAAAACAGTTTCATGAGTATGGAATGGTAGCTATTTTGGTATTCCATTTACTCAGAATAAGTGCTCCAAAACTGTACAATGACTCACAAAGACACATTCACTGAAAATTAGCACATTTCTTTATTTTCTTCCTTTCTGTTTGAATTGCCTTTTGCACTCAATTTTTTTGTTAGAATTATCTGTCAATATCATATTTATTTAAGTTAAAATTATTCACTTACATTCTGTTTTATTTTATTATTTTTTTTTTTTATGAAATGCAGTGTGTGGTTGTGTGTGTTTGTGTGTGTGACGACTTGTTAAACTTATGAGCAAAATGAAGCAATAGACTCACCAAACAAACTCAAAAAGCAGAGCATCTAAGAACTTTACATAAAGAAATTCATGAAATAGATTTTTAAGGTTAAGCAGCTCTGTGTGCAAGGATCACTTTTAATGGGTAAAACAGCACATTTGATCAGGATAACTTGTACAATGAACATAAAGTTGGATCTTTGGTAGTCTCTGTTTCCACACTCTGCTTTTGCCAGAACTCTAATACAAGTTAGTCTTGGACTTATCTGTCCACAACACTTTTTTTCCAGACCTCTGCAGGCTCCTTTAATTCCTTTATAATTAACTTGTTTTTAAATAACATTTTAAATCTGGTTCTTCTCAATTTTAATAAGTAAAAAAAAAGTGATAAGTAAGAAATGTGTGCTTAGATTTGCATTAAGCATTATCTAACTGAAACAGACACAGTATTTTTAATGTCCTTTTATCAAGTAAGCATGACCATTACAACGTAGTTCATATTTAAATTATTATTAATGAATTAAATCTGCCCTTAGAATAATTCATACAATGTTGTTTACATCTATCTTGTAAAACAGACTGAAATGTTAATATATATATATATTTTTTTTATAAAGTCTTGATTTCTTATTTTATGTTGGTATGCTATTTACATATCAGTACAACAAGCTGCCATGGACCAGTGGCAGGCAGTGCATATCATATATAAGCTTTCAGAGGTGTCCTGCCTGAACCAATCCACCTGTTATTACCATCATTTTGACACGACAAATATAAAAACTCGATATTATAGAAAAACGCAGTATAACAAAATGTTGTATCACAGACAGAAGGAGGAATTAATTGCATTATTAAAGCAAGAAACCCAATAAACCCAATTTACCAATTCTCCTTTCACTGCAGCCACAGCTGTGCCACCCACATACGTCATCTCTATCAGAAACATCAATATTAACATAATTAAAATGACACTGGGTTCTGTAAATTAAAATTTTTTCTGGGGATTAAGAATGAAGACAAATTGTGTGTTTTTGTGCAAAAATATATGGAAAAGAAAAAGCTAAAATATAAATGGTTCATGAAAAGGCTAACAATTTTGGCTGACCTTTTTTTAATAAAAATTCCATCATGTAAATGTCCTTGTAAGTGTATCTGCAACCAAATCTATTTCTTCTCTTCTGTCAGCCATTGTGGAAAAAAAGAGCAATTAAATCCACATTAGTATACTTTAACTTATGCAGTTTGCTACAGATGCAGTTTGCAAACTCTGACTAGTGCGCTTTCTGACCATCCAATCAAAGGATGTGATGGTGATGTTAATATGTGCTTGTTAGAGAGTCTCGGAGTAACCAACTTAAAACCTGATTGGTTAAAGCAACTTACTTCGAGCAATATGGATTTGCAGCTACAGGGTGCCCATAGTGTTTATTGTAAAGGGCTAACAGCAGATTGCTTTGGCCCCAGAAATACATGATGTGGAGGCTGAAATCTTATTGGATAGAAACTCTAACCTAAAATTACACTCGGTTGTGTTGCTCATTGAAGTAGTCTGTCTAAGAGAAAAGCTATAAAAATTAAAAGAATAGGCTATTGAGGATAATTTAATACATATTCATAGTCAAAAATATACTAAAACGTACTGTAAGTTAGTGATTCTGAAAGAGTTTAGGCCAGCAGAGAACGCCTTGCTGGCCATTATGGCCTGCCACTGTTAAAGAAAGGATGGCAGAAGATTTATATTAACCTAATAGGACACTATTCTTGAAAATAAATTGTTGAGCTGTAACATAAAATAGAAGCCCTGAATGACGTTAATAAAGTAGGGTTGAAAAATGTACATTAGACAGTAGAGGACAGGAGTGATGTTATTTTCACTTTAAAATTCATACAGTCATGAATAAATCCCAATTGGTGTTGACAGATTGAAATAAAAACTAATACGTGTGGGTGTAAATATTACTACGATAAAATAGTTTCTTTTTTAATTCGTTGCGCTCAGTATTATATTTTATAGATTGAAAACTAATATCGAGCAGCCCATCCCTTTTCTACACATCACTGCAGTGATGAGGAACTGCGGCAGCAGTGATGAAGCTCGAAAAAGGGCGTGTTTGGTTTCACTTTTTAAGTAACGGGGCTTTAAAACGAAACGGATTTATTACGCGTCTTTTTACTGAGCAAATCTACACCTTTAAGCGAGTGAGTACTTTGTGATTTTAGTTTACAAAAATAACGTGCTAAATTGTTGTGTAATGATAATACATTGTTTTTCAGAGATGTATTTGTGTGTGACTCTGCCGATTCTCTTCAGCTTCATGCAATCTCATGCAGGTATGATGCATCTTTCTCTCATATCTGTGTGTGTGTGTGTGTGTGTGTGTGTGTGTGTGTGTGTGTGTGTGTGTGTGTGTGTGTCTTTGTCTCTCTGCACGGGAAATGGTCACTGGGCTTATCTTTTGAGACTCAAATGTTTGTGGTCCAGCCCTAACAGTTTTGTCCTGGAATGCTGCTTGTTGACAACAAAATCTTTTGTATAATGACCGAAATAGAAATACTGCATAACAAAAAATCTCTGGTATTGTCTGTGATTTTCGTGTGTCAGTACTGATTTGCATTTAGAGAGCATAATATATTAAATAAATCTCTATTTTATTTGGTGACTAATAGTATACAGTGGTACACACACTGTAATGAAACTGCAGGTTTTAAAAGCTAAAAGTAGAAATAACAAAATATTGTCAGACTTATTATATTTCGTTTATGTGATCTCCAACATAAAAAAAAAAAATCTAAAAAAAAAGATATTTAATCATTAGGAACAATTTAAATAATAATAATAAATAAATAAATAAATAAAACATGCAACACTCTAATTGCATACGTCTGCACACCCTTTCATATTGGCTCTAATTGTCTTCAGATTATCCAGTCACAATCAAAAACAGCCCTCATTCACCGGACAACAATAAGGCTCATGTTCACACTTCGTGTGAAAACGCATATTTTTCGCTTTTGGTTTTGGTCTTTCGTCCACACTGTGATGGCGTTTTAAGTCAATGAAAAAGTAGCTTTTTACAAAAGTGCATACATGTGAAAACGACGTTTTTGCGTCACAATGTGATCTGTGGACTGAAATACAGAAGCATTTTAATCATGTGACCGCGCCTGTCCTCGACAGTCTCAAAGAGCTGGAAATTACATAAACAGTAGGTAGAAATCATGCAGGTCGATACGGAAGCGCATTGCTTTCACTAAGAAAAAAAAAACCAAATCACAGAAAGGATCTCATAATTATTACTTACTATCTCATAATTATGACTTAGTATCTCATAATTATGAGATAAATGGGGCAGTCTGTGGCATGCAGAGGTGGCAAAAGTACACACATCCTTTACTTAAGTAGAAGTACAGATCCTCTAAAATACTTGGGTAAAAGTTGAAGTACTGATTATACCTTTTTACTTAAGTGAAAGTAAAGAAGTTTTGGCTAAGACATGTACTTAAGTAAAAAGTAGTTATTACTTCTACCTGTTTTAGCTGTTAACTGGACCTCACATCATATTAGATAGATAGATAGATAGATAGATAGATAGATAGATAGATAGATAGATAGATAGATAGATAGATAGATAGATAGATAGATAGATAGATAGATAGATGGATGGATGGATGGATGGATGGATGGATGGATGGATGTGATAGCCTAGTGGGTTAATGCACACGTGCTTTTCAGCAGTGGTCGCTAAGTGGTTTAAGGCTTGTGCCTCATCTAAACATGCATCCCAGGCTGATCTCTTCCATGGTTCATCCGATTAAGGCTGGTGCCTCGCTGATGGTGAGGATCAGGGTTTAAATCCTGCTAGTTGCGATGTCGGTTATGTTCCTGCTTCCTAAATCTTTCTTTAGCTTTATATTCTTGTGTTGATGGTTTGATGGGTAGATAGACCTGCTCTAAACAAACTCCCTGGCCTGTCTTCTCTGATGGTTCAATCCTCTGAGGGTTCGAATCCTGCTATTTTCCTGCTATTTACAATGTGGGTTCAACTTGTGCTACTTACATCTGTATTCGCTTCCTACATCTTTCTTAAGCGTTAAATTATTGTGTTGATGGTTTAAAAAGAAAGATAGACCTGCTCTAATCAAGCTTCCCATCCTGTTTTTTTCCTGATGGCTTAGTGGGTTAAGGCTGGTACTTTGCTAATGTTGGTTGTCAGGGTTCAAACCTGGCTTTCTGTCTGCTAGTCATGAGGTAGGTTAAATTCCTGATTCCTTTGTCTTCATATTCTTGTTTTGATGGGTTAAAAAGAAAGATAGACCTGCTCTAAACAAGCTTCCCAGCTTATCCTTCCTGATGGTTCAGTGGGTTAATGCTGGTGCCTCGCTAATGGTGTGAATCATGGATCAGATCCTGCATTGTCCTTGCTAGTCACGGGGAGGAAAGAAGTGGCAAAAAGTTTTGCCAGGAGCCTAAAGTTGAAACGTGGTTTTGGACGTTTTTGCTTTATAACCCCCTGTTTTCAGATGCCAGACGCCTGAATATTGCCTCCCTGGTTCAGGACATGCCCTGTGAAACTGTCCACATCTGACCTTCCACGCAGCTATTTCTGACACCTTCCTCACTATGGAATCTTCCACACTCTTAACTTTGAGTCCTGGCCACGGTTTGAACCAGCAACCTCTCAACCCAGAGGCAAAGCTCTTCCAATTTAGCCACAGGAACTCCTACAAGAACCTGATTTTTAGGACCTTTTTTGGTTCTTTTATAAAACTTTATAAACAATTTAAAGGATAGCTAAGGGGCAGGAATTGAACTGGGTGAGTCAGATAGCAAAGGCCGCATCACTAACCACTACACTACCAGAGGGGTGGCAATCAAGGGTTTGCTTATTGGACTCTTGGTTTTTCTATAGTTAAGAGACCACTGTTTTCTCTTAGATCATGATGGTAGAGGGTCAAAACGTCTCCTTTCTGTACATTCTCTCAGTTACTCGAAGTCTATGAGAAGTGACTCAGGTACAAGAACCACATCTCCAACACCTGCACCACTGATATACCATGATTTACCAGCAACCAATTTTAATGACCTTTTATAGTTCTGTTTTTAAAAACTTCTTATAATGTTCAATATGAAACTAGAGGTAAGAATCGAACCAGGAAAGTCTTTCATCATAGATCACTAATGGCATTACTTCAAAACTCAAAACTTTGTTAGACATGTAAATAGGCAGGAAAGACAGAGACAAAGACAAAGAGACACAGACACAGCTTTAGAAAGAGTGAGAAACAAATAGAGAGACAGCAATAGAGAAACATATACAGTGAGAAAGAGACATTTACTAAAAGAGACACAGAGACAATTAGATAGAGAAAATAGAGAGACAAAGATAGCGAGATATAGCCACTTCCTATTGGAAGTGTTAATCCTGAGCGACTCTTAATGATCTCATTTTCTAAATGAGCAGTAGTGAGTTAAGTGCTTGCTCAGGTGCCCAAAACTGGCAGCTTGGAGGTGTTAAACATGTATCATATTTACAGCATGTGATATGTATGTAAGCATATGTACAGTGATTAAATATAAAGACTATAACAGTGCAGAGATGTGTGAACATCATTAAGAGCCTTTGCTATGTTTCCACACGGACAGTTAATGAGGTGATACCGGAGAAACTGCACCTCTTCAAGTCAAGTCAGGAAGCTTAAAATTATAGACATTTTACAGATTTGAATGATGTATTGTTTTTATCTGTACGATCAATAAAGACAGTAATTTAAGTTTGTCGCCATTATGAGGGAAAAAACCCACAAAACGCCACCCAGAGGGTAAATTGTGTAAAACATGGCGGATTTGGTGTTTGATTTGAGACTTGGCGCAGAAATAAAACAAAAGTTTACTGATTAAAAATATTTTGATCTGGAGTTTATTTATTTATTTTATATCTAAAAAAGGACGTTGTAGATAAATATATTTTTCCCGAAGGTTTTAATTGCGCCTCTTTTTTATTTAGTTATTTATGTATTTACATTTTCTATAAAAATGGTGAAACAGAAATGTGCGCTGAATTGATAGCGTTAATAAAATTTAGTGCCGTTTACAATAATTTTAATTTTGACAGCCAAATATACAAACATATATATATATATATATATTAATACAAAACTAATTAAAATTATGTTACCTAATGAATGTATCGAGGCTGAAGATCCACATATAGAACACAAGCAGAGAAAAGATGATGATGATCAGGAATGTCTGTTCTCAGTCATGTTTACATCACTGACTCCCTCTGTCTCATCCACATTGACCCCAAACTTCTTACTGCCTTCTGCCTGCTGATTCTTATCTTCGTAAACTAGTCTACATCTGTGGTGAGTGAGAGTCAGGACTTTATACACCAGTGGATTGGAAAAACACGCGCAGTAACAGGAAATCAGTTGTTCGGCTGAAATCGGCGCGCAGTGAAAATAAAAAAAATATTTCACCAAATCAATGGATTAAAACTAAAGTAACGAGCCGGTTTTGAAAATATAAGAAGTAAAAAGTACAAATATTTGTGTAAAAATGTAATGAGTAAAAGTTAAAAGTTAAAATAAAAAGGAAAAATAAATAGTGGAGTAAAGTACTGATACCAAAAAAAATCTACTTAAGTACAGTAACGAAGTATTTGTACTCCGGTACTTCCCACCTCTGGTTTCAGGGGAGCATTTTAGCGCCTGACATCAAATCTGACGTTGCTACTGGACATTTGTATTATTGTTATTATTGTTTTTATTTCATTATTAAATTTTAAAAATATGAGGATTTTATTATTACAGTGGAACCCGGGTAACCTGGTAGGGGACGCCAAAAAGTGCAGAGATAACCGATGATCGAGATAAACGAAAACAAATATGGAGGCAATATGTACATGATGTGCGTTATTAAATGAGAATGTGCATGCACATGTTTTTGGAGGTTTTTTACACAACAGTGTTGCCGTGATTTGTTTGATTGGTCATGCGGATCGAGATAACCTGTAATGCGTAATGCGGTCCACTAAGTTCTGTGAAAGTAGAGACTCTACGGATCCGCACTATGGAAAGCGCAGCGGTAACCGAGGTCGAGAGGTCGAGATGGGTTTGACTGTATTATTATTATTATTATTATTAAATATTATTATTGTTATTATTGTTAGTTATTATTATATTTTTTTTCTATTTTAACATCTCAAGATTTTATAATTTTTATAATTATTTTTATTTTTTTTACATTGACTACTAATATGTTAGATATTCTGACTGTCCACTTGATAAAACAAACTTTTAGCAGGAGGGGCAGTCAGTGAGGAAATGTCCATAGCTAATTAAACTAATATACAGTCATCACGCTAAACCATATGATATCTGCTATATCTCCATTGTTGCGCAATGAGGCGCTTCTGAGCAAAGAATGCAGTAACGTCAGATCCTCTAAAATGCTCCACTGCCACAGACTTCCCCAACTTATGTCATAATTCTGAGATATTAAGTCATAATTATGAAATAATAAGTCATAATTATGAGATAATAAGTAATAATTATGAGATAATAAGTCATAAGTCATAATTATAAGATCCTTTCTGTAATTTTTTCCCTGTTTGAATTCAATGTGCTTCCATAGTTGGTCGAAGCGTCATTTTTTTTTTTTGTTTCTTTTTAACAAAATGGCCTTTTTAAATGTATGCGTTATAGCGTAGACGTAGCCTTAATTGATTCTGAAAGTCAGCTTGTGCTGTAGTATTTGCTTGACTTCTATTGGTGCATTCTACTAAGAGCCATGGGCCACAAAGCCCTTTCTAGGGAACTTACAAACTTAATTGTTGAAAGGTGCCAATCAGGAGAGGAATATAAAAGAATATTGAAGGCACTGAATATACCATGGAACACTGTCCAAACCATCATCAATAATTGAAGAAAATATTTGTGGTGGAAAATAAACGCAGTTTCTACTCCTTGAAATGTGTTCTTTTATTTTATAAGCTCAACAGTCCCGGTTTAATTTAAATGCCCCGTGTATATTAACCATTTAGGAATTACAAACATTTGTTTACATGCTTACTATATTGGTTCAAAGGTAATTAAACAAACAAACTAAATAAATTTCTGAAGTGTAAATTCCAATGACCCAGTTCCATTTGGAGTCATATATACTGTACCAGTGTCATAACATTGCTTCCACCATGTTTGACAGATGATGTTGTATTCTTCTTGAGTCTTTCTTTTCTTTCTCCATGTCTTTTTCTCCCTATAATTCTCGTGAAAGTTACAAAGAATCTTGCCCTGATCTGGACAGGTTTTTTTAAATGTATTCCAGCAAAGTCTAATCTGTCCTTTACAGTATATGAGCACAAGGTGTGTTTGTTTATTTGTGTATAGGTTCAGAAAGCCTTATTCTTATTGCCTTGATCATTGTAGTTATTATTAGTTCAGGTAGCAAAGAAATTAAAAGAGATCTGAAAATCTAAAAAGAAGGTGTACAGGTAAAAACGCAGTCGGTCTTGTTGCATTTAGAAAATATATGCCAATATTCAGCATTTATATGTTTTCTGTAAACACAGAGTTATTAGAGGTGGTTGGTTCGGAAGCTCCTCTTATTGCTGTAGCTGGTGAAGACTTGGTTCTGCCTTGTTTTATCAAAGCCAAAACCAGTGCTGTGGACATGACTGTGGAGTGGTACAAACTAGACAGAGATAATTCATTAGTGCATCTCTATAAGGATCATGAAGACACGAATGAAAATCAGGCTCAGACGTACAGAGGAAGAACTTCAGTTTTTAAAGAGGAGCTACAGAATGGCAACACTTCACTCAAACTCTCCGCTATCAGAGTCTCTGATGAAGGAGAGTACAAGTGTCTTGTTGAAGATAAATCCATGTCAAGTGAGACAACTGTTAGTGTCATTGTTGAGGGTAAGAGCTATTTTCATTTAAAAGAATTACACAGTGAATATTTAATTGTACAAATGTTCAGCAGCGCAGTCCCTTTATTTTTCACACTGAACAACTAGTGATACTGGACTGCTTATCATTAAGATCATTTAAACATATTTTCATGATTGAAATATGTTGTATGCTTTAATAATCATTAAGCTAAAAGCATTATAGAACTATATATTTTTTATTTACATAGCGACATAGGTTGTTTAACCTAAAATCAGTTGGAAAATATCGGCCATGTTTTCATTCTGAAATTAACAAAGCTATATGTTTTCATCTTAATTAAAACAACATTTTTAAATGATTGCAGTTCAGGGAAGCCACCCAGTGATCAAAATGGAAAGTTATGATCATTCAGGAGGGATTAATCTAGTGTGTGAGTCCAAAGGCTGGAAACCTGAACCTGAGGTTTTGTGGCTGGATGAAGAAGGAGTCACTCTGCCTGCTGAAGACACACAGACACACAGAGACACTGAGGGTTTCAGTTTGAAAGGCCGCATCACTGTTCACATTTATAGCCACTCCAAAAGATTTCACTGCAGGTTTCAACAGCAACGTCACATGATGGAGACAGAGGTTCTTATTATTAGTAAGTGTCTTTCATTAAATCTAAGATTGACTATACCATTTTACTGTAATCATTACAGAAGTGATCATCAATAATGACCTATTACTACTATTTTTGCATCATATTTTATGCTTAATTTTTATGTATGTATTTTCTTTTATTCACATTGCTCTTGGTTAAAGTGTTTTAATTGTATTGCTTCATTCTTGCCCTGTTTTTAAATATCTGGAAACTTGTAAATTTGTTAATATATAAATACTTTATTTCAGGTCCATTATTTGCTGCTTGGAAATGGATTGTTGGCATTTCAGTTTCAGCATGTCTTGTTGCTGTTGGGTTGATAATAACTTCAGTTCTATGTTATAAGAAAGGTATAAGAACAAGTACAATCTCTACAAAGTCTCTTGAAATATGCTTTTCTCATATTATACCATTTTCTTTGATTGGATGTATGTGATTTTGGCATGTCCCGCAGACTGCTCAGCTAACTTCAGTGAGTGTAAAAATAGGATAAAAGAATTTTAGAATTGAGCTTATTGTCCTCAACAAGTTTGATAAAACAAGTCATTTTGATTATTTATATTCTGTTCTCATAATAATAAAAATATAATTTTGCACGTGGCCCTGAATTTGCTGTCCACCCATTTCATAATGTGATAAATGCCCCTTAAAGAAACCCTCTGATGTTCTCAGTGATAGAGGTGGAAAGTAACAAATCACATTCATTCACCTTACTCTAAATGAGTAGGGTTTTGTGTACTCTACATTTGAAAGTTGTTTTTAAAATCTGTAATTTTACGTTCACTAAAATATCGTTTGAAGTATTATGATTTAAAATGTAGTGAAGTACACAGTGGCGGCTGGTGAAAATTGGGGCTGTGGCACACTGCCACAGCAAACAATTTCAGCAAGCGCTGCAATATGATTTATTGAAATGCAGACACTGTTTAAGAACATCTGGTCACATGTCTATTCGTTAAAGCATCTCTGAACAGTTAATTTACAAGTCGCAGTTAAATTCTGGATACTTCCATGACTCTCAGGATAACCATGTACAACCATGGAACTGAGCCATGTTCAGTTTTTCTGCCAAAGTTCTCTTCTCAAACGGGCATTGGAGTAGAGATTTTACAGAGTTTTCCTGTCCGGAACTAATTACACCTGAGTCTGCCATTGTCACATAAAAAAAATTCTCTCGGCTTCTCCCGTTAGGGGTTGCCACAGCGGATCCTCCGCATGTTTGATTTACCACGTTTTTACGCTGGATGCCCTTCCTAACGCAGCCCTCCCCAATTTATCCGAGCTTGGGACCAGCACTGAGAGTGGCTAGGGATGGTTCTCTGACCGGGGATCGAACCCGGGTCCCAGCAGTGAGAGCGCTGCATTTTAACCACTAGACCACCAGGGGACCTCTGCCATTGTCACATAACATTAATTGAAAATCGTGCCACTACTGGCCAAGCCGTCATTTTGATCAGTTTTGGGGCGACAAAAAAATCGCCCATTGCAGATAAGAATTGAGGACGCTGATTGGCTAAATTTTATCTCACATCTTGAATATATTTAAATATTGAATAGGCATTTGACTAAATTCTACAAAGACCCACCTCCTTTGGGCGATTTCTTGATTGCCCCTCAGCTGAAATTGAGTGGTGCACACAGAGAGGACATATGACAGATGATTTTCTAATATATTACATCATACAAATATACATTTAAATAATTTTTATGATTATAATTTTGCGTGTGTGGTTCAGGGAGGGAGGCGCCCTAGCGCCCTCTATTGGCCAGCCGCCACTGAAAGTACATCTGTTTATTTAGAATATAATCTAAATAAAAAAAAATTACAATGTAAATAAAAATAATGCAAGGGTGGAAAGAAAAATCCCACCTTGGAAACTACTGCTCATGTGCATCGCTTCACAGACCAGTCAGAAGTGCTACCTCCTTGCACATCAGCTAGCTGCAAAACTCAAGAATATGCCACCAAAGAGCATTCCATATATGTGAATTATAGAAAACTAAGAATGCATAAATTATTGAAATGGTTCAAAATAATGTTGAAAGATTTGAATTTCCCAGTGAGCAAAGTGGGATAAATAATCAGAAAATGGAAGCTGCACCACACAACCCAGGCACTGCCAAGAAAATGCCTCCATTAAAATGTCTCCAAACATGACATGTGATTGTCTAAGTCTTTTACATCATTACTGTTATATGTTTTATATTAACATTTAATATTATCTATTTTTAGAGCAACAGAAAAGGACAAAGGAAAATGGTAATTACATCTAAACATATATTTTATTTTTAAAATATCCAAAAAACTGATATTTCAACTAGTATTACCTTTAAAGCAAATGCTAATACGGTAATCTATATTGTGCATTTTCACCTCTTTGTTTGTAATGATTGGTGCTAATGTACAATCTAATTAATGCTACCAAATTGTAACCAGTTAAAGTCATTTATCTGGATATTATCAGGGAGAAAAGAAGGAGGGCTCTGTAAAAAGTGGAGATACAAACACATCATTCAGAATACATTAAATGACTTGTGTTGTGAAAGTCATAACTGACCCGTAACAGCAAGTTCCACTGTTCTGTAGTGTACCATTTAGAATTAGCAAATAAATAACATAAGGAGAAATATTAAATATTATAACTGCAATTTGATTTGATGAGTTTTGGTACATTATTAAGCCGAAAGAAAGTTTATTAAAATGCTTGTTCTAGTTAGCACTTTATACGTCTTTTTAAAATTATATATTAAAAACTAATTCATCTGTTTTATCATCAGAGATTAATGAGCTGAAATACAATGCAGGTAAGAATGAAGTGCTTTTAAAATTATATCACTGTAATCAAATGTATTCACAAATCCAACTGGGATGTTGTGACACTGTATTGATAGCTTTGACTGTAACATGGTAAAGAGTCACAGGAAGGTGCAGATTGGGCCGAAGTTAGAATTTATAGCTTCTTTTTTTATTAGTAAACTAAGCCAGATATTATCCAATCCGGATTGAGACCTTTAATACCTGCTTTTCCTTTAAACCTTTCAGTTAAGTTAAAAACAGCTTTTATTTGTGATTTACACTGCATCATGGTCAGCCATGGTACAGTAGCTCTGGAGCAAAAAAAATAAAAATGGGCCTTGCTCAAGGGCCCAACTGTGTCTGTATGGCAGTGCTGGAGCTTGAACCCGATACCGTATGATACAGAAATCAGATGATATCAGATCTTCATGTCTACACAAGAATATAAATTTAGAATACACATTAGGTGGATTAGATTTGGACCTTTATCAGGCATGTCCCAGACATTAGGATGTATGTTTGCCAGCACTTTTTTATATTTATATATATTTTTATATATTTAAATATTTTATATTTTCTGGTTTCAAAGGTTTTTTTAACAAGCATGAAACTAAATCACACCACCAATTAACTACATCTCCATGACACATTGTGATTGTCTCTGTCTTTTACATCAATACTGTCATATGTTTAATACTAATATTAAATATCATCTATTTTCAGACCAACAGATACAGAGGATGGGAAAAGGTATTTACACATAAACATCTATTAAATTTAGCAAAAACCCAAAAAATCTATGATATTTGAACAACTATTTTCTTTACAGTAAATGCTATTAATTTGTTATGCTTTTTCTTGCTCTTATTTTGTAATAATTGGTGCTAATATATTGTATAAGCTAATTAATGTTAAAAAAATTTAAGCAGCTAATATAATTTATTCTGATTAGGGATGCAACTAACATTTATTTTTATAAATTATATATATATAATTTTTTTTTTTTTTTTTTTTTCCGAATATTCAGATTCAAAAATGAAAAACATTAATATTATGTTATTATGTTATAAAATGTCATGCCTTGGATGACTTGGGATGCACATTATGGAAAATCCAAAATCTAGTTGGAACTTAATACACCTTGTTTAAATTATTTATTGAAAACTAATTCATGTGTTTTATTCTCAGAGATTAAAGAACTGGAAGAAAATGCAGGTAAGAATGAAGTGTTTTCAAAATCATAATGTATCACTGTAATCAAACACAATCAAAAATATTACTCAAATGTTGTTACACTGTATTGAACTTTTTGACTTTTACCATAATGAAGTCACAGAAAGGAGGAGAGGATTGGCTGAAGATACCAGCTTATCCTTTAAACCTTTCCGTTTAGCTCAGTTAAAAACAGCTTTTATTTGTGATGTACATGCTGACTTTTAACAGTATTTAGACCCCTGACCAATTACCTCATGAATTACAAATGGTGCATTGAAATTTCATTCTGTTTATGATTTCATTGTAAAACACTGGAACTCAAAGACAGTTAGTATAAGGCACCATTGTATCTTGTTGGGAAATATTTTGTGTGGAAAAAAAAAGTAATATTTTGCGTATAAAAATATTCAGCCCCTGTGATGTAGAAGCTGCAAAGTCACTGCGATAAAAGAAATTGCGTTAACAAGTAGAATCTACTTGTGCACTAATGAATTAATTATGGCAAGTAATCAGACAAAAAGGAAGCTGCACCACACCATCCAGTAACTGCCAAGAAAATCCATTCATTCAAATATCTCTGTGTGAGCCAGGCTGGGAACTGCATTTTTTTCTTGCTGGACACTGTGGTTGTTACAACGATATCTGAAGTGGAATGTTTAACAACTGGACCTGAGTAAGTCTGCCTGTACAATCTCTAACAGGAAGAAGACTTGTGATAGAAGTCACAGAGAATCCAGAAAAGCTTTTGAAGGAGTGGTACAATGGTGCACCAGTCAAACCTACCAAAAGTACTGCAGAATCCTGGCCTGTGTGGGACGGTGACAAAATAGAAGTTGCTATGAAAAGTGCCGATTGAGTTTAGTGACTCAGCTGTGATTTTGGAAGACCAAGATAGAGCTTTTATATGCAGCTTTTTATGATTTATGTGGCTCGAACCTAACATTTCCCATGACACAATATACAACATCCCTTTGAACACAAACAGAAAGAAAAGAAACATTTCAGTGTCTAAAAAACAAAAAGATAAATGTCTTAAAGTAGCCCAGTCAAAGTGCTGATCTCAGTCTTTTTAAGAATATGTGGCACAATTTGTAAAGTGCATTTTACATGCGTCATTCATTCAGACCAACCTGGAGCCTAATAGTCAAAATCACCTTGTGACTGTGTACAAAACTGGTACATACTGTATGCATACTGTGCACTGTATTGGTTTTTTTTCAAATATTTCCCGACCAAAAAAGTCACCTTGCAATAATTGATTTCAAGTTGCAGTGAGTAAAATTTTAATTTGTAAATTTAGTAATATGAGATAATTAGTCAGGGGTGTAAATAGTTTTGCAAGGCATTGTACATTACAGCACATTGAAATTCTTTCCTTGAAATATCCAAGCTTTTTTAGAACCTTGGGGTCAGAGTGCAGTACAGTACAGTACTCTGGAGAAAGGGATGTGTCCCGAGAACTGATATTTTTTTGAACTGGTACATAATTGGGTCAATTCCAGACTACCGATAAACTTCGGGACAAACTGTAGTGTTATCGATACTTGTATTGTTCGGTGTTAATGACGAATTAAAAGCTGCTGCTTGTCATTTTTCATACGATGATATACATATGATGTAATCATGTGGCTGACGTTTCCTCATTGAACGTGTGATATCCATGCGCAGGTGTGTGCGTGTGTGCGAGAGAGAGAGAGAGAGAGAGAGAGAGAGAGAGAGAGAGAGAGAGAATCATGGCGGTAATGTTGTAGCGTTAAAAAAATTGGTTTCACATTGCAAAACTAAGCAACACCAGTGTCAGATGTAACATATTCAGCAGTGTAACAGTGAACAAAGGAGGCAAACAAAACACACTTTTACCTCCAGCAATGCACTTTATTTACTATGTCTCTCATCTCCAACTGTAACTCTCCTGCCTCAGCCTTAAGCGAAGTTAGCAGTCATTATAAAATAAATCTATAGGTTGTACTAGTGGTCTTGGGTCTCTGGTCTACTGTCATTAGAAAAGCGTCTCTAGAGGTAAATTTCTGATGCCGTGTGCCGTTTGTTTTTATATGTGAGATGGCGCGCTTGCATTTAGAGCACTATATTATATTTATTATTTATAATTTATTAAATATTTAATTGTATGCGTTAATACATTTATCCATATTTATTTTATTTAGCAGATTTTCATAAATTAGCAAGTTTTCAGCAAGTATGATCCAACCTGTATTTCTGTGGTATGCTGAGGAAATCTCTCTCTCTCTCTCTCTCTCTTTTTTTTTTTTTTTTACTGAAGGGCTTTTTTTCTTTTTGGTTAGAGGCATGTATAAACTGCAGTACTAAAGTTCAGCAGTAAAAATAAATTTAAATGTTCAACATTTTTTCACATCGTGTCTTTTCAAAACAAATTATAGAGAGTAGTACCGATTACAGTATCAATAAGCAGAATACAACTGTGTCAGGTTGGCAGTGCTGTAGCTTGAACCTCAAACTTCTGATCTGTTACCCAGATCTTTGCATCTTGCAAATCCTAAACCTGCATCAGATGAGATCAGGTGTTAATGTCTACACAATAATATTAATTGTAACTTTATCAGGCATGTCCCAGACAGTGGGTCATATGTTTGCTAGCACGTCTTAATATTTGATATTTTCTGGTTTCAGGGGTGCAGAAAAAGAGGATTGAAGGTAATTACACCAAAACATATTTTTTCTATTATCGTGAGAGCTGTAAGTAAAGAGCATGTACGTCTGTCTGTCAGTACTGCATGGCTGCTCAGCAAAAGACACCATGAATATGACATTCATAAAACAATAATGTGAAGGCAAATCATTAGAACAGTCAGTGATCATAAGAGAATCCCCTTTTAGAATTCATAGAGAATTTCAGCGTAGCTTCAGTAAGAGTGTGGATACTGGATATAGGGGAACCACTAACATTCACTCAGTAGTGCTTTCTTTTTGTTTTTCCCAGAAAAAATATTTGGGATACTTACATGAACAATACATGTCACATAAAGTACATGTACAAATGAGCCAGATTTGATCAAATATTAGTTTGTCTATTTCATCACTCATTAGCAGTGTTGTGCTAGTTACTAAGGGGATTTACTGACTTTGAAGCTCAGAAATGCAAATTTGAACTTCTCAGTAATCCGTTTGTGATTGACGTGGAAAGCGCACCAACCAACCTCCAAATGGAGCTGATTGAACTCCAGCGTAGAGACACGCTCAAGTCAAAGTATGACTCTGTGTGTGCTGCACAGTTTCCATGTTTCCTCCCTGACACACCACCCAACTCTGTGCCCAAGCTGCTCAAATCCTCTCTATGTTCAGCAGCACATATCTCTGTGAGCAACTGTTCTCTTTGATGAAGATGAACAAAACACCACTCAGGTCTCACTGATGAACACCTTCACTCAATCCTGAGGATTTTCTTAGCTCAGAGCCTAAACCCAGACATGATGCACTTGTATCTAAGAAGAGATGCCGGGATCTGACTTAAACCAATCAGAGTAAACCAGAGTGTAGCAAACTGAGCTTGAATGAATGTTGTCTTTATGCAATTTTTCTTACTCCAAGGCATGAACTGTTCATACTTGAAAGATTGCCTTTTTTTAATTAAAGGAAATTATTATTTTGGGTTGTTTTGTTGTTGGCCTGTGAAAAAAGGTTTTACAGTAAAAGGGAATTTGAACGTCTATAGATAGAGAGAGACATAATAAGAAACGCATACCACTGATGTGTGTTTTATTTCAAATTTAATTTCTCAGGTGTTTATAATATTAAACTTTGGTTGTTCCAGATTCAATGTTTGTAAAGTTTGTTTCCATATGGAAAGGTTCAACATTACATATCTGGAGAGATGGAAAACATGTACAATTGCAGTCAATTTTTTAATAAATATTGAGTTTGGCCCGCAACTTCGTCCCAGTTTTTAATTTGGCCCAATGTGAAATTGAGTTTGACACCCCTGATCTATACAAACACAAAACTGACTTAAACACAAAGTAATTTTTTAAACACTATTAATACAATTATTACTATTTAAGTCAGACGAGCACAGACTGAATATATCACAAGGGTTTGTGAAATAACAAAACAAGCTGAATAATATATTCTGAATCAAAAACTGAAGTGGTTCTGCTGTTGTGTTAAGCTCTTAAAAATGTTCCATCCCCAGCTTAAGTATGAAAACGATCAACAATGTAGAACATTACACAAAACATTTTGAAATAAATAAATGAAAGCAATCTGAATTATTCAAAATCAATTTGGAGAAACTCAGCACCAAAAAACAGCTATTATTGACAACCATAAATTATATGCATTAAAAACTGGTAACAGTTTGGGGAAGATCCACATAAGGCTGGAAAGCCAGGTGTCTTAATTTATTTGTCCATGTAGCGTGTATAACATTGCATACTTTACAAATATGAAATGTGCATTAGATTTGTTGATCTGTTCCTGGCTAAAAGCCCGGTTAAAATCTAGTAGCTGTTGTTTGGCTGGAGGGGCACTGGAGGGGCACTTTGAATGTGTCCACCGACACCGGGGATAGCTTCTAGCTTCTAGCTTCATCGAGGCATGGAGTTTCTGGAGGCGCTTCAACAGATCGGAGTTGCTGTTTATTACAGTAGACACGACCTTCGAACCAGAAAGACACAGCTTACATTTTACTAAAAAGTTTTTGCCTTTATACTCAACTAAAGTGAAATAAGGAGCATATTTTCACTTTGAGAAACTCGTCTTGCTCTCGCCTCGAATCGCCATTACTGCCACACAGACCTGAATTAATGGAGACACACCTACAGTGGTTAATCCACCAATCCTACAATGCGTCTCTGCTGTAAACAGGTTAGACTGTAGTCTACACTTCAGCCAAAATTAATTAATTAAAAAAAGTAACAGACAACGCACCATAAGGTAACGGAGTTAATTTAATAAAAAAAGTAATGCGTTACAGTATTAGTTACTGTCAAAAGTAACTGCTTTACAGTAACACGTTACTGCCCAACACTGCCCATTAGGCACATTTGATGGTGATGCTTCTCCTTCTCTTACCATCCCGAGTCACGTCCCACCTCATGAAGATTATGGACCTTTGAAGAAGTAGATGCCGAACTCCCAAACATCCCGAACCATCTAGAGACGTACCAGTGCCAATTGGATCCCACTACATGTGTGGTTTTGACATTGGACCTCCTGGAGTGTTTAAAGGCTCTGGCATGGAGAAGCTGATGCTGGATCTGTGATGATCACAAATGTTAAGCTCATAAAACGAGGAGCTACTAACCATATAGACTGTAGAAAGAACATTACTTATAATCTTATACTCCAGTGCTCATGTTAGTTCTCACTCTCCAGTGTTCTGTATTGTTGAAAGATTTATGATCAAACTCTTGATGTCACCCAAATGAGGATGGGTTCCCTTTTTGAGTCTGGTTCCTCTCAAGGGTACTTCCTCATAACATTTAGGGGAGTTTTTCCGTGCCACAGTCACCACAGCTTGCTCATATGGGGTAAATGCACACCATTTACCTTAACTGTTGATTTCTGTTAAGCTGCTTTGAGACAATGTCTGTTGTGAAAAGCGCTATAGAAATAAACTTGACTTGACTTGATGCTTGATGCCAGACAGAGGAGCAACCTTTTGGAGTTTCAGATTTCTGCTGGATTTTTATACTAATAGTGTTACTAGTTATGTAAATATGTCACTTTAAAATTGTATATTTCTGTTTTTAGATCAGCAGAAGCAGAAGAAGAAAGATGGTAATTACATTTGATCTTGTTCATTTTATCACTCAATTAAAATTAGCCAAGCTGTAAATCTGAAGAAAATGATGACTGAAGAGCATTCCAGAGAAGTAAGATATAAAGTATACGAATGCATGAATTATTGAAATGGTACAGTATAACATAATATCCTAATGTTTATAAAATGTATATTAACAATTAATGTAATCTATTTTCAGACCAACAAATAAAGAAACTGCAAGATGGTAATTACACCTGAGCTAATATATTATTTTGCAAATATCTGAAAATTGTGATATATGAACTTGTATTGCCTTTAAAGCAAATGCTGTACATTTATATTCTGCATTTTCACTTCTACAAGCTAATTAATGCTACCAAATTATAGGCAGCTAAAGTCATTTATCTGCTTATTATTTGGGAGCAATAAAAAAGGAGGGTTTTGTAAGAAGAGAAGAGAAACAAACACATCAGTCAGAAAACTTTAAATTACTTGTGTTCTGAAATTAATAACTGACCTGTAACATCAAGTTCCACTTTTCTGTACTGTGCTATTAATATTAACATAAATTTATAACATAAGGAGAAATGTTAAACATTGTTATTGGAATCTGATTTTGTGTTTTGTTACATTATTAAAATGCTTATACTAGTTAGCAATTCATGCATCTTCTAAATAATTAAAAACTAACTCATCTGTTTTATCATCAGAGATTAAAGAGCTGAAACAAAGTCCAGGTAAGTATGAAGTGATTTTAAAATCATAATGCAGTAATCAAACCTAATCACAAATCGTAGCAAAACGTATTATTACCAATCTTAATACAGGTTTTTCTTTAAAGATATCAGTACAGTGCAGTTAAAAACTGTTTTTATTTGTGATATATATATATATATATATATATATATATATATATATATATATATATATATATATATATATATATATACAGTGTCTTTTAGTATTCAAACCCCTGTCCAATTACCTCAAATTACGGAATTACAAATGGTGCATTGAATTTTCATTCTGTTCACTGTTTCATTAAAAAACTCTGGAATTTAAAGTAAATTATTGTAAGGCACCATTGTATCTTGTTGGGAAATCTTTTTGTGAAAAAAAATGTAAGGACACAATTTCTATACCATTGGCATCTTCAAGTGCACTAGTTAATTAATTATAGCAAATAATCAGGCAAAAAAGAAGCTACATCACACAACATAGGCAATGGCCTAAAAAAAAAAAAAGGGTTCAAATATCTTTAGCTCTAAGTAGACTTGTGATTGAAGTCACAGAGATTCCAGGAAAACTTTTGAAGCAGTAGTGCAATGGTGCACCAGTCAAACATACCAAGAGCACTGCTAATCCTGGGCTGTGTGGACGGTGACAAGATAGAAGCCTCTATGTAAAGTGCCATTTGAGTGTAAAGACTCAGCTGTGATGTAGGAGACCAAGATAGAGCTTTCTATTTGCAGCTTTGCAAGCAAACTCAAACAAAAGCTTACAAAGCAACATTTCTGTGTCTTAAAAAAAAAATGTCCTACAGTGGCCCAGTCAAAGTGCTGATCTCAGTCTTTTTGAGAATCTGTGGCACAATATGTAAAGTGCATTCTACAAGCGTCATTCAATCAACCAGACCAACCTGGAGCAAAATAAGCCAAAATCACCTTGTGACTGTGTACAAAGCTGTTACATACTGTATGCACCCTTAAAAGTCATAAAGCTGACTTAACAAAATATACATTTTTGTGGTTTGAATACTTATGCAAGCAAGACTTTTGAATATTTTCCAACGAAAAAAAGTAAAATATTGAACAGAGCGAAAGTTCACTACACAATCTGTAATTCAGTAATTTGAGATAATTAGTCAGGGGTATAAATAGTTTTGCAAGGCATTGTACATTACAGCACAGAGCCTTGTATTCCCATCCAAGTATTAACACGCCTGAAGCTGCTCTTCACGAACAGATTGGATGTTAATGTCTACACAAAAATAATTCAGAATACAAATGTTAGGTGGATTAAATTTTACATTTTATCAGGCACATCCCAGACAGTGGTCATATGTTTGCCAGCTCTTCTCAACCTTTTATATTTTCTGGTTTCAGATGAGAAGCAAAAGAGGATCGAAGGTAATTACACCATTTTATTTACTATTATCTGGAGATCTGTAAGTAAAGAGCATGTATTTCTGTCTGTCAATACTGCATGGCTTCTCTGCACTAAATGCAATAAATATGACATTCATAAAACAATAATGTGAAGGCAAATCATTAGAACAGTCAGTGATTTTAAGGGAATCACCTTTTAGAAAATTTCTGTGAGGTTTCAGAAAGTGTAAAAAATGCTTATAGTGTAACCACAAGTGCTTTGTTTTTGTTTTTCCCAGAGAAAAAGAAATTTGGAATATTAGAAATTGTCAAATACACGTTGAAATAAGTCAGATTTGATCAAATATTGGTTTGTCCACAGCATCATTCATTAGATACAGTTGATGGTGATGCATGATGCCAGGCAGAGAAACATCCCTTTGTTGTTCCAAACGTCTGCTTGATTTTTATATAAACAGTGTTACTTGTTAAGTGAGTATCGTATTTTTAGGACTATAAGCCGCTACTTTTTTCCCACGTTTTGAGCCCCGCGGCTTAAACAACGAAGCGGCTAATTTATGAATTTTTCCTGGGTTTTTTCCCGGTTTCACAAACTTCAAACCAAAAAACTGAGCGACATAACATTAGATCAATTAAATTTCTAGATATTGTCAGTCAGCAAAAAAAGAAGGCGGGTTCTGCAAGAAGTAGAGATACAAACACATAATTCAGAAAACATTAAATTACTTGTGTTGTGAAAGTCATATTAAATACTATAACTGCAATTTGTTACAAAAATGCTGATGCTAGTTATTACTTTATACATCTTTTTAAATTATTTATTAAAAACTAATTCATCTGTTTTATCATCAGAGATTAAAAAGCTGAAAAACAATGCAGGTAAGAATGAAGTGCTTTTAAAATCATATCACTGTAATCAAATGTAATCACAAATCTAACTGGGATGTTGTGACACTGTATTGATTGCTTTGACTTTAACATGGTGAAGAGACACAGGAAGGTGCAGATTGGGCCGAAGTTAGAATTTATAGCTTCTTTTTTTATTAGTGAAAATAACTGACATTATTCAATCCATAGAGAGACCTGTGATACTTTCCCATTAAACCTTTTAGTTCAGATCAGTTAAAAACAGCTTTTATTTGTGATTTACACGACATCTTTCAACAGTAGTCAGACCTTAGACCGATTAGCTCATATTAATAAGTTACAAATAGCAATTTTTATTCTGTTCACTATTTTATTGTAAATCCCTGGAACTCAGTCAATTATTGTAAGGCATTGTACATTACAGCACAGTGAAATTTTTTCCTTCAAAAAACAAGGGCCTTGCTTAAGGGCCCAACTGTGTCTGCTATGATCAGTAACCCAGAGCCTTGTATTCCCATCCAAGTACTAATAAGCCTGAACCTGTTTACTGAGATTCTAAAATCAGATAATATCAGATTTTCATGTTTACACAAGAATATTAATTTAGTATACACATATTAGGTGGATTTGATTTAGACCTTTATTAGGCATGTCCCAGACAGTGGGGTATATGTTTGCCAGCACTTCTTCTTATTTTATATTTTCTGGTTTCAGAGGTTTGCTTTCCCAAACATGAATCTTATCCACACCACTGATTAACTACATCTCCATGACACATTGTGATTGTCTCTGTCTTTTACATCAATACTGTCAATACTGTTTAATACTAATATTAAATATCATCTATTTTCAGACCAGCAGATACAGGTGATGGAAAAAGGTAATTACACATCAACTTCTATTTAATTTAGCAAATATCTGAAAAACTATGATAAATGAACTACAGTGGAACCCAGTTATGTCGAGGGCCTAGGGGGACGCCAAAAAGCGTCAAGATAATCGATGATCGAGATAAACAAAAACCAAAATGGCGGCAATTTATTAACGTGCTTGAAATTTCTTTATGTACATGATGTGCGTTAATAAATGAGAATGATCATGCACGTGTTTTTGGAGGGTTTTTTTTACACAACAGCGTTGCTGCGATTTGTTTGATGAAGGCATGCTATAAAAATGTACATACATGTTTGTTTACACCAAAAGGCATATGTACACCAACTAACAGCAGAGATTTACCAGTATACAATACAAACCACCGTCCATTCTCGATATACAAACCTTTATTATATTCTCCAACATTGTAAACACAAAGATCGCTCACAAAATCACTAAAAACGTGCGGGGTGTAGTTCGTTTTAACAAAAAGCTAACCAGTGTCAAAATTGAATTCTCAAGTAATTTCACTCTGACACACAGCTCTGAAAAGTATCCTACACCTGTAGCATCTGTAAGGCTTGATTTTTCCGCCACTTCCGCGAGTTCTTCTGCGGCTGCACAGTACCGTCTCACTACCGTATTTTCGCGTATATAAGACGCACCCTGGGTGAGGGGTATGTAAAACTTTCTATAAGACGCGTCTTATATACGCGAAAGTACGGTAGTGAGATGGTGACGTGGCAAAAGCCGCTGATTGGTCAAGCGGATCGAGATAACCGACGTTAAGGGGCAAATTTGCCCCCCTTTGTGCTCGAGATATTAGGGTTCGTCAACATAAAAGAATCGACATAACCGATTAAAAAATGCTAAGACAAAGCGAGAATTTGGCAGTTCCACTTCAAAAACGACGACTTAATAGGGTTGGCGAGTTAACCGAGGTCGAGATAAGTGGGTTCGACTGTACTATTGTCTTTAAAGCAAATGCTATTCATTTATGTTATTCATGTTTTTCTCTTATTTTGTAATAGTTGGTGCTAATATACAATATAATTAATGTTACCAAATTATAGGCAGCTAATATCAACTAACTATTATTTTGATAATCAATTCATCTGACAATTTGTATTTTTTTTTTATTGAATTTTTTTCGAATAATCAGATAAAAATTTTTAAGTTTTAACATTTTTATGTTATAAAATGTCATGAATTGGATGACTTGGGATGCACATCATAAGAAAATGCAAAAGCTAGATAGCACTTTATACACCTTGTTTAATTTATTTATTAAAAACTAATTAATCTGTTTTATCATCAGATATTAAAGAACTGAAAGAAAATGCAGGTAAGAATGAAGTGTTTTTGAAATCATAATGTATCACTGTAATCAAACGCATTTAAAAATATCACTGGAATGTTGTTTCACTGTATTGACCTTTTTGACTTTTACCATAGTGAAGAGTTACAGGAAGGAGCAGAGGATCAGCTGAAGATTAAATTTTTGTTAGTGAAACCAGACAATCCAGATAGAAAACTGTGATACCAGCTTTTCCTTTAAACTTTTCAGTTCAGTTCAGTTAAAAGCAGCTTTTATTTGTGATTTACACAGCGCTTTTTTTACAGGATTCAGACCCCTGACCAATTACTTCATATTACTGAATTACAAATAGGTGCATTAAATTTTAATTCTGTTCACGATTTCATTGTAAAACACTGGAACTCAAAGTCAGTCATTATAAGGTAACATTGTATCTTGTTGGGAAATATTCTGTCTGAAAAATGAAATATTTTGCTTACATAAATACTCATGCCCTGTGATGAGGAAGCTGCCAAGTTACTATGATAATAGAAATTTCTTTAACAAGGACACAATTTTTCTACCAGTAGAATCTACTTGTGCACTAATGAATTAATTATGGCAAGAAATCAGGCAAAAAGGAAGCTGCACCACACCATCCAGTAACTGCCAAGAAAATCCATTCATTCAAATATCTCTGTGTGAGCCAGGCTGGGAACTGCATTTTTTCTTGCTGGCACTGTGGTTGTTTGGGTTGGGATTGTTTGTGCTTGATTGTATTTTTGAATGATTAAAGGTCAGGTTGAAATATTAGCTTTTTGTGCTTTTACAGTTTAATGTTAATGTCTCTTTAAGAGAAATGTACGGGAGGTTTTGTGTAGCTGTGGGGGCACACGGTTTTCTTACAGAGTTCATTGGAATTATTATTATTATTATTATTATTATTATTATTATTATTATTATTATTTCTAAACAGTGGAAATTGTTGTCTATAAATGGAAGTGGAATTTATAACCACTGGACCTGAGTAAGTCTGCCTGTACAATCTCTAACAAGAAGAAAACTTGTGATAGTCACAGAGAAGCCAGCAAAGCTTTTGAAGGAGTGGTACAATGGTGCACCAGTCAAACCTACCAAAAGTACTGCAGAATCCTGGCCTGTGTGGGACGGTGACGAGATAGAAGCCGCTATGAAAAGTGCCGATTGAGTTTAGTGACTCAGCTGTGATTTTGGGAGACCAAGATAGAGCTTTTATATGCAGCTCTTTATGATTTCTGTGGCTTAAACCTAACATTTCCCATGACACAAGACACAACAACCCTATAAACACAAACAAAAAGACTAAGCAACATTTTAGTGTTTTAAAAACAAAAGATAAATGTCTTAAAGTGGCCCAGTCAAAGTGCTGATCTCAGTCTTTTTGAGAATATGTGGCACAATTTGTAAAGTGCATTTTACAATCATCAGTCAATTAACCAGAACAACCTGGAGCATTAAAGCCAAAATCACCTTGTGACTGTGTACAAACTGGTACATACTGTATGCATACTGTATCCTGTATTGATTTTTTTTCAAATATTTTCTGACCAAAAAAGTCATCTTGCAATAACTGATTTCAAGTTGCAGTGTTTAAAAATAACATTGAACGAAGTAAAATTGTTATTTGTAAATTCAGTAATATGATAGAATTAGTCAGGGGTGTAAATAGTTTTGTAAGGCATTGTACATTACAGCATAGTGAAATTCTGTCCTTAAAATATCCAAGCTTTTTAGTACCTTGGGGTCAGAGTGCAGTACAGTACAGTACTCTGGAGCAAAGGATGTGTTCTGAGAAGCGATATTTTTTTGGACTGGTACATAATTGGGTCAATACCAGAATACTGATTAGCTGCAGGACAAAGTGTACTGTTATCGATACTTGTGTTGTTTTATCTTCGGTGTTAATGGCTGTCAGGGATCCACCCACCATGCCCCCCTCAGTAGCAGTCACACTGCCTCGTTATGCCGCTCCGGCTTTGATTTCCGACAGCTGTGGCTCGTTAAGGAGATGACTATATAAACTCACGTTCTAGAGTCACAGGCTGTTGGTTCTTGAATGTCATGCTGGTGATCATACCTCGACCGCCAGCCTTCCCCGCTGGTTCCGGCTCCTGACTCGGCTCCTTTGTGGATTACTCTTAGCCGGTGGAGTTTACTTTCATTTCTGGATTTTGCTTTCCTTATTGGATTACTCGTCCCGAGCGGATAAGTTTCAGTTTGTGGCACTGCATGACTTGTGTGTGTATATTTTGGGTTTAATAAACAATGCATTATTTCATTATATCATGTTCGCCACCCTGACAATGCTGAATTAAAAGCTGCTGTTGTAACTCTCCATGCCTGAATGATGTAATCACGTGACCGATGTTTCCTCATTGGATGTGTGATATCCATGCACACGTGCAATGTGTGTGTGTTGGCGGTAATGTTGTAACGTTCAAATGGCAAAACTGTGTCAAATGTAACACATGCAGCAGTGTAACATTGAACAAAGGAGGCAAAACATTTTAATCAAAACACGCTTGTACCTCCAGCATTGCACTTTATTTACTATGTCTCTCATCTCCAACTGCAACTCTCCTGCCTCAAGTGAAGGTAACAGTCATTATGAAATAGCTTGAACCTCAAACTTATGATCAATTACCCACAATCTTGCATCTTGCTCCCATCCAAGTACTAACAAAAGTGAACCTGCTTACCTTCCAGAATCAGATCAGATCATGTCTACACAACAATTTTAATTTAGAATACACATATTAGGTGGATTAGATTTGTAACTTTATCAGGCATGTCCCATAAAGAGAAGGTCCCTGGTGGTCTAGTGGTTAGGATGCAGCGCGCCCAGGGTTCGATCCCCAGTCAGGGAATCAACCCCATCCACTCTTAGTGCCGGTCCCAAGCCCGGATAAATGGGGAGGGTTGCGTTAGGATGGGCATCCAGCGTAAAAACGTGCCAAATCAAACATGATCCACTATGGCGACCCCTGATGAGAGAAGCTAAAAGAAAGTTTATTAGACATGTCCCAGACAGTGGGTCATATGTTTGCCAGCACTTCTTAATATTTTATATTTTCTGGTTTCAGAGGCGCTGAAAAAGACGATTGAAGGTAATTACACCAAAAATTATTTTTCCTGTTATCGTGAGAGCTGTAAGTAAAGAGCATGTATGTCTGTCAGTACTGCATGGCTTCTTGGCACAAGACACAATTAATGACATTCATAAAACAATAATGTGAAGGCAAATCATTAGAACAGTCAGTAATTATAAGGGATTCACCTTTTTAGAATTCATAGACAATTTCAGTGAGGCCTTGTTACTTGTTAAGTAAATATGTCACTTCAACCTTTTATATTTCTGTTTTCAGAGCAGCAGAAGCAGAAGAAGGAAGATGGTAATTACACTTGATCTTGTTCATTTTATCACTCAATTAACCAAGCTGTAAATCTGAAGGAAATGATGACCAACGATCATTCCATATAAGATATAAAGTACTAAGACTGCATGGATTATTGAAATGGTACAGTAGAAAATAATAGTAATAATAATCCTAATGTTTATATTATTTATATTAACAATTAATATAATCTATTTCTAGGCAAACAGATAAAGGAACTAAAAGATGGTAATTACATCTGAACTTCTATTTTATTTTGCATATATCCGAAAAAGTGTGATATATAAACTTGTATTGCCTTTAGAGCAAATGCTGTACATTTATATTCTGCATTTTTCACCTGTGTTTGTAATTTATCTGCTTATTATCTGGGAGCAGTAAAGAAGGAGGGTTCTATAAGAAAAGAGAAACAAATACATCAGTCAGTAATTTTTTAAATACTTGTGTTGTGAAAGTCATAACTGACCATAAAATCTAGTTCCACTCTGTGTAGTGTGTTATAAAGATTTATAAAATACATAAAATAAGGAGAAAATAAAATGTCATAACTGCATTCTGATTTTATGTGTTTACTAAATTAAAATATAATAGTAATCATTTCATACTTTATTATTTATTAAAAACGTATCAATGTATTTTTCAACAGAGAATCAAAACCTGCAAAACTCCTCGGGTAAGAATGAAGTGTTTTTAAATCATAATGTATCACTGTAATTAAATGTAATCACAAATCTAACTGGGATGTTGTTACACTGTATTGATATCTTTGACTTTAACATGGGGAGGAGTCACAGGAAGATGTAGATAAAACTAAGAGTAAAATTTATAGCTATTTTTGTTTTATTAACAATCAGTCCAGATAAAAACCTGTGAAAGTAGATTTTCCTTTAAGACCTACAGTTTAGTTCAGTTAAAAAAAGCATGTATTTGTGAAATACACAGCGTCTTACAAAAGTATTCAACCCACTGCTCAGTTACATAATAATACTGAATAACAAATGGTGTGTTAAAATTTCAATGTGTTCAATGTTTTATTTTTAAAACAATAAAACTTTAAATAAATTGTTGGGAAAAATGATTGGGGCTGAAATTAAATATTCTGCTTACATAAGAATTCAACCCCTGTGATGTGGAAGCTGCCAAGTTACTATTTTATAATAGTAAATAATAGTAACATTTATATAATAGTATAATAGTAAAAAAATTTTGTCAGGATGTAAATTGTAAAGAAATGAAGAATAAAGAGCATTCCATAGAAGTAAGATATAAAGTACTTTAGAAGTAAAATCTAAAGTGATAAAAGGTCTAAATATTTTCACAAGGCATAGTACATCACAGCACAGTCAGTACAGTAGCTCTGAAGCATAGATATCTAAGGGCCTTGCTCAAGGGCCCAAATGTGGCAGTTTGGCAGTGCAGAGTCTTGAGCCCTCAACCTTCTGATCAGTAATGCAGAGTCTTAACTGCTGTTCTAGTGCACAGTGAAAGAATTTGCAGCACCTTGTATTCCCATCCACTTCTTAACAAACCTGATCACCTTCTGAGATTAGACATTTAGAATACATATATTAGTTGGAATAGATTGGATCTTTATCAAGCATGTCTCAGACAGTGGGTCATATGTGTGGTCCCACTTCTAAACATTTTATATTTTCTGCTTTCAGAGGAGCAGAAAATAAGGATTGAAGGTAATTACACATCTTTTTTCCCTTTTATCTGGAGAACTGTAAATAAAGAGCATGTAGTTCTGTGTCAGTACTGCATGGCTTCTCAACACAAAATACACAGTGTGAAGGCAAGAAATCCAGAAAACTAATTCAATAAATATGACATTCATAAAACAGTAATGTGAAGATAAGTCATTGGAACAGTCAGAGATCATAAGGATTCATGTTTTAGAATTCACAGTAATACGGTAACCACTAACATTCACTTTATACTGCTTGGTTTTTGGCCTTTCTTTCACCCAAATCAAATATTTGGGATACTTGGAAAGCATCACATAGATGTTGAAATAAGACAGATTTGAAACAAATTGTTTGTCCATGGTCTGATTTATTATTTGATGGTGAATCATGATGCCCGGCAGAGGAACATCCCTTTGTTGTTCCAGACTTCTACTTGTTTTTTTATAAAAATAGTGTTACTTGTTAAGTGAGTGTCAATTGAACCGTATTTTTCTGTTTACAGAGCAGCAGAAGCAGAAGACGAAAGACAGTAATTACACTTGATCTTGTTCATTTCATCACTCAATCAATTTATTCTCTTCAGAAATCATGATTTACAGATACATTACACATGGTGAAGGTTCACATAAGGTGCAAATCAGGGCAGAGATTAGAATTTACAGCTTCCTCTTATATTTATTAAAATTCATGATAACAAATTACAGGTAGTTTAGGTCATTTATCCAGATCTGCACATTTATCAGGATGTAAACATGTAGAGTTTTGTAAGATGAGTAGAGATGCTCTTTAATCACAATACATTAAATTGCTTGTTTTCTCGACATAATGCACAAATTAGTGAAATGGTATAAAATATTGTCCAAATGTTTGAATATCCCATTGAGTAGGATCAATAATCAGAAAATGGAAGCTGCACTACACCACACCACCCAGTCACACTGCCACATGAACATAAATCACATCACAGCTGAGCCACATCTCTATGATGAAGTGTGATCGTGTCTTTTACATGAATCCTGTCATATGTTTAATATTGATATTTAATATCATCCTTCTTCAGACACACAGATACAGGACCTGAAAGATGGTAATTACACCTGCACTTTACAAATATCT
The DNA here is from genome assembly GCA_039877035.1 of Silurus lanzhouensis. Lineage (NCBI taxonomy): Eukaryota > Metazoa > Chordata > Actinopteri > Siluriformes > Siluridae > Silurus > Silurus lanzhouensis. Next base: position 1,048,842 of record JBCEWE010000142.1, read on the forward strand.
AAAAAAACTGTTTTGCCCTTTTAAAAAAATGCTATAAATTTATGTTATGCATTTTCAGCTCTTTATTTGTTATTATTGGTGCTAATTATAAATATACCAAATTACAGGCAGCTTAAGTAATTTATCTAGATATTATTAGTCAGCAAAAAAAAGAAGGCGGGTTCTGTAAGAAGTAGAGATACAAACACATCATTCAGAATACATTTAATTACTTGTGTTGTAAAAGTCATATTAAATATTATAACTGCAATTTATTACAAAAATTATTATGCTAGTTATTACTTTATACATCTTTTTAATTATTTATTAAAAACTAATTCATCTGTTTTATCATCAGAGATTAAAAAGCAGAAAAACAATGCAGGTAAGAATGAAGTGCTTTTAAAATCATATCATATCACTGTAATTAAATGTAATCACAAATCTAACTGGGATGTTGTGACACTGTATTGATTGCTTTGACTTTAACATGGTGAAGAGACACAGGAAGGTGCAGATTGGGCCGAAGTTAGAATTTATAGCTTCTTTTTTTATAAGTGAAAATAACAGACATTATTCAATCCATAGAGAGACCTGTGATACCAGCTTTCCCTTTAAACCTTTCAGTTCTGATCAGTTAAAAACAGCTTTTATTTGTGATTTACACGACATCTTTCAACAGTAGTCAGACCTTAGACTGATTAGCTCATATTACTAAGTTACAAATGGTAATTTTCATTCTGTTCACTATTTTATTGTAAATCCCTGGAACTCAGTCAATTATTGTAAGGCATTGTACATTACAGCACAGTGAAAATTCTTCCCTCAAAAAATAAGGGCCTTGCTTAAGGGCCCAACTGTGTCTGCTTGGCAGTGCTGGAACTTGAACCCCAACCGTATGATCAGTAACCCAGAGCCTTGTATTCCCATCCAAGTACTAATAAGCCTGAACCTGTTTACTGAGATTCTGAGATCAGATAATATCAGATCTTCATGTCTACACAAGAACATTAATTTAGTATACACATATTAGGTGGATTAGATTTGGACCTTTATCAGGCATGTCCCAGACAGTGGGTCATATGTTTGCCAGCACTTCTTAATATTTTATATTTTCTGGTTTGAGAGGTTTGCTTTCCCAAACATGAATCTTATATACACCACTGATTAACTACATCTCCATGACACATTGTGATTGTCTCTGTCTTTTACATCAATACTGTAATATGTTTAATACTAATATTAAATATCATCTATTTTCAGACCAGCAGATACAGGCGATGGAAAAAGGTAATTACACATCAACTTCTATTTAATTTAGCAAATACCTGAAAAACTATGATAAATGAACTACAGTGGAACCCAGTTATGTCGCTTCTGCGGCTGCACAGTACCGTCTCACTACAGTATTTTCGCGTATATAAGACGCACCCTGGGTGAGGGGTATGTAAAACTTTCTATAAGACGCGTCTTATATACACGAAAATACGGTAGTGACATGGTGACGTGGCAAAAGCCGCCGATTGGTCATGTGGATCGAGATAACCGATGTTAAGTGGCAAATTTGCCCCCCCTTGTGCTCGAGATATTAGGGTTCGTCAACATAAAAGAATCGACATAACCGATTAAAAAATGCTAAGACAAAGCGAGAATTTGGCGGTTCCACTTAAAAAACGACGACTTAATAGGGTTGGCGAGTTAACCGAGGTCGAGATAAGTGGGTTTGACTGTACTATTGTCTTTAAAGCAAATGCTATTCATTTATGTTATTAATGTTTTCTCTTATTTTGTAATAGTTGGTGCTAATATACAATATAATTAATGTTACCAAATTATAGGCAGCTAATATCATTTATTTGGATTAGGGAATCAACTAACTATTATTTTGATAATCAATTCATCTGACAATTTTTTTTATTTTATTACATTTTTTCGAATAATCAGATAAAAAATGTAAAGATTTAAAATGTTTATTTTATAAAATGTCATGAATTGGATGACTTGGGATGCACATCATAAAAAAAAATGCAAAAGCTAGTTAGCAATTTATACACCTTGTTTAATTTATTTATTAAAAACTAATTAATCTGTTTTATCATCAGATATTAAAGAACTGAAAGAAAATGCAGGTAAGAATGAAGTGTTTTCAAAATCATAATGTATCACTGTAATCAAACGCAATCAAAAATATCACTGGAATGTTGTTTCACTGTATTGACCTTTTTGACTTTTACCATAGTGAAGAGTTACAGGAAGGAGCAGAGGATTGGCTGAAGATTTTTGGTAGTGAAACCAGACAATCCAGATAGAAAACTGTGATACCAGCTTTTCCTTTAAACTTTTCAGTTCAGTTCAGTTAAAAGCAGCTTTTATTTGTGATTTACACAGTGATGCCTTTTAACAGGATTCAGACCCCTGACCAATTACTTCATATTACTGAATTACAAATGGTGCATTAAATTTTAATTCTGTTCACGATTTCATTGTAAAACACTGGAACTCAAAGTCAGTCATTATAAGGTAACATTGTATCTTGTTGGGAAATATTCTGTCTGAAAAATGAAATATTTTGCTTACATAAATACTCATGCCCTGTGATGAGGAAGCTGCCAAGTTATTATGATAATAGAAATTTCTTTAACAAGGACACAATTTTTCTACCAGGAGAATCTACTTGTGCACTAATGAATTCATTATAGCAATTAATCAGGCAAAAAGGAAGCTGCACCACACCATCCAGTAACTGCCAAGAAAATCCATTCATTCAAATATCTCTGTGTGAGCCAGGCTGGGAACTGCATTTTTTCTTGCTGGACGCTGTGGTTTTTTTGGGTTGGAATTGTTTGTACTGGATTGTATTTTTGAGTGATTAAAGGTCAGGTTGGAATATAAGCTGTGCTTTTACAGTTTAATGTTAATGTCTTTAAGAGAAATGTACGGGAGGTTTAGTGTAGCTGTGGGGGCACACGGTTTTCTTACCGAGTTCAGTGGAATTATTATTATATTATTATTATTATTATTATTATTATTATTATTATTATTATTATTATTTCTAAACAGTGGAAATTGTTGTCTATAAATGGAAGTGGAATTTATAACCACTGGACCTGAGTAAGTCTGCCTGTACAATCTCTAACAAGAAGAAGACTTGTGATAGAAGTCACAGAGAAGCCAGCAAAGCTTTTGAAGGAGTGGTACAATGGTGCACCAGTCAAACCTACCAAAAGCACTGCAGAATCCTGGCCTGTGTGGGACGGTGACGAGATAGAAGCTGTTATGAAAAGTGCCGATTGAGTTTAGTGACTAGCTGTGATTTTGGGAGACCAAGATAGAGCATTTATATGCAGCTTATGTGGCTTAAACCTAAAATTTCCAATGACACAAGACACAACATCCCCATGAACACAAACACAAAGACAAAGCAACATTTCTGTGTCTTATAAACAAAAAGATAAATGTCTTGAAGTGGCCCAGTCAAAGTGCTGATCTCAGTCTTTTTGAGAATATGTGGCACAATTTGTAAAGTGCATTTTACAATCGTTTTTTCAATCAACCAGAAGCATTAAAGCCAAAATCACCTTGTGACTGTGTACAAACTGGTACATACTGTATGAATACTGTATACTGTATTGAGTTTTTTCAAATATTTTCTAAACAAAAAGTCATCTTGCAATAATTGATTTCAAGTTGCAGTGTTTAAAAATAAAATATTAAACAGAGTAAAATTTTAATCTGTAAATTCATTAATATGATAGAATTAGTCAGGGGTGTAAATAGTTTTGCAAGGCATTGTACATTACAGCAAAGTAAAATTCTGTCCTTAAAATATCCAAGCTTTTTAGTACCTTGGGGTCAGAGTGCAGTACAGTACAGTACTCTGGAGCAAAGGATGTGTTCCGAGAAGCGATATTTTTTTGGACTGGTACATAATTGGGTCAATACCAGACTACTGATTAGCTGCAGGACCGATGAGCAACATCTCCGTCTTATGAAAATTTAATAGTAGAAAGTTATGGGTCATCCAGTCTTTTGATTTATTAATACACTCAGTTATACGAGCTAATTAAGCTATATCACCTGGTTTTGATGAGATATATAACTGGGTATCATCAGCATAACAGTGGAAGCTAATTCCATGCCTTCTAATAATATTTCCTAAGGGAAGCATGTATATTGTGAAGAGCAGGAGTCCTAAGTCTTTTTGTTTTTCCTGACAGGTGTTTTTAATTTTAAAAAAAAAGTGCTTTATGGGCATTTTTCTTTTTGGTTAGAGGCATGTATAAACTGCAGTACTAAAGTTCAGCAGTAAAAAAAAATAAAATGTTGTGAAAAAAACTTTTTTCACATCGTGTCTTTTTGCAACAACTTGTAGAGCGTAGTATCGATAAGCAGGATAAGTAAAAATAAAAAAAACGAAGGGCCTTGATCATGGGCCCAACTGAGTCAGGTTGGCAGTGCTGAAGCTTGAACATCAAACTTCTGATCAGTTACTCACATCCTTGCTTCTTGCTTCCATCCAAGTACTAACAAACCTGAACCTGCGTACCTTCCAGCATTAGATCAGATCAGATGTTAATGTCTACACAATAATATTAATTTAGAATACACATATTAGGAGGATTTGATGTGTAACTTTATCAGGTATTTCCCAGACAGTGGGTCATATGTTTGCCAGCACTTCTTAATATTTTATATTTTCTGTTTTCAGAGGGGCAGAAAAAGAGGATTGAAGGTAATTACACCAAAACTTCTTTTTTCCTATTATCTGGAGAGCTGTAAGTAAAGAGCATGTATGTCTGTCTGTCAGTACTGCATGAATATGAATGATGGATATGACATTAATAAAACAATAATGTGAAGGCAAATCATTAGTACAGTCAGTAATTATAAGGGATTCACCTTTTAGAATTCATAGACAATTTCAGTGAGGCCGTGTTACTTGTTAAGTAAATATGTCACTTCAACCTTTTATATTTCTGTTTTCAGAGCAGGACAAACAGAAGAACAATGATGGTAATTACACTTGATCTTGTTCATTTTATCACTTAATTAAAATTAACCAAGCTTTAAATCTGAAGGAAATGATGACTAACGAGCATTTCATAGAAGTAAGATATAAAGTACTAACAATGCATATGGATTATTGAAATGGTACAGTATAAAATAATAGTAATAATAATCCAAATGTTTATATTATTTATATTAACAATTAATATAATCTATTTCTAGACAAACAGATAAAGAAACTGGAAGAAGGTAATTACACCTGAACTTCTATTTTATTTTGCATATATCAGAAAAAGTGTGATTATATAAACTTGTATTGCCTTTAGAGCAAATGCTGTACATTTATGTTCTGTTCTTCTGTTTAATTCATGCGTTTTATCATCAGAGATTAAAAAGCTGAACAACAATGCAGGTAAGAATGAAGTGCTTTTGAAATCATATCACTGTAATTAAATGTAATCACAAATCTAACTGGGATGTTGTGACACTGTATTGATATATTTGACTTTAACATGGTGAAGAGACACAGGAAGGTGTAGATTGGGCCGAAGTTATAAATTATAATAACTTTAAAAAGTTATAATAATTTTTTTATAAGTGAAACCATCCAGACATTATCCAATCCAGAGAGAGACCTTTAATACCAGCTTTTTCTTTAAACCTTTCAGTTCAGATCAGTTACAAACAGCTTTTATTTGTGATTTACACAGCGTCACAGCGTTGTTTTTACATGTGAGATGGCGCACTTGCATGGAGAGCACAATATTATATTTATTATTTATAATTTATTAAATATATAATTTATATATTAATGAAATTGTTGGAAAATAATGAAACGAAATAATAAATTATTTAGTAGATTTTCATAAATCAGCAACTTTTCAGCAAATATGATCCAACCTGTATTTCTGTGGTATGCTGAGGAAATCTCTCTCTTTCTCTCTCTCTCTCTCTCTCTCTCTCTCTCTCTCTCTCTCTCTCTCTCTCTCTCTCTCTCTCTCTCTTTGTCTATCTGAAGGCCCATTTTAATAAAAAAAAAAAAAAAAATGCTTTTTGTGCCCTTTTCTTTTTGTTTAGAGGCATGTGTAAACTGCAATACTGTAGTACATCCTGTCTTTTTGCAACAAATTATAGACAGTAGTATCAATTACAGTAACGATAAGCAGGATAAGTAAAAAAAAATAAAAAGGGCCTTGATCAAGGGCCCAACTATGTCAGGTTGGCAGTGCTGGAGATTGAACCTCAAACTTTTGATCAGTTACTCACATCCTTGCTTCTTGCTCCCATCCAAGTACTAACAAACCTGAACCTGCTTACCTTCCAGAATCAGATCAGATCAGATCTTAATGTCTACACAATAATATTAATTTAGAATACACATATTAGGAGGATATGATTTGTAACTTTATCAGGCATGTCCCAGACAGTGGGTCATATGTTTGCTAGCACGTCTTAATATTTTATATTTTTTGGTTTCAGAGGTGCAGAAAAAGAGGATTGAAGGTAATTACACCAAAACTTATTTTTCCTATTATCATGAGAGCTGTAAGTAAAGAGCATGTATGTCTGTCTGTCAGTACTGCATGGTTTCTCGGCACAAAACACCCTGAATATGACATTCATAAAACAATAATGTGAAGGCAAATAATTAGAACAGTCAGTGATTATAAACAATACGCCTTTTAGAAATCATAGAGAATTTCAGTGAGGCTTCAGAAAGAGTGTGGATACTGGATATAGGGGGGAACCACTTACATTCACTCAGTAGTGCTTTGTTTTTGTTTTTACCAGAGGAAATATTTGGGATAATTACATGTACAATACATGTCACATACAGTACATGTACAAATCAGCCAGATTTGATATTAGTTTCTCTATCGCATCACTCATTAGGCACATTTGATGGTGATGCACGCTGCCAGACAGAGGAGCAACCTTACGGAGTTTTAGATTTCTGCTGGATTTTTATACTAACAGTGTTACTTGTTAATTAAATATGTCACTTCAACCTTTTATATTTCTGTTTTCAGAGCAGCAGAAACAGAAGAACAATGATGGTAATTACACTTGATCTTGTTCATTTGATCACTCCATTAAAATTAACCAAGATGTAAATCTGAAGGAAATGATGACCATCGAGCATTCCATAGAAATAAGATATAAAGTACTAAGAATGTATGGATTATTGAAATGGTACAGTATAAAATAATATTCAAATGTTTATATTATTTATATTAACAATAAATATAATCTATCTTTAGACAAACAGCTAAAGAAACTGAAAGACGGTAATTAAACCTTGAACTTCTATTTTATTTTGTAAATATCTGAAAAACTGTGATATATGAACTTGTATTGCATTTAAAGCAAATGCTGTACATTTATATTCTGCATTTTCACCTCTTTGTTTGTAATGATTGGTGATAATATACAGTCTAATTAATGCTACTAAATTATAGGCAGCTAAAATCATTTATCTGTTTATTATCTGGGAGCAGTAAAGAAGGAGGATTCTGTAAGAAGAGAAGAGAAACAAACACATCAGTCAGAAAACTTTGAATTACTTGTGTTGTGAAAATAATAACTGACCTGTAAAATCTAGTTCCACTCTGTGTAGTGTGTTATATAGATTTATAAAATACACAACATAAAGAGAAAATAAAATGTCATAACTGCATTCTGATTGTATGTGTTTACTTTTATATGTTAATGTAGTTATCATTTTTATTTTTTGTCTTTATTATTTATTAAAAACGTAGTGTTAAAAAAGTGTTTTTAAATCATAATGTATCACTGTAATTAAATGTAATCACAAATCTAACTGGGATGTTGTTACACTGTATTGATATCTTTGACTTTAACATGAGCAGGAGTCACAGGAAGATGTGGATAAAACTGAGAGTAAAATCTATATCTATTTTTGTTGTTAATAAAACTAACCAGATTTGATTCAGTTCAGATAGAAACCTGTAATAGCAGCTTTTCCTTTCCACAGGACGGTGCAGATCAGACCGAGGGTAGAATTTAGAGCAATTTTATAATTTAATAACAATCAATCAATCAAGATAAAAACCTGTGATAGATTTTCCTTTAAACCCTTCAGTTCAGTTCAGTTAAAAACAGCATTAATTTGTGAAATACACAGCGTCTTACAAAAGTATTTAAATCCCTGTCCAGTTACATCATAATACTGAATTACAAATGGTGCGATAAAATTTCCTTGTGTTCAATGTTTTATTTTAAGACACTGAAACTTTAAATGAAGTATTTAAATTCAACATTATTTTTTTTTTGTTGGGAAAAATTCTTGGGGGGAAAAAAATAAGTATTTTGCTTACATAAGTATTCAACCCCTGCAATATGGAAGCTGCCAAGTTACTATGATAAAATCATTTTTAATTAACAAGGACACAATAACTTTAACATTTGTATATACCTGTGCATTATTAACATTGCTGTAACATTTACTGGATAAAAAGTATTTTTTTGTCAGGATGTACATTTGAATGAAATAAATAATAAAGAGCATTCTATAGAAGTAAGATATAATGTACTATAGAAATAAATATCTAAAGTGATAAAAAGTCTAAATATTTTCACAAGGCATAGTACATCACAGCACAGGAAGTACAGTAGCTCTGAAGCATGCAGCTCAGTAATACAGAGTCTTAACTGCTGTCTGAGTGCACAGTGAAAGAGCTTGCAGCAGCTTGTATTTCCATCCAAGTATTAACAAACCTGATCACCTTCAGAGTTTAGACATTTAGAATACACATATTAGGTGGATTAGATTTGAATCTTTATCACGCATGTCTCAGACAGTGGGTCATATGTGTGATAGCACTTCTCAACCTTTTATATTTTCTGCTTTCAGAGGAGCAGGAAAAGAAGATTGAAGGTAATTACACATCTTTTTTTCCCCTATTATCTGGAGAACTGTAAATAAAGAGCATGTATTTCTGTGTCAGTACTGCATGACTTCTCAACACAAAATACACAGTGTGAAGGCAAGAAAAACCTGAAAACTAATTCAATAAATATGACATTCATAAAACAGTAATGTGAAGAGAAATCATTAGAACAGTCAGAGATCATAAGGACTCATGTTTTAGAATTTACAGAGGATTTTAGCAAGGCTTCAGAAAGAGTTTGGTCAGTGGTAATATTAACTAGTATTCACTTTGTAGTGTTTTGTTTTTTTGCCCTTTTCCCCCCAAAATCAAATATTTGGGATCCTTGAAAAGTATCACATCCATGTTGAAATAAGGCAGATTTTAAACAAATATTGGTTTGTCCATGGTCTGATTTATTATTTGATGGTGATGCATGATGCCAGGCAGAGGAACATCCCTTTGTTGTTCCAGACTTCTGCTTGACTTTTATATAAACAGTGTGACTTGTTAAATGAGTATGTCAATTAAACTGTATATATTTTTTGTTTTCAGAGCATCAGAAGCAAAAGAAGGAAGATGGTAATTACACTTGATCTTGTTCATTTTATCACTCAATTAAAATTAACCATCTGTAAATCTGAAGGAAATGATGACCAACGAGCATTCCATAGAAGTAAGATATAAAATACTTAAGAATGCATGAATTACTGAAATTGCACTGTATATAATAATAATAATAATAATAATAATAATAATAATAAATATTATTATTATTATTATTATTATTATTATTATTATTATCTAGATGTTTATATTATTTATATTAACACTCAATATAATCTATTTTTAGATGAACAGATAAAGAAACTGAAAGAAGGTAATTACACCTGCATTTGTATTTTATTTTGCAAATATCTGAAAAACTGTGATATATGAACTTGTATTGCCTTTAAAGCAAATGCTGTACATTTATATTCTGCATTTTCACCTCTTTGTTTGTAATGATTGGTGATAATGTACAAGCTAATTAATGCTACTAAATTATAGGCAGCTAAAATCATTTATCTGTTTATTATCTGGGAGCAGTAAAGAAGGAGGATTCTGTAAGAAGAGAAGAGAAACAAACACATCCGTCAGAAAACTTTAAATTACTTGTGATGTGAAAATAATAACTGACCTGTAAAATCTAGTTCCACTCTGTGTAGTGTGTTATATAGATTTATAAAATACACAACATAAGGAGAAAATAAAATGTCATAACTGCATTCTGACTTTATGTGTTTACTTTTATATTTTAATTTAGTTATCATTTCATACTTTCATATTTATTAAAAACGTATTAATGTATTTTTCAACAGAGAATCAAAAACTGCAAAAAATCTCAGGTAAGAATGAAGTGTTTTAAATCATAATGTATCACTGTAATTAAATGTAATCACAAATCTAACTGGGATGTTGTTACCAGAGGTGGGAGTAAGTCACCAAATGAAAGTCTCAAGTCAAGTCCAAGTCTTAACATTGCAAGTCAAAGTCAAGTCAAGTCATTCTGTTGTAAGGGTCAAGTCAAGTCAAGTCAAGTCATACTCTTTGTCAAGTCAAGTCAAGTCAAGTCGCAACTTAGTCATCAAGTCATACCAAGTTGCACACATTTTTTAACTCAGGGACTTTTATTACTTATTTAGACACAGAGGGCTGATGATGGGTTACAAAAATAAATAAATTAACTTGTGTGTAATAAAATATCGTTAAGAAGCACTTTAAATTCTCTAAAATAAAAATAAATTAAATGAACAAGTAAACAAGAATTAATAGTAAGTTTTTTAGACAGTAGAATGTGCTGATGTTCCCTTCTCAGGAGGAGTCAGAACTACAGTTGTTAAACTGGATCATTTCTATCTATGAATACCCTGATGTATCTGTGTAAACATGGAGTGAACAGTCACATGTCCCCATCTCAACATATAGTCATAATAATACCTATAATTGTAAAGTATACTCTGTCATCTCATCAGACACCAAACAATGGGTTGCATACTCAAAGTAGAATATCAATATCAGAAAAAAAATAATCTTACTGTACAAGTGAGGCAGTGGTTTTTAAAAGGTGATGAACCCAACATTGTTTGCTCTGTTAAGAGTTATCCACAAACTATTATGATCATGTTACTCTTGCGCTTTTCATTAATTTTCTAATATCTTTAATAATGTAAAAAAAAAATAAAACTATCAGGTCATGCCCCAGTATTTATGGAGAAATTTACCGTACATCAAACCAGGTTTATGTATTTGGCCATAACAACTTTAACCCTTGACCACTTCAATGTTAAACTGTGATGTTTGGACAGTTTAAAATAATGCCAATGTGAAGGCAAATTACAGTGAATTGCATTTGCAAAAAATCAAACTGGCCATGTACGCGTAATCTCTAAACCCGAACTTTATTATCCTCGGGGGTGGGGCTGGTGTTGTTGCGGTGTACATGTTGTCTTGTCCGCGGAGGGATCTGCTGTTTTGGCAGGCGGCAAGCGGCTTCCGGATAGCGTCTAGCGGTTTACACATGCGCAAGAGTGGATTGGGTTCGCCGACTTATTGGAAAATATATAGTCCATTCTTAAATATCTAAAAAAAAATCACAATAATTAAAAAATATATATTTTCCACAAGTCATTTCAAGTAAATAGGCACAAGTCCGAGTCAAGTCTAAAGTCACAAGGAGCAAGTCTAAAGTCAAGTCGAGTCTTTTCAGAGATCTAGTCAAGTAAGTCTCAAGTCCAGAAAAATGTGACTCGAGTCTGACTCGAGTCAAGTCATATGACTCGAGTCTCCCACCTCTGGTTGTTACACTGTATTGATATCTTTGACTTTAACATGGGGAGGAGTCACAGGAAGATGTAGATAAAATTGAAAGTAAAATCTATAGCTATTTTTGTTTTTAATAAAAATAGACAGATTTGATTAAGTTCAGATAGAAACCTGTAATAGCAGCTTTTCCTTTCCACAGGACGGTGCAGATCAGACCGAGAGTAGAATTTAGAGCAATTTTATGTTTTATTATCAATCAATCAATCAAGATAAAAACCTGTGATAGATTTTCCGTTAAACCCTTCAGTTCAGTTCAGTTAAAAACAGTATTAATTTGTGAAATACACAGCGTCTTACAAAAGTATTTAAATCCCTGTCCAGTTACATCATAATACTGAATCACAAATGGTGCGATAAAATTTCCTTGTGATCAATGTTTTATTTTAAGACACTGAAACTTTAAATTATTTATTTAAATTTAATATTTTTTTTTTTGTTGTTGTTGGGAAAAATTTTTGGGGGGAAAAAATAAGTATTTTGCTTACATAAGTATTCAACCCCTGCAATATGGAAGCTGCCAAGTTACTATGATAAAATAATTTTTAATTAACAAGGACACAATAACTTTAACATTTGTATATACCTGTGCGTTATTAACATTGCTGTAACATTTACTGGATAAAAAGTATTTTTTTTGTCAGGATGTACATTTGAATGAAATGAAGAATAAAGAGCATTCCATAAAAGTAAGATATAAAGTACTTTAGAAATAAATATCTAAAGTGATAAAAGCTCTAAATATTTTCACAAGGCATAGTACATCACAGCACAGTAAGTACAGTAGTTTTGAAGCATAGATATCTAAGGGCCTTCCTCAAGGGCCCAAATGTGGCAGTTTGGCAGTGCAGGGTCTTGAGCCCTCAACCTTCTGATCAGTAATGCAGAGTCTTAACTGCTGTCTGAGTGCACAGTGAAAGAACTTGCAGCACCTTTTAATCACATCCAAGTATTAACAAACCTGATCACCTTCAGAGTTCAGACATTTAGAATCCACATATTAGGTGGATTAGGTTTGGATCTTTATCACGCATGTCTCAGACAGTGGGTCATATGTGTGATAGCACTTCTCAAACTTTTATATTTTCTGTTTTCAGAGGAGCAGAAAACAAAGATTGAAGGTAATTACACATCTTTTTTTCCCCTATTATCTGGAGAACTGTAAATAAAGAGCATGTATTTCTGTGTATGTACTGCATGACTTCTCAACACAAAATACACAGTGTGAAGGCAAGAAAAACCTGAAAACTAATTCAATAAATATGACATTCATAAAACAATAATGTGAAGAGAAATCATTAGAACAGTCAGAGATCATAAGGACTCATGTTTTAGAATTTACAGAGGATTTCAGCAAGGTTTCAGAAAGAGTTTGGTCAGTGGTAATATTAACTAATATTCACTTAGTAATGTTTTGTTTTTGCCTTTTTCTCCCAAATATTTGAAAAGTATCACATACATGTTGAAATAAGGCAGATTTTAAACAAATATTGGTTTGTCCATGGTCTGATTTATTATTTGATGGTGATGCATGATGCCAGGCAGAAGAACATCCCTTTGTTGTTCCAGACTTCTGCTTTATTTTTATATAAACAGTGTTACCTGTTAAGTGAGTGTCAATTAAACCGTATATATTTTTTGTTTTCAGAGCATCAGAAGCAGAAGAGGGAAGATGGTAATTACACTTGATCTTGTTCATTTTCTCACTCAATTAAAATTAACCATCTGTAAATGTGAATGAAATGATGACCAACGAGCATTCCATAGAAGTAATATATAAAGTAAGAATGCATGAATTATTGAAATTGCACTTTATATAATAATAATAATAATATTAATAATAATAATAATAATAATAATAATAATAATAATGATGTTTATATTAACAATAAATATAATCTATTTTTAGACAAACAGATAAAGAAACTGAAAGACGGTAATTACACCTGCACTTCTATATTATTTTGCAAATATCTGAAAAACTGTGATATATGAACTTGTATTGCCTTTAAAGCAAATGCTGTACATTTATATTCTGCATTTTCACCTCTTTGTTTGTAATGATTGGTGATAATGTACAGTCTAATTAATGCTACTAAATTATAGGCAGCTAAAATCATTTATCTGCTTATTATCTGGGAGCAGTAAAGAAGGAGGATTCTGTAAGAAGAGAAGAGAAACAAACACATCCGTCAGAAAACTTTGAATTACTTGTGATGTGAAAGTCATAACTGACCTGTAAAATCTAGTTCCACTCTGTGTAGTGTGTTATATAGATTTATAAAATACACAACATAAGGAGAAAATAAAATGTCATAACTGCATTCTGATTGTATGTGTTTACTTTTATATTTTATTTTAGTTATCATTTCATACGTCTTTATTATTTATTAAAAACGTATTAATGTATTTTTCAACAGAGAAACAAAAACTGCAAAAATTCTCAGGTAAGAATGAAGTGTTTTTAAATCATAATGTATCACTGTAATTAAATGTAATCACAAATCTAACTGGGATGTTGTTACACTGTATTGATATCTTTGACTTTAACATGGTGAGGAGTCACAGGAAGGTGTATATAAAACAGAGTAAAATTTATAGCTATTTTTGTTGTTAATAAAACTAACCAGATTTTATTCAGTTCAGATAGAAACCTGTAATAGCAGCTTTTCCTTTCCACAGGACGGTGCAGATCAGACCGAGGGTAGAATTTAGAGCACCTTTTTGTTTTATTAACAATCAATCAATTAAGATAAAAACCTGTGATAGATTTTCCGTTAAACCCTTCAGTCCAGTTCAGTTAAAAACAGTATTTATTTGTGAAATACACAGCGTCTTACAAAAGTATTCAAATCCCTGTCCAGTTATGTCATAATACTGAATTACAAATGGCATGTTAAAATTTTTTGTGTTCAATGTTTTATTTTAAAGCAATGAAACTTTAAATTAATTATTGTAATTCAACATTGTTTTTTTTGTTGGGAAAACTAATTGGGGATAAAATGAAATATTTTGCTTACATACAAGTATTCAACCCCTGTGATATGGAAGCTGCCAAGTTACTATGATAAAATAATTTTTTTAATAAAAAGGACACAATTACTTTATTATTTGTATATACCTGTGCATTATTAACGTTGCTGTAACATTTTCTGGATAAAAAGTCACTTTTTGTCAGGATGTAAATTTGAAGGAAATGAAGAATAAAGAGCATAGAAGTAAGAAGTAGTCAAGTTTTCACAATTTTTCAGCTCCGCCCAAACTTCAAAATGACTTTCTAAGTCTGAAGGACGCGAGGGGAAAACTCATCAGATTTTACTGCTTTTAATTCTGAACAGTAGTAGTAGTAGTAGTGGCAGTACAGAAGCTGTAGTAGTTGTAATAATTTGTAGGAGTAGCAGTGATCAGTAGTTTGATAACCTTTAAAAATATATACAGTAAAACCCCGTTGTACGAGCATAATTCGTTCTTGAAAATTGCTCGTGTGTCCATTTGCTCGTACGTTCGAACTGATTTTCCCCATAGGAATGAATGTAAAAGTGATTTAATCCTTTCCGAGATCTTATCCGATCTCTTATTTCTGCACTTAAAAAGTATTTGTAGCCTATTTTTAAAAACAAATACACCGCAAATTACCATAATATAAACATAATTTAACACTTACTCATGTGATAGTGGTTGATTGCGAGTGTGAGACGAGCACCACGCTCATAACCTCCTCGGTTTCCATGGTAATTCTATTTACTTTCGTTTTCACAGCACCATCACTGATTTTCTTGGGAGACATTTTTCAAGATTTCTAGTGAAATAAAAATATAAAACTAAAAAAAGTTACTGTGGGAGAGCGTATGAATATGGGAGCCACTTTTATTTGTTTTGGTTTTTTTGTGTCGGCCTGTTTAGTGCTTAGTGTATTTAAGGAGGAGAGCGTGTGTGCGCGCGCGCACGCGCGCACACACACACACACACACACACACACACGCTCTCCTCCTTAAATACACCCTCCGATCACTTAAAAAGAGAGAACAATCATTAGGTCACATTAACTTCAGGTGAGGCAATCCCCTGCCTATCTGCTCCCGGGCCCACCCTCCATTCACAAACCACCGCTCGGCCACGCCCCCGCTGCAACAGTTACATTTTTGCTGCACTGAACAACGAGAGCGACCGAGTGATACGTCATCAACTAAGCGACTGATGCGACCCTCCGCCGAAAACGGGGAACCGGCAGCATGGGTTTGCTCGTATCTCCATTTGCTCGTACTATAGGTTGCTCGTACAACGGGGATTCACTGTATAAACAAACAACAAACAAAATATGCATTAACATAAAAAGACATTCTTCAAACTACCATTTAATTTCTGAATCAAACATCAAAATATCTAAATTTTAAAATCAAACTTTACACACGTAAACTCACATAATTAAACAATACTGAAGCTTTACAATTGCAAAGTGGATATTTTACTTTTAACTAAAGTAATTAAAGTTCATACCAGTGGCGTCTTCAGGCTTAAATTTGAGCTGAATGGGTGAGAATCCTTGTTTAATTTTGGGGAAGCTTTCTACACAAATTATGCCTCCATGTGCTCTCAGCCACCACACTACGCTGACCTCTTTGGGAACATTTTAATATGACGCAAAAGAAATAAAGTACCTATATAAAGATATAAAGCGGGGGTCACCAACATGGTGCCCGCAAGGACCATATGAGTAGCCCGCGGGCCTTTTCTAAAAATAGCTGTTTTCTTATTTCAAATTTCTGCTTGATTTTTATAAAAGCAGTGTTACTTGTTAAGTAAATATGCCATTTGAACTTTTTATATTTTTTTGTTTTCAGCACAGTGAAGGTGGAAGGAATAAGTTAGTAAGTACACTTTGTATGATCACTCAAACAAATTCTCCTTTTCAGAACTAATGCCTTAGAGAAACATTTAACATGGTGTCGGCTCACGTGATGTGAAGATCAGGGAGATTTACAGATTGTTTATTTAAATTCATTCTACCTGATTATAGGTAGTTTGCATCATTTATCCAGATCTGCACATTTATCAGGATGTAAACAAGAAGTAGAGTTCTGTAGGTTGAGGTAAGTGTGGGTACCGGTCACTTAGAATACTTAAGAATGAAACTGCTGCTTTAACCAATCAGGTTTTGAGTTGGCAACCGCATGGCCATCTTGCAGGTGTACAAAACGTATTCACTTCGATTGGATGCTCAGAGAGTAGTGGGGCAAATAAGTATTTGATACCCTGCCGATTTTTCAAGTTGTCCCACTTACAAAGAACAGAGAGATCTGTTATTTTCATCGTTCATACACCCCAAATGTGAGAGACAGAATTTAAAGGAAAAAAAACAGAAAATCACATTGTATGATTTTTAAATAATTAATTTCCATTTTCTTGCATGAAATAAGTATTTGATACAGTAGAAAAATAGAACTTAATATTTACAGACAGAAACAGTACAGAAACCTTTGTTTACAATTACAGGTCAGATGTTTCCTGTAGTTCTTGACCAGGTTTGCACACACTGCAGCAGGGATTTTGGCCAACTCCTCCATACAGGTCTTCTCCAGATCTTTCAGGTTTTGAGGTTTTTCAGCTCCCGCCATAGATTTTCTATTGGGTTCAGGTCTGGAGACTGGCTAGGGAACTCCAGAACCTTGAAATGCTTCTTACTGAGCCACTCCTTTGCTGCCCTGGCTGTGTGTTGTGGTCATTCTCATGCTCATGCATCCATCCTCCCCTCAATACGGTGCAGTCGTCCTGTCCCCTTTGCAGAAAAAGCACCCCCGAAGCATGATGTTTCCACCACATGCTTCACGGTTGGGATGGTGTTCTTGGAATTGTACTCATCCTTTTTCTTCCCCAAAACACAACGAGTGGAGTGTATACCAAAAAGTTATATTTTGGTCTCATCTGACCACATGACCTTCTCCCATGCCTCCTATGGATCATTCAGATGGTTTTTGGCAAACTTCAGACAGGCCTGGACATGTGCTGGCTTGAGCAGGGAGACCTTGTGCAGATTTCAATCCATGATGCTGTAGTGTGTTACTAATGGTAACCGTTGAGACTGTGGTCCCAGCTCTCTTCAGATGATTGACCAGGTCCTACCGTGTAGTTCTAGGCTGATCCCTCACCTTTCTCTGGATCATTGATACTATACGAGGCGAGATCTTGTGTGGAGCCCCAGTCTGAGGGATATTGACAGTCATCTTAAATTTCTTTCATTTTCTAGTAATTGCGCCAACAGTTGTTGCCTTCTCACCAAACTGTTTGCCTATTGTCCTGTAGCCCATCACGGCCTTGTTTCGGTCTATTGTCCTTAGACACTAGGGACAAAATGGTCTGACAAAATGGTCTTAGTTGTTTTGCCCATAGTGGAGAGGTTGGCGTCTGATTGATTGAGTGTGTGGACTTTTTATACAGGTAACGAGTTCAAACAGGTGCAGTTAATACAGGTAATGAGGAGGGCTTCTTAAAGACAAACCAACAGGTATGTGAGAGACAGAATTCTTGCTGGTTGGTAGGTGAGCAAATACTTATTTCATGCAATTGAAAGAAAATTAATTATTTAAAAAAATAATCTTTTTAGATTTTGTCTCTCACAATTGAGGTGTATCAGCAGTGTATCAAATAATTATTTGACCCACTGTACACTATTCTAATCTTGCACACTGTATCTGTACCAAACTCAAAGCTCAAAAATATCAGTGCAGACTTTGTTTATTCCACCATGACTGACAGAGGAAAGGAGGTTTTTTTGGTTGCAGATATAATTTCAAGGCCATTTTCAAGACAGACTTTTTAGGAAATGCTGGATATAGTGAAAAAAAGGTCAGACAAAATAGCGAGCGATTTATACTTTTTGCATTTGTTTTTCTTGGAGAATTTGCACAAAACCACACTATTTGCCTTAATTTCAAATCCCCAGGAAAACCGAAATGCATGGAAAAAAATGCACAAAATGCACAGAAAGCATGGGGTGGACTGTATTTTTGTCAGGTTATGAGGTTAATATCGATGCTTCTGCTAGAGATGATGTGTGCAGGCAGTGCAGCTGTGGTTGCAGTGAAAGTAGACTTGTGTTCGTTGGGTTTCTTGCTTTAGTAATGGAATTCCTTCTCATTGCATGTGACACCTCTCTGTGATGCAGCGCTCTGTTGTACTGTGTTTTTTATTATATTGATGGTTTTTATAGCTGTGGCATTATAATGATAGTATTGTGAGGTGGATTGATTCAGCTAGGACAGCACTGCAAATAGATTCATAGATATGCATACATAATGTTTTTAACAGGCAACATAAAAAAATTGGGTAGTAAAAAACATCAGGTATAAAAATCTAATAAAGAAAATGACAAAATGATTCATGTTAAAACATTTCAAGCAGGGGAACAGATTTACATGTTCCCTTCATACTGATGACAATAAACTTACATATGTATAAATTCTTTTTAATTGTGTTTATAACTGTTCAGTACTTTTGTTTTTATTAATAATTATAACTATTATTTTATTATGTTTGAGTTTATGTAAAAGAGAACGTTTGCAGCTAAGTACAATTTTTCTCTTCAGCACAGTTAAATCTGAGTCTCTATTGTATTTAATACATTGTGTGAGGGTGAAATAAGAGTGTGTGTGCTTGCATAAGCCAACGATATCACAAACTAAAAACTACTTTTTACAATGCAGGTAGTTTGAAAGAGGCAGATGTAGAGGACAGAGTAGTATGGAGACGGATGATCCGCTGTGGCGACCCCTAATCGGAGCAGCCAAAAGAAGAAGAAGAAGAATCCATCAAACACAATGAAACACATACACACACTGCATCTCTGAATAAGTGTCTGTGTGTTTCTGTCAGCAGATGTGACTCTGGATCCTGATACATCTCATCATGAACTCAAATGGTCTGCTGATAGAAAATAAGTTGAACACAAAAGTGATAGAAGCCAGAGAAGGTGATGGTCTTTGTGGATTATGAGGAGGATCTGGTCTCTTTTTATTGTGTGAACTCTCATATCTACTCTTTTACTGCTCAGACTTTCACAGAGAAACTCTATCCTTACATCCATTCAGTTCTAGGTACAAATAAGATAAGAATACAGAGTCAATGATCCTTACTGCCAATATCATCATATCTGCCAATAATCATCACTTAGTAAAATACACAGTCACACACAGATTTTAAAAGGTTATTGTAACACAGATTGTGCAGTAATATGCTTGTTGTTTGTAAATCAGGAAGATTAAAGCTATTACAGGATTTCCATAATTGTATAAAGACAAAATGTTACTCCAGTTACTGTATTATTTACACTTTATATGCTGTTAAACTGATTTTTGTCTAAAACATTGTAAGAAAGTAAACGCTATATGAAGCTTAGTCAGGTGCACCAGTGACATTTGTTTCTTTGAAAGGGTAACTTGCCAGCTCCTTCGCTTAAATAGAATGATTTGATTTCTTATTGAGCATAAACAACATATTCTCCACCCCTAAAATCACCACTTGTGGCTCTAAATGTGATGGAATTTAGGGAAGTATAACTTAAGCAAAAAATATTATTAGTGTGTTTGTCTGTGTATCTGTGTATTTGTGTATGTATCTGTAATCTGCAGAAACTGATGAAGGTTGCAACCCAGGATTTGGGGAAAATTACCCAGATTATGTCTGTCTTGCAATAGACTATCCACAATATAGAGAAAGTAGTGATTTATTGCAGTAGTTAAAACTTTGACTAGTTTAATATTTCCAGTTTTCCACTGGAATATATGGAATGTTTCATTAAAGGTTTTCTGTACTCATTTAAGTTTTTTGGTTACATAATCTGCAAAGGGAGATATAAGCATGAACATAAAATTCTTCTGACAAGTACTTAATGTCTCTGGATTCCCCATGACCCTGACAAGGATAAAGCACATTATGGAGATGCATGAATAAAATAAAGGATGAATGAAGGAAATGCCTCACTTCCCTATTTCCTCTCATAACACTCTCATTCTTTCCACCAGCTGAGATAAAAAAAAAATAATAATAAATGAGAATGAAACAATTCACCTTGTCACAAATCTCCATAATTACAAGTGTTTAGGAAAAATGTCATTCAGAAATATGTCAATCTAAGAAAGAAAGAGTAAAGAAAAAAAGAGAAAAAAAAAAAAGAAAAAATTTATTTTTTGGTAACAATTTTAAGATGTCATTTGTAGGTGTAGAAATGTACAGATTTGTTTTTACTGATTTAACAATAAGATTTTATGTTTTATTCAATTATATTTTAAGTTTCATTTGATCTTATTTTACACTACTGTGGAAGAGCAGTAAATTAAGTTAAAAACAGATGATGATGAAGACAATGATGAGGACCCACTTAATATAAAGTGTAACAACTATGTACTAACATTTAAATTGAACATTTATATTTATATCATATTATATTTAACTGTAATTACATCTGAAATGACACTGCTAACACTAACCATGTAATGCACTATTTTCTTGTAATTTAGTTCATTTTGTTCCTTTGAACAGAAATAAAATAAAATGTAAAATTTTCAATAAGCAGATCCCCCAACACATCTACATACACAAACTTTTACTACAGTTCCAATAATAAAACTATGACAATGCAGCTAAGGACAAATTATGATTAACAGAAAGTTCTGTGTTAGTTCTTTTGTCACATGACTCCTATTATTATTGTAACAATAATGTGAAGATTTAGACAAAAAGAAAAAGATATTTATTTCATTGTGGGAGTCACATCATAAAAGAATGAATGACTCGAGAGGTAAACTACTCAATACTGTTTCCTGTACATTTGCAATGCTTTGGTCATGCACACCCAGTAGAAAATTAACAAATCACTTTTTGAGATGATTATTTCTTTTCGTTTACGAAGGACCCATCACTAGTGGATCAAGTAATAGCGGAAGGTTGAGGGAAAGTAGCATAGTAAAAGTACAGACTGTAGAATTTACTCAGGTAAAAGTACACTGTTTTTAACTTTTTAAATTACTACTCACTTACAGTAACCAGATTTTTTGTAATTTATTTAACATAATTCGTTTGAACTTGTTAGTGCTGCACTGTGTCTACTGTCTTACTGTCTTGTGTTCCTCTTTTTTAAGTGTTGCTTATGTGCATTTTAGTTTTGTGTAGTTCTGTGTTGCATGTTTTGTTTTTGTTTTTTCATTTATATTGTCTTATGTAGCACCTTGGTCCTGAAGAAATGTTTTCTTTTTACTGTCTACTGTACTGTATTTAGTTGTAATGACAATCAAAGCCTACTTGACTTGAGTCCACACACACACACACACACACACACACACACACACACACACACACACACACACACACACACACACACACACGTGAGCGAGCATCAAACATTCAGGCAGCCATTCAGGAGAATGCAAAAATATATACACTGATAAGTGTCTAATGGACCATGTGTAGTTATTCATTTTTATTATTGTACTTTTACAATGTGTGCTGTTATATATTAACTGCTTAAATGAAAATCCAGGCCAACTAAATCTGGGCACCGATTTGTTACATTTGTAAAATCAGGTTAAAACCATTATTTAATTTCATAAAGCCACTTGGATGTTACTAGTTGTTGTCTAGATGTTAGTCTAAATACTGTATTTTTTGTTATTTGTGTTTTGCTAATCAGATTTTTCCTCCTCTTCTCCTAGTAATAACTTTGAATGCATTTTCTCCACCACTGTGAAATGCATTATAGTTGAGGCGCTAAATATAATGAAACTTCTGAGATTTTAACTTAATCAAGTGCATGTATTTATTTGCTTTACCTGTTATCAGGAACTGATGAACACTGCAAAACAGAGAAGAAAAAAAAAAAAAGTATTATTATTATTATTATTATTATTATTATTATTATTATTATTATTATTATATTAAAATTATTAGACTACAGCTGCAGCTCTCCACAGACCGGCAGTTATATTCTGAGCTCTCAGGATTGAGGATGCACTGATATGTTAAGATAGCTAGCAATTAAGTAAAGTGATATTTCCAGTGTTTACGTATATTCTGTATAAGGAATGCACCGATTGTTTATTAAAGGCTTGTTTATTAAAGGATTGTTTATTAAAGGCATAAAGACTTTATGGAGGCATTTTGCAAATATGAATATTAGCAAGAACAAGGATTTAAGTAATTTAATGTTTCTTGATCCATAATCTTAACCAAGATAAAGTGCTTACTGAAGATGAATAAATGAATGGATGGATGAATTAATGAATGGATGGATGGATAAATTAATTAATGGATGAATGAATGAAATGGATGAAACACACACATTAGTGGGTAAACTTGCACCAGTTGATGTAAGAAATGTTTTAGAAATACATGGATAAATTCCAAATGATGCATAAATGCACACTGAGCAATGTACAATGCAGTTTTATATTCAATTATGTCAAACCTTTACTGCAAATTAAAATCAACACTGCCAAAGAAATGAATACGTGCAAAACATGTGTGGTAAGCTGGTATTTTTAAATGAATGGAAATTATTTTTTTATTTAAGTTAGCATAAGCCATATTAATATACATGTTGTTCAGGGTGAACTTTTCCCTTAAATACAAGTAATTGTTTTAGGTTCAGCATTTTAAATCTGTTCCTTTAACAAGCAACTTTAACAACTATTCAAGTCACTTTAAACCATCTTCATTCTAGGCATTCCTAATGGGAGGATGTTTACTCTTGCATTGATTAACCAACATTATATATTTTTAAGTTCTTTAATTAAATAAAATCAACCATTATAAAAAAAGTTGATATTTACATTATTTTAAATTAATTACATTCAGAGTGGTTAATACGATGAATTATATGTATCTTTAAAAAAAAAAATTATAAAAATAATATACATAATATACATACATAATATACATATAAACATAATAAAATGTAAAAAAAATAAATAAATAAATAAATAAATAAATATATATATATAAATTTATTTAGTCTTGGTTTCTTCATTCTTAATTCAGTCAATAGAGGTCAGGAGTCATATATTAGATACACTTCTAAATCCTTTCATACAGTCGTTATGAATAAATCCAAACTGCTGTTGACCGGGAAAAAAATTTTTAACCGTGTGAATGTGAATATGACTATGATAAAATAGTTTTATTATAAAGTTTTACATTTTGTTAAACTTAGTACAGTGTGACCCTGACCTGCGAGTGAATTAATGTACGAGTTTTCCGAGGTACGAGTCGTCACTCGGTCGATTCTTTTGCTTTGTTTTGCAAGTAAAAAATTGAGGTACAAGCTCGAGACGCCGCTGCTAGATGGCGAAGCAAAGCCAGAAATCGAAGACTGTGACGAAAATTAAGATAAGCAAAGAAGAAAAAGTAAAAAATGTAAAGTTTAGTGATACGTAGTGTACAGTAGTGATAGCAAAAAAATGAGTCCATCCTCCTTCGCCTATCTCCTCTACCCTCCACCTCCGTCGGCGTCTTCGTTAGATTAAGTCGTCTCATCTCCAAGTTAAGTACACTGCGTAAAACCTTATTATATCTTTACATAGTCTTTCTATTATGTTTTTATACAAGATTTGTTATTTAGAAATGTATTTTTCTAATTTAATAACATGAAACATAAAAAATGGGGTGGCATTTTGAGGGTTGGAATGAATTAATGCCATTTTAAGTATTTACAATAGGGAAAATTGATTTGATGTGCGAGCAAATTTAGCTACTAGCTCCTCATAGGGCAAAGGTACCACTGTATTATGTTTTAAATGACAATTAATTTATTCTATAGACAGAACATTGTCCTCCATTTATTAATGTTTTTCTTTATTTAGAGCTCAGGATGCTAATTATATTTGTTTATCCTCGACTAAACTGCATTATAAAGAAATGTGAATCAGACTGAGTACAGAGCAGCCCATCCCCTTCCTACAGCTACAGGCCAGTGACGATGCACTGCGGCAGTGACGAGAGACTCGAGAAAGGAGTGTTTACTTTCACATTTGCAGTAACGGGGCTTTAAAACGAAAGCACGACGAACAAAGCAAACGGATTTCTTTAGCGTCTTTTTACTGGGCAAATATACACATTTAAGCGGGTGAGTAGTTTGTCGGCTAGTTTACACAAATAAGGTGTTGAATTGTGGTGTAATAATACTGTTTTTCAGAGATGCTTTTCTGTGTGACTCTGCCGATTCTCTTCAGCGTTATGAAAACTAAAGCAGGTATGATGTATCTCTCTCTCTCTCTCTCTCTCTCTCTCTCTCTCTCTCTCACACACACACACACACACACACACACGAGCGCGCACGCACACACGTGTTTGTGAGTATAAATCTCTTTTCTCAGAGCTGAGTAACAGTTGTTGCTATGGTTGCTAAAAGACAGGGAACACAGTGAGAATGGTCTCTTTTTAGGGCGTGACTGAGGCTTTTCTTTCAGGCCTCGAATGACTGTAGTGCAGCCATGAATGTTTTGGCCTGGAATGTTGTTTGTTTCCAGAGGTGGAAAGAGTAACTCGAATAAATTACTGGTTCTTCAATGAAAATATACTGAGAAAAACAGATATGATTTACAATGTAGTTAAGTCGAATACTTCAAACAAACCATATTTAAGATAAGATAAGATAAGATTAGATAAGATATACCTTTATTCGTCCCACAGTGGTGAAATGTCTTTGTTACAGCAGCAAAGAAAAAATAAATAAATAAATGCAAATATGTAAAAGAATAGAAAATATAGAAGAATAAACATTTAGTATACAGTATATATACAACACAATGTATAAATACAAATAAGGAAGAAAGTATGTATTGCAGGTAGTATTGCACACAGGTGGTTTTGCTCGTATTGCAGGTAATATTGCACACAGGTAGTATTATTACACAGTAAACAGTAATAACACTGTGTATTATGGTGACTGGGTTACTGGGAGCAGCTTTGATTGTAAAGTCTAATAGCAGAAGGGAGAAAAGACCTTCTGTAATATAAAAGTGTTCTTCAGACACTAAGAATGTAACAGTCTGTCACTGAAGGAGCTGCTCAACGATGAAACGGTTTCATACAGGGGGTGAGAGACATTCTCCAGCAATGATGATAGTTTTTCTACTATCCTCCTTTCTCCCACCTCCTGTACAGTGTCCCCTAGGACTGAGCTGGCCTTTCTGATCAGCTTGTCCAGTCTCTTCCTGTCTGCAGTCGAGATGCTGCTGCCCCAGGAGACCACACCATAGAATATGGCTGAGGCCACCACAGAGTGAAAAAAGGTCTTCAGTAGCTCTTCCTGCACTCCAAAAGACCTTTGTCTCCTCAGAAGAAAGAGTCTGCTCTGCCCTTTCTTATAAATTGCCTCAGTGTTGTCTGTCCAGCCCAGTTTGTTGTTTAGGGGAACACCCAGGTATTTGTAAGGGTCCACTCTCACAATGTCCTTTCCCTGAATGTTCACCGATAGTAATGATGAAATTTAAGTAAAATTACAGATTTTCAAAACTTTTAGAAGACAAAGAAATTGCTCAGTTACAATAATACTAATAAATGTAATTCGTTACTTTCCATCTGTGGTTGTTTACACGAAAATCTTTGGTATGATGACTAAAATAAATTTCTGCATAGAAATACTCGCTTATCATCTTTGCTATGTGGTTACTAACAAGGTAAATCAGTCAGAGATCAACTATTTTGTTGAAAGAATTGAATGAATGGTAATATTATTCACATTTTAATGCTACTTTGGAACATATTTTGTCTTCAGAAATATTTCTGAAAGGTTGTAATGTTGGCATTCACCATGTCTGAAGTTCAAGAACTACTAATCATATTTTTCCTCCTATTGTTCTTCTGTTTCCTGTACAAAGAGATGTCAAGTCAAGTCAAGTCAAGTTTATTTGTATAGCGCTTTTCACAACAGACATTGTCTCAAAGCAGCTTTACACAAATCAACAGTGATGGTGAATGGTGTGAATTTGTCCCTGATGAGCAAGCTGTGGCGACTGTGGCAAGGAAAAACTCCCTTAGATGTTATGAGGAAGAAACCTTGAGAGGAACCAGACTCAAAAGGGAAACCCATCCTCATTTTGGGTGACATCAAGAGTTTGATCATAAATCTTTCAACAATACAGAACACTGGAGAGTGAGAACTAACATGATTACTGGAGTATAAGATTATAAGTGATGTTCTTTCTGCAGTCTTATACAGTCTATATGGTTAGTAGCTCCGAGTTTTATGAGCTCAGCATTTGTGATCACCACAGATCCAGCATCAGCTTCTCCATGCCAGAGCCTTTAACACTCCAGGAGGTCCAATGCCAAACTCCACACATGTAGCGGGATCCAAATGGCACTGGTAGGTCTCTAGATGGTTCGGGATGTTTGTGAGTTCGGCATCTACTTCTTCAAAGGTCCGTAATCATCACGAGGTGGGAGGTGACTGGAGCTGGCCAAACCTCAGGGTGTCTCGGGATGGGGAGAGAAAGAGAAGCAGTGGAGAGGAATTAGCGTAGCTGCTGTTCATGATATTAACAGCACAAGTTGATAATGTGCATGTGATCAGATGTTCTGGAGCACAAGGTTATGATGTGATGTGTGTTATGTGTAGGCTTTGCTAAAAAGATATGTTTTTAATCTACACTTAAACTGGGTGAGTGTGTCTGAGCCCCGAACACCGTCAGGAAGACTATTCCAGAGTTTAGGAGCTAAATGTGAAAAAGCTCTACCACCTTTAGTGGACTTTGCTATTCTAGGAACTACTAGAAGCCCAGAGTTTTGAGATCTCAGGGAGCGTGGCGGATTGTAGCGAGTTAAAAGACTGGATAGATATATGGGAGTCAAACCATTTAGTGCTTTATAAGTGAGAAGTAATAGTTTGTAGTCTATTCGAAACTTAACAGGAAGCCAATGTAGGGACGATAAGATCGGGGTTATGTGATCATATTTTCTTGACCTTGTAAGAACTCTGGCTGCTGCATTCTGGACTAACTGAAGCTTGTTTATTAATGATGCAGGACATCCACCTAGTAACGCATTACAGTAGTCTATTCTGGAGGTCATGAACGCATGGACGAGCTTTTCTGCATCGGATATGGACAACATATTTCTTAGCTTAGAAATATTTCTAAGGTGAAAGAAGGCTGTTTTAGTAACTTGATTGATATGATTTTTGAAAGACAAGTCGCTGTCTAAAATAACACCCAGGTCTTTTACTGTTGAATTAGTGGTTACAGAACATCCGTCTAAATGCAGGTTGAGATGCTGGAGCTTCTGTATACTAGTTTTTGGTCCGATGAGCAAAATCTCAGTCTTATCGGAATTTAAAAGTAGAAAGTTATGGGTCATCCAATCTCTTATTTCCTTAACACACTCAGTTATCCGACTTAATTGAGCTATATCGCCTGGTTTAGATGAAATATATAGCTGAGTATCATCAGCATAACAATGGAAGCTAATTCCATGCCTTCTAATAATATTCCCTGAACAGCAGGGGTCCTAGAACTGAACCTTGCGGCACGCCATAATTTACTTGCATTAGCCTGGATAGCTCTCCATTTAAATCTACGAAATGGTAACGATCGGA
Organism: Silurus lanzhouensis; assembly: GCA_039877035.1. Taxonomy (NCBI): domain Eukaryota; kingdom Metazoa; phylum Chordata; class Actinopteri; order Siluriformes; family Siluridae; genus Silurus; species Silurus lanzhouensis. The sequence goes on from JBCEWE010000142.1 coordinate 1,077,162, forward strand.
CAGGTAGGATTTAAACCAGCTTAATGCCTGTCCCTGAATGCCGATGTAATTTTGTAATCGATCTAGGAGGAGATCATGGTCTATAGTGTCGAATGCAGCACTAAGATCAAGTAAAACCAACAGCGAGATGAAGCCTTGGTCTGAAGCTAAAAACAGGTCATTAGTTATTTTAACTAGAGCAGTTTCTGTGCTATGATGGGGCCTAAAACCTGACTGAAATTCTTCAAAGATATTGTTCTCTTGCAGGTAGGAACATAACTGGGCAGCGACAATCTTTTCTAAAATCTTAGACATAAATGGGAGATTTGAAATGGGTCTGTAATTTGATAACGTGTTTGGATCCAGATTAGGTTTTTTAATGAGGGGCTTAATAACTGCTAACTTGAGGGATTTAGGGACGTGACCTAAAGATAGTGAGGAGTTAATAATATTTAGAAGAGGTTCACCAGTTGTATATAACACTTCCTTCAGTAATTTAGTAGGAATTGGATCTAACTGACATGTTGTCGATTTAGCTTTGGCAATAACATTATACAGCTCTTCCTGTCCTATACATGTAAAACAGTGGAGTTGTGGAGTTGAAGGTAACACTGTCTCAGGAGATGCTGTCAGAGGTTGAACTGCCACAATTGTTTTTCTAATGTTATCTATTTTTTCAGTGAAGAAAATCATAAAGTCCTCACTACTAAACTGTGATGGAACACAATTTTCAGAGCCCTGATTTGTAGTTAGTTTAGCTACTGTACTGAAAAGGAACCTGGGATTGTTTTTGTTGTTTTCTATAAGTTTGCTCAGGTTTTCAGCTCTAGCAGCTTTTAGCGCCTGTCTGTAGCTGAGCATACTGTCTTTATACGCGATTCTAAATACCTCCAATTTAGTTTTCCTCCATTTTCTCTCCAGATTACGTGCTGTTCTCTTGAGGGCATGTGTATGACTATTATACCAAGGTGCAGGTGCTTGTTCTCTAACCTTTTTTAACCGGATGGGGGCAACGGTGTCTAATGTGCTAGTGAGGATAAGGTCTATGTTGTTAGTTATCTCATCAAGATTATTGGTAGTTATGGGTTTAGTGAGAAATTGAGATAAATCAGGCAGGTTATTTATGAATCTGTCCTTAGTGGTTGGAACAATAGTCCTACCAAGTCGATAACGTGGTGCAACACGGCTAATCTGCTCTACCGGTAGTGTGTACAGTATGAGGTAATGGTCTGTGATGTCATCACTCTGAGGTAAAATATCTATATTAGTGACGTCTGCTCCGTGGGATATTATTAAGTCTAATGTGTGGTTAAAGCGATGAGTTGGTCCGGTGACGTTTTGTTTAACCCCAAAACAGTTTAATAAGTCAACAAATGATAATCCTAGAGCATCGTTTACATCATCTACATGAATATTAAAATCTCCTACAAGCAGCACTTTATCAAAATCGATCAAGAGATCTGATAGAAAACAAGCAAACTCTTGAAGAAAATCAGCGTAGGGCCCTGGGGGTCTGTACACGGTGACCAGAGCGAGTTTTCTATGTCTGTCTGAAAATACAACTTTAAGAACGAGCACTTCAAATGATTTAAAACTGAATCCTAACATCTGACTAACATTAAGAGAGGCAGTATAAATGGTTCCTACACCCCCCCCCCACGACCAGTCTGACGCGGCTCATGCTTATAAACATATCCTGACGGTGTCGACTCGTTTAGACCCATATAATCACCTGCTTTAATCCAGGTCTCAGTGAGACAGAGTGCATCGAGATTATTCTCTGTGATCATCTCATTTATAATCAGCGCTTTGGGTGCAAGTGATCTAATGTTTAAAAGACCAAACTTTAAAACTTTTTGGTGTTTGTTTATCTGGCATTTTTCAGTTTTAACTTCAATGAGATTATTTCTGGATCTTGTGTATTTAATTCTTGGTTTTGCTACACGAGCCAGACATCTCAGATAATTATTTATTTTTCTTAGCTCAGTATGAATGTAGACATGGAAACTAGAGCAGAGTGCACACACAGACTATATCACCCCTCAGCTCATGCATGTTATATGATCTAGCCACACCATTTATTACTCAAAATTGTTTCTTGTCACTGCAAGTTAGCACACCTACTTAAAATTGACTTTCTCAGTTTGTTTAAGCTTTCTTGTTCATGTGTGTGTCTCATCGTTTTCGTCTTCTTCTTTTTTCAGCTGCTCTCATTAGGGGTCGCCACAGCAGATCATCCATCTCCATACCTCCCTGTCCTCTACATCTGCCTCTTTCAAACCAACCACCTGCCTGTCCTCCCTCAACACATCAATAAGCCTTCTCTGTGGCCTTCCTCTTTTCCTCCTGCATGGCAGCTCCATCCTCATCATTCTTCTACTGATATGACCAAACCATCTCAATCGCGCCTCTCTCATATTTTCTCAAAAATGTCCTACATGTACAGTCCCTCTTATAAACTAATTTCTAATCCTGTCCATCCTCGTCACTCCATAGCCCATTCACTCTTGCAGATACCCTTCTATCACAAATCACTCCTTTCACTCTTCTCCACCCACTCCACCCTGCCTGCACTCTTTTCTTCACTAACACACTCTCCATTACTTTGACCCCAGGTATTTAAACTAATCCAACTTCATGACTGTAATTATTACATTTACATTTGCAGCATTTAGCAGGTGCCCTTGCCCAGAGCACCGTAAAAAAAAAAAAAAAGTGCTTTAAACCTCTAAAAGTGAATAAATCTATAGTGGTATGTTAGGTTAAGATTAGCCTACAACTCTGTTGAGAGGGTTTTTTTTGTTAGTTTTTTTTAAACAAAGAAAGCTTGGAAAATGTTAGTTCAAATGTTTTAGGAAGACTTAGGTTTTCACCCAATGCTTGAAGACCTACTCCTACACCAGGGACTTCACTGTTTGGACATCTAGGGGAAGTTCATTCCACCACCTCGGTGCCAGAACAGAGAAGAGCCTTGCAGTATACTAACCTCTTACCCTGAGAGAGGGTGGTACCAGTCGAACAGTGCTAGAGGATCTCAGGCAGCAATGTGCCTTAGAACAATTTTGATTTAATTATTTTAGACAAAAGGGGAAAATAACACGAAAAAAATACATAATGTTTTCTAACTTCTGATTGGGTGGCAGCCTACAGCCAGTGAACAATCATCAGACAGCAGCAGTCCTCCCCAAAACCCTACCCGATGCCCTCCCCCAGCAGCACAGAATAGTTTTTCATCACTCACCTTAAATTACTTTGAGTTTGACATGCCTCAAAGCAGACCCATCTTCAGTCCGTTAGCAATTGATGGACATTTAAATAATGATGCGCCATCCCAGCCAATATTAGTTAATTACACAAAGTTTATTACCCGAAGCATGCTTTCAGCCGTTCATTTAATTATTTGAACCTTTCTTATACCACACACAACCATGGCTGGTAACAATTCAATAAATTTTTATTTATATAGCACTTTTAACAATGGAAATTGTCTCAAAGCAGTTGTACAGAGATAAAGTGGTAATAAACTTATGTATACATTTTTTCCTTATAATTGTAAGTTTGTCAATAATGTGCAAGCCAGTGGTGACTGTTTTAAGTAAAAACTCCACAAGATGGTATGAGGAAGAAACTTGAGAGCAACCAAACTCAAAAGGAGACCCATCCTCATCTAGGTGGCACCAAATGTCTATTCATTACAGTTAATCGTTGTTAAGGTGTGCAGTGATAGGCGATTAAACACATCCTGTGGTCCTGAGCCATTGTAGTAGTGTGTGGATATTAATTACAGTCCACTTAATGGATATTTAATCTATTAATTTGGAACCATTCTCAGCTGCACATAGTAGTCTACAATTTAAGAGAACTACATCCAGAGGTAGTGTATCAGGATAAATCAGGCAGATCCAAAGAAAGACAAGGACAAGAACACTTGTCACTGGTACCTCAAAATAAAGGAGTAGAAAATAAGGATTATTAAGTACTCTAATTGTTTATAAACAGTAAAGATATTGTACATTGTGAATAATACTCTGTCAAGACTAGCTATGGCTGCATAACTATAGAGAGAGGAGAGCCAGAAGGTACCAAAGACATGGTGGATCTCTGGTATAAGAGACGGGCAACCACACCACCACCAACAAACATGAGTGAATGTGTGAGAGTGGAAGAATGACAGCATACAGATAATGTAGTTCACAGAATAACTCTATATCCATGATTCCTCCAAATCTGCTTCTTTACCTAAAAAAACTACTGACAAAAAGCTTGACTAAATAAATATGTTTTCAGCTTATACTTGAACACAGTGTTTTAAGACTGTGTCTGAGTATCGAACACTATTTGGAAGGTTGTTCCATAACTGTGGGGCTTGTAAGAAAAATATCTACCCACTGCTGTAGTCTTCATTATTTGAGGTTCAAACAAAAAGCCTGCACCTTTTGATGTAAGTATGCATGGGGGATCCTAATGGTATGTTTACCTCAGATACTGTGGTGCGAGTCCTTTCAGTGCTTTATACGTCATTACTAGATTTTAAAATGAATACAAGATTTCATGGGGAGCCATCAAAAACAGGAGTGATGTGGTTATACTGTATCTTCTAGATCTGGTAAGGATTAACTGAAGCTTATTTATGCACTTCCAAGAACATCCAGATAGTAAAGCATTACAGTAGTCTAATCTAAATCTAACTAAAGCATGATCTAGATTTTTGCATCCTGTAATGACATTATATTTATTATTTTTAAGGTGAAAATAAAGGCTATCCTGGTAATGTTATTTACATGTTCTGATACTGTCTTTGATTAAGTAGTAAGAATGAAAAAAGTTCTATACAATGAAAAATAACCTATTTATATAATAACCCTTTCTGATTTTGTACTGATGTTTGAAAATAGACTTAATACGTTGATTTAGGATTTAATTTTATTTGAGAACTAATCAATAAACGATTCAATAAAAACAAGATTTGTGGAGTTTGAAATACTGTCAAAGGTTTTTTTTTTTATTATTAGATTTGTTTTGTAATTTCGTAAATATTAGTAATGGGGAGAACTGGATTAGATGTTGGGGCCACTACCAGTGATTGTCCACTTATTATTTGTACCAGCACACCCTAATATAATTGTCTAGAACTGGCCTTGAACATACCTAAACTACTTAAGGACTTTCAGCACACACATTCCTTGCAAAGCATACACTAGAGTTCTACATCTGTTTATAATACAACTTTATATTTTACCAAATAATTAGTCTGGTTTTGAGCCATGCACCAAAATTACATCTCTTTCGTTGTCAGTGTCACAACCAAGTTTCTGGTGGTTCTGCACTTCACGGGAAGTAGCAGGGAATCATGCTGGTTGCTGCACTGCCATGCCATGTGTCTCCTTGCCTCCTCCATCAATGTGGCCTGCAGTACTGTATATAGAAAAGACAAGGCCAGTGGGTGCACCTCTTGTACTTGCCTTTGTAGTATGGTTCCAGTAATTCATGCTCTTGGACAGGTTGTTTTCAGCAAACTGTTTGCTGGCTTTCTTGTTAGCCAGCTTCAGAAGAGGCTTCCTTCTGGGACGACAGTCATGCACTGATTTGTTGCATTTGGACTGAGCACTGACAAGCGGACGTTTCACTTCTTCAACCTATAAAGCAATGCTGGCAGGAATCATGCATTTGTATTTTGAAGCCAACTTTTGCATCTAACAAACAGCACAAGGACTCAAATTCTTTGATCAACCCTTCCATGGCCTGTTCTGAGTAAAACCTGTCTTGGAAAACCTCTATATGACCCTGGCCACTGCAGCGTAACACAAGGCTCTTTGTCCATTGGATAAAAATAACTGTCACGCACCAGAAGTGCAACCAGTTAATGTTACCATTTAGGGTTTAGCAATTAGCAATTTAGCATTTAGGATTACCCATAATTGTGGGTCCCCACCCTCTAAAAGCACGAAGAGTCTTTGAACAGTGATGAACAAAATCCAACTTTTCTGCATTCTGACCTGGTGGTGCCGAAACGAATGCATAAATCACTGAACAAATTAAAAATTCCTTGTTGATTTACTAAATGTCTATGTGAGTAATATATAATGCAATTATATATTTAACTTAATAAAGTTAGCATTTTAAAGTAATGAGAAAAACATTATCAAAACAAATTAGTATTTTCCTGAGTTGTAACTAATGACAAGTACCGACGGATTGGGAAAAAAAGCACTCAGTCCTTTTTTTATTGGTGTCACCGGACTAACCAGAGCTCAATGTTTAGTCTCATCAGCTACAGGCGTAATACCAATCTAAGTGTTGCACAAAAAATGTTATATAAATGTAACGCAGCAACACATTCAAAGTTGTTTATAACAACATATCGTATGTAGCTTCCAAGAAACAAGTCTAGTCAGTCAATTCCATTAATTATTAATAGACCCCCAGGGCCCTGTTTTAAATAAATTGTAAATTTTGTGGATTTCATTTTAAACCTAGCTTCTTTTAAAACATTTTACTATTCATTGCTATTCAATAAATCAGAATGTCATAGGACTCACTTATAGTGGTGGACATACTCCTGATTTAATACTAACATTTTGATTGAATATGAAAAATATATTCATGATTCCACAGTCTGAAAGTATTTTAGATCAGTAATTCCTCTCTCTTATCTCTACCTCAGTCATAGCATATGTACTTCACCATGTTAAATTTACACTCATGTCATTGTCATTGTTATTGACATTGATAGGATCACAGTCTGACCCAGTGGCGGCTACTGGTCTGTCAGAGAGGGGAAGCTCATTTTCGGCCTACATCATAAAATTGTCTATTTATTTAAAAGTAAATTCTGCCCTACGTTCCTTTATATGCCCTGTCAAAGTTAGACAGATCTCCAAACCCCACCTTTGACCAAACAACACATCTGTGAGATGGTTTCATCAAGAGGCATGGCCAGCAGTACATTTTATTTGTCACAGCACTTCCAGTCAGCCAGCTAACTTTGTCATACCAGGAGAGCTGAAAAGACCTGTTATTTTTCCCTATCTTTTGCACTAAATCAATCTTAGGTGTGGATCTGCCCTGCTGTTTAATTCTAAGTTTTTCCTCGTAAGGAACACTTTCAAATGGCTTCGCCAAAATCAGGTCGACAATATTAGCACCGTCTGCCATCGTGCGCAGTTTCACCCACGACGCTAGCCTAGCCTACTAACGTTATATGAATGAATGAATGAATGAAGGAATGAATGAATGAATGAACGATCTAAAAAAAAAATATTAAACTCTGTAAAACTGAAACAAGGAATGTGGTGTATAATTGTGTGAAATGTATGATGAAAATCAAGCAATTTCGCCAAGCAAATATCAAAGAAATAGGTTGCAGCAGTTTTTATTTCGACTGAACTTGAGAAATCCGCGATGGGACTGAGCGCGAATAGCTTCAGTGATTCCTTATAGTACAGAATCGCTGTCAGTCAAAAGGAGATGCAGTCTTTCGACAGACCCTCCAATCATCACGCAGAAGCTCGGAGTCCGGGCCAGCCCACTCCCCATTCACCCCCAGAGACGCTGAGCGTCCGTGGGCGGGACATAATCGCAGCGTTTATCCAATGACCGTCTAGTTTCGAAGCGCTGAAAAAAACCGTTCAAAGCAGCCCCATTGAAGTCAATGGACGCTGGGCTTCAATAGGGAAATGCACTGTGACGCTGCGGGAATGTATGAGAAGGAAATCGAGTCAGCCGACCTGCTATATGTAACTGATTCTGAACGAACTCGTCTTTGAGATGAACGTTTTCTAACGCATTTTTAGTCAATAAAATGTTAATACAATAGTACATATTTGACCATTAATTTTGTGACATTATAAGGGAAGCCGAGCTTCCCTTGCAGTCTTAAAGAAATCGCCTCTGGTCTGACCCCACAGAGCTTGACTGGCCTGTCTAGATTCAGTGTTCTGCTGCACTCTAAATAATGTACCTCCCCTTAAAATTAAAATGATTAGAGAGAAAAAGAATTGCACCATGGTATAATGATCATACGTGCACCTTAAAACAGACCACTTGGAAATTAGAACACGAATGGTGTCAAACTAATTTGATAGCTATTAGTGTTCATAGATCAGCATTTTTTCTCAGATTTTCATTTAGTACTGTGGCTAAATTACTAGGAATAAAATCACTGTTCTAACAAGCACTATGTCATGCGTACACTGAGGCGGAAGCCGAAGTAGCAGCAAAGAAAGAAAACTTTATTGAACAAAAACAACACAGACCAAAAAAGGCAGAGCCAACACTAATGCCTGCTGCAGTCAGGAAATGTCCGGTGGCGCACTCATTGCGCAAATCACAACAGTTTAGTGTCTGTGAGTAAATCCAACATACCAGGATCCATGAAACAAAGGAAAAGTAAATCCCAGGTGCGTCCGGAAAGAGACGCGGTCCACTTTGGCCGGGTCGGAACCTGAGTCAGGAAGGTACAATCCTAAGCGCGCCTGGAAAGAGAGGGAGAGAGAGAGCGAGAGAGAGAGACGGTACGTAGCGGGGATGAGCGGGGAGCGACATCACCCACGTCGAAGGCGCGGCTTGGCTTCTGTTCTCTGTTATGGGCATTACCCAGCCTCAGATCATCGAAAGGGATGTCAGGGCCGTATCTCGGGTGCGGAACGACGCCCTCAGCAGGGACTGGGGGGCGAAGCGACATCCTCAGCGGAGGCTGGAGGCGGAGAGACACCCACAGCAGAAACCGGAAGCAGAGAGACCACCCCCATGGAGACCGGGAGCGGAGAGATGCCCACAGTGGAAACCGGGAATGGAGCGACGCCCTCGGTGGAGACAGAAGGCGAAGAGACGCCCACCACGGGGGTCTGGACCCGAGATACGGCCCTGACGTCCCTTTCGATGATCTAAGGCTGGGCGATGCCCATAACAGAGAACAGAAGCCAAGCTGCGCCTTCGACGGAGTCCTGAGGATGAGCCACGCCCTCATCTGAGTCCTGAGGCCAGACGATGTCCTTGATGGAGCTCAGAGGTCGAGCGATGACCTTGGCGGGGTTCCTCGGTGTGACGTCGCCTTGGCCTCGCTTTCTGAGAGCCTGTGGGGCACGCCGTCACCCTCGGGGAGACTGGGGGGCAAGCCATCCCCTTCAGTGAAGCCCGGGGGCAGAGGTTCGACTTCCCTTTCGCAGTCCTGGACCTGAGTTGAGAGCTCCAGGGACCTCTTGGGTGAAGAGGAGCTCTGAGCTGTGGCGTCGCCTTCAGGGAGACTGTGGGGCGATCTGTCACCTTCGGTGGAGCCCGGTGGCAGCGGTTCAACTTCCCTTTCGCAGTCCTGGGGCTGAGTTGAGGGCTCCAGGGACCCCTTGGGTGAAGAGAAGATCTGAGCTGTGGCGTCGCCTTCAGGGAGACTGTGGGGCAAGCCGTCGCATTCGGTAGAGCCCGGTGGCAGCGGGTCGACTTCCCTTTCACAGTCCTGGAGCCGAGTTGAGAGCTCCGGGGACCCCTTGGGTGAAGTGGAGCTCAAGGCATGGCTTCGCCTTCATGGGATCTGTGTGAAGTGACTTCGCCTCCAGGGAGCCCGGGGGCAGCGGTTCGACTTCCCTTTCGCAGTCCGGGAAGCCACTCTCTGGAGTGGAACCGAGCTCTCGGGGACTTTCTGGAGCGGAACCGAGCTCTCGGGGATGCTCTGGGACAGAGAGGAGCTCACGGGGTCGCTCTGGGACAGAGAGGAGCTCACGGGGTCGCTCTGGGACAGAGAGGAGCTCACAAGGATGCTCTGGGACAGAGAGGAGCTCATGAGGATGCTCTGGGGCAGAGAGGAGCTTTTTGTGGAGACCTGGAGCGGAGTGGAGCTCGCCTGAAATCTCGGGGATGAGGCTGCGCCATCCTGGAGAGCCTGGAGCAGGGTGGAGATCCCCTTAGGGACCTGGGGCGGAGCGGACCTGTCCTGGAGGGCCTGGAGCAGGTCGGAGATCTCCTGGAAACTCTGGTGCAGAATGGCGCTCTCGGAAGCAGGGGAGAGGTGATGGAGATCCGCCGTCACCCTCCCAAGTTCCCTTGTGAGAAGCCAGATGAAACGGGCACATGAGCAGAATTCGCCTCCAGTCATGTCCCACAACCCACTGGGCAGAGAGAGGGATTCTCCAGACAGTAGGGAGATATGGAAAGCGATCTTTGCTCTTTCTGGAGGGTAAAGAGACGGGTACGACTCCATATAACCCTCCACACTCCGTAAGAACACGCAACACTCAGCCCTGTTGCCGGAGAAGTGAGCCTGGAACTCCGTGACGTCATCAAGGGGGCCGAGAAATGGCTGCGAATTTCCAGGTTTTCCCGGAGGCGGAGCTTGGTTCGGTTCGCGCCAGGACCATGGCAGTAATCCGATCATTCTCCTTCCTTTTTTTTCCTTGAAAAACCGTTCTTTTCCTTTCCCTTTTCGAGAAAGTCCTTTTCCCGTTCCCCTTTTTTATTTCTTTTTTTATTAAAAAAAAATTCTTATTGGAACAGTCCTTCTCCAGAATGTTTTTTTTTTTTTTTATCGAAAAGTCCTCCTTTTTTTTTGTGCCCCTTTCGGGGGTCCTTTATTTTGTCATGCAGACACTGAGGCGATAGCCGAAGTAGCAGCAAAGAAAGAAAACCTTATTGAACAAAAACAACACAGACCAAAAAAGGCGGAGCCAACACTAACGCTTACTGCAGTCAGGAAATGTCCGGTGGCGTGCTCACTGCGCAAATCACAACATTTCAGTGTCTGTGAGTAAATCCAACATACCAGGATCCATGAAACAAAGGAAAAGTAAATCCCAGCTGCGTCCGGAAAGAGACGCGGTCCACTTTGGCCGGGTCAGAACCCGAGTCGGGAAGGTACAATCCTAGGCGCGCCTGGAAAGAGGCACGGGCTGCATGAAGAGAGCAAGAGAGAGACACGGTACGTAGCGGGGATGAGCCTAAGCGAACACACGTATATATATTTCAGAGAGTGGGAGTCTGCATAATTTTAAAAGTACTTAAAACTGTCCTAAAAATAATACATTCTTCAAATAGCACTGGTTATGTATCTTACTCTTTAAAATTGGCAGTTATCATACCCCTAATTAAAAAAAATAACTGACATTGACTTTTGTCAGCTTTCCAACTTAAATCCAACATCAAACCTCCCCTTTATTTCCAAGATCCTAGAAAAGTTGCCACACAGCAGTTATGCTTACTCCTACTTAGAAATAACATTTTTGAAATGTATATGTCAGGATATAGACCTCATCATAGCACAGAGACAGCGCTGGTTAAAGTGGTAAATAAACTGCTGTTGGCCTCTGATCAGGGTTGTGTGTCCTTGCTTTTGTTGCTTTATCTTAGAGCAGCTTATGACACCAATTATCATAATTTCCTCCTTGCTAGTCTAAAAAACGTTGTTGGAATAAAGGGAACAGCTTTCTTCCACCTCAGATCTTATTTGACTGATCGTTATCAGTTTGTGGTTGTAAATGGTGAGTTCTCTACATTGACTCAGGTAAAGTTTGGTGTTCCTCAAGGATCTATTTTAGGCCCACTGCTTTTCTTTTTGTATATGTTGCCACTTGGTGAAATTATTAGTAAACATGCTATCAGCTTCCATACATGACGATACACAGTTGCACTTTTCAGCAAACCTAGATAAAAGAGATCAGCTTAAAAATGTTGACATGTATAGGACATTAAACAGTGAATGCTTGTTACCCTACTTTGGCTGAATTCTGATAAGAGAGAATTACTTTTAAAAGGATTAAATGCAGCTTGAAATAAACTTTCCGATTATGTAGCATATCTGGATGGTCTTTCTGTCTCAGTGTGTACAGCAAACAAAGACATTGTGATTATTGACCCCTCTTTCCTTCAAGGCTCATGTGAATGACATTACCAGGATAGTCTACTTTCACCTTAGAAATATTGCCAAAATTTAAAATATGATGTCATTGCAGGATGCAGAAAAACTAGTTCATGCTTTTGTTACATCTAGATCAGAGTACTGCTTTAAGGTCTGGATGTTCTAGAGTGTGTATAAATAAGCTTCAATTAGTCCAGAATGCAGCAGCAAGAGTCCTTACCACAACCAGAACATATGATCACATCACCCCTCTTGTAATCAGTCTATATTTCCACCCAACTAAATCTTGCATTGATTACAAAATACTACTAATGACGTATAAAGCACTGAATAGTCTCACGCCATATTTTTTGTTTAATAATTTTTGTTCCATTATGATCCCCCACACCTACTTCCATCAAAATGTGCAGGTTACTGTATGTGTTGGTACCTCACATAATGGAAAATACAGCAAGGGGCAGAGATTTCTCTTACAAAGCCACATAGTTATGGAACAGCCTTCCAATTAGTGTTCAGAACTTAGTCACAGGCTCAGTGTTAAAGTATAAGCTGAAAACATTAAACATTAAGAGAGATAAAGGAAGTGAGACCACATCTGAAAATATGCTGTACAAGTCACAATTATTGTATATATAAAAATATTAATATTCAGTGTTTATATGTTTTCTGAAAATACAGAGCTATTACAGGTGGTTGGTCCTGGTGCTCCTCTTATTGCTGTAGCTGGTGAAGACCTGGTTTTACCTTGTTCTATCAAAGACAAAACCAGTGCTGTGGACATGACAGTGGAGTGGTATAAACTAGACAAAGATAACTCTTTAGTGCATCTGTATAAGGATCATAAAGACACAAATGAAAATCAGGCTCAGACGTACAAAGGAAGAACTTCAGTTTTTAAAGAGGAGCTACAAAATGGCAACGCTTCACTCAAACTCTCAGCTCTCAGAGTCTCTGATGAAGGAGATTACAGGTGTCTTGTTGAGGATAAATCCATGTCCAATGAGACCACTGTTCATGTCATTGTTGAGGGTAAGAGCTATTTCCATTTAAAAGAATTATACACTGAAAACTAGATTGTTTAAAGGTTAAGCAGCAGTGGTCCCATTATTTTTCACACTGCACCAGCAGTTTGGGATCAGACAGTGTATCATTGAATAAAAACATATTTTGTAGGCTATAATAAATAACATGCTAATAAAATGTAAAAACTATATTTTAATGTTGTATTAAAATATTAAATTCCCATTTATACATATTTTGTATGTGTTTTTCTTTTTTTTTTTTTATCAAGACAATATTATGGAATTATTCAGTTATATGCAATTTTATTATTTTATTTATTTAAAATATTTTTTAACTGAGAAGCCATGTTCAGAAAATAATACTGTATATCCTGGGATAATTCTGGCATACAGCATTTGTCAGACCTAGAGGCACAACTTGTTTAATCTAAAAATCAAAGATTTTAAATTATATACTACTTTTTCATTTTGGGATTAAGAGCTCTATATACTTTCATCTGAATTAAAACAATATTTTTTGTTTAATGACTTCAGTTCAGGGCAGCCCCCCGGTGATCATGATGGAGAGTTATGATAACTCAGGAGGGATTAATCTAGTATGTGAGTCCAGAGGCTGGAAACCTGAACCTGAGGTTCTGTGGTTGGACAGAGAAGGAGTCACTCTGCCTGCTGAAGAGACAAAGATACACAGAGATGCTGAGGGTTTCAGTGTGAAACGCCAGATAACTGTTTACGATTATAGCGACTCCAACAGATTTCACTGTAGACTTCTACAAAAACATCACATGATGGAGACAGAGGTTATCATAAATAGTAAGTGTCTATGATTAACACTGTGTCTATAATGTGACTATAACACTGTAATCCACTGTAATCATTACAGACCTATTACTATTATTTTTGCATTATATTCTATGCTTACTTTTTCATTGTATGTATGGTTTCATGCCACAGAGCTCTGTGTAAAAGTGTTAGGATCACAGTTGTTTTTAAATACATCTGTAAATATGAAAATGTGGTTTCATTTTAGGTCAATTTTTTGCTGCTGGGAAGTGGATTGTTGGCATTTCAATTTCAGCATGTTTCATTGCTGTTGGATTGATATTAATCTCAGTTCTACATCACAAGAAAGGTAATTTTTTTATATTTTTTCTTCATTACATCTATCTTAAATTTTACTTCAGATTATACAATAGCTTTAGCTTCCAATAACGTCCTCAAGATCACTTCCTGTAGGCTGCAGGGCCCAACTTGGCACAGCTCTTTGTAAACAGGATCTAAAAGAAGTAAAAGATACAATTAGTCAATGTTATTCAATTTTGTGAGTGCAAATAGCAAACATTCAGAATTCAAGCAGCCTTTTGTGCTTGATTCAGTCTGGATTAAGTGACCACTATGACACTTGGAAGTTCATAAAGAATGAAGGATTATACCCTGCTTGTTGTCTTATGGCCAGTATGAAGTTATTGTTTTTATTAGTGTATTTTTACAGTGTTGGATGTTTCTTTAACAGATTAAATGGAAATTTAAGGCATCTGTATTCAGAAAACCAATTTATTAAATTGAATTTTGTTAAAGCCTTAGTAAAATTGTTAAAGCCTTAGTAAATATTACATATAACATAAGGACAATATTAAATGCCATAACTGCAATCTGTTTTATCATCAGAGATTAAACGGGTGAAGCAAAATGCAGGTAAGTATGAAGAGCTTTGAAAATAAAAATGCATGACTGTAATTAAATTAAAAAGTTTATACTATATTTATATATCTGACTAATAGTGAGGGGTCGCAGAAATTTGAAGATTTGGCAGATGACAGAAATTATAACCACCTTTTTGTTAGTGTAACCACACAAACTTTATTCAAGCCAGATAGAAACCACAATTTCTATTTGTGTTGTATAAAATACAAATAGAAATATTTGTGATTAATTAACATATTTCAAAAGTATTTTATACAGAAGTCCTAAGAGTCTATGCATTATATCTTTTCTTTCTTGTTTTCTCATTGCAACATAATTTTGTCATGATCTTGACAAAAGTTGTTTTATTGTGGATATGACTTAGTTTCCTCCACGTGCCCACACTGGTACGCTTCCACGCCCCAGCTGCCACACCTGGTTATGGTTATTATATATGATGCTACATCTAGAACATTCTTCGTAACAAGTACTTAATTTTTCTGTGTACTTGTCATAAGAGCATTTTTTTAGCAATGAGCATCACTGCAGCATTTGATAGCTATTAGTTTTCAGAGATCAAATTAACCATAAAGATTTGTGGCAGGGGCACGTGTACTCGCGCTGTGACAGGCACATGGATGTGCACCGGGGCAGGCCTGCGCCTGCCGCAAATGGTAATGTTATTATCCATGATGCTTTTACTGAACTAAAAATGATGCGTGGAATCTTATTCTGTTCAATATTTATTTTAAAATATTGGAACACAAAATCAATTATTGTAAGGAAACATTGTCTTTGTTGTTGGGAAACATTTTTGTAAAAATTGAAACAATATTTTATTTAATTAAAAGAAAAAGATTGTGATGTGGAAGCTGCCATGTTATTCCAGTAAAATAAATTGTCTTAACAAGGACACAATCACTTTACGATTGGCATCTACCTGTGCATTAATCAAATGGCTGTCATAGTGTCACAAAATATGAAGGAAATTACAAACAATGAGCATTACATTAAAGTAAGATATAAAGTACTCAAAATGCATAGATTACTGAAATGGTACAAAATAATGTCAAAATTGGAGTACAGTGGGTTCAATAATCAGTAAATGGAAGCTGCACCACAACACCCAGTCATTGCAAAGAAAACACCATCTATTAAAATTTCCCCAAACATAAACCTAAATCACACCACAGATGATCTACATCTCTATGATGAAGTGTGATTGTTTCTGAGTATTTTACATTAATACTGTCATATGTTTATTATTAACATTTAATATCATCTATTTTTAGAGCAACTGAGACTGGCAAAGGAAAATGGTAATTACACCTGAAATTATATTTTATTTTTCAAACATCTGAAAAACTGTGATGTATGAACTTGTATTGCCTTTAATGTAGATGTTATTATTTGTTAAGCATTTTCACCTCTTTGTTTGTAATGATTGGTGCCAATGTAGAATCTACCAATACTACTGAATTATAGGCAGCTGAAATCATTTATTTGGATATTACCAGGAAGCAAAGGAGGAGGGTTCTGTAAAAAGAGAAGAGATACAAACACATTAAGCAGAATACTGTGAAAACTGTGTTGTGAATAACTCATAACTTACCTGTAACATCACTTTCCAATAGTGTAGTGTGCTATAAAGATTTAGTGTGGTGCCCGGAAGTCATACTTATTCCCAAGGATTTGCAAAAATTTTGAAAAAAGTATTTACCAGTAAAAAAGATTACTTCCAAATCAATAGCGCATCGCCACGAATGGATTTAAAAAAGCTACATCACCATTTAAAAACCGACGATGCCACCCCGGGGGCTAATCTACTGGGGAATTGCCCTCTGCAAGGAAAGAATATTCAACAAGGGTTGACTACAAGCCAGTTAAGACATGAGACAGAGGATAAACAAAAGCATTTAATTTATAATAATTAAAATCGAATAAACAAAAATCAATTCAATATACCCCCACCCAAGCCTGCTTATTCTCCAGAGCTGGGAACCTCTCTCTATTGGTCTCTAAATCCACAGCAAAGCACACTTACACTCACCACACAACACCTCTACAAGTTGAACACTGCACACTGAAGAAAACCACCACCAAGCATTGTGGAGTCAAAGCAATTTATACACACACACACACACACACACACACACACACAGTAGTTTGGTAAGCACAGAACCACAAACAACCCAATACAATGATTTCCGGTGCCTCGCTTTCTGTTTGAACAGCCCGAGGTACGCAGAGAACCTCAAAACAAGGAAGCGGTACATTTTTAACCCTATAATCAGTGCATTCTTGAGTACACACAACAAACGTTCCCAAGTCACGCCGGATATCCGGTGACGTCACCAGTGACCATGGTAAACGCACATTGACAAGGCACCTATTGCTTCCTTTATAAGCCAAATAATTCAGCAAAATAAAACACGCCCCTATTGTCCCGATTGCTCCGCCCAGCCATGGGACAGCCATCACGGCCACTTTAGCAAATATATCTTCTTCTTCTTCTTCTTCTTTCGGCTGCTCATGTAAGGAGTCGCCACAGCGGATCATCCGTCTCCATACTACTCTGTCCTCTACATCTGCCTCTTTCAAACTAACTACCTGCATGTTTTCCCTCACCACACCCATAAACCTTTTCCTTGGTCTTTCTCTTTTCCTCCTTCCTGGCAGCTCCATCCTCAGCATTCTTCTACTGATAAAACATACTCTGCTACCTACAGCTCCACCTCCTGTCTTTTACTCAATGTCACTGTCTCTAAACCATAAAACATTGCAGGTCTCACGACAGTCTTATAAACTTTCCCATTCACTCTCACAGATACCCATCCATCACAAATCACTCCTTCCACTCTTCTCCACCCACTCCACCCTGCCTGCACTCTTTTCTTCACTTTTCTAACACACTCTCCATTACTTTGCACTGTTGACCACAGATACCTGAACTCCTTCACCTTCTCCACCTCTTCTTCCTGCAACCGCATCCCTCTACTGCCCTTCCTTTCATTCACACACATGTACTCTGTCTTACTCCCAATGACTTTCATTCCCCTACTCTCCAGCGCATACCTCCACCTCTCCTGGCTCTTAACCTGCTCTCTATCATCTGCAAACATCATAGACTATAGAGAATCCAGTCTGACCTCGTCTGTCAACCTGTCTATCACCACTGCAAACAGAAAAGGGTTTAGAGCCGATCCTTGATGCAGTCCAACCTCCACCTTGAACCAGTTTGTCGTTCCTACTGCGCACTTCTCTGCTGTCACGTTGTAATCATACATGTCCTGCGCCACCCTCACATACTTCTCTGCCATACCTGATTGCTCATACAATACCACTTTAGCAAATATATAACAAGGGAAAATCAGATGTCGTCAACTGCAATCTGATTTGTGTGTTTACTGTAACATTTTTAAAATGCTTAATCTAGTTAGCGCTTCATGCATTTTTTTATTATTATTTATAAAAAACTAATTATTCTCTTTTATTAACAGAGGTTCAACATCTGAGACAAAATGCAGGTAAGAAGTGCTTTAAAAAAATTATTATATATATATATATATATATATATATATATATATATATATATATATATATATATATATATATATATATATACAGTGGAACCTCGGGTTACGAACGCCCCGGCATACGTATAATTCAGGTTACGAATCGCAGTTCATCAAAATTTTTGCCCCTGGTTACGAACAATATATCGGGATACGAACGTCGCTCACCAAAAAATCGCAGGCAAGTTGGTTGTTTTTGCTCTATCCACGCAGCTCGTCACATCAGTTAGCGTCCTGTGTCCCTAGCGAGAGCATCGTGTTACTTATCCGCTTGAACTTTTCCCAGGGGCAGCGTAACAACTCGTTAGTTGATGCTCGTGGAATGATGAGATGGACAACATTAGCCGATGCATAACCACTTTACTTGTTTTTATGAAGATAGATTAGCAGGGTTACAGTCTTTTCCGAAGTACAATACCCATAATGAATTTCACTCTGGACTTCAATACCAGCTGATAGTAGCCTTAAAGAAACAGCTCTCATTTTCCCTCTAATGCAACAATTGTCTCAGCGTTCGTGTTAATAACACTGTCTTTAATATTCTATAATATAATATATAATAATATATAAATAATATAATATAATAAGATTCTCCTTCCAAACAATAACTCTCCCTCCTCCCCTTCTACGAACGTCGTCTCCTGCAGCGAGTCTTCTCAAAGGGAAAGTACCCGCTAAATATCTTTTCCTCTTTTGTATGTTTTTATGTGGTATGATTTTAATATAACATGTTAAAAGTAAATAATATTAGTGAATATTGGCTTTATTTTTATTTAAGTAATATTTTTGGTTGTCCAGAACGAATTACCGAAGTTTCTGTTCATTATTATGGGGAAATTTGTATCGGGATACGAACTTTTCAGGTTACGAATAAAGTACCGGAACGAATTAAATTCGTAACCCGAGGTTCCACTGTATATATATATATATATATATATATATATATATATATATATATATATATATATATATATATATATATATATAAAATCACTAACTGGAATGTTTATGACTGCATATTTGGGCCAATATGGGATTAAAAAAAAGAATTGGAAGGGGAGGGACAGAGAATTTCTGGTTTTAAAACAACATTTTCAAGTTGTAAGTTGAAACATTTTTGAGAAAAAAAAACGAAATTTTTGAAAAAGAAACACTACATTTTCAAGAGAAAATTTCTTTCAAATTTTTGAAAGAAAAAATCTCACAATTTTTAAGGTTAACTCAGAAGATTACAATACACATAATTCACAACAAATACACTTGAACATTTTTGTGTTTAAAAGTTAAATATTTGTGTGTGTGGTGTGTGGTGTGGGGGGGGGGGGGGGGGGGGGTTCTATCAAGGACGAAGATTGCATATACACTTTGCAAGATTGGTGTATAATAATATCCAAATGTTTGGATTTCCTAGTGAGCACAGTGGTATCAGGAAAATTAAGCCACATTATCCAGGCACTGCCAAGAAAATGGCTGAGTCATTTATTTTAATACGGTTATGTGTTTAATATTAACATTTAATATCCTCTATTTTCAGAGCAACAGAAACAGGAGTTGGAAAATGGTAATTAAACCTGAACCTAAATTTTAGGAAACCACCACCAAGCAGAGAGGAACTTTCTCTGTCCCAACACCTGGGAAGGAAGTAAACTATTGTGAAGTCAAGCCAATTTTTCCACACACACACACACACACACACTGGTGATGTCACCAGTGACCATGGTAAACGCACATTGACAAGGCACCTATGGCTTCCTTTATAAGCCAAATAATTCAGCAAAATAAAACACGCCCCTATTGTCCCGATTGCTCCGACCAGCCATGGGGCAGCCTTCACTGCCCTTTAGCAAATATATCTTCTTCTGCTTCTTTCAGCTGCTCATGTTAGGGGACGCCACAGCGGATCATCCGTCTCTATACTACTCTGTCCTCTACATCTGCCTCTTTCAAACCAACTACCTGCATGTCTTCCCTCACCACACCCATAAATCTTTTCCTTGGCCTTCCTCTTTTCTTCTTTCCTGGCAGCTCCATCCTCAGCATTCTTCTACTGATATACCCCATGTCCCACTTCTGCACATGTCCAAACCATCAATTGTGCCTCCTTCACTTTGTCTCCAAAACCTACTCTGCTACCTACAACTCCACCTCCTGTCTTTTACTTAATGTCACTGTCTCTAAACCATAAAACATAGCAGTTCTCACGACAGTCTTATAAACTCTCCCTTTCACTCTCACAGATACCCATCTATCACAAATCACTTCTTCCACTCTTCTCCACCCACTCCACCCTGCCTGCACTCTTTTCTTCACTTTTCTAACACACTTTTCATTACTTTGCACTGTTGACCCCAGATACCTAAACCCATTCACCTTCACCCCCTCTTCTCCCTGCAACCGCACCACTCCACTTTTAAAATGCTTAATCTAGTTAGCGCTTCATGCATTTTTTTATTATTATTTATTAAAAACTAATTCATCTCTTTTATTAACAGAGATTCAACATCTGAGGCAAAATGCAGGTAAGAATGAAGTGCTTTTAAAAACATACAGTATATAAATATATATATATATATATATATATATAATATATATATATATA
Source organism: Silurus lanzhouensis (assembly GCA_039877035.1). Taxonomy (NCBI): domain Eukaryota; kingdom Metazoa; phylum Chordata; class Actinopteri; order Siluriformes; family Siluridae; genus Silurus; species Silurus lanzhouensis. The sequence goes on from JBCEWE010000142.1 coordinate 1,097,862, forward strand.
TATATATATATACATGTGTGTGTGTGTGTGTGTGTGTGTGTGTGTGTGTGTGTGTGTGTGTGTGTGTACATATATATAATATACATTTTAAAACAACATTTTCAAGTTGTAATTAGAATTTTTGGAAAAAAAACAAAAAAGCAATTTTTGAAAGAAAAAATCTCACAATTTTTAAGGATAAAACTCAGAAGATTACAATACAGAAGATTTACAAGAAATACACAAACATTTTTGTAAATTTTTAAATATTTGTGTGTGTGTGTGGGGGGGGGGGGGGTATAAACTTGCATATACACTTTGCAAGTTTGGTGCAAAATCATATTCAAATGTTTGGATTTCCCAGTGAGCACAGTGGTATCAGGAAAATTAAGCCACACTACCCAGGCACTGGCAAGAAAATGGCTGAGTCATTTATTTTAATACTGTTATGTGTTTCATATTAACATTTATTAACCTCTATTTTCAGAGCAACAGAAACAGGAGTTGAAAGATGGTAATTAATCCTTGACTTAAATTTAATTTACTGCTAATGTACAATCTAATGTACAAAATTATAGGCAGCTAAATTCATTTACCTGGATATTATCAAGAAACAAAGAAGAAGAAGGGTTTTGTAAAAGTAGAGAGAAACAAACACATCAGTCAGAATACATTAAATTACTTGTGTTCTGAAATTTAATAACCCTTGATCTTGTTTATTTTATCACTCAATCAAACTCTCCTTTTTTTATTAATGACAACAAGGTGGGGGTTCACATAAGATGCAGATCAGGGCAGAGATAAGAATTTACAGCTCTATTTTATATCTTCATGGAATCCAAAATCTTCAATTATGTTTCCTTCTTACTGATGGCAATAAACGTGTTTTTGTCAGTAGTAGATATTTATTTAATATAAGTTATTAATTATAATTATTATTTTATTGTTACTTTTTTAAGAGATTATGAAGAGGATAAAGATGTTTGCAGGTAAGCACAAATGTTTGCAGTTCAAGCAGTTTCTCTATTGTATTTATTACATTTCATGTGTCTGTGTAAGACTGATACACTGCATTCCTGAATGAATAATTAGTTTTGTTTTGAAAAGTGTCTGTGTTTTTCTCTCAGTGGCTGTGACTTTGGATCCTGATACTGCTCATCCTAATCTCGATTTGTCTGAAGATAAAAAACAAGTAAAACTTGGAAAAAAAACACTTCAACTCCCTGATACACCAAAGAGATTTAAATATCACTCTGTGTTGGGCAAGCAGGGTTTCTGCTCAGGGAAATTTTATTATGAGGTGGATGTTGGAAAGAAAACTGAATGGACATTGGGAGTTGTGAAAGAAAGTATTAACAGGGAGACGTGGGTTGAACGGAATCCAGGCAGTGGATTCTGGACCATAAAACTGAGGAATAGCACTGAGTATAATGCTAATGCTGATCCCCCTGTCCCCCTCACACTGGGAAAGAAGGTGGAGCTAGTGGGGGTGTTTGTGGATTATGAGGAGGGTCTGGTCTCCTTTTATGATGTGAACTCCAGATCTCTTATCTACTCTTTCACTGGTCAGACTTTCACTGAGAAACTCTATCCATACTTCAGTCCTAGGTACAACGAAGATGGTAAAAATTCAGATGCAATGAAAATCAGTTAATTAATATTGACTTTATACAGTGGTCCCACGTAACTCACTGGGGGTTACGTTCTTAGACCCCCTGCAAATTCCAAACAAAATTTTGGACACACCCCTGCAGCCCCTATGGTACCTTATTGAATTCATAAGTAAGGTGTTTCCTTTTTGATGCATACTCAACAGAAAATGTAAAGTAATGGACACAAATGCTTTATTTAATCACTTAAAACTAATAATACAATAATGTGTTTTGAAAAAGTTTATGAAATTTTTTGGTAAAAAAAGTTAAGATGTTACTCCTAATGTTCCTGAACATTCAGTCCCTCTGCGGATTCATGCAAAGTTTAAGATAATCCTCAATTTGTTGTTAGTTAGGTTCCAAATGAGAACCTGCAAATTTTCAGAGCTGTGAGTTCCAAACCACGAATTATCGGGTGTTGACTGTATTCCATAAGGCTTTAAATGATTTTTTTAGCTGCATATAATCATCACTTAGCTAGTAAAATATCTACTAGTTACAAATTGATTGTGAAACATTACTTTAACATATAGAAAGTGTATCAATGTGCTTGTTATCTGATCTTAGAAGATTAAAGATTTCTAAAAAAAAAACTTCTCTAAAAAAGACAAATGTTTCTCTAGTTACTGTATTATTTACTTCAAATGCTGTTTAAATGATGTCTATCTAAGACTCTGAAAGGAGGTAAATGTTATATGAAGCTTAGTCAGGTGCATCAGTGACACTTGTATTAGGGCTGCAACTAACGATTATATTGATAATTGATTAATCGGATACAAACTTTTTTTTTATTCGATGTTTTGCTCATTATAACTAAATAAAACCCTCATACAGCGTATTTATGTATAAAAGTGTACTTAAAAAATGCAAAAGGCACATATTTAACCATCTTTAATTTAGACATTTTAAAGCTTAGTGTTAAATCTTTTAAATCTTTCTGTAAAAAATGAATGAATAAATGAATAAAAAAATTCAGTATGCAAAGTGAAGCAATTTGTGTACATTACATTTGTATTGTGTTTTGCAGATGGCTAGTTGACAACTATGCTTAAAAAATCTATTTCAAATAGAATACATTATTTGGACAATTTTTGTTTAACAAATACACAAAAGATATAATCATCTAGAACATATAATTCATGTAATCTTGTATAAAAACTAAAAAATATATATGCATAAATTAATATACAATCATTGGAAACCAATGGAAATCATTTGAACGAAGTGAAGTTGCAGTAAATCATGTTGGAAACGGATAAGTTACTGTTGGAGCAGACAAATGCTATAAAAAGAGAATGAAATGAAGAAACACAGCAAGATAACAGGCTTGTTAAAAAAGTCTAACATATACACTGGTGTACAAATGCATAATCATTTGGTGAAAACCACAACAGTGACTAAAAATGTGATCATTTACTGCTGCAGTTTGATAATACAGTAAAACCCCGTTGTATGAGCATAATTCGTTGAAATTTGCTCGTAGGTCCATTTGCTATGTTTGAACTCATTTTCCCCATAAGAATGAATGTAAAAGCGATTAAATCCGTTCCGAGACCTCATTCGATCGCTTATTTCTTGCACTTAAAAAGTATTTGTAGCCTATTTTAACAAACAAATACACCGCAAATTACCGTAGTGTAAACATAATTTAACACTTACCCATGTGATAGTGGTGGATTGTGAGTGTAAAACACGCACAATGCTCGTAACCTTCTTGGTTTCCATGATAATTCTATTTACTTTCGTTTTCAACAGCACCATCACTGATTTTCTTGAGAGAAAATGTATGTGCATTAAAAATATAACACTAAAAAAGTTATGTTTTTGCTGCACTGAACAACAAAAGGGAACGAGGGATACGTCATTAACTAAGCGACTGATGCTTCCCTCGACCGAAAACAGGGAACCAGCAGCATGTATTTTGCAAGTAAGGTCACTCGTATCTCCATTTCTTAGTACTATTAGTTGCTCGTACAGTAGAGTTTTACTGTACACGGTCGAGCCAGCCACCCTTTTTTTTTTTACGTGCGCATCTAATCGTGCACTTACGGTATGGGTGGTGGGAGTGGTCAAAATAAATGTAAAGATGCTTCAGAACCACGTTTCTGTTATGAAAAGATCATTTAAAAAAAACATAAAAAATATGTATTATAAATAAGTATATATTATATAGTATGTATTATAAAAAAAAAAATAATAAAATAAAAATAATAATAATAATAATAATAATACAATTTAGCGTTTGTGGTGTTATATATATATATATATGTTATATGTTATAAAGATGTTTTAAGAGTGTTTGAAAAAAAAAAAAAAAATATATATATATATATATTCAAACACTCTTAAAACATCTTTTAATGTATAGTGTTTGAGACTATACAGTAAAATGTAAACGCAAAATCACCTTTATTTTTAAATGGTTGCTAATTTATTCAATTGATCTTTAATCAGAGTGACCATAACTATCACTGAATACATTTTCAGGTCGTTCTACTGTACAATTTGTAGGATACAAACAAAAAAAAAATCAGTGCATTTTAATGACCATATTCAAACACTTTTTATTTTGTAGGTTCGCTCAATCTTTCAAATAATTCGTATTTAGAGTATTAATGTCTATTATTGTCTTAAATTTCAAGTCATTTTACTATACAGTGAAAAGATCACAGCATTTGTATCTCACAATATCTCATATTCAAACATTTATTGAACATTTTACTTTATAGTTTTTCTCAATCTTTTAGCATTAACAACATTTTTCCCACCACTAAAAATCACCACTTAATACAGTTGAGGCTTTGTAAATTTTAAGGAATTGTAATTCAGTCAAAAATATTACTGTAGAATAATAAAGCATTGTGTGGATCTGTGTATGTACCTATAATCTGCAGAAATTGATGAATAGATTAGATGTGTGTCTTTTCACAGACCCTCCACAATATGGAGAAAGTAGTAATTTATAATGGAAATAATTAGTGATCAACCAGTATGGGATATTTTTATGGCTGATATCGATATTGAGAAAGCAATCTGGTTTATTGGCCGATATGAGGCTGATATGATAAATGTAATTACAGTCAATAGAATGCATGCCGAAAATTTATGAAACTAAGTAAAAGAAATGTTGTGCACAATATAACATGTTCTCTGAGGTATTTAAAAAATATTTACTAATTAATACATATGTACAACTTTACCTTGTGTTTGATAAAACCTCTACAAGAAGATTTATATCAATTAAACCTAAACTCAATGAATGAAATAACACTTCAATTAATGTTTTATTGAGGTAATACGTCAGTGATGTAATCTTCCAGCCATTTTTCAGAATGAAAAACAAAAAGCATTTCAGTTAAAAATGCTGTGTTGAATGGTGTTTTATATGTATATGTGTAATTCCATGTATTTTATGTGCTTTAATTTTTTTTTGCATTTATATTGCATGTGTGTCCCCAACCGGAATCACTGTTAGGCTTCAGATCTGAGATCTCAATGTACTGTTTAAATAAGACTTTGTTGCACGCCAGAGTGTTTTTGTGTGTAACACAATTTAGCACCATGTTAGTAAGTGAAAGGCGATTGGTCATTTCACTGTCTGTCAGACACTGCTGTCACCAGATACATAAATAAATGGATGAATACATGAAATATGCCTTACTTCCCTGAAGTCCTTTATATTTCCACAACACTCTCATCCTTCCCACCAGCTGAAAGAAAATAAAAACAGTGTCCAATATTTAAAAAATTCTCCTCACAAAGGAGCAAAGCTGCTTGAAAAAAACATTTTTTATTTAGAAATATGTCAATCTAAGAAGCAAGCAAGAAAGAATTAAGGAGAAAACAAAAAGCAGCAAAATTTCTATTTTGACAATCGATTTTAATCATCATCTTCTTCTTCTTTTTCTTCTTCTTCTATCGGCTTCTCCCATTAGGGGTCACCACAGCGGGTCATCCGTCTCCATACCCCCCTGTCCTCTACATCTGCCTCTTTCAAACCAACTACCTGCATGTCTTCCCTCACCGCTTCCTTGGTCTTCTTCTTTTCCTTCTTCCAGATGGCTCCATCCTCAGCATTCTCCTACCAATATGCTCCATGTCCCTCCTCTGCACATGTCCAAACCATCTCAATCTCGCCCCCCTCACCTTTTCTCCAAAACATCCTACATGCACTGTCCCTCTAATAAACTTGTTTCTAATCTCATCACTCCTTACGAAAATTAAAATTATACAGTCTTCATGAATAAATCTTAACTGGTATTTACTGACAAGGAATTTTTTTTAAATGCGTTATTGTAAAAATGACAAAAATAAAAGTTTTATTATGTTTTCAATTTTGTTGAACTTAGTATAATGTATTAATTGACAATTAATTTGTTCTATAGACATAATGTCCTCCATTTGTTTATTTTTTCTTTATTTAATGCTCATGTGGTGGAGGGAGTATGCCACCGCCTTGTGGGGGATATTTATCACTTGACTAAGGAAGACTGTGTGAGCAACGAGATCCTAGTCCCCCCACCCAATGCTTTTAGTCTTTATACAAGCATTATTTGTATGTTGTACCTATTGTGTTGCAATATGTGAATTCTCAAGATGTGATGAGGTGGGTTTCAGGATTTATTTTATACACAGAGGCCACCTGAAGAATGTGTATGCAGAAAAACCAGAAAGTAAAAATGTAGCTGACTGCAAAACCCACCCTCCCCAGATCTAACAGGACAGGTAAGATGCCCCCACTCCTCAGTATAAGTGAGACAAAATTAGTGCAAACTGTTTCAACTTAACTAAACTTACATTTATTTAAACTAAATGGAGTTAAAGCTCAGCCAAAAGAAAAATTTAATAAAAATGTAGAAAACAATGAAGGGCAAATTAACAAATTTGTGACTGTTTCAGTTGAATCAATTACAACAGATTACAAGTTGTCTCTTTTGTTTTAACCACAAGGGACAGTTCCCATACACAATCTGTTCACTTAGACCCTCAGGGAAATTCATTTCAAGGTTAAATTCAATTCACTTACAAAAACAAAAAATTACTTTGACTCAGTTCAAAAATAATCGAAGAGTTTTCCACCAGATAGGGACAAAATAAAGAAAAATAGATTTACAGTCCATTTAAAATTTCACATAGTCCATCAAAGTGCGATAAATAAAAGATATGAATACAATTTGTAGGAAAATTTACAATTCAACAAGGTTTTGCAACTTACACTTTCGTTTTTTACACTAACAGAAGAGGAAAAAAATTCTTGTTCTGAGCATTCAAAAGTGAGGGAACAAAATAATGTACATCACCACTCTTTTGGCTGTGGATGAGATGCTGGATGAATTCCAATGGATGGCAGGGCAATGTTTCATCACTCACTAACTCTCAGCGAAAATTAGAATAAAAGAATAGAATTTTGTGAATCCCCTACACACAGGATGCTTATTTTATTTGTTTAACTTCGACTAAACTGCATTATAAAGAAATGTGAATCAGACTGAGTACAGAGCAGCCCATCCCCTTCCTACAGCTACAGACCAGTGACGATGCACTGCGGCAGTAACAAGAGTCTCGAGAAAGGAGTGTTTAGTTTCACATTTGCAGTAACGGGGATTTAAAACGAAAGCACGACGAACAAAGCAAACGGATTTCTTTTGTGTCTTTTTACTGGGCAAATATACACATTTAAGCGGGTGAGTAGTTTGTGGGTTAGTTTACAAAAATAAGGTGTTGAATTGTGGTGTAATAATACTGTTTTTCAGAGATGATTTTGTGTGTGACTCTGCTGATTCTCTTCAGCGTTATGGAATCTAAAGCAGGTATGAGGTATCTCTCTCTCTCTCACACACGCACACACACACACACACACACACACACACACACACAAACACACACACACACGTGTTTGTGTGTGGGTAAGATCTCTTTTCTCAGAGCCAAGGATATAATTTATAAGGGACATAATTGTATGAACGGTAATATTATTCACACTTTAATGTTACTTTGGAACTTTTGTCCTCAGAAATATTTCTAAAGGTTTTATTGTTGGCCATTCACCATTTGTGAAGTTCGTGAACTACCAATTATATGTTTGGTTCCTAAGCCCAGTATAAATTTAGACATTGAAACAAGAGCAGAGCGCACAAACACACAGAGAGAGACTACTGTATATCACCCCTCAGCTTAAGCTCATGTTATATGATCTAGCCCAGGGGTGTCAAACTCAGGCCCGTGGGCCAAATCTGGTGTAATTATATTTGGCCCGTGAGATCATATCAAATGTGTATTAGAGCTGGCCCGCCAGTATATAGTGTATACACCACTAATACTACAAATCCCAGAATGCTTTGTTAGTGCGTTGGCACGTCAGTCAAGACCGCTGAAAAACTGCGTACTCATCGCTGAATTTACTCCATGATTTACCGACTTTGAAGCCCAGAAATGCAGATTTGAACTGCTCAGTCATCCGTTTGTGGTTGACGTGGAAAGCGCACCAACCAACTTCCAAATGGAGCTGATTGAACTCCAGTGTAGAGACACACTCAAGTCAAAATACGACTCTGTGTGTGCTGCACAGTTTCCATGTTTCCTCCCCGAAACACTGCACCAGCTTTGTACCCAAGCAGCTCAAATGCTCTCTATGATCGGCAGCACATATCTATGTGAGCAACTGTTCTTTTTCATGAAGATGTACAAAACACCACTCAGGAGTCTCACTGATGAACACCTTTACTCAATCCTAAAGATTTCCTCAGCTCAGAGCCTAAACCCAGACATTGATGCACTTGCATTTAAGAAGAGATGCAGGTATCTGACTTCAACCAATGTGCATCAGAGTAACTCAGAGTGTAGTAAACTAAGCTTTAATGAATGTTGTCTTTATGCACTTTTTCTACTTCAAGGCATGAACTGATAATGGTTGAAAGATTGTTGTTGTTTTTTTTAATTGAAGGAAATATATATATATTTTTTTTTTATTGTTTTGTTGTTGGCCTGTAAAAAAAGATTTACATTAAAAAAGTAATTCGAAAGGCTATAGATAGAGAGAGACATAATAAGAAACTAATACCACTGATGTGTGTTTTATTTCAAATTTTAATTTCTCATGTGTTTATAATATTAAACTTTGTTTGTTCCAGATTCAATGTTTATGCAAAACTAAAGTTTGATATATGAAATGGTTCAAAATTACACATATGGAGAGACGGAAAACATGCATAATTGCAGTACATTTTTCAATAAATATTGAGTTTGGCCCAATCATCCATACATCTCCATACATCATCCATGCATCTCCATCATTCTTCTCCAAACCACCCTGTCCTCTGCATCTGCCTCTTTCAAACCAGGTGGCTCCATCCTCAGAATTCTTTTACCGATATACCCCATGTCCCTCCTCTGAACATGACCAAACCCCCTCAATTATGCCTTTGTCATCTTGTCTCAAAAATGTGCTACATGCACAGTCCATCTAATAAACTAATTTATAATCCTGCCCATCCTCATCACTGCCAATGAAAAGCATCTTCAACTCTGCTACATCCAGCTCCACCTCTTGTTTTTTAGTAAATGACACTGATTCTAAACTATACAACAAAGCAGGTCTCACCACAGTCCTATAAACCTTTCCTTATACTCTAGCAGATACACGTCTATCACAAATCACTTCTGCCATTCTTCTCCACCCACTCCACCCTGCCAGCACTCTTTTCTTCACTTCTTTAACACACTCTCCATTACTTTGCAATGTTCACCCCAGGCATTTAAACTTATTCACCTTCCCAACCTCATATATTTACATTTGCAGCATTTAGCAGATGCCCTTGTCCAGAGCAATGTACAAAAGTGCTTTAAATCTCTATCAATGAATAAATCTACACTAGTATGCTAGGTTACTTCAGAGTTTAAGTTTACAACTGTCACGGATAGACCAGGCGTCAAATCCCCGGGAGTAAGACAGAATGTCTTTTTTGTTCAAACATGCAAACACATGAGAGTTAAGATGTGACTGGAACAGCTGGAACACTTAACTGCGGGCTTCCTGGGACACATGATGGCCCATGATAGAGCCTTCCCAGTTAGTAGGGAGATTAGGAACGTGACCTTGGAGCGTTCAGTGGGGAATCTGTCAGGTTGCATCTCGACGTAGAGACTGACGTGTCGCAGAAAGCCGCTGCACTCGGCAGCTTCGCCAGAAGTGCCATTGGGCTGTAGGAGGCGAGCAGTGCACTGGAACCGTTGTGGATGACTCCTGGAGAGCGGCGGCAAGGTCCTTGATTGGATCCGAGATGTGAGCCGGTTGGGGATCCATCGGGGTCAGTTTTTAAGGTCCAATCTTCTGTTACGGATAGACCAGGCATCAGAAATCGGGAGTAAAACAGAATGTCTTTATTTAGTTTAAACATGCAAACACACGAGAGTTTGAGATGTAACTGGAGCAGATGAAACACTTAACTGCGGGCTTCCTGCGAAGCATAGCCAGAAGCATGGAAGCACATGGAACAGCGCAGTTGGTAGTCCGGAATAATCTACAGTAGTAACCTGTAGATCAGACCCTGAGTGACGGGGAATAGGGACCTTATAAAGTGGACTGGTAAATGGAGGACAGGTATCGGTGATTAGACAGGTTTAGGTGATTAGTAGGATGGAGAAGCTGAACGAGAGTGTGAGCATTGGAGGGAGGCGTGACTGGTGGTTCGCTGACAACTCTGTTGAGAGTTTTTATTTTTTAACAAAGCAAGCTGGAAAGTGATAGTTTAGGTGTTTCAGGAAGAGATAGGTTTTCACCCAATGTTCGAAGACATACTCCTATGCCAGGGACTCCGCTGTTTGGACATCTAGGGGAAGTTCATTCCACCACTTTGGTCCCTTTTTGGCCTTGCAGGCAAGTATTAGTGTTTTTTTTTTATCGGATACATGCAGCTAGTGGAAGCCAGAGGAGGGAGTACAGCAGTGGGTTGGTGTGGGAGAACTTGTACAGGTTAAACACAGGTCGCACAGCTGCATTTTGGATCATTCGAATATTGTTTAGAGGTAGACCTGTCAGGATCTTCCGGGCACATCTGGGTCGGCGGCCATCTTGCAGTTTTTCCTGTGCCACCCGGTATATTAGGACATCTAGACTATAGCTCAGGGTCAGATTATCTCTCCCACTTCCTAGTCCCTGAGAATACTCTTGCCACACTGTCTGCTCTGAATTCTGTTCCTTTACCTGTATCTGTACCTGTACCTGTTCCTGTACCGGTTTCTTGACCCTGATCGTGACCCTGACCCCTGTTCTGCTTTACCTTTCTTGTTCTATTTTGGACTCTGAACTGGTTTTGATTTTTGTGTTTTTGCTCTGCCTGTGTTGCTCTGTTTACTGAACCATTCAGTGCTTTATACGTCATTAATAGATTTTATTTTCAATGCAAGATTTGATTGGGAGCCAGTGTAGACCGATTAAAACAGGGGTAATCTGGTCATACTGTATATTTCAAGATCTGGTATAGATGCTTGCTGCTGCATTCTGAATTAACTGAAGTTTATTTATGCACTTCCTAGAATATCCAGACAGTAAAGCATAACAGTAGTCTAATCTAAATCTAACTAAAGCATGAACTAGTTTATTTGCATCCTGTAATGACATTATATTTCTTATTTCTAAGGTGAAAAAAGCCTAAAAAAGGGAAGAACTGGATTAGATGTTGGGACCACTACCACTGATTCCCACTGCACAGTATGTTGTATATTACTGTATATACCATATAGTTTTACCTACTGCACCTTCTGCATATTAATCACCCTCATCCCTGTATATATCTACCTTGGACCTTATGTAGAATCAGATTTATTGCCCAAGTGTGTTGACACACACAAGGAATTTGGTTCCAGCTGTTAGTGACTCTCAAAGTACAGACATAAATAACAATATACATTTAACTTGGACTATACAAGACAAAACAGACAACACAGACAATGTGAGACAATAAAGACAGTACTTTCAAATACAGAGTATTAAATAGGAATACCGATTATATAACAGATCAGTAATGTACATAAAGTGTGAGTGCATGGTAGTGCAAATAACAGTATTGTGCTTTAGGTATGATGAAGAGTTTACTTTAGAACTTTGTACAGTATACAGCAGCAATAATGTGTGTAATATATATGGATAATGTGATGACTGACAGTTCTAATAAGGCAGTATTTTTAGATATAAAGCAGGGAATATTATTAAGGTGAGTTATTAATGAGGGTGATTGCCTGGGGAAAGAAACTGTTCCTGTGTCTCTCAGTTTTGGTAAATAAAGTTCTGTAGTGCCTGCCAGAAGGCAGGAGCTGTGTCCAGGGTGTGAAGAGTCAGTCGTGATATTTCCTGCCCAGTTTCTGGTCCTTGTATGGTACAAGTCCTGAAAAGTGGGCAGAGAAGCACCAATGATTGTTTTTTGATGTTTTAACTGTTTGCTGCAGTCTGTTCCTGTCCTGTTTTTTTGCTGCTCCAAACCAGATGGTGATGGATGAGCACAGGACAGATTCAATGACTGCACTGTAGAACTGCATCAACAGCTCCTGTGGCAGACCGAACTTCCTTAATTGGCATAGAAAGTACATCCTCTGATGGGCATTTTTGAAAATGGGGTTTATGTTGGACTCCCATTTCAGGTCTTGGGAAATAGTAGGGCCCAGAAAGTTCTCAACAGCTGACACAGGGCTTTTAGATATTGTGGGGGGGAGTAGTGTTGAGTGGTATTTCCTAAAGTCCACTATCATCTCCACAGTTTTGAGTGTGTTTAGCTCTAGGTTGCTCTGACTGCACCATAGCACCAGCCGCTTCACCTCCTGCTCATATGCAGACTTGTCGCCATCTTGGAGTTCGATGAGCTTGGTGTCATCTGCAAATTTCAGGAGTTTAACAGTTGGATTACTTGATGTGCAGTCGTTCATATATAGGGAGAATAGCAGTGGGGAGAGGACACATCCCTGAGGAGTGCCAGTGCTGACCATCTGAATACCAGAGCTAATATCTCCCAGTCTCACCTGTTGTTTCCTGCCTGTCAGGAAGCTGGTGATCCACTGACAGATGACAGGGGGTATAGTAAGCTTTAGTAGTTTGGAGTGGAGAATTCCTGAATTTATTATATTGAAAGCCGAACTGAGGTCGACAAACAGAATCCTGGCATATGTTCCTGGGCAGTCAAAGTGTTGCAGAATGTAGTGCAGTCCCATGTTGACTGTGTCATCCACTGATCTATTTGCTTGGTAGTCAAACTGTAGGGAATCAAGCAGCTGTTCTGTCACCTTCATTAGGTGGGCCAATACCAGCTGTTTAAAGGTCTTTGTGACAACAGATGTCAGAGTGACAGGCCTGTAGTCATTCAGTCCAGTAATGGAGGGTTTCTTGGGGACCGGGCTGATTGTGGAGAGTTTTAAGCAGGAGGGGACCTCACACAGCTCCAGTGATCTGTTTAAGATATAGGTGAAGATAGGAGCCAGTTGGTCAGCACATGCTTTGAGACAGGAGGGGGAGACACCACCTGGACCGTGAGCTTTCCTTGTCTTCTATCTCTGAAAATGCTGATTTGAATTTTATTTGAATTTGATTTGATTCCTCCTCTTCAAAAAACGTGAGCCCAACTTGAGCTGGAAGGAGTTGTTAGAGGGTTTTCCCAGAGGTGTGATGGGGCAGATATTGGTCTGGGTTGGATGAGAGGTGTGAAGATATTGTTCTCAAACCTGCAGTAGAATGTGTTGAAGTCATCAACCAGGTCTTCAGTGGGGAGGGGTGTTCTCCTGTAGTTTGTGAGTTTTATCTACTGTTATATATTGTATAACTTTAAATATTTGTTAACTGTGAAAAAAATTGTTAAATATTGTATAACAGTTTATCTACCATTATCTATTGTAAATAGGCCACTAATGCACTTCTGGTTAGATGCTAACTGCATTTCATTGGCTCTGTACATGTTCCTTGCACATTGACAGTAAAGTTAATCTAATCTAATTTAATTTAATGGTGGAATCCATGTTTCCCATCAACAAATCGCAACTCCCCAGTACCAGCAGCACTCATGCTGCCCCAGACCATGATGCTACCACTACCATCCTTGACTGTAGGCTAGACACAATTTTCTTGGTTCTCCTCACCAGGGTGTCATGACACATGCTGGACATCATCTAAGCCAAACAAGTTTATCTTTGTCTCATTAGACCGCAGGACATAGTTCCAGTAATTCATGCTCTTGGACAGGTTGTCTTCAGCAAACTGTTTGTATTCTTTCTTGTTAGCCAGCTTCAGAAGAGGCTTCCTTCTGGGATGACGGCCATGCAAACCAACTTGTTGCAGTGTGTGGTGTTTCTTCTGAGCACTTACTAGCAGTCTTTCCACTTCTTCATCCTCTAAAGCAATGCTGACAGCACGCATGCATCTGTATTTTCAAAACTAACTTCTGCACTTGACGCACAGCACGAGGACTCAACTACTTAGAATGAACCTGGGAAGGCCTTTTCTGAGTGGAACATGTTTTGGAAAACCTCTGTATGACCCTGGTCAAGATACTGTAACCCAGTGTCAGGGTTTTATCGAACTTTTTATAGCCTAGGCCATCTTCGTGGAGAGCAACAGTTCTAATTCTAAAATCTCAAGCTGCACATTGACAAAAATAAATAAATAACATAAATGTAACACAGTAACACATTCAAATTTGTTTACAACAACATACCATATGTAGCTTCCAAAAAAACAAGTGTAGTCAGTCAATTCCATTGATTATTAATGATAGACCCCCAGGGCCCTGTTCTGATTTTCTTGTAGAATTTGTGGATTTCATTTTAAACCTAGCTTTATTTAAAGATGTTTTACTATTCATTACTATTCAATAAATCAGAATGTTAAAGGACTCACTTATAGTGGTGATTTAATACTAACATTTAATTAAATATGAAAAATATATTCGTAATTCCACAGTCTGAAGGTATTTTAGATCATTATCTCATCGCATATGTAGTATATGTATTTCACCATTTTACTATGTTAAATGTACATTCATGTCATTGTTATTGACATTGATTGGATCACCATCTGACCCCACAGAGCTCGACTGGCCTACTGAATGTCTAGAATCAGTGTTCTGATTCACTCCAAACAATGTAGCTCCCCTTAAATAAAAAATGATTAGAAAGAAAAAGAATTGCACCATATTATAACTTGGAAATTCGAACATGAATGATGTCAAACTAAATGAATAGCTAGTAGTGTTGATAGATCATCATTTTCCTCTGCTCAAATAGAAGATAACAGGCTTAATCCTAGATTTTTATTCAGTACTGTGGCTAAATTAACTGGGAGTAAAAGCACTGTAATAAAAAGCAATGTGATGTGGCAGTGATGATTTCATGAACTTTTTCAATGATATTATCGAAAATATCAGGGGACAAATTTAGACTATTAATTTACATTCAAACTATTTAATAAATAACATTGTAGATATCAGTATAATTATAACAGATCATCAGTTACAAAGCTAAATTTCAGAAGTACTTGAAACTGTTCTAAAAATAATACATTCTTCAAATAGATTTAGATTAGATTAGATTAGATTAGATTAGATTAGATTAGATTTAACTTTATTGTCATTACACATGTACAAGTACAAGGCAACGAAATGCAGTTTGGGTCTAACCAGAGTGCAATAACAGCAAGTGCAGGATATACAGTTTTTACATGATTTACATAGTTAAATAAAATGAAATATAGACTATAAACAGTCATTTAAAGATGTATATGTACTATAAATGTAGTATACAGATGAATATATATGTACTAAGAACATAATATACAGATTAATATATGTACTATGAATATAATTACAGATGAATATGAGTATATATGTACTATGAACAATAATATACAGATTAATATAGATGTATTGTGAACATGATATACAGATGCCTATTACTATGCATTAAACTATACATTACAAATAGCATTGGTTATGGGTCTTAGTCTTTAAAATTAGCAGTTATCATACCCCTAATTAAAAAAACCTGACACTGACCCCTGTCAGCATTCCAACTATAGGGAAATATCAAACCTCTACTTTATTTCCAAGATCCTAGAAACGGTTGTTGCACAGCAGTTATGCTCACACCCACTTACAAATAACAATTATGAAATATATCAGTCAGGATATAGACCTAATTATAGCATAGAGACAGTGCTGGTTAAAGTGGTAAATGAACTGCTGTTGGCCTCTGATCAGGGTGGTGTCTCCCTGCTTGTGCTGAATTATCTTAGAGCAGCATCCGACACCATTTCTAATAATATCCTTGTTGCTAGACTAGAAAATGTTGTTGGAATAAAGAGAACAGCTCTCTCCTTACTTAGATCTTATTTGACTGATCATTATTATTTTGTTGTTGTAAATGGTGAGTTCTATACATTTACTCAGGTAAAGTTTGTTGTTTTGCAAGTATCTGTCTTAGGGTACAGATTTTTTCTTTATATGTAAAATTATTAATTAAAAAGGTATTAGCTTCAATTCATGATGTAATGTCTGGCACAGGTCATTTAGATTTCATGTCCCAGACATTCCTTTTAACCCTTGACATCTGCGATTCAATTAAAGGATGAGCACCATGGCTTACACATTTATTGAAAGTTTGTATACCACAGTGCCATACCCCCACCCCGGAAGACACGAAGCAGGACAAAACCTGACCTCTCCAGTTGACTTCAAAGCAGCATTCAACTGATTACTCAAGCCAGTCTTTATACCTTACACAGAACATACACACACACACACACACACACACACACACACACACACACACACACACACACACCACCCTGAAAGCCCTGAAAGACTTCACAGGGACCCTCAAACCATAAAAAAAATTCCCTCTCAAAACTTACGTCTGTTTGTGACACACACATATATACAGACACACACACACCAAAAGGGAGCATTCTTTTATTAATTAAATAATAAATACAATGGGCTACTTCACATGACACAAACATACATCTTGTATGTATCTTCTTCTGCAAATAACTCAAAAAATAGTTATACTCTAAAAGGTTTAGTAATGTACCTCTGTTTTAATGATGTCTCTTCTTTTGATGTCAAAGTTGGTGTAAAATTATCTTCCTTTTTTTTTTCATTTTTCTAAGAAGGGTGCATTGTATACACCAGAATATAATGTATTAACATAAGATATACCCTAAATACTGGTCCTGGTACATTGTACCTCTGTTTTAATTATGTTTAATATCAAAATGACCACAAGGAAAGAAACAAAGGACGTTTCTCCCTCCAAATTTCAGGCCGTAGCATTGGCCATTCCCCCAAAGATGGGTGGAGTTCAGGACCTTTAAAACATCTTGAATCCAACTAATCATCAGTGAAGTCAAGGAAGCTCGCTCACTCGGCTCGATCGGAAATGCTCGGACGCCCGAGGGCCCAGAGAGTCGGACGTTTAGAACATCTCTTAGAGACGAGATCTCAAATCCTTTTTGAGATCTTCCAGCAAGCTTTACCCTTAAGGACAACACCTGCTCTGATCTTTAGGAGAACCTGGAAGAACATCTGACTCCCACCTAACAGACTCTACCGCATCCGGACTCTTGTGCAAACAAGCCAATGCAAGTAACCTTTTTACCAACCAATTTAGATGCGTGTTTATGTTTGAGCCTCTTAATTTTAAGGTGAATTTTTATTATTTTGATGAGTTCTCATTCAGGATGTGATTCATTTTGAAGTTTAAGCTTGCCTTTCCTTTCTTTCCCTTCCCTTCCTCCTTTTTCGTAATTTTAACTTTTGTTTATTTTGTTTATATTTTTTTTCTTTATTTCTTTTGTATGTTTGTGTAGTTAGTTTTATGTTGTGTTTGTCTCATTCATTAAACACCGTATTTTTCATAAGTGATTGTCTCTGAAGGTTGCTCACATTTCAAGGTTCCTGCAATATTCGATCTGAACTACATGCTCTATTGATTGTACGGTATAAAGTAAAGGGTGGTTGCATCTTTCTTGGCCGGGGAGATACCCCTTTTATAGAATTAATAAAATATTATACTGTCTGTTTGATCAGGAACAGACCAAATAATTATAATGTTAATTCTATTACTGTCAATTTAACAACTTAATTTAAATATTTAGGAGTACTTATAACTCCTTATAATTACTCATAGATATTTCCCTTTTTTTTTCGCGAGCTAAATTCGCTACATGACAATACACATTTGTGCTTTTCAGCAAACCCAGATGAGAGAGATCAGCCTAACAATTTAGTAGAATGTGTAATAGGCATTAGACAGTGGATGCTTGTTAACTTCCTTTGGCTAAATTCAGATAAGAAAAATTTCTTTTAAGAGGAATAAAAAAGAAATAAACTTTCCAATTATGTAGCATAACTGTCTCAGTGTGTACAGCAGTCAAATATATTGTCATTATTGACTATAGTCTTTCCTTTGAGGCTTATGTGAATAAAATTTCCAGGATAGTCTTCTTTTACCTTAGAAATATTGCCAAAATTAAAAATATGTCATTACAGGATGCAGAAAAAACTAGTTCATGCTTTTGTTACATCTAGATTAAACTACTGCCCTATATCTAACCTGTCGTTTCTGTCTAAGTTGATGGAGAAGCTTGTTTTCGCCCAGCTTCAGTCTCACCTTCAACTGCACAGCAAGGGTGATACATTTCAGTCTGGTTTCAGGTCGAGACATAGCACTGAATCAGCGTTATTGAGGGTCCATAATGACATTTTTGAAACCTTGGATGGTAAAAGCTCTGCAGTTTTGGTGTTACTGGACCTTACTGCTGCATTTGACACCGTGGATCATGCCATCCTCATCTCTCGTCTTCAACATGTTGTTGGTCTGCAGAGTGCAGTACTGAATTGGTTCTCATCATACCTCACTAACAGAAATTTTTTAGTAATGCTTAATGATTATTCTTCCTTGGTTGCTCCTATGTCATCCTGTGTGCCTTAAGGACCTATTCTTGGTCCTATTCTGTTCTCACTCTATATTCTGCCACTTGGTCAACTCATCTCCAATCACAACATTCAATTTCATTTCTATGCTGACGACCTCTAAATATATCATACTGTGATCCAGAGTAATCGTTCTGCATTGGACCCTCTCCATAATTGTCTTCAGAATATTAAACAGTGGCTTTCCCAGAACTTCCTTCATCTGAATGAAGAAAAGTCTGAGTACATCCTGTTTAACTCGGACTCACCCAGCAGTTCTCTTAATTGTGGTCCTCTAGCACCACAGTTTGCACCTACTGTGCGTAACCTGGGTGTTATTTTTGACCAAAGTATGCATGCACTTAGATAAGCAGATCAGTGCAGTAGTGAAGGCAAGCTTTTACCAGCTAAGACTTCTCAGCAAGGTCAGATCATTCTTGTCCCTAGCTGACCTTGAAAAACCTATACATGCCTTCATCAGCTCAAGGATTGACTATTGTAATGCCCTTTACACTGGACTCAACCAATCACTTCTGAATCGGCTCCAAATGGTACAAAACACGGCAGCCAACCTCCAAATGCTCACACATCACCTCTGTCCTCCGCTCACTTCATTGGCTTCTGGTGCAATTTAGGGTGGAGTATAAGGTTCTTCTGTTTGTGTTCAAGGCAATCAAAGGTCTAACAACCAGGGACCAACACTGTGGAACACACTTCCAGCACACATACGATGCGTCACTGTGCTGAGTATGTTTAAATCGCAGTTGAAAACTCATTTATTCAGACAAGCTTTTAACACGTAGCCCTGATTCAACTGCTATTTTATGTACATTGTGTTTTTATTTATTTATTTATTTATTTATTTTATTTATTAATTTTTTTTAATACATTTTTACTTTTAATTCATTTTTAATGTCTATTTTTTTGCTTTTCTGGAAAGCGCCTTGTGCTCCTTTTGGTGGTTGTAATGCGCTTTATAAATAAAATTTGATTGATTAATCGATTCACTGTTTGGTTGTTCTAGAATGTGCATAAATCAGCTTCAGTTAGTCCAAATTGCAGAGGTGGCAAAAGTACACATATCCTTTACTTAAGTAAAAGTACAGATACTCATGTTTTAAAATACTCAGGTACAACTTGAATTAATGATGATGCCTTTTTACTCAAGTGAAAGTAAAGAAGACTTGGTTCTGGCATGTACTAATGTAAAAAGTAGTTATTACTTCTACCTGTTTTAGTGTCACACTGGTAACTGGACCTCACATCATATTCATATTCATATTCATATTAGATAGATAGATAGATAGATAGATAGATAGATAGATAGATAGATAGATGAGAGCGCTCCGTTCAAAGGTTCTTCAGAGCCCGCGGCTTCGTCTCAGAGTTCCTACGAGCAGGCCGCGCCATCTCAGATTATCGACAAGCGCGCCGCTCTGTTCCAAGGTTCCCGTGGGCATGCCGCTCCATCACAGAGTCACAAGAGAATGCCTTGCCGTCACAGAGTCACCAAGAGTGCACCTCGCCACCGCAGAGACTCCGCGAGCGTTCCGCGCTGTCGCAGACTCTTTACGAGTGCGAATCGCAGCCACAGAGTTTTCCTGAGTGTGTTGCGCCACCACAGAGTTCCCCCCAGCACGCCACACCGCCACAGAGTATCCCCGAGCGCCCCATGCCGCAAAAGTGTTCCACCGAGGGCGCCGCTCGCTCCAGAGTTCCATCAAAGGTTGCCACTCCAACAGGCTCTGTCTCCGAGGATTACTGTTTTCTTTTGGATAGTGCTTTCCCTGTGGATTACTCGTTTGTGTTGGAGTTTACTTTAGTTTACGGATATTGCTTTCTGTTGGATGGTTCTTTCCTTTGAATATTATTCGTCCCGAGCGGATACTTTTGGTTTGTGAATCTTTATGACTTGTGTATGTGTTTTGGTGAAATAAAGCATGATTGAGCTACTTCCGCTTCCGCATCGTCAGCCTGACAGCAGTGATGGGACTGTAATGAAAACAATTTGTTGCAACCCAGATGAGGGATCAAATTTAAATTATAAGGTACAAAATTTTAGGTACCAAACTCATAAATTATTTTATACAAATGTATAACCTTTTGTTAAAAGTGCTAAAAAAATAAAAATACATTGAAGTCTTACCCATCCTTTATATGAGCTCAAGTAGGTGTGTGTTTGTTTGTTTGTGTATATTAAGACAGCCTTATTCATTTGCTAATTGTGTTTATCATTAGTTCAGGTAGCAAACAAATGAAGAGAGCTAAAGAAAGTAAAACCACATCTGAAAATAAGCTGTACAAGTCAAAATGCAGTCTGACTTATTGTAAGTAGAAAAATAATAATATTCAGCATATGTTTTCTGAAAACACAGAGCTATTACAGGTGGTTGGTTCCGAAGCTCCTCTTGTTGCTGTAGCTGGTGAAGACTTGGTTCTGCCTTGTTTTATCAAAGCCAAAACCAGTGCTGTGGACATGACAGTGGAGTGGTATAAACTAGACAAAGAAAACTCTTTGGTGCATCTGTATAAGGATCATGATGACGCTAATGAAAATCAGGCTCAGACGTACAGAGGAAGAACTTCAGTTTTTAAAGAGGAGCTACAGAAGGGCAACACTTCACTCAAACTCTCAGCTCTCAGAGTCTCTGATGAAGGAGATTACAAGTGTCTTGTTGAGAATAAATCCATGTCCAGTGAGACAACTGTTCATGTCATTGTTGAGGGTAAGTTCTATTTTCATTTTAAAGAATTTACTCCATGAAAATGAGATTATATAAAGGTTCAGCAGCAGTAGTCCCATTTTTTTCTTTTACACCACACAAGCAGTTTGGAAACAGACAGCGAATCAATTAAAATAATTCTGTTTCAATGGTAAAATATTTTTTGGGCTATAATAATTAACATGCTAATAAAAAATGTGCATTATATTTTCATGTTGTATTAAAATATTCAATTACAAAATTGTCATATTTCATATTTTGAATAATCCGGTTTACATTTTTATTATTATTATTATTATTCAAATCAAGACAATATTATGGAGTTATTCAGTTATATGTAATTTTTTCATTTTATTTATTTAAAAATTGTTTAAACTGAGAAGCCATATTTAGAATATAATATATCCTGGCATATTTCTGGCACATAACATCTGACAGACATAGAGGCACAACTTGTTTAACCTAAAAATCAGTCTCAATTATTCTGAGATGAATATCTTTATATACAGTGCCCTCCACAATTATTGGCACCCCTCTTTAAGATGTGGTCGTGGACTTCAAAAAAATTCTCTTTTTTTTTTTTAAACAACATAGAACCCAAATGCAAAAAAGAGAGAAAAATCCAACCTTTTATTTAAGAACATTACTTTGGTGGTAAAAAAATCACACATTTAAAAAAAAAACAAAAAAAACATGAAATAACACTTGAAATCATGTGTGCCACAATTATTGCCACCCCTGATGTTAATACTTTGTACAACCTCCTTTTGCCAACAAGACAGCACTTAATCTCCTCCTATAACATTTCACAAGATTGGAAAACACAGAGAGAGGGATTTTTGACCATTCTTCTTTGCACAATCTTTCTAGATCATCCAGTGTCCTGGGTCCTCTCTTATGCACTCTTCTCTTTAGCTCGCCCCACAGGTTTTCGATTGGGTTGAGGTCTGGGGACTGAGATGGCCATGGGAGGACCTTGAGTTTGTGACTGCTGAACCACTTTTGTGTAGATTTTGCCACATGTTTTGGATCATTATCCTGCTGAAAGACCCAATGACGACCCATCTGCAGCTTTCTGGCAGAGGCCATCAGGTTTTTATTTAAAATATCCTGGTACTTCAAAGCATTCATAATGCCATGCACCCTAACAAGGTTCCCAGGGCC
Source organism: Silurus lanzhouensis (assembly GCA_039877035.1). NCBI lineage: Eukaryota > Metazoa > Chordata > Actinopteri > Siluriformes > Siluridae > Silurus > Silurus lanzhouensis. The sequence continues at coordinate 1,120,326 of JBCEWE010000142.1, forward strand.
TTTGGAAGAGAAACAGGCCCACAGCATCACAGATCCTCCACCATACTTCACGGTGGGCATGAGGTGCTTTTCGGCGTACTCATTCGCCAGACCCACTTAGAGTGTTTGTTGCCAAAAAGCTCAATCTTAGTCTCATCTGACCAAAGCACACGATCCCAGTTGAAGTCCCACTACCGCTTAGCAAACTCCAGACGTTTACGTTTGTGAGTGTTAGTGAGAAAAGGCTTTTTCCTTGCATGCCTCCCAAACAGCTTGTTGGCATGTAGAGAGCGTCTGATGGTTGTTTTGGAGACTCTGTGACCCCAAGATGCCACTCTTTGATGCAATTCTGTGACGGTGAGCATGGGAAATTTTTTTACTTCTCTTACCATCCTCCTCACTGTGCGTTGTGGCAAGATAAACTTGGGAGCTCTTTCAGCCTTGTTTGTCACTGTTCCAGTTGTTTTAAACTTCTTAATGATTCCTCTGACTGTAGATACCGGCAAGTTAAGGCGAGTGGCTATTTTCTTGTAGCCATTGCCTGACTTATGAAGGTCGACACACATCTGCCTTACTTGAATGGTGTGTTCTCTTGTCTTTGCCATGTTGACAAATGGGTAAGAGAATTAGGCCTCTGTGTCACATCATATTTATACCCCAGGGAAACAGGAAATCATAAATTACTAATTAAAAGTCCCTAGATACCCTGACCAACCTTAGCAACTACAGAAAAAAAAAAACAAAAACAAAAAAACAATTAAATTTTTCAGAGGAATTGTTAGGGGGGCCAATAATTGTGGGACACACGATTTCAAGTTTTTTTTTTTTTCTAAATGTATGATTTTTTTTTACCACCAAAGTAATGTACTTAAATGAAAGGTTGGATTTTTCTCTTTTTTTGCATTTGGGTTCTATGTTGTTTTAAAAAAACGGAGAATTTTTAGAAGTCCACGACCACATCTTAAACAGGGGTGCCAATAATTGTGGAGGGCACTGTACTTTCATCTGGATTAACACAATATATTTTGTTTAATGACTGCAGTTCAGGGAAGCCAGCCAGTGATTACAATGGAGAGTTATGATAACTCGGGAGGGATTAATCTAGTGTGTGAGTCCAGAGGCTGGAAACCTGAACCTGAGGTTCTGTGGCTGGACAGAGAAGGAGACATTCTGCCTGCTGAAGACACACAGATATACAGTAACACAAAGGGCTTCAGTGTGAAACGCCGCATCACTGTTTACGATTATAGTGACCACAACATATTTTACTGTAGACTTCTTCAAAAACATCACATGATAGAGACAACGGTTGTTATTAATAGTAAGTATATTTCATTTAAATTTTAGTATATCGTTTATACATTTGGACTATAACACTGTAATCTAACACTGTATTCTACTGTAATCATTACAGACCTATTACTACTGCTCTCTATAAAAATCTTTGATTCTATTGATTAGTTCTTTCACAAGTTTTCTTTTTATATATCTATATAAAACCACATATACATTTATAAATATGTATATGTGGTTTCATTTTAGGTCCATTCTTTTCTTCTGGGAAGTGGATTGTGGGCATTTTGGTTTCATCGTGTCTTATTGCTGCTGGATTGATAATAATCTCAGTTGTACTTTACAACAAAGGTAATTATTTTTTTAAATATTTATTTGTTATATCTCTAGCTTAAATTACATTACATTTTATACTATAGCTTTACCAATATGTCCTAGAGATCACTCTGTCAGTGGTCTGTCAGACACAACTTGGCACAGCTCTCTGTAAACAGTATCAAAAAGAATTTTAAGATGAAAGTAATCAATGTTATTGAACTTTGTGTGTACAAATAGAAAACACTCTGCAGAATTAAAGCAGCCTTTTGTACTCAATTCACTCTGGACTAAAGTGACCATGATTTAACTTCCGAAGTTTATATAAAATCATGGAGAATAAAGAATTAGTGTCTAATGCAATGTTCTCCAACCTTTTTTGCGCCACGGATCGGATTAATGTCAGACAATATTTTCACGGTGTTGTTATCCACCACGCCTTTAAGATGTGGCGGATAAATAAATACAACAAAATAAAATGATACGACTGGCATAAAAACTGGTATTTTCTAAATATAATAATAAACATGAAATCCACTGTGTTGTTTTTTGTTTATTTTGCTAGCTTGCGAGTTTCAATTTAGTGGTAATGTATTATGTGTTAGCGGCCGGAGCAGCTTCTTTAAGAAGGTAGTGGATGGAGGTAAGACATGTGACCGAGGCATCTTGACATGCATCAAAAGTCAGTCATAAACAGATGTGGTGGAGAGAATCTGGTAATTTCCAAAAATAAAACATTGTTCAGAATCAGATAATAAATAAAACTGTAATAATGTAAGTTACAGTGTGTATTCTTTCTCTGCGGCCTGATACCAATTGACCTACAGACTGGTGCCAGTCTGTGGCTCAGGGGTTGGGGACCACTGGTCTAATGGACAATGTGTAGTTATTCATTTTTAATATTATACTTTCACAATGTTAGATTTTATTATTATTATTATTATTATTATTATTATTATTATTATTATTACTGATTAAATGGAAATTTGGGGCATCTGAAATCACCAATTTATCTGAAGGCACCAATTTATTGAAATTGAATTTTGTATTGTTAAAACATTAGTAAACATTATGGTATATAGGTTTTATACCCCAAACACACAGGTGTAAAATGGTTAATAATTTAAAATCTATAGCCTAAAACCGTATCCTATAATCATCTCAAAACATCCCTGAATATGCACCTAAATTACACATCATATGAATTACATCTCTGTGATGAATTGTGATTGTGAAATGGTACAAAATAATATACAAATGTTTGGGTATTTCAGTGAGTACAGTGAGATCAATATTCAGGAAATAAAAACTGCACCACATCACTCAATCACTGCCAGGAAAATACCTGTCAATTTAAACTTCCCCAAACATGTACCTAAATTATACTGCAGATGAACTACATTTGATTTGTCTCTGAATCTTTTACATCAATACTGTCATATGTTTAATAACATTAACATTTAACATCTATTTTCAAATATCTTAAAAACTGATATGTGAACTAGTTTCACCTTAAAAGCATTTATGTTGTGCATTTTCACGTCTTTGTTTGTAATAATTGCTGCTAATATAAAATCTAATAAATGCTACCAAGTTATAAGCAACTAAGTCATTTATCTGGATATTATCAGGGAGCAAAGTAGAAGGAGGGTTTTGTAATAAAAGAAGAGATACAAATACATCATTCAGAATATTTTAAATTACTTGTGTTGTGAATGACTCATAACTTACCTGTAACATATAGTTCCACTTGAGATGGCAAAAGTACACACATCCTTCACTGAAGTAGAAGTACAGATACTCATGTTTTAAAAGACTCTGGTAAAAGTCTTTTACCCTCTTCTAACTTTTATACATAATTAGGGTATATTTGTTTGCATATTTCAATATAAATTGGTTTATTTAAAAGTAGACACTTAAAGCTTTCTATTCATATATTTATTATGTCTGTGAGACAGGTATGCAATACCACAATTCCATTCATCCAGAACCTCTTCACCACCCCCACTGAGTCCCTGTCTGACTTCTTCCCTGAATCTCATACTACAGTATAGTCCCCTGCCAACACCTTACAGTCTCAATCTCCTTCAGGTTGCAACTCCGAAATAGAACCTGAACAGGTACACCTGTGTGAGCCTTCCTCCACTTTTATATGTCACCCTATGATCCTCCTTCTTCTTAAAATACATATTCAACACTGCCATTTCCATCCTTTTAGCAAAATCTACAAACATCTGCACTTCCACATTCCTCTCTGTAAGGCCATACCTACCCATCACCTCCTCATCACCTCAGTTCCCTTCACCTACATGTCCATTAAAGTCTGCCCCAATCACCAATCTTTTATTTCTATGTACACCTTCTACCACTTCATCTAACTTACTACAGAATTTTTCCTTCTCCTCCATCTCACAAACCCACTTGTAAAGCATAGGCACTGATGACATTTACCATCACCCCTTCAACTTCCAGCTTCATGTTCATCCCCCTATCAGAAACTCTCTTCACCTCCACTACACTCTTACTGTACTCTTCCTTCAGAATCACCCCTACACCATTTCTCTTTTCATCTACACCATGATAGAACAGTTTTAACCCACCTCCAATGTTCCTGGTCTTACTCCCTTTCCACTTGGTCTCCTGAACACACAACATATCTACCTTTCTCCTCTCCATCATATCAGCTACCTCTCTCCCTTTACCAGTCATAGTACCAACATTTAAAGTACCAACCCAAACCTCCACTCTCCTACACCTTTTTCTGCTGTCTCTGTACACTTCTTCCTGTTCTCCTTCTCCTCCTTCGGCCAACAGTAGCCCAATTTCCACCGCTACCCTGTTGGCGAACAATTCTTGTGGCGGTCGTTGGTAACCCGGACCTCGACCAATCCGGTATGAAATTCTGATACATGATCCGCATATTTGATTTGGCACGTTTTACGCTGGATGCCCTTCCTGACGTAACCCTCCCCATTTATCCGGGCTTGGGACCGGCACTAAGAGTGCACTGGCTTGTGCAACCCTAATGACTAGGTTAATAGAGACATTTCAAGATTAAAACTAAAGTAACGAGCCTGTTTTGTAAGATGTTTAAGAAGTAGAAAGTACTGAAATTTGTGTAAAAATGTAATGAGTGAAAGTAAAAAGAAAAATAAATAGTGAAGTAAAATACTGATACCAGAAAAATCTACATAAGTACAGTAATTAAGTTTTTGGTCTGCTTTGTGCAGCGTGTTATATATATTTAGCAAAGATATAACATAAGGAGAAAATTAAACGTAATAAATGGATCCTATTTTAATTGTTACTTTATTAAAATGCCTAATCTAGTTATCACTCCATACATATTTGTATCTATTTAAAACTAATTTATCTCTTTTATCATTAGATATTCATCGGGTGAAACAAAATGCAGGTAAGAATTAAATCATAATGCATCACTGTAATCAAATTTAATTACAAATCTAACTGGGACATTTTTACACTGTATTGACATCTTTGACTTTAAAATGGTGAGGAGTCACAGAAATTTGCAGATTTGGGTAGAAATTATAACTAATATTTTAATAGTGAATCTATTTAGACTTTATTTAAGCCAGATAGAAACACAGATAGAGAATAGTGGTATCAATATTCAGGAAATCTAAGAAAGAAATCTGCCTTTCCAATAAAACCTTCTCAAATATAAACCTAAATCACACCACAGATGGACCACATCTCTATGATGAAGTCTGATTTTCTAAGAGTCGTTTACATCAATTTCCTATGTTTAATATTAACATTTAATATATTCTATTTTCAAAGGAGCAGAGATTGGCAATGGAAAGTGATATTTACACCTTGACATATTTTTTATTTTTTTTCAAATATCTGAAAAACTTATATATGAAATAGTATTGCCTTTTTAGCAGACACTATTAATTTGTGTTTTCACCTTTTTGTTTCTAAAGCTTAGTTCTAATGTGCAATCTAATAAATGTTACCAAATTATAGGAAGCTAAAATCATTTATCTGGATAACTTCACAACACAAAGTAGAAGGAGGCTTCTGTAAGAAAGAAGAGATACAAATACATCAGTTAAAATACTTACAATTATTTGTGAATGACTCATAAATAACCTGTATCATCAAGTTCCACTTTGTGTAGTGTGCAAATATATAACATAAGGAGAGAATTAAATGACTATTGTGCAATTCCAAAACAATCCCAATCCCAATCCCAAACAAGGCAGTGATGCGGCTCCTCAGGATACTCTCTCTGGTCCCTTTGTAATATGTTGTGTGTATGTGTGGTGGGAGCTGTGCCTTCTTCAGCTTTTTTAGAAAGTAGAGATGCTGCTGGGCTTTTTTTGGACTGTATGCAAACTGCAGTGGGTCCAGTAATGGGGCAGCAGGTTCTTGATGTGCTCCATGACGAGCCTCTTGAAGAACTTCATGAGGAAATGAGTAAGTGCGAAGGAACAGTGGTCGCTAAAGCAAGACACAGGTGGATTCATCAGCACAGGGACAATGGTCGTGACCCTGAAGCATATGCTCAGAGCGATGTTGGTAAGAAGATACGCCAGTTTGGCAGCACATCTTCTAAACACTGTGCACATGTTAACTTTGTGTACCAGCGGTGCACGTGTGGAGGGCAGAGTTGACGAGACAGTGCTCGCTGTTTCAGTCCAGCAACGCCAATAAAGAGGAAAGAGACACCAACCCCCGGAAGAGAGCCACCAACAGAGAGATGAGCGAAAGGGTTGCTGGTGAAAGATGTGCCGGCCGGCAAGTGAATGTGGGTGGATGCTAAGAATGCCGAAGAAGTGCATGCTGATCTGCGAGTGACTGCTGGCGAACATTAAGATGGAAGGGTGCGAGTGTGTTTGAGCCTCGGCATGAGTACTCTAAAGGAAAGCACCAGGATGAAAACGAAAGTCAATAAAGAGAGCTCTGTTTGGTGAACATTTTGCCTGTCTCTCTGTCTTCCAGCACGGAACCAGTGTGTTTTTCACTTTGCTTACAGCTTTTCTCACATCAGCTGTGGGGAGACAAAGCACCTGGTCATTGGAAGGAGAGGTGGTCTTCCAACCAGTCACGTCGTTCTGTGCTTAAAATTGAGTGTAGAAGCTGTTCAGACCATCTGGGAGGGAGCAGTCACTATCGCAGGCTGGTGATGATGTCCTGTAGTTTGAGATGCTTGGATGCTCTGCCACATGTGCCGTGTGTCACCGCTGTCCTTGAAGTGTTTGTGGATACTCTGGGCATCTGCACGCGTTGCCTCTCTGATGGCCCAGGACAGTTAGGCCCTTACTGTTCTTTGGGCCTCTATGTTGCCTGCCCTGAAAGCAGAGACTTCAGGACGGCACACATCTTTCCAGTTATCCACAGTTACTGGTTGGGGTGTAAGATTATTTTCTTGAGTGCGGTGACATCAATGCAATTGCTGATGTAGCTGGTCACTGATGTGTACTCCTAAAAGTCTGTGATTCTGCCATTAGTTGCAGTCTCCCAAAATATGTCCCAGTCATTGTATTCTGCATTATGAGGAGCAGATATATGGCTTCAGAACCAGTCTTGAATGCCACATGTGTGGTCTGTATGCATAACAGAAATGTGGTCTGAGTAGTCCAGAAGTGGGTGGAAGTGTCCAGAACTCTGTCACTTAGCAAACGTCTCAGTGAAAACAAAGACACAGCAGACTCTATACTCACGCCATGTGGTCGCTGGAGTCTGATGCAGTCTAGTTTATTGTCCAGGGAGCAGACATTTCATAGAAGGATGGATGGCAGAAAAGTCCAGCTAGGGTTAGCTTTTAGCCTAGCACTGATCCCCATTTACTTCCCTCACTTCTGCTTCCTCATGCATCGCTTTTGATGTCCCCTCCTTCGGCCATCGGCTTTAGGCGACATCAAGGTCTTGAGGCCTGGTCCTCAAAACAAGATGAGGTTGTGTAGTTTTTACCGCAGATCATCATAAGTTTTATAGATTTAGTTTTATATTTTATCAGTTTGAGGAGATTCTAATGCCGGTTGCTCCAATGTCCATACAAAATACACAGTATGGAGGCAGAGAGATCCAGAAAGTAGAATTCAGTGAATATGAGATTCATAAAACAATAATATAAAGACAAATTAGTAGAACAGTCACAGATCACAAGGGGAATCAAGTTTAAGAATTAACTTAGTAATGCTTTGTTTTGTCCTAAATTTGTGATACCTGGAAAATATCACATGTAGAAATGAGCCAGATTTAAATCAAATTTTGGTTTGTCCATGGAATCATTTATTAGTGACATTTAATGATGATGCATGGTGCCAGACAGAGTAGCAACCCTTTAGAGTTTCAGATTTCACCAACAGTGTTACTTGTTAATTATTATATAATTTTAAACTTTTATATTTTTTGTTTTCAGATCAGCAGAGGCAGAGGGAAAAAGATGGTAATTACACTTGATCTTGTTCATTTTATTACTCAATTAAACTCTCCTTCTAAGTACTTATGACTGAGACATACATACATTTCCTTCTTACTGCTAGCACTAAAATAAAATAACATTTTATTTGTTTTGTCACATACAAACATACACATTCATACAGAGTACAACAAATGCTGTAAAATGCTTTTTACAGCTGTAACAGCTGTAACATTTTACATGTTTACATGTAAAATGTAAATCTAAAGTATTAAATATATTGAAAAAATATAAATTATACACACACACACACACACACACACACACACACACACACACACACACACACACACACACACACACATATATATATATATATATATATATATATATATATATATATATATATATATATATATATATATATATACATACATACACACAAATATATATATATTATATATATTGTATTAGAGCAGTTTAGAGTTGATGCTTTGATTCCAATTCTCTCATCCTGACCACTGAATATTCAACATGGCCCAATGGCAAAGAACACTGATGATTTGTAAATTAGATTTATTGCTCTCCACAAACCGGCCTAGGCTATAAGAAGATCGGTAACACTTAGAAACTGGGTAACATTACAGTGGGCAGGGTCATACTGAGTAAAAAAAATAAATTACAAATACAAAAATTACAGTAATTACACAAACTTTTACACATACACATCCATCCCACACTCACAAACCCATAAACTTGTTGTTGGTAAAATTGATTATTAACTTATCATTTTTGTTTTATTGTTATTTTTTTAAGAGTTCATTAAGAGGAGAAAGAAGTTTGCAGGTAAGTACAACTGGACCTTTTTATCTTTATAGTAGTTCAGCCAGAGTCTCTATTGTATTTATTAGTGTGTGCGTGCATGTGTGGTATAAATGTGTGTGTGCAAAATTGTGTGGAATAAGTGTCATTTTTTTACATAAAAGATGCAGCACAAACACATTTTATACAACTAATTATACACATACACCACAATTAAAAACATATACATACACTGCATCCTTGAATAAGTAATTGGTTTTGTTTTAACATATAAAATATGTCTTTTTCTCAGTGGTTGTGATTTTGGATCCTGATACAGCTCATGCTAAACTCATCCTGTCTGACGATGGAAAACAAGTGACACTTGGAGACACACAACAGAATATTCTGGATTCACCCCTCAGATTTGATTATCCCTCTGTTCTGGGCAAGCAGAGTTTCAGCTCAGGGAGATTTTATTATGATGTGCAAGTAGGAAATAAAACTGAATGGACATTGGGAGTTGTGAAAGAGAACATTGATAGAAAAAATTGGCGTGATCGGAATCCAGAAAGTGGATTCTGGACCATAACACTAAGGAATGTAATTGGATATAGGGCTAATGCTGATCCCCCTGTCCGCCTCAAACTGATAGGGAAGTTGGAAAAGGTGGGGGTGTTTGTGGATTATGATGAGGGTCTGGTCTGTTTTTATAATGTGGACTTCAAATCTCATATTTACTCTTTTACTGAACAGACTTTCACTGAGAAACTCTATCCATACTTCAGTCCTAGGTTCAATGAAGGAGATCAGAATAAAGAGCCAATGATCATCACTGATGTTACTGAATAAATATCCACTTTACATTCTAGTGTTGTAATATGCTTTAGCAGATTAAAGCCATTACAATATTTCTAGAATTTATATTAGGACAAATACAAGTCCAATTACTATATTATTTACTTTGTATGCAATTTAATTGATTTTTCCCAGAAAGTCAGTGACACTTGCATCTTGGAAAGGGCAACATAAAAGTTTTTTTACCCAAATCGAATTCATTCTTATTGAGCATTAAGAACATTTTCTTTACCACAAAAATCACATTGAATCGCATTGTAACTCAATCAAAAATATTATTAGTGCATGTAAGCAAAGGTGGGTTCTGCCAAAGACCCTTCACAATAAGGAGTATGTTTTTCATTAATGTATTTATTGTTTTATCAAATGTTTTCTGACCATATGGACATGCTTTTATTTAAGCATGAAAATGGTCATAAGGGAATTAAGTAATTTAATGTCTCTGGATTCTCACGATAAAGTGTGTTATATGAATAAATGAAATGCCTCATTTACCTGAAGTTCTTTATATTCTTACAACACACTCATTCTTTTTAACAGCTAAAAGAAAAAATCAGTAACTGAAAAGAAATCATGTTCACAAAGCTCTGAAAAGTTTTGGAAGGAAAAAGGAAAAAACCCATTCAGAAATATGTCCGAAAAAGCATCAAAGAAAGGAATCCAGAAAGAAAAAGAAAAAAACTGGAAATTTTCTCTTTTGGGGATCAATTTTAATATTAAATATATTTTGTAAATGTTGAAATGTACTGATATTTTAAAATAGAATTATAAATTTTATTTAATCATAACTACACAAGTTAATTTGATCTTATTTTACACACATTTTCACACTGAGTCACTTACAAAGACAGAGCTTTTTTTATTCATATTGCACTTTTCTGCAAGCTAAAGTCAATATCCTTAAAGCAAAAAAGACTTTAATTATTTATACTTTATTTATTAGTTACTTATACTTTTATTTATTCGTTTTAGTTTTTCAGTGGTTACACAGTGATTACATACTGTATTTTCTATTAACACTGAAAAAGAGAAACAGCTGAGAACAAGAGACGTGTGAACATGAAGAACAATAACGAGACAGGGGTGTCAGCATTCCAAACACATACACAAGAGACACTTGTCCAAAACAAACACACATGACTATACGAACATGGAAGTCTTCAGCATTGAAAGCCAGGATGCACTCTGAGGAGGCACGTGCATCATGGAATTAAATGGATGACCAGGTCTTGCTTTCAGGGATGCAGGAAGGAATTGTATATTGGAGATGGTGACTTTTTAAGCAGCATATATGTCTTGTGAGATATTTTGTCACACCTGAAAAATAACATAAGTTGAAAATAATTATACCACAGTGCCTTCTCATTTTAACTCTGTAGGGAACATGAAAATAAAATTTTCCCTTTCTATCTTTTTCTCTCTCTCTGTCCTTCTATTTCCATATGAAAAAGCAGAATGAGCACGAGAAAGATTATAAGGGAGAACCGAGCATAAGAGGCTATGTGATGGTTTAGATGGGTCTTGCCTGACGGCCTCTCTACCATATCTGTTGAGCTTTACAATGGAGACAGCATGTGTAAATAGGGTTTCATAATACAAGGCACGAATTGATTACCATCAGGTCTCATAATATAAACACAATTACAACTAAATATTGGACAAATCACTCGACGCCAAACAGGACTTCATTGTAAGATACAGTCACGATGAAGCAAATCTTTGTGTGTTTTGGACACTCTTAAATGGTTATTCTCAGACAGCAAACAATGTTTAATTAACCCTCCACAATGCTTTCTTAACTTTGTAGTGCGCAGTCCCTACTCCACACGCTAAATCACATCATGCACCACACCTCTTCACTCTGTTACACATGCTCACATTAAAAAGTTTGATGAAGAATTTGTTCCTCCTAAGCATCTAAGATTTGCCCACCAGAGAGTGGAAGCACTTCCCTAATGGCAGCGCACTGCACAAGTAGTTACTGGGATGATTGGGGTCCGTGATATTAACAACCTTGTTTCTGCATTGACTGAAAGCAAGGTCAATTGTTATATATAGTAACATATACATATACATATGCCTACCTGATTATATATAAATTACTTCAAATGTTCAGTGACATGTCCAAGAAAAGGCCAAGTGTGTGTGTGTGTGTGTGTGTGTGTGTGTGTGTGTGTGTGTGTGTGTGTGTGTGTGTGTGTGTGTGAGAGAGAGAGAAAGAGAGAGAGAGAGAGAGAGAGAGAAAGAGAGAGAGAGAGAGAGAGAGAGAGAGAGAGAGAGAGAGAGAGATTAGTTCCTCCAGCTTGTTTGACTGGTTTCCATAACTCTGGAGAAAGTACGAGTTCTGGTAAGATTTAAACCTCAGTGGCAGCCAGGAATGATATTACTCGTTTAGTGCAGCGAGCTTGCAGAATACTGTACAAATGCACAAATACATTTAATTATAATGAAAGCTTTAAAATGTGACATTTAGCTTGTGAAACATACTGCAGCAGTTACAGTACAGGAATGATGTTTCTGTGTATGTCTTTTCTGGTTGTCATCAGGTTTATGGAGTCTTAAACAGGTATGAAGCTACTTGCTTTTGTAGTTTAGAGGTAATGCTCTTTTGCAGGGGTCACCAACGTGGTGCCCACGGGGACCAGGTCACCCGTGGGCATTTTCTAAAAATAGCTGTTTCCTAAATTGTTAAATAATTGTTGATAATTATTGTGAGAAATCATTAACATAATCAGTGTCTTCACATAGATCAGGGGTGTCAAACTCAGCCCCGTGGGCCAAATCCGGTCCGATGTACAATTACATCTGGCCCGCGAGATGATTTTATATAGATCTTTTATTATTGTTATTAATGGCCCGGCCTTATGAAGTGCTGATAACACAAACTACAGATCCCATAATGCAGTGCTTCAGCTGCCTTACCGAATGCTAGGCTACCTGCTTGCGTCAATCAAGTAAAGCTTCTGTTGATGTGTTTAACCCTATGGTAAAGTTATTGTGAAGCCCCTCACAATGGACAAGAGAAAAGTGTATTTTGAAAACCGATGGAATTCTGAGTAAATGTTTACTGACACTGCGGGTAAACCTGTGTATCTTATTTGTGGAGCGAATGTGGCTGTAATTAAGGAATTGAACTACGAGACAAAACATCAGGATAAGCTGAAAAAGCTGAATGTAGAGCAGAAGATACAGAAAGTAGAAGAGTTAAAGAAAACATGGGGGTGGTAGCATCATGCTTTGGGGGTGTTTTTCTGCATATGGGACAGGGCGACTGCATTGTATTAAGGAGAGGATGACCGGGGCCATGTATTGCGAGACTTTGGGGAACAACCTCCTTCCCTCAGTTAGAGCATTGAAGATGGGTCGAGGCTGGGTCTTCCAACATGACAATGACCCGAAGCACACAGCCAGGATAACCAAGGAGTGGCTCTGTAAGAAGCATATCAAGGTTTTGGCATGGCCTAGCCAGTCTCCAGACCTAAACCCAATAGAAAATCTTTGGAAGGAGCTCAAACTCAGTGTTTGAGATCTGTTTGGAGGAGTGGGCCAAAATCCCTCCTGCAGTGTGTGCAAACCTGGTGAAAAACTACAGGAAACGTTTGACCTCTGTAATTGCAAACAAAGGCTACTGTACCAAATATTAACATTGACTTTCTCAGGTGTTCAAATACTTATTTGCAGCTGTATCATACAAATAAATATGACAATTTCAAACCCCTCCATGATTTCTAAGTGGGAAAACTTGCAAAATAGCAGGGTGTTCAAATACTTATTTTTCTCACTGTATATCCTGTATATATATATATAAGTTCATACAATTTGTAATTATAATTATAAATAATAATTGATTTAGTCTTGGTTTCCTCAATAATGTTTGTTGCTATTTACATATCAGTACAACAAGCTGGAACCCCTGGCTGACAGACTTACACGAGTTTCCTGCAGCCCAAGACATGGTATTTATACAGAATTGTCCAGAGATTGTTGAAGAGCATGTGCTTCAGTGTTCTGTTCAAAACCGGCAGTCACCTTATCAACCATGCCCTTTCATTTATTTATCATTTTTATTATAAAATAAAAATAAGGTATAATATTTAAATTAACCTGAATCAACACCACAATTTCAAAAATTCTTGAAAAGAATTTGTAGATCTGTAAATTAAAATGTAAATTTGCCATCTTTACTGACAAATAAAGTTTATAAAGCAGGGTTAAAAAATTTACTTCTGTCAGTCAGTAAAGGTCAGGAGTCTACATTAGATTCACTTTTAAATCTATTTATACAGTCTCCATGAATAAGTCTCAACTGGTGTTGACTGAAAGGAAAATAAAAATTTAAATGCGTTATTGTGATAATAGATTTATTATGATAGAATAGATTTATTATGTTTTCAATGTTGTTGAAATTAGTTTAATGTTTTAATTGACAATTAATTTGTTCTATAGACATAACGTCCTCCATTTGTTTATTTTTTCTTTATTTAGTGCTCATGAAGTGGAGTATGCCACCGCCTTGTGGGGGATATTTATCACTTAACTAAGGAAGACTGAGTGAGCAATGAGATCCTAGTCCCCCCACCCAGATCTAACAGGACAGGTAAGATGCCCCCACTCCTCAGTATAAGTGAGACAAAATTAGTGCAAAGTTTCGACTTAAATAAACTTACATTTATTTAAACTAAATGGAGTTCAAGCTCAGCCAAAATTAAAAAAAAATTAAAATAAAAAAATAAAAATAAAAGTTAAATTAACAAATTTGTGACTGTTTCAGTTGAATCACATACAACAGATTACAATTTGTCCCTTCTGTTTTAACCATAGGGGGCAGTTTCCATACACAATCCATTCACTTAGACCCTCAGGGAAATTCATTTCAAGGTTAAATTCAATTCACTAAAAAAAAGGAAAAAAGTTTTCCACGGGGTAACCAGATAAAATTAGAATAAAAGATTTCACAGAATTGAATTTTGTGAATCCCCTACACTCAGGATGCTTATTATATTTGTTTAACTTCGACTAAATGGCATTATAAAGAGATGTGAATCACACTGAGTACAGAGCAGCCCATCCCCTTCCTACAGCTACAGACTGCAGTGACGATGTACTGCGACAGTGACGAGAGACTCGAGAAAGGAGTGTTTAGTTTCACATTTACAGTAACGGGGCTTTAAAACGAAAGCACGACGAATAAAGTGAAATCACAGATTTCTTTAGCTTCTTTTCACAGGGAAAATATACACATTTAAGCGGGTGAGTACTTTGTCGGCTAGTTTACAAAAATAAGGTGTTGAATTATGGTGTAATAATACTGTTTTTCAGAGATGCTTTTGTGTGTGACTCTGCTGATTCTCTTCAACATTATGGAATCTAAAGCAGGTATGTTGTATCTCTCTCTCTCACACACACACACACACACACACACACACACACACACACACACACACACACACACACGTTTGTGAGTATAAATCTCTTTTCTTAGAGCTGAGTAACGTCATATGTTGCTATGGTGAGCGGAAAAGACAGGAAACGCAGCGAGAATGGTCCCTTTTAGGTCGGGACTGAGGCTTTTCTTTAAGGCCTCAAATGACTGTGGTTGTAGGATTAAAAAGTAGCTTATTTATGCTTAAGTAAACATAACCCATAGGAAAGTGCCCATAACACTCACTAGATAGTGAGATAAAAGGGCCCCATCCAACACAGATGAAAATAATACAAACAGCATGAATCATGAGTGAGGATGTTTATTATAAATGCAATAAAAGGGGATAGAGAACATGTCTTCCGTGAAGCGCACCCCAAGCACAGGCCAAAAAAGGGAATAATACCTCTTCAATAAAATCTACCCCATTTGTGGAAAGCGAAGTACAATAATGAAGTGAAACAGTTGTATACTTCCCACTTTTTTGTGGTCCAACCCTCTCGAAGAATCTCGAAGACAATGGTAATCAGAATTGATCTTTGAATGTTGGAATATTTGAATGTTAATGATGGTTAAAAATACTTGGGGGAAGGTTTAACATCCAAAGGAGGAAATTCCAGGTGTGGTCAGACCATCAAAGTCATGACATGTGGATGCTCCCGGGTTGATTGTGGTTTGCCACATTAAACTCTACCTTTGCTCTACTCATCCTAGTGTCTTGGATTCTTTTGAAGAGACTATTTTATTTTGAAAGTCCCAAAACCAACGGTTTGAGAGAAGAAATTTCCGACATGTTTTAGCCTGGAATATTGGTTGTTTCCAGAGGTGGAAAGAGTATTCAAATATTGTACTTAAGTAAAAGTACTGTTTCTTACATGAAAATGTACTCAGTAATGGATATAATTTAAAATGTAGTTAAGTATGATATTTCAAACAAAACATTTAAGTACAAGTAAAATTACAGATTGTAAAAACTACTAGAAGACAAAATAAATTTGCTACTTTCCACCTCTGGTTGTTTACACCAGTGGTCCCCAACCATTTTTGCGCCACGGACCAGATTAATGTCGGACAATATTTTCGCAGACCAGTTTAATGTCAGACAATATTTTCACGGACCGGCCATTAAGGTGTGGCGGATAAATACAACAATGCAGTAATATAATATATACAATAATAAAAGTGAATCCCCTGTGTTGTTTTTTTTGTTTATTGTGCTAGCTTGGGGGTTTAAATATTAACTGATGTGGTGGAGAAAAAAACAGTTATTTTCCAAAAAAAAAACATTGTTCCGAATCAGATAATGATTAAAACGGAAATAATATAAGTTATGTATTCTTTCTGTGCGACCCGGTACCAACTGACCCACAGACCGGTGCCGGTCCACAGCCCGGGGGTTGAGGACCAATGGTTTACACCAAAGTCTTTTGTATAATGACCAAAATAGAAACTTCTGCATAGAAATACTTGCTTATCATCTTTGCTAGGTGGTTGCTAACAAGGAAAGATCTACATCAGTCATAAATCCACTATTAATATCCAGTAATATTATTCACATTTTAATGTTACTTTGGAACTTTTGTCCTCAGAAATATTTTTAAAGGTTTTAATGTTGGCCATTCACCATGTGTGTAGTTCGTGAACTACCAATTATATGTTTTGTTCCTAAGCTTAGTATAAATGTAGACATTGAAACTAGAGCAGAGAGCGCACAGACACACACACACACACACACACACACACACACACACACACACACACACACACACACACACACACACACACACACAGAGAGAGACTACTGTATATCACCCATCATCTTAAGCTTATATTATATGATCTAGCCACATAACCTTTCTTTCGTTTCTTCAGTTGTTTTAACAGGAGGATGTGGGGTGTGTGTGTGAGTGTGTGCGCTTGTGTGTGTCTTGGGGTTTGTTTGTGTCTTGGGTAGTTGTGTCTTTGTGATTGTTGATTTTTCAATAAAAAAATTATAGAAAAGAAGACGAAAACACTGAGCAAAAACTTGCCAAACACACTGAGAAACTCAATCGCATGTAGCACACCTACATGCGATTGAGTTTCTCAGTGTGTTTGGCAAGTTTTTGCTCAGTGTTTTCGTCTTCTTTTCTATAATTTTTTTTTTGAAAAATCAACAATCACAAATAGAAAAATGTAAACAGAACTTCTCTATTTTTACTTTTTAAACATCAAAGAGCAAACACCCCCACCCCGCCACCCAAGACACAAACAAACCCCAAGACACACACAAGCGCACACACTCACACACACACCCCACATCCTCCTGTTAAAACAACTGAAGAAACGAAAGAAAGGTTATGCATACAGTCCAATTTTTGACCTAATTAGAACTTTACTCAGGTAACACCTATAGTCTCCTAAAATAAGAAATAACAGGTTGGCACTTGTAAAAAAAAAAAAAAAAAAAAAAAAAAGGTGTCATTAGAACCCCTCAGTGTATATTTTATTTTCTCCAACTTAAGAAAAAACTTCAAATCTTTAAACCACTGAGAGATGGAGGGACATCTTATTGCTTTCCAGTGTAGAAATATGCATTTTTGTGTACAGAACTCAGTGATACTGACTCATTGGTAATACCAAATATAGTGATCAGTGGGCATGGTGTTAATTGCAATTCAAATATGGAGGACATAATCCTGAAAAAACCTGTCCAGAATGCATGTAATTTTGGGCACAGAAAAAACATATGACTTAAATGACAGGGGGAACATTTGTCACATCTGTCCTCAACCCCAGGATAGATTTTTGCCTGTTTCAATTTAGAAAGATGAATTCTGTACAAAACTTTAAACTGATTTAGACTGAGGCGAGCACAGGAAGTGGTAGACCGTATCCTATCTACAGCTTTCTTCTACCTTTCATCGCCAAACTGCAGCCCTAACTCCACCTCCCAAGCTGTCCTAGTTTTATCTGTATTCATATTTGAGAGAATGGGAGTCTGCATAATTTTTATAAGTACTTAAAACTGTTTTAAAAATAATACATTCTTCAAATACTGTAGCACTGGTTATGTATCTTATGCTTTACAATTAGCAGTAAATATACACAGTTGCACTTTTCAGCAAACCCAGATGAGAGAGATCAGCTTAAAAATGTTGACGAGTGTGTAAAAAACATTAGATAGTGGATGCTTGTTAGCCTCCTTTGTTACATTCTGATAAGAGGCAATTACTTTTAAGAGGACGAAACGCAGCTTGAAATAAACTTTCCGATTATGTAGCATAGCTGGATGATCGTCTTTCTGTCTCAGTGTGTACAGCTAACAATGACATTGTGATTATTGACTTGTCTATCCTTAGAGGCTCATGTGAATAACATTACCAGAATAGTCTTCTTCCACCTTAGAAATATTGCCAAAATTTTAAATATGTCATTGCAGGATGCAGAAAAACTAGTTCATGCTTTTGTTACATCTAGATCATAGTACTGCTTTAAGGTTTGGATGTTCTAGCGTGTGTGTATAAAATAAGCTTCAGTTAATCCAGAGTGCAGCAGCAAGTGTCCTTACTACAACCAGAACATATGATCACATCACCCCTATTATAATCAGTCTACATTTCCGCCCAATTAAATCTCACATTGATTACAAAATACTACTACTGACATATAAAGCACTGAATAGTTTCATGCCACATTATCTGAACTTTTGTTCCATTATGATCCCCCAAGCCTACTTCTATCAAAATGTGCAGGTTACTGTATGTGTTGGTACCTCACATAATAGAAAATACATCAAGGGGCGGAGTTTTTCTTACAAAGCCCCACAGTTATGGACAGTGTTGGGGTAACACGTTACAAGTAAAGTGCGTTACGTAATAATATTACTTTTCTGGAGTAACGAGTAAAGTAGCGTGTTACTTTATAAACTTACACATTAATATCTGAGTTACTTTTTTTTTTAAGTAATGCGAGTTACTTTTCAGTTAAATTATTTTGAATAAAAAAATAAATACTGAATTAAAATGAACGTAGTCACGTTGAATCGCGCACTAATACGTGCGAGCCGCGGGAACAGAAGCTGGTCAGGAGCGGAGATGGCAAACCAGAGCATTACATTACTGTGATGGAAGTATTCTTATTATTTTGAAATAGTCGAGGAAAAGGAGAAGGGAATAATGGTTAAGTGTAGATTATGTGTTGGTGAAAAGCTCTTGTCAACTGCAAAAAATACCATAAAAAAAAAAGTATATATATATATATATATATATATATATATATATATATATATATATATCTGCATGCAAAGCACAGCACTACAGATGTGTGTGTGTGTGTGTGTGTGTGTGTGTGTGTGTGTGTGTGTGTGTGTGTGTGTGTGTGTGTGTGTGTGTGTGTGTTCAAAATAATAGCAGTACAATGTGACTAACCAGATTAATCCAGGTTTTTAGTATAATTTTCATTGCTACGTGGCAAACAAGTTACCAGTAGGTGCAGTAGATTTTCAGAAAACAAACAAGACCAAGCATTCATGATATGCACGCTCGTAATTGCAGGCTGTGCAATTGGGCAATTAGTTGAAAGGGGTGTGTTCAAAAAAATAGCAGTGTGGCATTCAATCAATGAGGTCATCAATTTTGTGAAAAAAACAGGTGTGAATCAGGTGGCCCCTATTTAAGGATGAAGCCAGCACTTGTTGAACATGCAAGCCTGAGGAAAATGGGTCGTTCAAGACATTGTTCAGAAGAACAGCATACTTTGATTAAAAAGTTGATTGGAGAGGGAAAAACCTATAAAGAGGTGCAAAAAATTATAGGCTGTTCAGCTAAAATGATCTCCAATGCCTTAAAATGACGTGGAAGAAAATGGAAGACAACCACCAAAATGGATCAAAGAAGAACCAGAATGGCAAAGGCTCCGCCAATGATCAGCTCCAGGATGCTCAAAGACAGTCTGGAGTTACCTGTAAGTACTGTGACAGTTAGAAGACGTCTGTGTGAAGCTAATCTATTTTCAAGAATCCCCCACAAAGTCCCTCTTTTAAAAAAAAAGGCATGTGCAGAAGAGGTTACAATTTGCCAAAGAACACATCAACTGGCCTAAAGAGAAATGGAGGAACATTTTGTGGACTGATGACAGTAAAATTGTTCTTTTTGGGTCCAAGGGCCACAGACAGTTTGTGAGATGACCCCCAAACTCTGAATTCAAGCCACAGTACACAGTGAAGCATGGTGGTGCAAGCATCATGATATGGGCATGTTTCTCCTACTATGGTGTTGAGCCTATTTATCGCATACCAGGGATCATGGATCAGTTTGCATATGTCAAAATACTTGAAGAGGTCATGTTGCCTTATGCTGAAGAGGACATGCCCTTGAAATGGTTGTTTCAACAAGACAATGACCCCAAACACACTAGTAAACGAGCAAAGTCTTAGTTCCAAACCAACAAAATTAATGTTATGGAGTGGCCAGCCCAATCCCCGGACCTTAATCCAATCGAGAACCTGTGAGGTGATATCAAAAATGCTGTTTCTGAAGCAAAACCAAGAAATGTAAATGAATTGTGGAATGTTGTTAAAGAATCATGGAGTGGAATAACAGCTGAGAGGTGCCACAAGTTGGTTGACTTCATGACACACAGATGTGAAGCAGTTTTAAAAAACTGTGGTCATACAACTGAATATTAGCTTAGTGATTCACAGGATTGCTAAATCCAAGAAACAAAAATGTTTGTACAAAATAGTTTTGAGTTTGTACAGTCAAATGCATGAACACACCCCTTTCAACTAATTGCCCAATTGCACAGCCTTAATAGTGTGCATATCATGAATGCTGGGTCTTGTTTGTTTTCTGAGAATTTACTGCACCAACTGGTAACTTGTTTGCCATGTAGCAATAAAAAATATGCTAAAACCCTGGATTATTCTGGTTAGTCACATTGTACTGCTATTATTTTGAACAATACTTTATGTTCTCCCTCCACATAACCGGAGTGCAGCCCAGACCCTTAACCTTATATACACGAACGATAGTTACATTTGTGACGTGAAGGCAGATTGAAAAGCAGTGTACAGAAGTGCCACTGGAAAGTGTTCAGCCTTGTGGTCAAAATGTAGTCGATCATCTTATTGTTCTCTGGGAAGTTATTAAGCATTTTAAATGTTTAAGAAATGTCTTTTACCCTAATATAACTTATTTCTTCTTCGTCTTCTTCTTCTTTCGGCTGCTCCCATTAGGGGTTGCCACAGCGGATCATCCGTCTCCATACCACCCTGTCCTCTACATCTGCCTCTTTCACACCAACTACCTTCATATCTTCCCTCACCACATCCATGAACCTCCTCCTTGGCCTTCCTCTTTTCCTCCTACCTGGTGGCTCCATCCTCAGCATTCTTCTACCAATATAATTTATGTCCCTCCTTTGCACATGTCCAAACCATCTCAATCTTGCCTCCCTCACCTTGTCACCAAAACATCCTACATGCGCTGTCCCTCTAATAAACTCATTTCTAATCTTGTCCATCCTTGTCACTCCCAACAAAAACCTTAACATCTTCAGCTCTGCTACCTCCAGCTACATCTCCTGTCTTTTACTCAATGCCACTGTCTCTAATCCATACAACATCGCAAGTCTCACCACAGTCCTATAAACTTTCCCTTTCATTCTTGCAGATACCCTACTATCACAAATCACTCCTGTCACTCTTCTCCACCCACTCCACCCTGCCTGCACTCTTTTCTTTACTTCTCTAACACACTCTCCATCACTTTGCACTGTTGACCCCAGGTACCTGAACTCCTTCACCTTCTCCACCTCTTCTCCCTGCAACCGCATCACTCCACTGCCCTCCCTCTCATTCACACACATGTATTCTGTCTTACTCCTACTGACTCTCATTCCCCCTCTCTCCAATGCATATCTCCACCTCTCCAGGCTCTTCTCAACCTGCTCCCTACTCTCACCACAAATCACAATATCATCCGCAATCGTCATAGTCTAGGGAGACTCCTGTCTGACCTCGTCTGTCAACCTGTCCATCACCACTGCAAACAGGAAAGGGCTCAGGGCCAATCCTTGATGCAGTCCAACCATCACTCTGAACCAGTCTGTCATACCTACTGCACACTTCACTGCCGTCACACTGTCCTCATACATGTCCTGCACCACCCTCACATACTTCTCTGACACACCTGACTTCCTCATACAATACCACAACTCCTCTCTTGGTACTCTGTCGTACGCTTTCTCTAAATCCACAAATACACAATGCAATTCTTTCTGTCCTATATCTTCTGTCCTGTATACTTCTCCATCAACATCCTCAAAGCAAATAAGGCACCTGTGGTGCTCTTCCTCGGCATGAAACCATACTGTTGCTCACAGATGGTCACCTCTTCTCTCAGCCTGGCTTCCACTACTCTTTCCCATAACTTCATGGTGTGACTGCTCAACTTAATTCCCCTGTAGTTACTGCAAGACTGCACATCTCCTTTATGCTTAAAGATCGGTACCAGCACACTTTTTCTCCATTCCTCAGGCATCTTCTCACCTTCCAAAATCCTGTTAAACAACCTGGTCAAAAACTCCACTGCCATCTCTCCTAAACATCTCCACGCTTCTACGAGTATGTCATCTGGTTCAACCGACTTACCACTCTTCATCCTCTTAATCGCTGGTCTCACTTCCTCCTTACTAATCCTATCTACATCCTGCTTCACCAACTCCACATTATCCAACCTTCTCTCTCTCTGATTTTCCTCATTCATCAGCTGCTCAAAATATTCCCTCCACCTTCTCAACACACTCTCCTCACTAGTCAACACATTTCCCTCTCCATCCTTTACTGCTCTAACTTGCAGTACATCCTTCCCAGCTCAGTCCCTCTGCCTGGCCAATCGGTATAAATCCTTTTCTCATTCCTTAGTGTCCAACCTCTCATACAGCTCCTCATATGCCTTTTCCTTGGCTTTCACCACATCCCTCTTTACCTGCATCTCCTTGTACTCCGGCTTACTTTTCTCATCACTCTGTCTATCCCACTTCTGTTTTGCCAACCTCTTTCTCCTTATGCCCTCCTGCACTTCCTCATTCCACCACCACGTCTCCTTGTCTTGCTTTCTATTTCCAGATGTCACACCAAGTACTTTTCTAGCCACCTCCCTCATCACTCCTGCAGTAGTTGCCCAATCATCCAACACCTCTTAAACACCACCGAGCCTCTGTCTGACCTCTTCCCTGAACCTCACACTACACTCTTCCTCCTTAAGTTTCCACCATCTTGTTCTTCTTTTAGTCCTCACTCTCCTCCTCTTCTTCTTCGCCTCCAAAACCATCCTACAGACCAACATAGTCCACCTGTGTGCACCTTTCTCCACTCTTATACATCACCCTATAATCCTCCTTCTTCTTAAAATAAGTGTTCACCACTGCCATTTCCATCCTTTTAGCAAAATCTACCACCATCTGCCCTTCCACATTCCTCTCCTTAAAACCATACCTACCCATCACCTCCTCATCACCCCTGTTCCCTTCACCTACATGACCATTAAAGTCTGCCCCTGATTACCAATCGTTCTTTCCTAGGTACACCATCTACCACTTCATCTAATTCACTCCAGAATCTTTCCTTCTCCTCCATCTCACAGCCAACTTGTGGAGCATAGGCACTGATGACATTTATCATCATCCCTTCAACTTCCACCTTCACGATCATCACTCTATCAGAAACTCTCTTCACCTCCACTACACTCTTACTGTACTCTTCCTTCAGAATCACCCCTACACCATTTCTCTTTCCATCCACACCATGATAAAACAGTTTAAATCCACCTCCAATGTTCCTGCTCTTACTCACTTTTCACTTGGTCTCCTGAACACACAACATATCTACCTTTTTCCTCTCCATCATATCAGCTACCTCTCTCCCTTTACCCGCCATAGTACCAACATTTAAAGTACCAACCCGAACCTCCACTCTCCTACACTTCTCCTTTCCCTGCCGTCTCTGTAGACGTCTTCCTCCTCTCCTTCTCCTCCTTCGGCCAACAGTAGCCCAATTTCCACCGGTACCCTGTTGGCTAATGATACCTGTGGCGGTCGTTGTTAACCCGGGCCTCGACCGATCTGGTATGAAATTCTAATTTGTGAACCGCATATTTGATTTGGCACATGTTTTTACGCCGGATGCCCTTCCTAACGCAACCCTCCCCATTTACCCAGGCTTGGGACCGGCACTAAGAGTGCACTGGCTTGTGCCTCCCTAATAGCTGGGTTAATATAACTTATTTCTTAATGGCAATTATCTTTATTACACCTGTTACACCTGTAAGGCGTGAAAGAGATACAAGTAACGCAAAAGTAACGCAAAAGTAATATAATGCATTACTTTCCATAAAAAGTAACTAAGTAACGTAATTAGTTACTTTTTTGGGGAGTAACTCAATATTGTAATGCATTACTTTGCCTATTACTGGTTATGGAACAGTCTTCCAATTAGTGTTCAGAACTTAGTCACAGGCTCAGTGTTAAAGTATAAGCTGAAAACATTAAACATTAAGAGAGATAAAGAAAGTGAGACCACATCTGAAAATAAGCTGTACAAGTCAAAATGCAGTCTGTCTTATTGTATATAGAAAAATATTAATAGTCAGTATTTATATGTTTTCTGAAAACACAGAGCTATTACAGGTGGTTAGTCCGGACGCTCCTCTTATTGCTGTAGCTGGTGAAGACTTGGTTCTACCTTGTTTTATCAAAGCCAAAACCAGTGCTGTGGATATGACAGTGGAGTGGTACAAACCAGACAGAGATAATTCATTAGTGCATCTCTATAAGGATCATGAAGACACAAATGAAAATCAGGCTCAGACGTACAAAGGAAGAACTTCAGTTTTTAAAGAGGAGCTACAAAATGGCAACACTTCACTTAAACTCTCAGCTCTCAGAGTCTCTGATGAAGGAGATTACAGGTGTCTTGTTGAGAATAAATCCATTTCCAATGAAACGACTGTTCATGTCATTGTTGAGGGTAAGAGCTATTTCCATTTAAAAGAATTATACACTGAAAATATGATTGTTTAA
The DNA here is from genome assembly GCA_039877035.1 of Silurus lanzhouensis. Taxonomy (NCBI): domain Eukaryota; kingdom Metazoa; phylum Chordata; class Actinopteri; order Siluriformes; family Siluridae; genus Silurus; species Silurus lanzhouensis. The sequence continues at coordinate 1,145,450 of JBCEWE010000142.1, forward strand.
ATGTTAAGCAGCAGTGGTCGCATTATATTTTACATTGCACTAGCAGTTTGGAAGCAGACAGTGTAACATTAAATAAATAAATATATATTTTGTAGGCTATAATAAATAACATGCTAATACAATTTAAAACTATTTTTTAATGTTGCATTAAAATATGTAATTCCCATTGTTAGTTACATATTGAATAATGTGTTTAATTTTTTATTATTTTTTCAAATTAAAACAATATTATAGAATTATTCAGTTATATGCAATTCAATTATTTTATTTTTTTTAAATATTTTTTTAAACTGAAAAGCCATGTTTAGAATATAATACTAAATGCCCTGGGATATTTCTGGCATACAACATTTGTCAGACCTAGAGGCACAACTTGTTTAATCTAAAAATCAGTTGAAAATTATATACTACTTTTTCATTTTGAGATTAAGAGCTCTATATACTTTCATCTAAATTAAAACAATATTTTTTGTTTAATGAACCTGAGGTTCTGTGGTTGGACAGAGAAGGAGTCACTCTGCCTGCTAAAGAGACACAGATACACAGAGACACTTCAGAGAGTTTCAGTGTGAAATGCCAGATAACTGTTTACGATTATAGCGACTCCAACAGATTTTACTGTAGACTTTTACAAAAACATCACATGATGGAGACAGAGGTTATCATAAATAGTAAGTGTCTATGATTAATATGGTGTCTATAATGTGACTATAACACTGTAATCCACTGTAATCATTACAGACCTATTACTAATATTTTTGCATCATATTCTATGCTTATTTTTCATTGAATGTATGGTTTCCTGCCACAGAGCTCTGTGTAAAAGTGTTAGCATCTTATTGATTAATTTTTGCACAGTTGTTGTAAATCTGTAAATATGAAAATGTGGTTTCATTTTAGGTCAATTTATTGCTGCTGGGAAGTGGATTGTTGGCATTTCAATTTCAGCATGTTTTATTGCTGTTGGATTGATATTAATCTCAGTTCTACATTACAAGAAAGGTGATTTTTTATAATTTTTCTTCATTACATCTATCTTAAATTATACTTTAGTTTATAAGATAGCTTTAGCTTTTAATAACATGCTAGAAATCACTGCCAGTAGGCTGCAGGTCCCAACTTGGCACAGCTCTCTGTAAACAGGATCTAAAAGAAGTAAAATATCAAATTAGTCAATGTTATTCAAATAGAAAATAGTGTAAATAGCAAACATTCAGAATTCAAGCAGCCTTTTGTCCCTGATTCAGTCTGGACTAAAATGACCACTATGACACTTGGAAGTTCATATACATTCATGAAGAATGAAGGATTATACCCTGCTTTGTGTCTTGTTTTCTTGTGGCCACTATGTAGTTATTGTTTTTATTAGTGTAATTTTACAGTGTTAGATGTTTTTAAAATGTTTGGGTTTTTTTCGGAAATTTAAGGTATCTGCATTCAGAAAACCAATTTATTAAATTGAATTTTGTGTATTGTTAAAGCTTTAGTAAATATTACATATAACATAAGGACAAAATAAAATGTCATAACTGCAATCTGTTTTATCATCAGAGATTTAAAGGGTGAAGCAAAATGCAGGTAGGAATGAAAAGCTTTTAAAATAAAAATGTATGACAATAATCAAATTAAAATGTTTACACTGTATTGATATATCATAGTGATATAACAGTGATATAACATAGTGAGGAGTCGCAGAAATTTAAAGATTTGGCAGATGATAGAAATTTGTTAGTGTAACCACACAAACTTTATTCAAGCCAGATAGAAACCACAACACAAATAGAATTTGTGGTTTCTATCTGGCTTGAATAAAGTTTAGAAATAAACCTTTTTGTAATGTATGATCACGACATAATTTTGTCATGATCTTGACAAAAGTTGTTTTATTGTGATCATGACTTACTTTCCTCCACGTGCCCACACCTGGTTATGGTTATTATTCATGATGCTGCATCTAGAACATTCTTCATAACAAGTACTTAATTTTTCTGTAAACTTGTCATAAGAGCATTTTTTTTCACAATGAGCATCACTGCAGCATTGTGGATAATAACCATAACCGTTTGTGGCAGGGGCATGTGTACTCGCGCTGTGACAGGCACATGGATGTGCACCGGGGCAGGCCTGCGCCTACCGCAAATGGTAATGGTTATTATCCAGGATGCTTTTACTGAACTACAAATGGTGCATTAAATCTTATTCTGTTCAATATTTATTTTAAAACATTGGAACTCAAAATCAATTATTGTAAGGCAACATTGTCTTTGTTGTTGGGAAACATATTTGTGAAAATTAAAACAATATTTAATTTAAATAAAAGAAAAAGATTGTGATGTGGAAGCTGCCATGTTATTCCAGTAAAAGAAAATGCCTTAACAAGGACACAATTACTTTACCATTGGCATCTACCTGTGCATTAATCAAGTGGCTGTCATAGTGTCACAAAATATGAAGGAAATTACGATCAATGAGCATTACATTAAAGTAAGATATAAAGTACTCAAAATGCATAGATTAGTGAAATGGTACAAAATAACGTCAAAAGTTTAGTACAGTGGGTTCAATAATCAGTAAATGGAATCTGCACCACAACACCCAGTCGCCGCAAATAAAACACCATCGATTAAAATTTCCCCAAACATGAACCTAATTCACACCACAGATGATCTACATCTCTATGATGAAGTGTGATTGTTTCTACATATTTTACATTAATACTGTCATATGTTTATTATTAACATTTAATCCCATCTATTTTCAGAGCAACTGAGACTGGCAAAGGAAAATGGTAAATACACCTGAAATTATATTTTATTTTTCAAACATCTGAAAAACTGTGTTGTATGAACTTTTTGCCTTTAATGCAGATGGTATTTATTAAGCATTTTCACCTCTTTGTTTGTAATGATTGGTGCCAATGTAAAATCTACCAATACTACTGAATTATAGGCAGCTGAAATCATTTATTTGGATATTATCAGGGAGCAAAGGAGGAGGGATCTGTAAAAAGAGAAGAGATACAAACACATCAAGCAGAATACTTTAAACTGTGTTGTGAATTACTCATAACTTACCTGTAACATCAAGTTCCACTTAGTGTAGTGTGCTATAAATATTCAGTGAGGCACACAGAGGTAATAATAAACTTTATTTTGTATAGCGGCCTTAAAAGGAATTTCTCAAAGCGCTTGACATAAAAGATGAAATTAAAAGATACACATAATATTACAGAACTAAAACTAACCAAACAAAATAAAAATCCAATTAATAACAAACAAAAAAGTCACATAAAAGCTACCCTAAAAAAGTATGTTTTAAGTTGGAATTTAAAAACACCCAGGGATTCTGCATTCCTGATCTCTGAGTGCAGGGAATTCCACAGTTTTGGAGCCAAAGAAGAAAAAGCACGATCACCCACCGTTTTTAGCCATGTTTTTTGGGAAGTTAGAAGACCAGCTTCAGAAGAGTGTAGAGCACGTGAAGGTGTGTAGGGGGTTAACAGCTCACACAGATATTGAGGGGCCAAATTATTGAAGGCCTTATAGGTAAGCATGAGAATTTTAAACTTAATACGAAAACTAACTGGAAGTCAGTGCAATTTTTCCAGGATAGATGTGATGTGTTCCCTTGCACTGGTCCCAGTCAGAATTCTAGCAGCTGAATTTTGTACCAACTGTAATTTACTTAGGGTAGCTTTAGGAACTCCAGCCAGAAAGGCATAACAGTAGTCAAGACATGAAAATACAAAAGTGTTGATCAACTTTTCAGCCACAGAGATGGGTCATAATCAGCATGAGATGTAATTTGGCAATGTTTCTGAGATGAAAAAACAACGCTTTGACAGTGCTACAAAAATGATGGACAAATGTTAAATTGGCGTCAAATATCACCCCCAAATTTTTTGGTTTAGTTTGGAATTGTAAAGTAGAGCCATCCAAACTTAAGGTTTGGATGCTTTACACAACTGATGAGGTGAACCAATAAGCATCACTTCAGTCTTGTCATTGTTAAGACAAAGATAATTTTCAGACATCCATTTCTTAATCTCAGTAAAACATTGAGAGAGAAAAGGCACAGGCATATTGACATCAGGTTTAAAATGTATATAGATCTGAGTGTCATTGGCATAAAAGTGATAGTTAAGACCAAGTGATCTTAAAAGCTGGCCAAACGGATAAATGTAAATACTAAAAAGTAATGGGCCCAAAACCGATCCCTGAGAAACACCAGATTGCACCACACCAACCTTAGACTTGCAATCACCCGTCACAACAAACTGCTTACGGTCTGAAAGGTAGGATTTAAACCACTCTAAAGCAGATTCAGAAACCCCAAAGATAGTCTCTAAGCGGTTGATCAAAATTGCGTGATCTATAGTGTCAAAAGCCTCACTAAGATCAAGAAGAATCAGCATAGATAGACGGCCAGAATCAGAAGCCATTAACAAGTCATTAGTGACCTTAACTAACGCCGTTTCAGTGCTGTGGAGTTTACGGAAACCAGACTTATACATTTACCAGACTCATACATATACATTCATGAAGAATGAAGGATTATACCCTGCTTAGTGTCTTGTTGTCTTGTGGCCACTATGTAGTTATTGTTTTTATTAGTTTACTTTTACAGTGTTAGATGTTTTTTAAATGTTTGGGTTTTTTTTGGAATTTAAGGCATCTGCATTCAGAAAACCAATTTATTAAATTGAATTTTGTGTATTGTTAAAGCTTTAGTAAATATTACATATAACATAAGGACAAAAAAAAATGTCATAACTGCAATCTGTTTTATCATCAGAGATTAAACAAGTAAAGCAAAATGCAGGTAAGAATAAAGAGCTTTTAAAATTAAAATGTATGACTGTAATAAAATTGAAATGTTTACACTGTATCGATATATCTGACTAACATAGTGAGGAGTCACAGAAATTTGAAGATTTGGCAGATGACAGAAATTATAACCACTTTTTGGTAGTGTAACCACACAAACTTTATTCAAGCCAGATAGAAACCACAATTTCTTTTTGTGTTGTACAAAACACAAATAGAAATATTTGTGATTATTTAACATATTTCAGAAGTATTTAATATGGAAATCCTAAGAGGCCATGCATTATATTTTTTCTTTCTTGTTTTCTCATGATCACAACATAATTTTGTCATGATTTTGACAAAAGTTGTTTTATTGTGATCATGACTTACTTTCCTCCACGTGCCCACACCTGGTTATGGTTATTATTCATGATGCTGCATCTAGAACATTCTTCATAACAAGTACTTAATTTTTCTGTGTACTTGTCATAAGAGCATTTTTTTTCACAATGAGCATCACTGCAGCATTGTGGATAATAACCATAACCGTTTGTGGCAGGGGCATGTGTACTCGCGCTGTGACAGGCACATGGATGTGCACCGGGGCAGGCCTGCGCCTACCGCAAATGGTAATGGTTATTATCCATGATGCTTTTACTGAACTACAAATGGTGCATTAAATCTTATTCTGTTCAATATTTATTTTAAAACATTGGAACTCAAAATCAATTATTGTAAGGCAACATTGTCTTTGTTGTTGGGAAACATTTTTGTGAAAATTAAAACAATATTTCATTTAAATAAAAGAAAAAGATTGTGATGTGGAAGCTCCCATGTTATTCCAGTAAAAGAAAATGCCTTAACAAAGACACAATTACTTTACCATTGGCATCTACCTGTGCATTAATCAAGTGGCTGTCATAGTGTCACAAAATATGAAGGAAATTACGAACAATGAGCATTACATTAAAGTAAGATATAAAGTACTCAAAATGCATAGATTAGTGAAATGGTACAAAATAACGTAAAAAATGGAGTACAGTGGGTTCAATAATCAGTAAATGGAATCTGCACCACAACACCCAGTCGCTGCAAATAAAACACCATCGATTAAAATTTCCCCAAACATAAACCTAATTCACACCACAGATGATCTACATCTCTATGATGAAGTGTAATTGTTTCTAAGTATTTTACATTAATACTGTCATATGTTTATTATTAACATTTAATCTCATCTATTTTCAGAGCAACTGAGACTGGCAAAGGGCAAATGGTAATTACTCCTGAAATGATATTTAATTTTTCAAACATCTTTTTCAAATACAAAACTGTGATGTATGAACTTGTATTGCCTTTAATTCAGATGGTATTATTTGTTATGCATTTTCACCTCTTTGTTTGTAATGATTGGTGCCAATGTGGAATCTACCAATACTACAGAATTATAGGCAGCTGAAAACATTTATTTAAATATTATCAGGAAGCAAAGGAGGAGGGATCTGTAAAAAGAGAAGAGATACAAACACATCAGGCAGAATACTTTAAACTCTGTCATGAATTACTCATAACTTACCTGTAACATCAATCGTCGATTACAATGTAGTTAAGACATAAGACAAAAGCATTTAATTTATAATCATTAAAATCACATAAACAAAAATCTATTAAATATACCCCCACCCAAGCCTGCTTACTCTTTAGAGCTGGGAACCTCTCTCTATTGGTCTCTAAATCCACAGCAAAACACACTTACACTCACCACACAACACCTCTACGAGTTGAACACTGCATACTGAAGGAAACCACCACCAAGCATTGAGGAACTTTTCCCTCCCCATCACCTGGAAAGGAAGTAAACTATCCAAGTCAAGGCAATTTATCTACACACACACACACACACACACACACACACACACACACACACACACCCCAAAAATGAGGAAAGTTTAGACTTCTCTCCAGCGCATACCTCCACCTCCTCAGGCTCTTAACCTGCTCTCTATCATCCGCAAACATCATAGACCATAAAGACTCTTGTTTGACCTCGTCTGTCAACCTGTCCATCACCACTGCAAACAGAAAATGGTTTAGAGCCAATCCTTGATGCAGTCCAACCTCCACCTTGAACCAGTCTGTCGTTCCTACTGTGCACTTCTCTGCTGTCACATTGTAATCATACATGTCCTGCGCCACCCTCACATACTTCACTGCCATTCCTGACTTGCTCATACAATACCACTATAGCAAATATATAACAAGAGAAAATCAGATGTCGTCAACTGCAATCTGATTTGTGTGTTTACCTGAACATTTTTTAAATGCTTAATCTAGTTAGCGCTTCATGCATTTATTAAAAACTAATTCATTTCTTTTATTAACAGAGATTCAACGTCTGAAACAAAATGCAGGTAAGAATGTGCTTTAAAAAAAAATAATAATTATATATATTATATATATATATATATATATATATATATATATATATATATATATATATATATATATATATATATATATATATATATAATCACTAACTGGAATGTTTACGACTTCATATTAGAGCCAATATGGGATAAAAAAAAAAAAAAAAAAAAAGAATCGGAAGGGTAGGGACAGGGAATTTCCGAGTTTAAAATAACATTTTCAAGTTGTAAAAAAAAAAAAAGATTTTGAGATTTTTGAAAAAAAAACATGAATTTTTTTAAAAAGAAACACTACATTTTCAAGGTTAAAACTCAGAAGATTACAATACACAAAATTTACAAGAAATACACTTACACTTTGCAAGATTGGTACAAAATAATATCAAAATGTTTGGATTTCCCAGTGAGCACAGTGGTATCAGGAAAATTAAGCCACACTATCCAGGCACTGCCAAGAAAATGGCTATGAGTAATTTATTTTAATACTGTTATGTGTTTAATATTAACATTTAATATCCTCTATTTTCAGAGCAACAGAAACAGGAGTTGAAAAATGGTAATTAAACCTGAACTTAAATTTTATTTTTCAAATTTGTTATGATTTTTACCTCTTTGTTTGTACTGATTAATGCTAATGTACCATCTAATGTACAAAATTATAGGCAGCTAAAGTAATTTACCTGGATATTATCAAGGAACGAAAAAGAAGGCTTTTGTAAAAGTAGAGAGAAACAAACACATCAGTCAGAATACATTAAATTACTTGTGTTCTGAAAGGTAATAACCCTTGAGCTTGTTTATTTTATCACTCAATCAAACTCTCCTTTTTTTTATTAACGACAACAAGGTGGAGGTTCACATAAGGTGCAGATCAGGGCAGAGATAAGAATTTACAGCTTTATTTTATATCTTCATGGAATCCATAATCTCCAATTATGTTTCCTTCTTACTGATGGCAATAAACGTGTTTTTGTCAGTAGTAGATATTATTTAATATAAGTTATTCATTATAATTATTATTTAATTGTTACTTTTTTAAGAGATTATGAAGAAGATAAAGCTGTTTGCAGGTAAGCACAAATGTTTGTTTGCAGTTCAAGCAGTTTCTCTATTGTATTTATTACATTTCATGTGTCTGTGTAAGACTGATACACTGCATCCCTGAATGAATAATTAGTTTTGTTTTAAAAAGTGTCTGTGTTTTTCTCTCAGTGGATGTGACTTTGGATCCTGATACTGCTCATCCTAATCTCAAATTGTCTGATGATAATAAAGAAGTGAAACTTGGAGGAAAAAAAACACTTCAACTCCCTAATACACCAAAGAGATTTAAATATCACTCTGTGTTGGGCAAGCAGAGTTTCTGCTCAGGGAAATTTTATTATGAGGTGGATGTTGGAAAGAAAACTGAATGGACATTGGGAGTTGTGAAAGAAAGTATTAACAGGGAGACGTGGGTTGAACGGAATCCTGGCAGTGGATTCTGGACCATAAAACTGAGGAATAACACTGAGTATAAGGCTAATGCTGATCCCCCTGTCCCCCTCACACTGGGAAAAAAGGTGGAGAAGGTGGGGGTGTTTGTGGATTATGAGGAGGGTCTGGTCTCCTTTTATGATGTGAACTCCAGATCTCTTATCTACTCTTTCACTGGTCAAACATTCACTGAGAAACTCTATCCATACTTCAGCCCTAGGTACAACGAAGATGGTAAAAATGCAGATGCAATTAAAATCACTGAAGTGAATTAATATTGACTTAATACAGTGGTCCCCTGTAACTTACCGGGGGTTACGTTCTTAGACCTCCTGTAAATTCCAAACATTTCCAAATTTGGACACACCCCTGCAGCCCCTATGGTACCTTAGTGAATTAAGTTGTTTCCTTTTTGATGCATACTCAACAGAAAATGTGACGTAATGGACACAAATGCTTTATTTATCACTTAAAATGAATAATATAATAATGTGTTTTGAAAAAGTTTATGAAATTTGTTAGTGAAAAGAGTTAAAATGTTACTCCTAATGTTCCCGAACATTCGGTCCTGCTGTGGATTCCTGCAAATTTTAAGATAATCCTCAATTTGTTGTTAGTTAGGTTCCAAATGAGAACCTGCAAATTTTCAGAGCCGTGAGTTCCAAACCACGAATTATCGGGGGTTGACTGAATTCCATAAGGCTGCATAGCTGCATATAATCATCACTTAGCTAGTAAAATAACTACTAGTTACACATAGATTGTGAAATATTATTTTAACATATAGAAAGTGTATCAATCTGCTTGTTATCTGATTTTAGAAGATTAAAGATTTCTAAAAACTTTTCTAAAAAAGACAAATGTTACTCCAGTTACTGTATTATTTACTTTAAATGCTGTTTAAATGATGTCTATCTGAGACTCTGAAAGAAGGTAAATGTCATATGAAGCTTAGTCAGGTGCATCAGTGACACTTGTATTAGGGCTGCAACTAACGATTATGTTCGAATAAAAACTGTTGGTTTTTTTTTATTCTATGTTTTGCTTATTATAACTAAATAAAACCCTAATTTAGCATATTTATGTATAAAAGTGTACTTTAAAAAAATGCAAAAGCCACATATTGAGTTTAACCACCTTTATTTTAGACATTTTAAAGCTTATATTGGCTTGGATTTCTTCTTAAACAAATTCACTCATGTCGAGTTATATCTTTCTGTAAAAAATAAATAAATGAATAAAAAAAGGCAGTATGCAAAGTGAAGCAATTTTCTGTATATATTATATATATATATATATATATATATATATATATATATATATATATATATATATATATATATATATATATATATACAGTGCCCTCCACAATTATTGGCACCCCTGTTTAAGATGTGGTCGTGGACTTCTAAAAATTCTCCTTTTTTTTAAAACAACATAGAACCCAAATGCAAAAAAAGAGAAAGATCCAACCTTTCATTTAAGTACATTACTTTGGTGGTAAAAAAATCACACATTTAGAAAAAAAAAAAAACTTGAAATCATGTGTGCCACAATTATTGGCACCCCTAACAATTCCTCTGAAAAATTTAATTTTTTTTTTTTTTTTATATATTTTTCTGTAGTTGCTAAGGTTGGTCAGGGTATCTAGGGACTTTTAATCAGTAATTCATGATTTCCTGTTTCCCTGGGGTATAAATATGACGTGACACAGAGGCCTAATTCTCTTACCCATTTGTCAACATGGCAAAGACAAGAGAACACACCATTCAAGTAAGGCAGATGTGTGTCGACCTTCATAAGTCAGGCAATGGCTACAAGAAAATAGCCACTCGCCTTAACTTGCCGGTATCTACAGTCAGAGGAATCATTAAGAAGTTTAAAACAACTGGAACAGTGACAAACAAGGCTGGAAGAGGTCCCAAGTTTATCTTGCCACAACGCACAGTGAGGAGGATGGTAAGAGAAGTAAAAAAATTTCCCAAGCTCACCGTCACAGAATTGCATCAAAGAGTGGCATCTTGGGGTCACAGAGTCTCCAAAACAACCATCAGACGCTCTCTACATGCCAACAAGCTGTTTGGGAGGCATGCAAGGAAAAAGCCTTTTCTCACTAACACTCACAAACGTAAACGTCTGGAGTTTGCTAAGCGGTACTGGGACTTCAACTGGGATTGTGTGCTTTGGTCAGATGAGACTAAGATTGAGCTTTTTGGCAACAAACACTCTAAGTGGGTCTGGCGTAAAACAAAAGATGAGTATGCCGAAAAGCACCTCATGCCCACCGTGAAGTATGGTGGAGGATCTGTGATGCTGTGGGCCTGTTTCTCTTCCAAAGGCCCTGGGAACCTTGTTAGGGTGCATGGCATTATGAACGCTTTGAAGTACCAGGATATTTTAAATAAAAACCTGATGGCCTCTGCCAGAAAGCTGAAGATGGGTCGTCATTGGGTCTTTCAGCAGGATAATGATCTAAAACATGTGGCAAAATCTACACAAAAGTGGTTCAGCAGTCACAAACTCAAGGTCCTCCCATGGCCATCTCAGTCCCCAGACCTCAACCCAATCGAAAACCTGTGGGGCGAGCTAAAGAGAAGAGTGCATAAGAGAGGACCCAGGACACTGGATGATCTAGAAAGATTGTGCAAAGAAGAATGGTCAAAAATCCCTCTCTCTGTGTTCTCCAATCTTGTGAAATGTTATAGGAGGAGATTAAGTGCTGTCTTGTTGGCAAAAGGAGGTTGTACAAAGTATTAACATCAGGGGTGCCAATAATTGTGGCACACATGATTTCAAGTTTTTTTTTTTTTCTAAATGTGTGATTTTTTTACCACCAAAGTAATGTACTTAAATGAAAGGTTGGATTTTTCTCTTTTTTTGCATTTGGGTTCTATGTTGTTTTAAAAAAAAGGAGAATTTTTAGAAGTCCACGACCACATCTTAAACAGGGGTGCCAATAATTGTGGAGGGCACTGTATATATATATATATATCATTGCACATATTCACACACTTTTAAAACATCTTTACTGTATAGTGTTTGAGACTATACAGTAAAATGTAAACGCAAAATCGCTTTTATTTTTAAATGTTTGCTAATTTATTCAATTGATCTTTAATCAGAGTGACCATAACTATTACTGAATACATTTTCAGGTCGTTCTACTGTACAATTTGTAGGAAACTAAAAAAATAAAAATCAGTGAATTTGAATCGCCATGTTCAAACACTTTTTATTTTATAGGTTTGCTCAATCTTTTAAATAATTCTTATTTAGAGTATTAATGTCTATTATTGTCTTAAATTTCACTCCAAACATTAGTGCATTTGTATCTCACAATATCTCATATTCAAACATTCATTGAACATTTTACTTTATAGTTTTTCTCAATCTTTTAGCATTAACAACATTTTTCCCACCACTAAAAATCACCACTTAATACAGTTGAAGCTTTGTGAATTTTAAGGAATTGTAATTCAGTCAAATATATTAGTGTAGAATATTAAAGCATTGTGTGGATCTGTGTATGTACCTATAATCTGCAGAAATTGATGAAGGTTGCATCACAGTGAATTTGGGGAAAATTAATTAGATGTATGGATAGATTAGATGTGTGTCTGTCCACAGACCCTCCACAATATGGAGAAAGTAGTAATTAATAATGGAAATAATTAGTGATCAACCAGTATGGGATATTTTTATTGCTAAAACCGATATTGAGAAAGCAATCTGGTTTACTGGCCGATATGAGGCTAATTTGATAAATGTAATTACAGTCAATAGAATGCATGCAGAAAATGTATGAAACTAAGTAAAAAAAATGTTGCGCACAATATAACATGTTCTCTGATGTATTTAAAAAATATTTAGTAATTTATATGTAATATCAATTAAACCTAAACAAAACAAATGAAATAACACTTCAATTAATGTTTTATTGAGATAACATTTCAGTGAGGTAATCTTTCAGCCATTTTTCAGAATGAAAAACAAAATGCATTTCATTAAAAAAAAAATATTGAGAAAGAAGCAAGCAAGAAAAAATTGGGGAGAAAACAAAAAGCACCAAAATTTCTATTTTGACAATCAATTTTAATCATCATCTTCTCCTTCTCCTTCTTCTTCTTCTTCTTTCGGCTTCTCCCATTACGGGTCGCCACAGCGGATCATCCGTCTCCATACCCCCCCTGTCCTCTATATCTGCCTCTTTCAAACCAACTACCTGCATGTCTTTCCTCACCACATCCATAAACCTCCTTCCTGGTCTTCTTCTTTTCCTTCTTCCAGGTGGCTCCATCCTCAGCATTCTCCTACTGATATACCCCATGTCCCTCCTCTGCACATTTCCAAACCATCTCAATCTCGCCTCCCTCACCTTTTCTCCAAAACATCCTACATGCGCTGTCCCTCTAATAAACTCATTTCTAATCCTGTCCATCCTCATCTTTTCCAACGAAAACCTTTAACATCTTTAGCTCTGCTACCTCCAGCTCCACCTCCTGTCTTTTACTTAATGTCTCTAAAGCAATTTAAACACATGTTTACATATTGAACGATTAACAAAGACAGAGCTTTTTTTTATCCATATTTCACTTTTATGCAAACTGAGGTCAGTATCATCAAAAGCAATTTTATTAATTATAATTTATTTATTCATTATATATACTTTTATATATTTGTTTAAGGTTTTCAGTGGTTACACAGTGATTACATACTGTATTTTCTGTAAACACTGCATGCATAAGATTCCAATGTCTATCTCAAAGTTTTCAAATCTGTTAGACATGTAAACCCTTGATAGAAATCCTGGCTTTAAATAGCATTCTAATTGTATAAACCAATAGGATAATGCTGAGAATGGATTAATAACAGTGTAATTGGGTGGAAGCTAGATTGTACTTTCAGGAATGGAAGGATTTGTATATTGAGATGGTGACGTTATAAGCAGCATATATGTGGTGTGAGGTATTTTGTCACACCTGAAAAATAACTTATATGTTGAGAAGAATTATACCACAATACTGCTTTTGCTCATGAGACATCATTTACATTTCATTTACATTTGCGGCATTTAGCAGACGCCCTTATCCAGAGCGACGTACAAAAGTGCTTTAAATCTCTAGTAGTGAATAAATCTACACTGGTACGCAAGAATACAAACTCAATATAAATATAACTCGAATTCTACAAACTTGGAAAGTGCTAATTTAAGTATTTCAGGAAGAGGTAGGTCTTCAGTCGTCGCTTAAAGATAATCAGGGACTCTGCTGTACGGACATCTAGGGGAAGTTCATTCCACCACCTCGGTGCCAGAACAGAGAAGAGCCTTGAATTGTACTTACCTCTCAATCTGAGAGAAGGTGGTACCAGTCGAGCAGTGCTGGAGGATCTCAGACAGCGTGGTGCAGTGCGAGATGTGATGAGGTCACTGAGGTAAGATGGTGCTGGTCCATTTTTGGCCTTGTAGGCAAGCATCAGTGTTTTGAATCTGATACGTGCAGCTACTGGAAGCCAGTGAAGGGAGCGCAGCAATGGGGTGGTGTGGGAAAACTTGGGCTGATTGAACACAAGTCGTGCAGCTGCATTTTGGATCATTTGCAGTGGACGAATAACGTTCAGGGGAAGACCTGCCAGCAGAGAGTTGCAGTAGTCCAGTCTTGAAATGACAAGAGACTGAACAAGCAACTGGGCAGCCTGTATGGACAGAAATGGTTGAATCCTTCGGATGTTATAGAGAAGAAATCGACAAGAACGAGCAACATTAGCGACATGTGGGAAAAAAGACAGTTCATTGTCCATAGTTACCCCAAGGTTACGAGCAGTGGCTGAAGGGGAGAGCAGAGAGTCATGAAGTGTTATTTGTAGATCTTGACCTGGAGATGAATCACCTGGGATGACCAGCAGTTCTGTTTTGCTGGGGTTGAGTTTAAGTTGGTGAGGACTCATCCATAAAGATATGTCTGACAAGCATGCTGAGATCCGAGCGGAAGCTGTGGTATCTGATGGAGGGAAAGAAAAGATGAGTTGAGTGTCATCTGCATAGCAGTGATAAGAAAACCCATGTGAGGATATGACTTCACCAATGGAGTGGGTATAGAGGGAGAAAAGGAGGGGACCAAGTACCGAGCCTTGTGGGACACCGGTGGTAAGTCTGCATGGGGCAGATGTGGATCCCCTCCATGTTACCTGGTATGAGCGACCTTCCAGGTAGGAAGCAAACCATTTCCATGCTGTTCCGCAAATACCAAGGCTCTTGAGGGTTGACAAAAGTGTCTTGTGGTTGACTGTGTCGAATGCTGCTGAAAGGTCCAAAAAGATAAGTACAGATGACAGCTTGGCTGCCCGAGCAGCATGTAGTTTCTCAGAAACAGCCGATAGTGCCGTCTCTGTGGAATGTGCCGCTTTGAACCCAGACTGGTTCGGATCGTGGAGGTTTATCATCATGAAGTAGTCACCCGACATTCACAAAATAAATGCACACAGTGGCAAACCTTACAGGTTTCCTGCTGCAATGTTATGCTTGTGGCTAATGTGGCCAAGAAAATCAAATGCGTAGCCTTTATACAAATACTTAGTTTCAATGTTTGTCTTAAAAATGCTCTAAGAATTTTAAATTCAAATTGAAAGAGCAGTGCTCTCACATTTTAACTCTGCAGGAAACATTCAGCATGGAAAGTTTATATTTCCCTCTTTCTCTCACTGTATTTCTTTCTTCATATTTAAAAGCAGAATAAGCATGAGTATGATTATAAGGGAGAACTGAGCATTAGATGCTATGGGTTAGTTGAAATAGGCACACTCACATTAAGATGTATGATAGTTTTCTGATTTAAGTTCCACTCAGACAGACAGTGAAAGCGCTTTCCTGATGGTAGGGGACTGAACAGGTAGTAACTGAGATGATTAAGATCCTTGATCTTAACAGCCCTGTATTGGCATCGACTGATGCGGAAAATCTTGCAGAAAAGGAAGAACAGACCCTGAGATGTGCTCTGCTTTGCGCACCACCCTTTGAAGGACCTCCATTTTCATGAAACTGAAGGTATACTAAACTATCAATTATAATAATTACTGTTTTATAAAAATAATTATTTATTTTCATGGCCACGACTCTTGACTTGACCGAATTTGAGATTACTTATAAACTTTATGCTGCAAACATTCGTTGTCCAGCTTCACTACATGTTTTGTTCTCATCCACATATTCTTTATTTCAGTGATCCTCAAGTTGATTAGTGTTTACATACCTTCATATAATTTAATGCTAATTTACATTCAGTGTAAATACAATACAGTCGTTTCTTTATTAGTGACGTCAATAGGGGGCGCTGTTGTGCCATTTTTAGAGAAATGAAAGTGAACCTGATGAGGACACCTCTCCCGGTCTATTGGTTTAGAGGCTTTACGACGTGGTGTTTGCGGTGCATTCTGGGAAGGCAGGCAGAAAACACAGAGGTTAGTAAATGTAATTAAAGTAGAGTTGCTTTTGTAGGCTTCGTTCAATGCTGTATGTTAAACATCATCCTTTTATTTTGCCATTTCAAGTCAGCTGTGTTGCATATACCGAATGAATCTTTAATGTGGGAAAACACTTTGCATAGACAAATCGGCATAATGTTTACCTAGAGAAGTGTAGTTACAGTAATTGTATATATTTCAGTAATCATATTGACTTCAAACTTTTACTTCAGCAAGTATGATTATTCCTATATACATCTCTGTATCAAAAAAAAAAACTACTTTTGAAAAGAATTAAGGTGGAGGCAAAGGAAAACAAAACTTGTGCATTCAGACAACTTAATTAATTATAACAATCCTTCCTGAAAATGCACCACACGTATCCAAACAATTATTCTTTCTCGCTTTCTATCGTTCCAGGCATGGCTTCCTCTAGTCTCCTGTCTGAAGAGCAGCTGCTGTGTTCCATCTGTCTGGACGTGTTCACTGATCCAGTCACCACTCCATGTGGACACAACTTCTGCAAAAAGTGCCTTGCAGGTTATTGGGATAGCAGTGACCACTGCCAGTGCCCGATGTGTAACAAGAGTTTCGAAATGAGACCTGATCTGTCTATTAACACTTTGATATCTGAAACGGCTGCTCAGTTTAAGCAGTCAGTTCAAGCACATACTTCTAACACTACAGAGAGAAATGCATGCGCAGACACTAAGGTGTTGTGTGATGCTTGCACTGGGGTCAAAGAGATCGCCATGAAGTCATGTCTGAATTGTGGAGCATCCTACTGCATGATTCACCTAGAGCCTCACAAGAATATCCAAAACCTGAAGAAACACAAATTAATCAACCCTGTGGAGAACCTGGAGGACTACATATGCAAGAAACATGAGAGACCCCTGGAGCTGTTCTGTAGAGATGATCAGATATGTGTGTGTCAGTTCTGCACTGAAGGAGACCACAAGAATCACAACACTGTTCCTATAGAGGAGGCGAATGAAGAATTAAAGGTGATATTTAAATGCTTTGTACTTTGCTGTAAGATATTTGTAACCTACAGACAGGGGTTACATATTTCCTCCTTCATTTCTGAGATTTTAGTTATAATAATTCTGCACTAATGTCTTCAAACAAATAATCTCAGGTAATAAAAAAAATAAAATGTATAATTTAATATGTAGTTAATTTTCCAAAACCTAAAAGGTGGTAAAAAAAAATGTCCACACCTGATGTTGGTTTACTTTTTTAACCATAAAAAAAAAGGTCAAAATGACTACATATTGTATTAAATACTACATTTTGTCACTAAAGGCCATTTGTTTTTTTTACAGAAGTTTATAGAAGAAATGCACCAAGATTATTTAACATAAAACTGAAAGAGGGTTACTTTTTTTTCCCTTGATGGTACAGTTAATTTCTCCGTATTCATTCTGACTAAGCACTCAAATGTCTATGCAATAATTTTTCTTTAAAGGCTTGCTTGAAGAAATCACAGGCAGAAGTGCAGCATTTGATCCAGGAAAGGCTAGAAAAGACTGAAGAGATTAAACATTCACTGGAGCTCAGCAAAGTGGGTCTTACAACCTTTTTTTGTTTTTAGAACGTAGTCATTTTACTGAGAGTCACTTTTAGAGATAATAGCTATGCAGCTTTATCTCTTCCAGTAGAAAAGCACAGAGGAAGAGATCTCAGAAGGTGTTGAAGTCTTCACTGCTCTGATTCACTCCATTGAGAGAAGTCAGGCTGAGCTGCTGGAGCTGATGGAGGAGAAGCAAGAAGTAGTAGAGAGGCAGGCTGAAGAACTCATTCAAGAGCTGGAGCAGGAAATCACTGTGCTGAAAAGGAAAGATTTACATTTGGAGCAACTCTCAAATGCTGAAAACTATCTCCAAAAAATTCAGGTCAGTATTTTTTGTTTTATTAAATGGCAATTACAGCAATAACGCTGATGGATTTCTCCTCTCTTCTGCTTTACTGTAGATTTACTCCTCCATGTGGAGCCCTCCACATACCAAGAACTGGACTGAGATCAGCATTAACCCAGACCGTAGTGGGGAGACTCTAAGAACATCTCTGTCTCATCTTCACAAACAACTCAACAATGAAATGCAAAATGAAATGCAAATATTAAGTACGTTAACATGAACGGTGTAGGATCTTTGGGGCTCTGGGAATATACCAAACATTGCACTCGTATTGTGTGTAGTTGTATGATCACACACGTTTTACACAATTTATTTTATGAAATTCAAGTTTTATGTCTACAAATGATGCTTTCAACAGTAGACATTCTTACAATGCAACTTTATAGAAATTCAGATATAGATATAGATCCACAAATATAAATGCACAATTTCTGAACTATATGTGCTGATTATTGAGTATGCAGCATAGTCCTAATTAAAAAAACAAAAAAAAGCTATTATTATAATTAATGTGTGTCAGACAGCTCCAGAAAAACAATGACCAAAATCGAAATACATAAGTTCATTAGCAAAGTTAAGTTTAGATTAGATTAGATTAGATTAGATTAGATTGGATTCAACGTTATTGTCATTACACATGTACAAGTACAAGGCAATGAAATGCAGTTTGGGTCTAACCAGAGTGCAATAACAGCAAGTGCAGGATATACAGTTTTTACATGATTTGCAAGTATAGTAAAGTAAGTGGTCTAATTAGTACATCAATTAATGTGAGATATTGAAATTACATATTATAATTTACTTTTTTTTAGTTATCTATTTGTAGAGATTACAGAACATGGTGCAGAAAAACATCCTGTGAGCAGAGGGTCTGCAGACTGAAATAGCTTGTTGATGAGAGAGAGAGAGGTGAAAGTAGAATGACCAGAAACTTAATAGAAGTCTATAGCAACTAAAAGAAATAAGAAAGTTGAAGAGTAATTAAAAGTGTCAAATATCCAATATGGATGATTCTGTGCCTATGTGGCTTGCAGGAGTGAAAGAAAATGTGATGTTCTGCATATCCACCTCAAGATTGAATGTTTTGTCATGCTGAGATGCTTTTCTACTCACCATGGTTTTAAATCGTGATTAGTAAACTAGAAAGTTTTCTCTGACTATCCAAATCTTATTTTTATTTTCTCTGTAAACTTTTTCTGATAATTCAGCAGTTTATAAAATACTTAAACCAACCCATCTGGTACCAACAACCATTTCATAATGAACATCTCATTTTCATCTCATCAACTTTTTCTAAATTCTGATGTTTTTGTAAAAAAAAAAAAAAAACTGAAGCTCTTGAACAGCATCTACATAATTATCGGATTAGAAAAGTGAATTGATGTACAAGTGTTTCTCATCAAGTGGATGGTGTTTGTACAACAGAATTAACTTTTAATATAGAAGTACAAAACATATTGGTAAATATAATATAAAAGAATCAATGGTTTATCATATTGTTACCAATTTTAGGGTTGCTGTACATCATAAATACTATTTGAATGTGCTCATTTTAATAAGAGGGCATTCAATTATTTATATATAGCACCTATAGCATTTATACGTACTGTAGAGCAGGACTGTTTTATTAATAAAATTAAAGATTACCTTTTGTGTGTTTATAGAGCAGAGAAGTCGACAGAAGGCAGAAGGTACTGTGGTCATTATTTTTAATTGAAAGTATCAGTTTAATGAAAATATACAGATCTTTGCCACTTTTGTGATTATTGCAGCCTTTAATTACTTCAACGTGAATTGGACTCAACTGCTGCTGCTACTGTTCCTGCCAGTGGCCGTCTTCATACCAATGTCAAAAGCAATATGGATACAGATTTATGCAGGTATGGTGTCAATAGTTTTGAATTCCATAAACAGGGTTGTATGTACATTACTAAATTACTTCAAACACCCTGTGAAAATTTTTTATTCCATGTGCAAATTTGTAATCAGTGTCTTTCATTTATAGTGGATGTGACACTGGATCCTGATACAGCAAGTAATTTTCTCATTTTGTCAGGAGACGGGAAACAAGTGAGGAATGATGAGTACGAAATAATGAATGCCCCATACAACCCAAAAAGATTTATTAATGATCCTTATGTCTTAGCAAAGGAGAGTTTTTCCTCAGGTAGATTTTATTATGAGGTACAGGTCAGGGGAAAAACTGAGTGGGATTTAGGTGTGGCCAGAGAGACCATTAATAGGTATAATGAGGTTTATCCCGATTATAATGATGGGACTTGGTCTTTGATTCGAAGGCATGGCAATGACTACAGGGCTTGTGCTGGTTCCTGCGTCAGAGTCACTGTGAAAGAGACGCTGGAGAGAGTGGGGGTGTTTGTGGATTATGAAGAGGGTCTGGTCTCATTTTATGATGCTGAGGCCAGGTCTCATATCTGCTCTTTAACTGGTCAGTCTTTTACTGAAAAACTCTATCCATTCTTCAGTCCCGGTTTTGCATATAAACATGTAAACACACCACCTTTGATCATCTATGATGGCTATAAATACCTGATTACACTAAAACAGTTTTTCTCCAGGGTAACAGTACAGCGATGGTTTTAAAGCCAATGTTCGATTGATTTTATATTTTAAACTAAATAACGACCAGGCCATATAAAATTAAGTATCTTGTCTTTAACTACAATTTATCATAACTAAAAGCTACAAAACTACATGTAGCTGCCTGATCAGAAGCACGTGGAATAATTAATGATTGACTGCTGTTCCATACAATGTAAATAACACATGCAGTGATTTAAACTCCTACAACAGAGAAGACAACACTTTTTTTTTTACATGAAAGTCAAGAACAAATGTTGAAAACAAAATTTTCTGCATACAGCAGTATTGTGTTTTTGCAGAAAGTGGCTTCATTCATTTTTATTTGTATAGTGCTTTTAACACTGGATATTGTCTCAGAAGCTTTATAACCACTTCACAGAGATAAGTGCCTATAAGCAATTCAGCTTATTTACTTATTTTGGAGCAAATAGTAACCATGTTGCTTTGCCTGAGAGTCAAAGCAGGATAGTATAACTTTAAATTTTATTTTTTTACGGCCTTCTGAAAGTTTATTTTACAAATGTGAAAAACTGAGAAGAAAAAAAAAACTTCACTCATAACAGTAGTAAATATTTTGCATCTGATGTTACAGCAACTGTATAATCTCAATTTACAATTCTTACAGGTCAAAAAGTACCAAGCATAAAAAACTTTACAATACAATTCAACTAAATTGAACAATGCACTATATAGTCAATCGCACACTGATAAACTGGAGAGACTTGTATACTGCATTTGATTGTAAAATTCCTTCATTCCAGTGGTCTCACAAATTCTGACGGTGTCCTGTTAGTCCAAAAAAAAGGACACGTAACCTTTTGCCTTTTTAATTCTACGCATGCACGAGTACATAGCAGACTGCCAATGCTATCAGTCATTGCTACTGCAAACACTGAAAAGTCATATTTAAAGGTCACATTGTGGTCCGCTTCGCTATAAGGCGATATCTAATATGTTACACATTTACTTATACTAAATAGGTCAGGAGAACAGGAGTCTGTTACAGTAAGTTATATTACAGCATTATATCTAATATTACATTAATCATGCCACATCACACAGTGTGTTCAGTTTATATAATAGCATAATCAGTCTTGTGTTATTCCCTACATATTTTGTTTAAGTTACTAAAATGCTTTAGAATTGCAGTTCCACACTTCTACATTGTTCTGTTTGTGTTCACTGCAAAAAAGTCTTTTTGTATATTTTATGTATGTCTGTAAAACATTTTTTTATAAGTTGAGAAATGATTTACTTAGAGGAAGTAGGACTGGGAAGGAAAAAGAAATTATGAGATGCATTACTATTTATGTGTTGATTCAAATAGACTATATTTTCTAAAGCTTGTAATAATTTTGTACTAGTTTTTTCCTTATTTCTCTTGTGGTAGAAAAAAGAAATATATGTATATGAATATGTAACAGTTAGGAAGCTTCTGCACAAACTTCGTCAATGTTTTACTGTCTTGCTGATGTCTTCTTTATGTTATGTAAATGTTTGAACAATGTGCTACACCTGTAGTGCATAAGGCTGTATGAGAACATGCACTTGGAGCCTGGATGGGCAGCACTTCCTGTGGATTATCATGAGACACCCAAAGAAAAAGAGCCCAATACTGACACCCACCACTGTTATTACACACATCTCTGAGGAGGGAAGAGCAGTGTCAATCTTCATGTCAGTTATGGGTTTTTGTGTCAGAAGCTGATCCCTGAGAATGAGAAATGAATATACATGTATGTGGCTTTTTGTAGAGACAATAAATTTAGAACTTTTGAAGATACTGTTTTTTTGTCAGATGCAAAACACTGACCTGGATGGCGGTCCAGTGGGACCTGAGGGGAGGGGCTTGTGTGGTGAAGCTACCGTACGATAACGACATAATCGTTGGTCAGGGCAGAAAATTTCACCCCGATATCCGAACACCTAAAGACATTAAAATAATAAAGAAATACACATTTTATGTAACTTGTCTGAAAATGTCAGCAAGGTTTTCTGTGTATGATACCTGCCATGGGGGTACTAAATTTGGTATTTACAGTTTCAGAACATTTTCACTCAGAAATCCAAAAAGAGTGTCTGTAATTTTATAAGACTTATTTTACTATACCTGGATGCTCCTTCCTGGAGGGCAGTCCAGCCAATCAGAGCCAATTACCTGGATCTGGTACATGTTTGTTCCAGTGCACCTGTGCCTGTAACAGCGGCCTGATACAGAGGCGTTGAAGGAAAAATTATCCTATAAAATGAATTAAATAACTTAATGTAAAACATAAATTTTCATTGTTAAGGACAATTTAATTTGGAAAAGATAAATAAAATAAATCAAAATAACCATGTTCTTAGTCATGCATGAACTAATTTACACAAAGGGCCTTATGCCTTTATACCTCTCTTATAATGTTTGAGAGAAAACAACGGCTGTCTGAGCGAAACATTTCCCCACTCCAGACCTCTGGTCCATTCCCTGTCTCATTCTCTTCTTTCCAACATTCACTCTGTTGCAGAGGAACAGAAGGAAAGCATTGATGAGAAGAAGCAGAGCAGGAGTCAGTGGTAAAACACAACCAGAGTTTTAAAGTTATAATACAGAGCGGTTTAGTAAACTTACACCATTGGCTAATGGTTTGTAAATTCGACAGCCTTCCAGATACTGGTCACTCTGGCACACCCCCTTGTGGAGGTGAAGATAATGGCAACCGAATCCACTGAAAATACAAGCCATTTAATATCCATGCATTAAATTCTGTCAAAATGTATTTGTAACTGAATAATTTCAGTTCAGCCCAGTTAAAGTAGAATCCCATCAGAAATGTATACATAAACAGATACAGTAAATTAGCATTGAAATTTAAAGTACCTGCCAGTGCAGAAGAAGGATGAGGACTTCATACAGCTAGAAACAGACCCAAAGGAAACACCTTCATCTAAAAACCAAGAGTATATATATATATATATATATATATATATATATATATATATATATATATATATATATATATCAATTGTGAAATTTCTATTAATACAATGCAGTTAATAAGTTCTGCCTTTTTTAATTTCCTAATTTCTTAAAATAAATAGTGACTGTGGTGGGTTCTGCACACTTGCCAAATAACATTAATATCATAAAAGTGGCAAAGGAAGAGACAAAACTATCCAGTTGCTTACAGATGGCATTATCTGTGGGTTCTTCCCTATCCTCATAGTACATACTAAGCCTGACTTACTCTCTCCCCAAAGCAAGTTCTGTGCTTGGCTGAGGTTGACTGAGTACCAGCCGGTGTCCTGGAGGGCAGACAGAGTGATCATGTCGATCCGGATCAGAGACGGTTCTGCCAACATGGCTGCCATAATGGAACCCTGCAGAAAACGAGCCTCCCAGTGTGAGGAGAAACCACGAGAATCAGCATCCTGAGATTGCAAAAAAAGATAGAAACAAAAAAAAATAAAAAATAAACTTTGCCTGATTCAATATTATAGCTTTAATTTTATGTGGGTATGTATACCTGATTTTCCAGTGGAGCTCCCAGGTCCATATGAGTGGTGTTCAGGTGTGTGTGTAGAGCCCTTATTACATTAGGTGTGTAGAGCCTCATCTGTCCAGACTCATCCATATAAATCATCTGACCATGAGAGATATCCACGGCCACTACACAATGCCAACACAGTATTACATGCATAGCATTCACTGTACTGTACACAGTAGTAACAGTGAGCCCTAAAATACATTTGCTAAATCATATTCACTGTTTATATTTAAGTAATAAGCAATATTGTCAAACACCTACTCTGGGAGGAGAGAGACCGGCCTGTCCACTTGCTAAAGAGTTCTTTACTGAACCCCAGCACATGCAGCAACTCATGGATCATAGTCTGTTAAACAATGCAGAGTAAAACATTCAACATATATTGCTCATTTTGTTTATCAGCTGATCTCATTTCAGTCAAGCACAAGCTCACATATATAGCATATACAAATACCTGCACCAGGTGATCATGACTGAATCCCTCGATGCTCAGTGGCTCCCTGCAGATGACCATAACTCCAGCCACTGGTCGCCCATCTGAGTCGCTCTGACAGTGAGCTGAATAAGCCAGCACGCTAGACTAAAACAAATAACATGTTAATGCTATCAGAATGTAATGTATGGATGTAACTCATTTTCTTGTGAAAAATCTACTTTTTAAAATAATTTATCCATAATTCTTAGCCCTCACTTTTTGCTTCCATTGGGGTTCTCTTTCGGGTCAAATCACGCCAGGGCTTTACAGGAAGTGTAAAATACCACATACATGAAATAATGACATAATTCTAATTGGAATGATAATGACTTTAGTTCATCATCTCTTTACAGCGAACAATACAGATTATTGAGGCAATATGAAGAAAAATAACTTCACCAAACTACAATGTCATAATCATTAGGAGGCCTGCCTTAATAAGTGTTTGGTATACACTACAGGGTTTCAAGGCATCAACGAATTAATATACATGATGCATGTGTATATCTATAGTAGTTATAGATATATGTTTTATAACCTTAAAATGAAAAATGCACATCAATCATTAAATAAAGAAATGTTAACCTGATCTCTGACCAGAATAAAAGCCATCACTACTTACATCAGCTCTGCATTTATCAGTGCTTTGAGCTTTAATGTAAATTAGGACATCTGTGTCAGGAAGTCCTGCCCCATCTGGTTTAATCACCCTCACATCTGGCTGGTCAGGATGAGGGTAAACAACACAGCCACTCAGGTGATCATCTGGGATCTGTCAGTCAGCACAGAGTAAGGCCTGAGCACATAGCTTGTATGAACAAAATATTTGTGTGTGTGTGTGTATGTGTGTGTGTGTGTGTGTGTGTGTGTGTGTGTGTGTGTGTATATATATATATATATATATATATGTGTGTGTGTGTCTATATATATGTACATGCACATATAAAACATATACTGCTGCTACTGTTAGACTTTACAATCAAAGCTGCTCCCAGTGAACCAGTCATCATAATACACACTGCTATTAATGTTTAACTGTGCAATAATAACAATAACAAAGTATCTTTAACAACACGTGCAATAACAGAAATTTTAAAAACTGTGCAATATTACCTGTGTGCGATATTACCTGCAATAGGTGCATAACTAATTTCTAGCGGCCTCTTTTTTTCTTTTTTGTATTTATACATTGTGTTGTGTATATACTATATACTATTGTCTACTCTTTTATATATTTGCATTTATTTTTTTCTTTCCTGCTGTACCAGAGAAATTTCCCCACTGTGGGATGAATAAAGGTATATCTAATCTTATCTTAATCTTATAACATACAGTCACACCCAGACAGCTCTCAGTCTGGAAGTTAGCGTTGGCTCTGCCACACCTGAGAAGTGGGATACAATACAATGGGTGATTATCATTAAAGAAAAATGAGGATGTGCTTCAAATATGGAATATAAGATGAAATGTTGTGCTGTGGTATAACTATAAAAAAAAATATGTAACTCAGAGAATAGATCAAACGTATTTAAATTGTATATTGAAATGCTAAAACAGAGAAAGATAATTAACAATAGAGGTCCTTTGGAGTAAACATTTTCTCCTAAAACAAAACCAAAGAACTGATATACATTGAGAGACAGAGAAGGAAAAGAAACTGACTTGTTATAGTTGGCACAGCTGCTGTTCCTCCAGATGAAGCGGCAGTACTTATTGATATCTCTGTTCAGCAACAGCTTCCTACTGACTCTCTGTACTAAAGACAAATCAATAACATCAATGTATTTATTTATTAAAAGGCATGTAATTGCAAATGCATTGTTTAAATTCTAAACACAACATTCCTTCTTATTTTCAACAAGTACAACATACTTGGAAATAAGCAATAGTCAAACAAGACACTGTTTATTCCATTCATTTCAATACAAATTTCTTTGTATAACGCTTTTAATAATGGGCATTGTCTCAAAGCAGCTTGACACAAATAAATCGGCAATGAAATAATGTATAATAAATAATGTTTATTTCTTAAAATGGAAAAGCATTTGAGATGAGATGGAGTTAAATGTTAATCCAAACCATGTTTCATGTCTATTTAGTTCATTTTCTTCATGCATCATTAGCTGATTTTACATTACATTAAAGTATGAACAATGTATTACAAAATCTCCTAAAAAAAAAAACGAATTTTTAATACTCTAACTTATGCGGATACACAGAAATATATAGCAGACTTATAAACAAGACATTTTAATACTTAAATAATTCAGATTTATTTTAATAGAGTGTACTTCTTCTTCTTCCTTCTTCTTCTTCCTTCTTCCTTCTTCCTTCTTCTTCTTCCGGCTTCTCCCAGTAGAGGTCGCCAGAGCGGATCGTCTGTCTCCATATCCCCCCTGTCCTCTACATCTTCCTCTTTCACACCTGCTACCTGCATGTCTTCCCTCACCACATCCATAAACCTCCTTCTTGGTTTTCCATTTTTCATCCTTCCTGGTAGCTCCATTCTCAGCATTCTCCTACTGATATACCCCATATCCATCCTCTGCACGTGTCCAAGCCATCTCAATCTGGCTTTCCTCTCTTTGTTCCCAAAACGTCTTACATGCGCTGTCCCTCTAATAAACTCATTTCTAATCCTGTCCATCCTCATCACTCCCAACGAAAACCTCAACATCAAGCACTGCTAGTCAACGCCACTCAATATAGTCAATATAGCGAACATACACATTTATAATACTGACATTAAGCTGTCTTCTGACAGTGTAAGAACAAACATGAATGTATGATTATTTGAAACTAAAGTTGGGCACATATGCTTCTATTACTTGTAAGCTACATTACTGTTATATTTCCAGTTCAATATAAAAAAAGAGATTGGTTTGGGTACATTTGAGTTATTTCACAGAAACAATACCTGCAAGTATGTTGGACATGGTGCTGATTGCATCACTAATGGCTGCATCCAGTCTCTCTGCTTCCTGCTGTGAGAGGACAGGGCTTTCTCTAGGAGTCCACGTCTTAATCCGAATCGGCTGTGGTTTTTCACTGACTTTAAACTTTTCCCTGGCCATTTTTTTAGATCTTTGGGATGGAGAATATTGCAAAATGGCATTCTGATGGTTCTGCGTCTGAACATGCGTCAGCCAATTTTTATGTTCATTGACTTCACTGAAGGCCAAATCAGAAGAACTTGGCTGATAGTCTGGAGGAAACAGCACCTGAACTGAACTTTGCACCTTATCAAAGATGCACTTTCCCCACACACATGGCACCAACAGCAGAAAACAAATGGAGTTTGAAAAGATCATCTGGAAGCCTCGCAAGTCCAAAAAAATTAAACTGTAAAAAGAAATGTGATTGAAATGTGTTTTTATTCGACTTAAAATATGACTTAAATAAACTACAATTACATGCACATTTTCATAATTTTTGTAATGTCAACAAACTTCAGGTAAAGCTTAATAATAGTATTTATTAAAGCTACAACAGCAGTTTAAAACTGTATTACATAAGTCGATTTGAAATCACTGTGACTTACCTTTGCCCCAAACTGTAAGACTGGAGCTTAGCACTGTTTTCCTTTCAGCACTGGTTTCCTGACACAAATACTCCCTAATATTCCAAAATATTGAACATAACATGATGGTACTTTATTATTAAAAAAAAAAAAAAAAACACTTTGATAAGCAATTTACAAAAAAAACTATAAAGCTGACCTCAATCAGATGTTCTTGTTTAACCCCAAACTCCATGTTTTTACTCCTGTATCCTCTCTGTTTAATGTAGTATGACATCGTCAGGACGACTACTGTTCTCCACCAAGGTGTGAGAAACAAATATCAGACAGAGAGCACAGGACAATACAGGCTTTGATGTGGTAATAACACTAACAGCTTTTCACTAGTTTCAGTAGTATTGAACTTTCAGTGCTTTCGAAACTGAAACGCCTTTAATTATGTTAAAAGAAAGTATAAAAGCATGGAGCACATAATGACGACAACACACTCATAAAAGTGCAAATGATTTATTCATGGTGGTTTTTCTAAATCTTTCAGTATATACAGTGACACACATCCTAAGAAAATGTTTTTGTTTTGTTTTGTTTTTCATTCCGAACCACAAGTTTCTATTGCAATCACCACTGGCGAGAAACGATACACAGCTAGCCGCTTCAATACATTCAGTAATAAAAATATCCACATGGCAAAGAAAAAAGGGAAGAAAAAAAAAAAGATTCATAAAAGCAAGTGCAAAAGATGATTATAGTTATGGCACTCGTGTTTCTTTCACTTTTTACTCAGCAAAAGCTAAAATTAGAAGAGGAAATATTTAAAACTGTCGTTAAAGTAACGTGAAGTAATTCAGGTTTGGTGGTGCGAACAACTGCCTCAGGCACAAGGAGGATTGTCTCAACTGAGTGATTACACACACACACACACAAACACACACACACACACACGTCCTTGCCATGCAACAAACTGCGCATGACTAAGTGAATTGGAAATCAAGCTGAGGCGTAAAGTTTTGCATGTGTGTGTTTGGCCTTCATGTCCAAGTACTTACAGCACATTGTGTCTAGTGATCTATAGGAAGCTCTATCAAAGGCACTTCTAAAGGATACACACAGCCATGTGTATAGCAGTATGACACACACATACACGCACATATATACATACATACAGGTGCTGACTAACTGTGGAAAAAGAAATAAAACAATAGCCTGGATATTTGTAGCACGGTGCTGTATATTTTGCCAGGGGTAAAACACAGGATACCATTTTAATGAGTCTGTTTACATGTTTAAAATAATCTGATCATTGAGAAGGAGAACATCTGCATTTATGATGTGTGTAATCTGAAAATGAGCACCGGGCCTGCAAAAGTCACTAATTACGAGTTGATATGTTATTAGCTGGAAGTTCATATTGTTGCAAATTTCACATAATACTCCATGTACTGTCTCCATGTTCAGTTAACAGGCCGTATTTCATTAATTAAAAGTATACTCTAAATAACAGCCTTATGGGTTAAAATTTAAAAAAATAACTTATTTAATCTATATGATTAAAAAAATAGATGAACAAGAAACCAAAACAATGCTGCAATAACATGACATTAGTTTATGCATGTGAACACGCTCATTAACGAGAGGCCAAGGAAAGTTTTCTGTGCAACATTTTTGTTCCACCACACACAATCTCTGAGTAAGTGCACATCGAGCAAAGCACAGAGACTAAACCTTTTTTAAGCATTTGTCCAATACTTGAAACATTTAAGTCAGGAGAATGAACCTATTCGTGTGAAATAAGGCACCTTGCCAGCACAGACTGCAGACACGATGCCGCTCACATGCTGAGACCATAATTTAGAGGTGAAAATTCAGGGGGGAAAATTGTGAAAGGCAAAAAAAAAGTGAAAGAGGGTGTGGTTCGTTTCAGGTCAGCATGGGCACATCATCCTCAGAGGTCGTGTCATCAGACAGTGGGATCAGTAGCACTTCGTCTTCTGAGGAAGAGGTGGAGAAAGATGGGGAAGATGAGAGAGTAAGTGCCGTAGGGGAAGGCGAATGTCTGAAACGAGAGATACTGAGCCCCAGAGAATGGAAGAGAGAGGCAAGGGAGGGGCTGCTGGGGGCAACAGTGACTGGTGGGGTCTGACGTGTTTCTGGGGCATCTGCTGGCTGAAGAGAAGGTGGAGTTGTGGGAAGTAAAACAGAAGGTACTGGAGGAGAAAGTGGAGTGGGTGAAGAAAGAGAAGGAGGTGCATCTGCTTGTTGTTCTTGCTCTGTTTGTTGGGACAGCCTC
This sequence comes from Silurus lanzhouensis, assembly GCA_039877035.1. NCBI lineage: Eukaryota > Metazoa > Chordata > Actinopteri > Siluriformes > Siluridae > Silurus > Silurus lanzhouensis. The sequence continues at coordinate 1,175,953 of JBCEWE010000142.1, forward strand.
AATTTTTGTGGCAAAGGCTGATCAGTTGTTTCTCTGGCCACCGCTGAGCCTGGAGGGCCGGACTGTCTGGACTCCTGGTCTGTTGAAGCTGCTTCTGTTTGTTGAGAGGTGGAGCTCGTGGTCTGGGTAGACCTAGAGGTTGGTCTGGAAATTAGACCCCACCTACGCAAGCGGCGGATTGCTCGGCGGACAAACCGCGGCCGGCGTCTTCGCCGAGGGGAGGAGATGTTGTCCTGCCTGATAAGCTGAAGCAGTCCTCTCAGAGAAAGGGAGGTGGGCTGCGGGAGAGGGATAAGATACACAATTTATTAGATAAGCAAACCCAAAAAAATAAACACCAACCAGAAGCAACTGAGTACATACTATAATTTAAGTCAATTAGGAATGAACAAGAAATGCAGTTCAGAAGACTGGAGTGACCCTCTCATAACTTCATAACACAGCTGTAGCAGTAGACATTTATTGTAAAGAAATTAAAAGTGGCACGTGTGAGGTACATCATAAAAATATGTTCTTAAGCATTAGGAACCTAATCTACTGTGTAATATTCAGTGGCTAAGAAACCTTTGATAAAGTCATTGGACAATAATATAAAGAAGCATAGATAAATATATTGGATAATGGATTATTGAATAATGGATTCTTATTAAACTGTCAAACATTTTATGCAACATGATTTATGATTTCTCTCTCTCTCTCTCGATCTCTCTCTCTCTCTCCTTTGCTTGCTGTCTTCATTCTTACCTCATTAGGGTTTTCAGTAGGAAAATCCTCTACAGGAGGAATAATTCCCTGAGCAATCAGCTGGCCATAGGAAGGTGGCGCTTGTTGCTGGATAAACTCCGCCTCCTGGCGGCTGATTGGGGCAAACAAACTAAAGCAGAAAATCGTACATGTTACAAAATGAGTCATTTTACCTAAGCAGTTTGTCTTAATGACTTAAATTTAAATTATTGCCTACAAAATTTTAGAATTCAAAATTCAATAAATAAACAAAATAGGACACTCTGTGAATGAGGGCTTCACCTGTATTCTCGAGTGCGAAGTGAGTACAGTTTGCAGGTGCACCCCATTGCAATGACCAGCAGCAGACCACACACTAGGCTGCCCACAGTAGCCGCAGTAATGACTTTTCGAGGCAGAGTCATGGTGCAGTTTAGTTCATCAGTGCCATCCTTACAATCGACCTGTCCGTCACAGCGCCAGCTCTCGAACACACACCTGCAGCAACACAAGGCTGGAATATTAGTCTCAGAACACACCTCTAATGAAATAATAACAGGATGTTGTGTGCAAACCATCCAGTAACCTACAAATCTGCAACAATAACTAATTAACTAACATGCTCATGCACCCTAATCAACATAGACACCATTTATTTTCGTGCATTTTATAAGACTTAAACCACAATCACTTATACTTGAAATCAAAAGCACCTCTGCTAAATCACAATGAAATCCACCTGAATCCAAAAAAGCTGCTCATAATACATTCACTAACTTTGCTTAGAAATCTATACAGATCATTGTGCTGCATTAAGAACTGGTGGTTTGCATGCAATTGGTATTTCCCTTCCAGTCAATGTTGTATAAAGTGGCCAAACAAATGTAGGTTTTGTGTACTGAACTGAACAATGGGATGAGTGTACACATTTTGTATTAACTGCTTACAAAAGGCTAATACAAAATTTAATAATGCAAATATTCTTAGACCTTGAACTTTTAATATTAGCATGAAGATATGTTGCATGAGAAAGCATTTGTGTGTACAAAAATGTGTACTCGCGTGAATGTAAATCTGCTTTTACTTTCACATTGTTATGTGTATAATCTCGAGCCATAAATAGATCAAGAACCGGACTAAAGCAATTGTTCTCTCTCTATCTCTCTCTCACACACACACACACACACCCCTACCTCTCACTGTCGCAATGAATGGTACCAGGCTGACACACTTTGCACTCTCTCTCTATCTCTCTCACACACACACACACACCACACACACCACACCACACACACCACCCACACACCACACCACACCACACACCCCTACCTCTCACTGTTGCAATGAAAGGTGGTACCAGGCTGACACACTTTGCACTCTCTCTCTATCTCTCTCACACACTCACTCACACACACGCACACACCTACCTCTCACTGTCGCAATGAAAGGTACCAGGCTGACACACTTTGCACTCTCTCTCGTCACTCCCATCAGCGCAGTTCAGCTGGTAGTTGCACCTGTCTTTAAAGGAATAGCAGGAAGGCCTGCCGACAAGGTGGCCCATCTTCTGCAGTGTCCCACAGGGAAAGTAGCCAGCCGGGCATCCGCCACAGCCATCCTCATCCAGTCCCGTCTCTGCACAGTCCCAGTGACCATCACAGTGCTGCTTTGGTGTGTAGCAGCCCCCCTCTGAGCCCTTACAAAGACCTTCCCAGGGCAGACAGTAATCAGCAATGCGGTATGTGGCATTGAAACCCCGCCCCTCGGAGGCCTCCTGTGCACGATAGGTGAGTGACAGTAGACCAGTAGGGGACTCCACTTCTACTGTTTTGTAATTGGATGTAGATGTGACCTGAAATAAAAAGAAATAAAAAAAAAGTGTTATGTAAAAAAGTTAATGACCTCCCCTATCATACAACAAAAATCCATAACTGGAGGAAATGCTAACAGCATATATGTGAGCGATGGGAACAGCCGGCTGATATCAGTGTCACTGAGAGAGAAGACAGTTTATTTGTTCTTTACTAGAAAAGGAGCCCTTTATGAGAAACCAATAAGTGTACAACTGCATGTACTTAATCTATTCTTTTTTACAACAGACGGTCTGCATGCTCACGCTTACATGCTACGCATTTATTCTCAGCTGATGATTCTACACTTTTTGGACACCCAACAACAAATTGCGCACCTTAAAACCAGGGTGCAAGTGATGGATTGGACTGCACTGCCACAATGCGTAGCAAATTCATTCAGCTCATAATGTGCATGTCAGTATGGATACTAGAGCAGCTTTAAACCCACTACAACCAGCAGATACTTCTTATTTATGTATTTAATTAAATATATTTCTGTAAATGTAATTCTGGGTTGCCAAATAAATTCTCTCAAAAGTCACAATAATTTGTATAAAGAACACTCTAATAAGCATTGTCTAAATATTGTGCTTTATACAAAACAACTATTAATTATAGCTAAAGTAAAGAGCAATTTGAGACAAGCCTGGAGAGGTTGAGGTATGTGCTGGAGAGAGGGGGAATGAAAGTCAGTAGGAGTAAGACAGAGTGTGCGAATAAGAGACAAGTCAAGTCAAGTCAAGTCTATTTCTATAGCGCTTTTCACAACAGACATTGTCTCAAAGCAGCTTTACAGAATTTTAAGAGTTAGGGCAGGGAGGCAGTGAAAGTGGTGCGGTTGCAGGGAGAAGAGGTGGAGAAGGTGGAGGAGTTCAGGTACCTGGGGGTCAACAGTGCAAAGTAATGGAGAGTGTGTTAGAGAAGTGAAGAAAAGAGTGCAGGCAGGGTGGAGTGGGTGGAGAAGAGTGATAGCAGGAGTGATTTGTAATAGAAGAGTATCTGCGAGAGTGAAAGTAGGCAGATGTATATACACACAAATTATGTTCCCAAAGGTAATGTGTCACCTCGTCATATATATATATATATATATATATATATATATATATATATATATATATATATATATATATATATAAATTTTTTTTTTGTTTTGTTTTTTTCCCCCACATATACTTATGGATTTATATACTCACATTTTTAATAACATTGCCACCCCCAGCAGACTGGTCAGTGATGATAAGGACATCTCTTTGGCCAAGTGCCAACTGCTGAAGCTCCAACTTAAGAGTCCGGGAGTCCTGTGGGTCTACTGTCCACACACACTCCATTGCTTCCCCCGTCAGCAAAGGGGGCACAAAAGAACCATAAAAGGCCTGGAGATACCCCCCACAGGGTCCACCAGGGACTGAAGAGGAAAGAACAGGTTCAACAGGCGACAGCGGTCCCATCTCCATGTTAGGGTTAACAGCTGAGCTTGCTGAAATTTCAGTCGGGATTGGTGATGGCTCATTGTCCAACAGAGGTTGATGTTCACCAGGGTCACATTCCTCCTCGTCTGAGCCGAGCTCGTCAGCGTCCCCAAGGCACTCGACCTGACCATTGCAGCGCCAGGACATGGGAAGACAGCGCTCACTGTAACACTCAAACTCACCAGGGTAACACGGACCAGTGTCTGAACAGAGAAATATAACATGTTGATATCACCCGCATGTTGGAAAGAATAATACTATAATATATGATGGTATCTGTGCTACCTTTAATGTAGGACAGGAGGAACCCTGAAACTGAGTGGAATTGTGAGACAAAGTGCTGAGTCACTGTAATATTTCCCTCGTAGAACTCCATTGGCTTAGGCAGCTGGTATCCACAAAGCGACACGGGCCGACCTGTAACAGTTGTCAGGCTTAGCCAGCTCGAGTCACATCTAAAGAAAAACTCAGAGAAACTTCAAGGGGAAAAAAAAGAGAATGATAGCGAGAGAACATTTAGGATTACAGCGTCAGACATATTTAAGAAAACAAAAACGTAAAAAGTCACAACAGGTTATTAGATGAATTGGCTACTGCATAGAACATGGTGCTCTGCGATAAACTGGAATCCTATCTAGGGGTTTGTTCTCAGCATTTCAAGATCAAGATCAGACAGGATACAGCAGGAACTGAGGTTGAAAGATTGCAATCAAATTGCAGATTTTTTTTTAATACATCTTGCATTGAAAATTGGTTACTGGTTGAAATAAAATCTCTTTTTGAATATAATCCTAAAATGGATGAAAGAATCAGGTGTTAACATTAACTGACTAGTTCATAAACTGAACATTATCACCAGCTATTATTTTTGTTTTTGTTTGTTGTGTTATCAAACGTCACAGTTTGATAATCGCAATTTACTGCACTGTTTTGTAAACCAAGTTCCATCATTTTTCATTTAAATACGAAATGTCTATATCTCACTGTACCTGATAATCACACGCTCTCCCACAGGGGATGTGATTACCCAGCTGCAGTTAGCAGGGCCGGGAGGGCCATGGCGGGTGGAACCACGAATTTCTCCTTGTCTTGCGTGTAGTATTTTTGTTGATTTGGCACATTGTGCTGAAAGAAAACATAATTGAAATAGTTTGAGTAGATAAGCATGTATTCCACATCTATCTACTGAATTTAACAACAACAATGCAGACTTTCTGTCTCTGATATTAATCAGTCCACACAACTGCAAATTGCACAGGATCACATTCACTAATTTCATTTTTATTTTTTCATTAAGAAGGAAGTCCATGTGATGATCATTTAGGGTTGGAACTTCCCCACTGCAAATAACCAGATTATAGATAACAGATATGGTCCTATCATAAACACGCACGGGAGAATAAAAAAATACAGGTCATTAATCAAGAACGTTCTTAACCCAATCGAGCCTTGTACATTTTGTCTAAAGAGTACAACTTTTAGCAATAACATCTTTTCACTCACCTGAACTGGAGGCCAGCTCCAGATTGCAGTGGGCTAGTAGGAAAGAAAATGGATTTAAATGTTAGATTAAGCATTATAACCTAGTCTTCGAGATTATTGTCAATAAAATTTGCTTTTTCAGATGTGTACAATGAACAATAAATGAAAATGGGTAACTTTATACATGGAGAAGGTTGAAAGTAAAGCTTCCTTTAGAACAACATTTATATAATATATTAATGGTCATATTTGCTGTACAGAGATCACATGTTGAGGGGTTTTTACCATTCACACCAAGTATGTGTAAGTCTTAAGTGTGCAATGCAGCAGCTTGTAGTAACTTCTTTCACTGACATATTGGCCTATTTTCACTTCAGTTCATTCTTTCCTGCCGATATTGGGGTCAGGGGATTTAGCTCTTGCTTCATCTCAACCTAAAGAGAGCAATGCAGCAGAGCTCAATCCTATAGTTTGTATCTGGCTCAATTGGATCCACATTAATACACTTCCTTTAAACAAGACCAGCTCCCAAAGCTTTAAATATCATCAGGTCAACATCATTATGCATGTCTTTCTGTAAACAGTTAACTAGTCAAGCTGAGTCTCAGTCTGTTGGAACAATTACTTCCTATCAGTGAACTGCATTCTGTAATATTTTCTGTCTTTACTACTACTACACTGGATTTTTATTTAATGACACCGAACCTTACTGGATAATGGTGAGTGTGTGAACTAACAGCAAAATCCTGACTGTTATTAATCATGTTCGTTGAATATTTTCCACTGCAACAGTACAAGGATCACCAAACTCATCACAAATACTTCTATTTATAAGATTATTGTGGAGATGGAGGTGTACACTTTTACACCCTTCCTGAGTCAGCATGGTGTGTGTGGTGTTGTTTTTTTTGTCCTAACGAGTTAAAGTAATAGTGTGATATGTAACTGTGAATCCTCACCTGTTACAAATAAGAAGCTAAAAATCCACAGGCTGTAGGGGGAATCCATGTTGATCCTCATTTCCTCCTACAGAGATCTAAAATGTTTCTATCTTACATGTAAAAAATAAATCACTCTCCATGGCAGAAATCCTTCATGGTTCCATGAACTTCCCCATAGCACAGGACATCAGTCAAACAGTCTGAAGTGTGAGGTGATTAAATCTGTGGAAAAAAAGGATATAAACATAAAGAATCACTCAGGTGGAACCAAAAGTTCTGCTTCCTCCCTGATATCAGATCTGTCGCTTTTACTCTATAAAGAACAGAAGCTGAAAATAAACGCTTATACAAAAACACAAAACCCCGAACCATTTCCCGTGTTGCTTCCTTTTTCAGCCGGTGACGTAACACTCGCGTATTTTTTCGTTCCGACGCAAACACTAACAGCGACACAAACCGGAAGTACGTTAACAAATATATTTTTTACTTATTAATCCGTCAGATACAAATACAGTCCGACGAACAGACAGCCCGCGTCACGTTTTCGACCTAACAAACACGGACACACAGCTGTCCATCACACTCCCTTCACTTTGTTCGCCAGAGAAGCTAATGCTAAACGCCAGCTGCCCACACGCTTTACTTTGCCTTTCTTTAGCCGGCTATAATAAAAAAAAACCGAACACACTACAGCGTTATAATCAGTTCCTATACTTTATACAGAGCTCATTGTGTTTATGAACACCGTCCAGCAAGACAACACGGTAAGAATACCTTTTTTCCGTCTTTTCTTTTTGTTGACATTCGCCCTCCGCTACTTCCGTGTTGGTCCCGATCACAGCTCTGAGGCTGCCCACGCCCACCGCCTTGACGCAATCACGTAAATGGCGCAGCGAGTGTGCTTCTAACTCTCCGTCGGTAGGGGGCAGCACCTGCCTAGAGTCTTCACATTACACCGGTTCACTAAAGACTTGTTCCAAGTTTGCTGTTCCTCAAACCAGGAAAATTGTATTATAAACGTATTACAGCAGCACTTCCTGCTTCTCCATAAAATAAAACCAAACAGATTGAAATCCAAAAGAATATAATTTGACCTAGAAGTCTTGGACCAGTGCAAGGAGGGTTGGCTGGATGTCACGTGCACACATCACTATTATAACATATTATATGATCGAATTATCAATGCAGTTATTGCACACACATAAAAAAGTAACTCAACCCACCAGAAACAATTACTGTGATCTTTATTTATTCATGTGTAGAAAAAAAACTCAATCGTCAAATCGACCCACGATTTGGTGAGACCCCTGATTTTTAAACTATTCATCTTATGAGCAGTAAACTTATAAATTCATATATAACCTGTCTACAGTCTTCTGTCAAAAGAACTGTATAAATAAAACTGAATTGACTTGAATTGACTTGATTTTCTCATTTGAATCCGGAGAACCGATTCAGAAGCACAGGCGGAACAAAAATACTCCTGAGAAGGCTGTGTTCCTGTACCATGCCCAGCCAGGAAACTCATCTTTATTAGGTCATCCAGTAAAGTATAATACAGGATGTAAAAAGCTTCTGATGTAACATTACACTATAATACAAACAACAGATTCAGTGCTATTACAAATTGACAGACCATGTAATTGTTAGGCAAAAACCAATACTGTCATTTTTCTTATACTGTTTTTAAAAAATTGTCATAAATTGTTGTAAATGATTCTATAAATGTGTATTTACCTTGCCCTCAGGTGTAGTGAACCTACCACGTCTTAATACTGTACCATCATTATGACGCCATGGCTGTAGAAACCATCAATATTATACAGAAACTCAGTATAACAGAACTCTGCACCACAGACAGGTATCTCATGCAGTGAGTATGAAGTTCATTACCAAAGCAAGAAACCCAATTGGCACAATTCAACAAGCCACAGCTGCACTGCTGCACTGCTGCATACATCACCTCTAGCAGAAGCATCAGTATTAACATGACCACAAAGTATTTTTGTGCATTTTTTAACATTTCCATGCATTGTGGTTTTCCTGGGGAAATTCTACAGGAAAAAAAATATAAAAGTATAAATAGTTCATGAAAAGGCTTAACAACCATTTGAACTGTATTTGCTGAACTTTTCTCACAATGTCCAGCTTTTCTTGAAAATCCCATCTTGTAAATGTCCTTGTAAGTATATCTGTGACAAAAACAACTTCCTCTCCCATGTCAGCCATTGTGGAATGAAAAAACACTGTTATTAAATCCACATGAAAATATCTGAGCTTATGCAGTTTGCTACAGATGTGTGTTCTGATTAGTGTGCTCTCTGACCATACAATCAAAGCATGTGAAAATTCAGACGTGATTCTTTCCCTTCTAGCAAGCAACGGATTAATTAAAGCAAAAGCTACAAGCAGCATGGATTTGAAGTTAACAAGAGCCCACACTATTCATTGTTGCAGGCCATACAGCACTACATGATGTGACGCCTTAAATCTGATTAGATAGAAACTACAATGTAAAATATACAGAAAAGATGAGGATAGACATTTGGAAATAATTTAATACATATTTATGGACAAAAATGTGAAAATATAAGTCATTGATTCTGATTCTGGGGCCAGCAGAGAATGTCATCTTTTATTCTAGTGATCCTTCATGTCTGCGTTAACTTCTGGCTCTCCCTTTTAGTTATACTGCAATAGCTACCCGAGTCCCTATTTACACCCTGATCACCCTGTATAGTGTCTTTAAACATTTATGTAACAATATTAATACTTGATCATCCATGTTTTTCTTTCTCATTATCACCCCACTACTTTCTCTCTCTTTCTATGTATTTCTCTCTATTGAGCTACAGTGTTCATGTACATTTCTTCTTTTCGGATCCACCTGATTCATCCAGACACCCTACCTCTGGATGGAGTTCTCCTCATTTGGAGACCACTCAGAGTGGCTGAGAATGTTTCACAGGAACAGCTTAAAAATCCCTGAAGTTACTGAGCAACTCAAGAACTCTGAGGATGAATGTGCACTGTTATTAATATAAACAGTCTACTACAATGGCTTAGGACTGAATTTGCATGCACAGTGTTGCAAGTGCTCATCACTGAACAGAACACCTTAGCAATGATGAAACTATAATCAATGGATATTCTGTGCCACCCAGATGAGGATGGGATCGGTTTTTGAGTCTGTTTCCTCTCATTGTTTTCTCCTCATTCTATCTCAGGGAGTTTTTCTTGCCACGGTCACCAATGGCATTCCCATTAGAGCTAAACTTATAGACACTAACAGATAAACTCAGAGTTCAGAGAAAGCTTATGCAGAATTCTCTGATGTATTTTGTCTGTACTCAACCTTGGTTAATTAATATAAACCTGTAGTTTATACGTTATCAAAATGTACTTAAGATAATCAAAACCAATTCAACTTATGGCTTTAAAATGTTATAATAGATGGTAGAACTTTGTAGAATAGCAGTTCTTGCTTTCCTATAAACAAATCTAAGAGATAAAATTGTTTGAGACCTGGAACAATATTCTTTGACCTAGATTTGCTTTGTAAGGGGTTGATATTAAATCCTCAATGTCTTCACGCTTATTTGCTGCTCTCTGCAAAAAACGAGAAAAAAAAACAGAAAAGGGGCTATCAAAATTGTACACAGGGAGGGCAAGACTTCCTTTAGGATGCCACACATGAAAGAAACATCAGTGAGGGCTGACTTTCAAAAGATTCTTCAGTCGATTCTCAAGAACAAATTAAACATTTCTAAGAAGGCTGTGTTCCTGTGCCATTTCCACCCACCCAACACAGCATTATCAGAACATTTAGTGATGTATGATACAAGAGGTAGAAAAGTCCTGATCTAACATTACATCATAAAACCAACCGTGGAATTGCAGTGCAATTACAGAGATATTAGTCATTAGTATTTTTTTTTCCAAAAAAATTTAAAATTGCAGCAGATTTTAAGGCAGCAAATATAATATCACGTGGTTTTGTCCCATTTGATTATCGTTTGATTACATTTGATGCTTTTTTTTTTGTTTTTTTAATAAAAAATAATAATTTGGACTCTTGTTCTGTGCTAGAATGCAGTATGCACTGTGATCTGCACTGGTTATTAAAGTCCATAATTCATTAATTTATGGAAAACACATATTTGTCATGCACAACAATAAAAAAAGCACCCCATTGCAAGAAAAGGCGAAGGCACTAGTCATGAATGAAGACCTGGCGTGACGCAGGATCTTGTATCCACGCAGTTTTATACAAAAGCACAGATCAGCCTGTTCCAGTCATCCGGATGTGCATTTCACTGGTGAGTCAAATATTTGATTCACTTTGGAATGACTCGGATCAGTAAAATGACTCGCGATGGCTTACAGGGACCCACGTCTGCAGCTCCTCATACAGAAGAGCGAGCGCTCAGTGCCGGAGGACAAAAGAGAGACAAGATGAGACAAGCTCGTCTTTAGACTACACCTCAAAATGTTTTTGCAGATCTGCTCTATTGATATGGTGCTTTTTTCCTGAAAGTGTTTTTGTACACACGGCTTTATAAAGCATTTGCAGCCTTGGGGCATTTTTCCAGATTTTTTTTTCTATTTGGAGAAACAAGGATTTTTAACTTTTAGTTTCAAGATCTGAAATGATCTAAATCAGGAAGGTTAGGAATTTTAAAGAGAAAAGTGATTTAGGTTTAGGGTGTAAGTTAGAGTTTTTTGTATTGAGTATTTTTGGCATCTCAGGATGGTCACTTGGTCAGTGCTTGTGCTGGCGCTCACTGCCCTGGGGGTGAGCAGCGACACAGAAATCCGACCAGAGGTGAGGATCATCTCTCTTTCTTTCTCTCCATCTCCCCCATCTATCTATCTATCTATCTATCTATCTATCTATCTATCTATCTATCTATCTATCTATCTATCTATCACACACACACACACACACACACACACACACACACACACACACACACACACACTTTTACAACAGTGAGTTGTACACTTCATTGCAAACAGCTCTGCCAGAGGAGAATACACGTGTTTATTATAATTTTGCACAGACACAAACCTGTACAAAAACTTTGTAGGCTGTAGATGAATATACTATATATCCTTTCAAACTTATTATATTTCATATTTTATAGTGTCATATTGTAATCTATGCAGTATGTGGTATATACTAAAAAAAAAAAAAAAAAAAAGGTTATGTTTAAAGATTAGGTTTATATTTTAGATGTGTTGCTTTTTCAGGATTAAAAGCACACAATTTGTAGTTGAATATGGGTTGGGCAGTAAGTCCAAAAGAGGTTATGCTTGAATGTCATGGTTGTTGGGTATCTCAAAAACTAAAGATCTGAGTTATATAAAGGGGTATTGAGTAATTGATGTTGGAAACAACCATGTGCTGCCCTCTGCAGGTCAATATCTGTTGAATGCACTGTATAACAGAGGGCTGGACAGTTAAGGATCCAGCAGGTTTTTCCTTTCCAGAAAATATTTCCAAATATACCCTCTAGAAAGGTTGAAAGCTTTTGGTAAACAGTGCATAACCTTAACTGCTGAGCCAGCACTGCAACTAAATGATCCAGATGGATTCAGACGATCCTTTTCAGCTCATAACTAGTCTGCACTTGAGAAATGAGCCTTCAGAGGAACAGGGTGTCTGAAGTTGACATCATTTGTGTGTTTTTGAGATACACACAACCTGTGATTGGCCTGATAATGTCTGCTGTAGAGATGACTGTCTGGTATATACACAGAGTTTGAATGAGCAGGTAAAAAAAATGAAGGAAAGGGGATCAAGATAGAGAGAAACATCTGACTCAAATGCAAGCCAGAGCCTTAATCGGGGTAAATTAAACATTAAACAGATCAGAAGGATTGCATGAGGATCTGAATCTCTGAGCATCCCTTTACCCTGCCTCCTCTTTCCATTCTCCACATTGCAATAGTCGGCCAAGGCTAGCAGTGGAAAATTAAACCTAGTCGACTGAAACAAGGCTGTTCCAGGTTTTCACAGATAACAGTCTCTCTGCCTGGAGTCACGAGGGAGTCATGTGATCCAAATCAACGGTCACAGTGGAGGTTAAATTCCATATGGTAAAACCACATCTGCAGCCCTTCTGGCTTTAAATTTATATAGGATAAAAGGAATTTGCTGAACTAGTGTTGGCTGTAGTACAACAGTCTGTAAACAGTTCTGTTGAAAATGATTACCAGGTATTTAATCGTATAATGTGGTTTTAAGGAAAAGTTGGTGTAATTTTGGCAAGTCAGCCAATCTTTAGTGTTTTTTTACTGGCTACATTGTGAATACACCTTACCCTTTTTTTCATATAATATATTGAGCATCATTTTTAATCATATTCAACCAAATGTATAGTAAATCGCTATTTAAAACCTTTAGAGCACCATGGTTCAGTAGTGGTGTTACTGGTGTTCGGAAATTCTTTCTTTCTTTCTTTCTTTCTTTCTTTCTTTCTTTCTTTCTTGCAGCTCACAAAAAAATGATTTCACTGGTACTTTCAATATGTAGCATTGCACATGTAAGGCAAATGCAATCAATTACTCACCAACAATCATTGCATTTCATATAAGTAGTGAAAAGGCTACAAATGTGTATTATTGTGCAGTTTAACACCCAAACCCTGGTGTCAAGATAATAAATAGACAAATCTAAAATCTGCAATCTACTATATTTAACATGCTAAAAATAAATATCATTAATGATAATGAAGCCATTCTTCATTGCATCTATGACCACTTATAGATTGGAGTGTGTACAAAGCATGCACTTCATTCAAGATCATTTCCTAGACACTAGTTGCTTTCTGAATGTAATAGCTCGTGAAACTGGGTTAAAACTGTTGCTGTGGTTTGTGCCAGTGATCAGGTGAGTATAACATTAAATAGGTCAGGGATCTGAACCACCATTTGGCTGCATGAGACCAAAACTTAGGCACTGATGACCACAATTCCCTGCTTTTTCCACTGGCTGAAGTCTGAGGGGAACAACTGAGTCGGTCTGTCTCCTTCCAAGTCAAATTCAGCAAACTTCTGCCCCCGCTGCCTCTTTTCCTCATTTCTTTGTAGGTTCTGCTTTGTTTTCAGCAGTCTGGAAGCTTTTAAACTTTTATATTTGTTTATTTGCATCCGATTGCCTCCATTCACCCCCCCCCCCCAACTTTCTTTTTCTCTAACTTAATAAATGAGCCTCTTAACATTTATAATTGCTTGTGCAACTTTCCTCCATCTGTGTTTGTTTCTCTCTCTCTCTCTCTCTCTCTCTCTCTCTCTCTCTCTCTCTCTCTCTCTCTCTCTCGCTCTCTTTCTTAAGTCCAAGTTTACATACTATTAAATATTATATTAACTACTAAAAACAACAGTTGCTGAGTTTCAGGCTGTAAACTCCAGCTGTAATGTTTTCTTCCCTCAGAACCCTCTGTCAGCAGTTTGTTCTATTAAACAAGGCATTCGGATTGCTCAATTTCGTATCATGACATTAGTGATGACAATTCCAAGATGTTGCAACACCGCAAGACTGTTTTCCAGGAGAAGAAAGTTCTCAAAACTCTTGGAAAAAACAGCGTGTGTTTCTTTTATTAAAATCAGTGTCAGGGAAATGTAAATGTAAATTAAATGCACAATTGGCTAATTTTACTGCATTCAGTAAGCAATCAGAGAGTGGCAGAACACAGGAGGAGGTCAGTTTCAGCTTAAGAGAAGGCATATGTTTACCACCCTGGCATGTCTGCAGGTGAGGTCATAGCATATGGTTGTGCTTAGCATCAGAGGTGGCATTTACTGTAAGTTTGCCTCTTCAATTAGAACCAGCTCTGCTCCTCTTGACGGGGAGTCATCTTTATATTTATAGGGAAATTCATTAAGTTTGCAATTTAATGAACAGAAAATATAGTTAAAAGTGAACGTTCAACACAGATTTAAGATAATTTAACATCTTTCTTTCTTGTATTTGTATTCAAATTAATTTTTGTAACTCATAAACTGTCATGTTTCTATAATTTTCTTCTTCAGAGTAACATCTGCTTTGCTAAGCTCTTTCAATTTCCCCAGTTTAGTATTTTTTGTGTGGTCAGTTAAGTATGAATAACTTAACTCTCATGTCGGAGCAATGCTCTTATCCTGTGAGTGACGTTTATGTCATAAATAAAACCTCGCCAGACTGACTGGAGTGCGGGAGACTTAATAAAGGCTACCTGTCTGTGTCATAGAGGCCAACACGGTGACTCTTCCCCAGTCAGAGGAGTCAGGGAGAGCTTCTAAATAGAACCTTTGACGCTCACTGCTGGGTGTTCCAGAGGCCTGGGGCATGCTGGGATTTCTGGCAGCAGTAAGAGGAGACCTGAGTCAAAAGTGAGAGAGGTCTTCTGACAGAGAAAGAGAAAAAAAAACAACTATGGGAATGGGAAGAAAAAAAATAGTTTGGGGAAAAAAGGGATGAAAGGATACACAAAGAACAAAGAAGGAAGAAAGACAAAGAGAAGGAGAGGAAGGGGTAGCTAGCTAAATGGGACGAGGAAAGAAGAGGAAAGGAGGGGGAGGGGGGGTGGCTTTTTCATCCCTCTGAGCTGGAGTGTGTTTTTCCCAGCATCGGGAAAATAGACCACAGCGTAGCGGCAACACACAGGGAGCAGTCAGAGAGTGGGAGGAATGGAGCAAGAGAGAGGAAGAAAAACGAAGCATACTGACCATATTAAGGCGAGAATATAGTGCAGCACTCTGTATTCACTTATGCAACATTAAACCATAAAATATTCCTTCCTATAAAGGTTTCAGAAGTAGTGTGTGTAGTGACGTCTAGCCTATCAAAGTAGACCAAAAATGTCACTTCTTTCCGGTACTTTTGTGGGACAGAGTGATGAAATTGTTCACTAAGAGCCTTAACAAGAGTTTATTTCCAGACACCAGGAAGCGGTTAATCTGTCGTATGTGAGTTAATTTGATTGT
This sequence comes from Silurus lanzhouensis, assembly GCA_039877035.1. Taxonomy (NCBI): domain Eukaryota; kingdom Metazoa; phylum Chordata; class Actinopteri; order Siluriformes; family Siluridae; genus Silurus; species Silurus lanzhouensis. The sequence goes on from JBCEWE010000142.1 coordinate 1,191,391, forward strand.
GCAAGCCATTCTAAAAAGGTGAAATTACTTCAGCAAGTCTGGTACGTAGGATTTGGATATATGCAATTTTTGAGCCTAACTGTTCGACTAATTATGTGCTTGGAGTGACTACGCATTGAGCTCATACATGTTAAAACTGTCTTAAGCTCTTGGAAATCTCTAGTCTCCTCCTATATTACTGTATCCCATGCACCTCACCCTGACTCCCTTTTGCTGAGTGTGTACAGCACACCATACAAATATTCTTCTAGCATGTAAAACTGATACAGACATAACTGATAAGCAATCCGAGTAAAACCGCCTGTCTAACACTGCGTAGGTCTTCCAAGGGCCACTTTCTGACCCCTTGAGCATTTGCTCACCATGTGGTTAATCAGGTGTCTTTCCTTGGACTACTTTGGACGATTTTAGCTTTGAACTAAACACTGCTTACAAAGAATCCATCATAAGATCTGCTATATTGAAGATGCTCCGACCCAGTCATCTAACATCACAATTTTGGCTCTGTTGTTCAGACCCTTACTCTTGCCCATTTTTCCGGCTTTCAACACCTCAACTTTGAGGACAGGTACACATTAATGAGATCATCACTGATAATCACTCGGGGTTTAATGTTATGGCAGATCTGTGTATGTATGTATGTGTATAGCTAGTCTATAGATAAGCCATGTAAGAAATAAGAAAAGCAAGAGAAAATAGGTTTTAGCAACACACCAGTAGCACAAGTGTGTCCCCTACGTACCCTAATAAACTTTCAAAAATTGTGGAGGTGGAGGTGGGATAAAATGCTACCATTTTATTAAAGATACAGGAGAGAAATAAAGTGGAAGGAAGGGAGCATTTTTGAGGTTTTGAATCTGAAGGATTAGTGAAGAATTCTTTGTACTTTTTCTGAGTGAGTTTGTGGTCAGAGTGGAGACAGATGACGTCTGAAGCATTAAACCAAAACTCCTACTCATGCATATAACCTGCAGTCCCACTTCCTTCTGCATCCTATTGTAAATACAAATGAAAATTTGCTCATTGGTCTGTTTTTAGTGTAAACTTCGTATCTCTTGACCTAGATACGACCCCAGACGAAATTTATAGGCATGGGGTTTTTTTTGCCCACACCCTGAATGGACTTAAGGGTCTTTACAGCTGAATCGGTGAATGCTCTCTGTGTGTTAAGGGTGTAGTGTTTCTCAGGCTGCTGATTTTAAACAGACGCCTATTTTTGTGACATTTCTCTTTTATTTTACTGAAACATTTACTAAACATTGGTGTTTGGGGCAGTAGTAGAGATAGCAAGATTATGGATTTCTTCAAGCTGAATGGGCAGAAACAGATGTATGTGTGTATGATAGAAGTTTCAAAGGAGTGTGTATTTGAGCTAAAAGACTTGTTTAGCTTTTCTCTCGTCACACACAAAAAGAAGGGATGTTTATGAGGTTGTGATCCTTTGAAGCTCTATGAGCAGTTCACTGAGTATATACTGAGTATGAGTAGTAATTATTTTTTATGTGTTTTATTTTGTTTGATTTGCTTTGATCCTCTTTTCTCTTGGTCTCTATTTTACTGGATTGTTTATTTTTGTAATTTGTTTCTAGCTAGCACATGCTGTTTCTGGAACAAAGTCAGCTTGGCTTCATTCTAAAGTTCAGTGAAGGCCACACGCACGTGAAAGAATTGACACCTACACACCCTGGTTCTTCTATGTTCAAAAGAAGTAAAAAATATTGCTACTCAAGCTCATATATGGTCAAGAGCTGTTGACTTTTCATGCTAATTTTGTCCGTCTGAGTAAACTTCTACAATGTATAATTATATCAATTGTGTAATGCGGATCGGATGTTGATACTAAAAAAAAGGAGTAGCTGCAGATGATGCATTCTATTTAACAACTTATATTTGATGAATGTAAAATGTATATAAAATGAATGTATCTCTCTCAGGTATGGCTACAGCAGTATGGATATCTTCCCCCTGGTGATGTGCGTGCTCAAGCTATCCGCTCCCCTAAGGCCATTGCCTCTGCCATCTCCTCCATGCAGAAGTTCTATGGCCTCACCATCACAGGAACCATGGACACTGAAACAATCAAGTGAGTCTTAGTCTTATATCAGCCCATAACAAAACAGGCAACTGGTGGGTAAAAAGTAAACTGATCAACAACTAATAAGAAAATTACATTCTACACACAAACATGTTTCATAACTATGACAACCAGGATGCAGTTTGAAGAAGGCAAATGGTATGTTTTTCTTGTTTTCGGTTTTTAGTGCAATGCAGCGACCACGTTGTGGGGTTCCAGATAAATTTGGCACTGAGCAAAAGAGCAACCTGAGGAGGAAACGTTACGTCATTCAGGGTCAGAAGTGGCAGAAGTCTGAGGTCACCTTCAGGTAGAATGCATCCATTAGCAAAGCATTTAAAATACGTTAAACTCCAAACTAGAAAACAAAATATTATTAAAGGAAATCCATGCAAACATTCATTTAAATGTTTTAATATGTAAAATGATTTTTGGTATGAACCATATATTGCTATATTTATTTAACAGCATCCAGAACTACACTCCTAAAGTTGGCGAGTACGCTACTTACGAGGCCATCCGGAAGGCTTTTAAGGTTTGGGAGTCAGTCACGCCATTGAAGTTCCGGGAAATTCCATACTATCAGATCAGAGACAGACCTGAGAAGTATGCTGACATAATGCTTTTCTTTGCTGATGGCTATCATGATGATAGCACTCCATTTGATGGAGAGGGAGGCTTTCTGGCCCATGCATTCTTCCCTGGTCCAGGAATCGGAGGTGACACACACTTTGATGCATCAGAGCCTTGGACAACTGGCAATGGTGACCAAGGAGGTAAATCATTAGAGATGTAGAAAAGAAGAGGATGGATTACCTCATGAGATTTGTCACTGTTCCTCCACATTGTCATTGATTCTTATTTCCTTCCCTTCTGCAGGAAATGATGTTTTCCTGGTTGCATTGCATGAGCTGGGTCATGCTCTGGGTTTGGAGCACTCTGGGGATCCTTCCGCCATCATGGCCCCGTTCTACCAGTGGATGGAGACTGAAAATTATGTGCTTCCTGAGGATGACAGACGTGGAATTCAGCAGATATATGGTTGGTCTTTTTTTATTTTTATTTTTTATAAAGGGCTTGGTACACTTTAACTTTTTCTTCCACTAAGTATGAAATAAACAAGAAGGCTCACTTTCTAGGTTCAGTAATCTCATGGTAAATTGTTCTATGTAATATTTTTACCATTTTGGTTAGAAGCCCACTTACAGGCATAGCTTAATGACTCCTTGTGTAATGCCTTCACTGAGGAAAGTGCAACATCATGAACAAATAAGAAAGACAAAACCATTATAGACCATTATAATTTTATGTATAAGCTCTGTTTGAGTAGCTTTTGAAAAAAGAATACACAAAATGTACATATATATATATATATATATATATATATATATAAATGATTTTAAATAAATATTTGCAGGTTCTCGGTCAGGACATGTGCCAAACCCTCCTGCCCCAAAACCCACACGCAAATCTGACAGGCCCTCAGTGAGGCCTGATATCTGCAAAGGCCATTTTGACACCATCACCATCCTGCGGGGAGAAATGTTTGTCTTTAAGGTAGGTACTGGCACCAGTTGAGGGGATAGCAGATGCTATACAGAACAGAATGTGTGTAATTGCTGTAGCATTGTTGTACATTTCATATGTTTATTGTAATAATGACACAGTTTACTGGGCGTGTAAGAAAAAAATGCAAATAATAATCAGTCAGTTTCTGTGTTGTTTTTTCTTTACTCCTAAAGGACAAGTGGTTTTGGAGAATGCGGGATGGTAAACCTTTACAGGGATACCCCATGCTCATCTCGCACTTTTGGAAAGGCTTGCCGGATTCTATCAATGCTGCTTACGAGCGAGCTGATGGGAAATTTGTCTTCTTTAAAGGTTTGTTAATTTTGTTGGTTGGTTTGTGTTTTACTCATTTAATTTTTATATCAGTGGATGCAGTTCTTTCTTTCTTTCCCTGATTCTTTCTTTCTTTCTTCTCTCATTGTGTAGGTGATAAGTTCTGGGAATTTAGTGAGGCAACTATGGATGCAGGATATCCTAAAACCTTTAAGGAGCTGGGCACAGGCCTTCCTAAAGACAGAATAGATGCTGCTCTCTTCTACACCCCAAATGGACACACATACTTTTTCAGAGGAAGCAAGTGAGTGTCTGTTATTTTAAAATATTGAGAAAATGCCATTGTAATCAGATTCTAAAAAAAACCTGAACTTTTCTTAGTAATTGTAACGTGATGTGATTTGGCATAATTTCCACATAATACTGTTTCCGCTTCTCATTTTGTCAACGCTTTTTTTTCCCTTCTGAAAACATGATTTTCTTCCCCTTTTAATCCTTTTTTATTACCGTTTTTAGATATTACCGTTTCAACGAGAGCAGACGCTTTGTGGACCCAGAGTACCCCAAACCCATAAATATGTGGAACGGAGTGCCTGATGATATCAAAGGAGCTTTTATAAACGACAATAGAGGTACATCATGAATATACATATTTACATGTGATGGTGGGGGTCGTGGTGGTGGTGGTGGTGGGGGGGGGGGTGTTAGATAAGAGCAGGTACTTGCCCAGCTGTAGCTACATTGTGTGAATTTCATGAGGCGGATATGACTAGGCTACAAACTGCTGCAAAGTGGTTCCTTTGTTGTCTGCACCTCATACCATTAGCACAGGAAATCTTTTATTATTTTTTTTTTTTACCCTGGTTGGGAAGTGTGCATTAACTGTTTGTATCAGGGCATGTCTACAGTAGATTAGGTGAAAATTGTTTCTCCCAGTCCTGAACACGACTGACAGCCTAATAAGCAACTAACCATAATAAAAAGTGTAAATAACCACATATCACATTCAGCATTGTGCTGCTAAATATGAATGATGATTGGTATTGATTTTAACATGTGTGTTCAGTTGTTTGGAATGAAAAAAATGAGTGGCAAGAGAGTTTGACATATTGGTATTATTGGCTTCTGGAGGTTGAGAACTATAAAGCAAGCTAAACAAACTGAGAATGATTTTGTTGAATGCAGTTGTGAGTAAACAAACAATATTTCCAAGTTTGAATTAGAAAATCTAATTCGAAGTTCTTGTCCTGCTTTCCTCAGCCTACACCTACTTCTACAAAGCCAACAAATATTGGAAATTCAACAACAAACAGGTAAGGGTGGAGCCCGGCTACCCAAAGTCTGTTCTGATCGATTGGATGGGCTGCAAGCATGAGTCTACAAAGCCGGACGGAACCGATGAAGAAGTCATCATCATTGAAGTGAACAAGTCCGACGGATTTGCAGGAGGTGCTGCAGTCATAGTGATCCCTCTCTTCCTGTTGGCTTGCGTGCTCGTGGTTTTGGGAGCGTTGCTGTTCTTCCGGCGCTACGGTACCCCTCGACGCCTCCTCTACTGCCACCGCTCGCTACTGGACAAGGTTTAAAGATGAACAAACAGAATTCGAGAAGAGATAGGGATTTTTTAGGGGCAATAGCAGGGGTGCAGACAAAGGGTGTGGGGAGGGGGATAATGGAAGAAAAGAAAGGCTCTGCTTGGATGGAGATGATAAGGACTTTGACATTGTTTACAGGACAGCGAAAAGGATGGAAGGAAGGATAAAGAAGTGAAGTGACAGAAAAATGAACAATGCATATTGTTTTGGTAGTTATTTGTACATCTCTGCCACAATGATTAGACCCACGAAGGAGAGAGAGCAAAATAAAAAGAGGGAGCATATTAAAATAAAAAAAATAATATAAATAAAATAAATCTTTTTGAATACATTGAAAGAAAATAAAGCACTTTTTTTATTATACCAGCCCTCCCTCTTCTTCTTCTCTTGTAGTCTGTCTCTCCCAAAATCCAACGACTCCAGCCACAGTGCTGTATGATTAATGCCTTTGTTTCTGCTTTAATAAATTTCCATCTTACCTCTGGTTTTAGCTCGTAAGCTTTTAGCCACATATTTTCCTCAATACCCTTCAATCCTTAATAACCCTTCAGTGCCTTCAGGGAAGATAACCCAATTAAAATCTATATTTCCACAGACAGGCTTGTATTTAGATGAATAAATATTAACCCCTAGTGAAGGATGTCTTCAGATCATACAGTACATCTCAAAAAGTAGAGACTGCTGTAAAGGTGAAGGTAAAAGGACAAAGTTCAGGGAGGAAGTGTGGCTCAGGCTCCTAAAATGAGCCCGGTCTTTATTTACACCCAGAAAGACGAGCTGTCTTGCAGGTACATCTCCAAATATTAATTTTTATAAAGTGTTTTACCATGTATTGTTATTAATGTTAATAATGATTGTTATTATTATAACTATGGTTATTGTTATTATTGTTCTCAATATTTAGTCCTTTTTTTTGGTAGTCATTTCAAGTCCTGCTGGACAGAGGCATAATGTGACTGATATTAATACGACTCCCAAGGTTAATCCACAGGAAATAAACGTACTTTTATGAAATAAATGGAAAAAAATGTTGAGGATTTATACAATTTGTTAGAGAAAAGATCAGAAAAATACTTACAAACACCAGCCCTGTTGACAGGCCAAAGTTTGCTGTGTGTTATTTTAGCATTAATGTTCATGTGCCTTTATATTTAAAGAAAAAAATAACAAATAAAAAAAAAAATACATCACCTCACTGGATTTATTGTATTTGGATGGTTCTTTGGAGAAAACCTTGTATGTTTGGGTGGAGCAAAAGTTTTCAGAGAGGAATAAACCTGATTATGGAAAAAAAATACTTTGGTGCTATGTATTTTCTTGAATGCACACATCCACATCAAAATGTTTCTGCAGTCTTAACAATAATAATAATAATAATAATAATAATGATAATTTTATTGTAAATGAAAGGAAATGTGATTTTTTTTCGCGCTTGTTTCATTTTTTGTATTGCAGGAATGAACAATGAAATAAAAAGTATTTTGTAAAGTGTTCTTTTGCCTATTCCTTGTTTTTTTTCTCCCACATAATCCTATTTATAAAAATAATTATACTAGTCTTAAGTTTCAAAGAATAACCAGGAATGCTGATTATGCTAAAACAACTCTCTGTGTGTGCCTGTCTCATGTTGTTTTCTCATGTTCCTGGACTGAACAGAACCAGAAGAAGCACGTTTGTTGTTTGCCAGGAATGGGGAGTGTTTCATGGATCTTGCGTATATGAAAATGTGCCTGTGTTTTGCTTTTCAATCGTAGCAAAGCTACACGTGTACTTTTGCTGAACTATTTGTTGAAAACTAAAGCTTGTAGGTTCTTCTAAAGATTACCAAAACTACTTTTTCAAACTTCTCTGCTATTTCATTTCCTTTCTGCCTGCTTGTCTTTTCCCCCGCCTTCTTTCTCCGAATCAGACTCTCCAATTTCTCCTCTTGCTGCAAAAATTGTTCTCTTTTATGAGGCTCTTAACTGAAACCAGTCCTCCCCTCACCACAAATATCTCTCTATCTGTTTTTCCTCTCATTTTCCTTCCTGCCATTCCTTAAGGATCTCTTTCTAATTCTTGCACACACACACCATCTGTTCGTTTACTTTCTTTTCTGTTTCTGCCTTCTCTGGTGAGATTATATTTATAAAACCTTCACTGCTTACAGTCTGTATCTGTCCTTCATTTTTTGTAGCACATTCCTTCACTGAGGTTTAATACTGACTAATACGTTAGAAAAGCGTATATACACTCGTTAGTTTCATCACATTCACATTGCTCCAGTGAAGAGATGAATCTGACGTGTGCAGGAGGGTTTACTGGTACAGATGGTGGGAAGGCTCTGTTTGGCTCTTTAGTCTCTCCAAACCAGAAAACCTCCATACTCATACTTCTTCTCTCTCTCTCTCCCCCTCTCTCTGTCATACAGCTGGAGAGCGGAAAAAGAGACCTAAACAGCTGTTTGCAGTTTTAAACTTTGCTATCCTGAATCTCATCACATGCTCCTGCAGGATTGTGTGTGTGTGTGTGTGTGTGTGTATACAGTACACATAGCTTTGTTGTCACATCTGTCAATAAAATGCAAGTAGAATATTAAGCAGTCCATGATACATGAGCAGCTCTTACAGTGTTACAGGATTGCAAGTGAAAGTGGACTTCTAATTATTTTGTAGCTGTAATAAATGTATTCTGGCATCAAGGGTGGAGTTTTTAATGCTCTCACAGTGTCTGTACAGATTTTTTCTTAAGGTTTAGTTCACTGTCTAAAATATGTGCATGGTGCCCTGTGATGGATCTCGATGAGGGTCAATTTCCAAATAATCAAATAAAAAAATTTCCCAAAATAAGGGGTTCCAAAAATTGTTCACAGAAAGAAAGGTATCTACAGTGGGGTCCACCCTAATAATCAGGATTTATTTATTTTGTTAATTTAAAATAGGAAATAAACAGAAGACTGTAGGTTGATTTTGTTGTAATATTTAGAACTAAATAATTGTTCAATATCTGAAACTTTTAATTTTTTAAAATTATTTCTAAAACCTTATTCAAGTGTAAGCAAATGTGTGATGTTCCTTGTGTTGTGTGTTTAGATGACATTCTGATGAATTTAATCTAAAATGATGAGCTCATCGAAAGTGACTGAAAAGAATTGTTCTTTCAAGGTGATGTTAGTAATAGAATTTGTCACGTTTGAATAAAAAATAATAATAATAATAAAAAAAAGCAAAATAGAAGCATTAGTTTTCTTAGACCTTCGGATTGTTACTAACAAGCACAAATACAAATTAATTAACATTATCAAGTGAAATCGAATTATTCGTTTGCAACACGTGTTAAACTTTACATTAAAACACAACAAACTGATTTTGAACATTTTGCTATGCTACAGCTAAACAGAGTTGTTCAGAGAATTACTCGAATGTGCTGAAAATGCACACTGTATTTTCACATTGTAGTTGTGATAATACACTGATAATACAAAAATGTTATATATTTATTTGATAATCAAATTATTTTACAAGTATTTTGAATGTAATGTTTCCTCTGTAACTGACATTAAATAGAAAGTAGGTCTAATGGTGTTATTCAGCAAACCTTTTTGTTTTTAATTACTTATTTTAAGTATTGGCTTAATTATGGCAAAAGTAAGCAGGAAACTAACTGTAAAACTGAATTTTTCACTCCTCATCACTTAGAGTCAGCTTACGAGTTTTACATTTAATTGTGGAACCTCAACAGTGAGTGTCTGACTAACTTGTTTTGATTGGCACTCCTGAACACCCACACCTACACACACACACACACACACACACACACACACACACACACACACACACACACACACGGCAGGAAGCACTTTGCTGAATCAGAACTTTTAGCCAAAACCATGACACCATAACCTTGACTTGAGTCATATCCTCTCCGTGCACTTGATGCAAGGGTACGAGGCAGGGGGTGAGCAGGGGGGTGAGCAGGGGGCATTACAAGCCTTAAAGTTGCTGTAAAAAGTTAGAATACCACATAAGAGGCACATGGTTCTCGCTCTCTCGTGCACAGACCCACACTAAGGTTCAACACTGCACTCTGGTTTTACTCCCTCCTTTTTTCCTGTCCCTTTACCATGTGTGTCTTAATGGACTGCTCTTTTTCCTCTCCCTCTTTGCAACCCCCCCTCCCCTTTTCCCTTCTGCACAATAAGCAACATCTGGGTCTCGTTGTGAACAGACCAAAACAACAGGGGGGCAATGCAAAGGGGGGTTGGTGAGGGGGATGACTAGAGTAGCCAAAACGTTTCAGTGTAGGAAACATAAAGAAGATAAATATAAATTCAAAGCTACCGCATCAAAGATCTCATGTTTTCGTGTCTGGGTCACAGACCGACCAGATACTGAATGCTGAGTGAGTGTGGAGTTACATTATAAAGGCTCGAGTGGGTTTCGGTGGTCAATTCAGCTTTTATGCAGAGGACATATGAGCAGGTGTGAAAACATTTTTTGTAGGTCTGTGTAAATAGAGGAAGAATGATTGCATGTAGGTGAGTTGAGAATGAGTTACATGTCAGCTTTTTTTTTTTTTTAAGGGGGGGGGGGGGTCCTTTTGTGTCAGTCCCACCCTCTAAAAGTAAACAGTCCCATAGTGCTGACACAAAGTGGTGAAGCCAGATCCTGAGTCCAGTAAAACAGAAAAAAAATTTGCAATTCAGCGACCAAGGCTATAATTATGGAGAGAGGCTGCTGAAATCAGCAGGAGGATGTTGAAGGTTTTGAGAGAGAGAGAGAGAGAGAGAGAGAGAGAGAGAGAGAGAGAGAGACACGAGACAGACAATGCTCATAGACAAAACTCTATGTCTGAGAAGTTTACTCACTGTGCTGTCTATGATAACTCATAGCCTTCTCCAAAAATAAACCCAGAAACTACAGAAGACCCATTTCCCCATTCTGTGCTGCTTAATCCATTTTAAAACGTTTGCAGAAAACTAATCTTAAAAGTTGTAATTTATAAAAAAGAGTGAGTGCTTTAATAATGAATGATCCTGCTGTATTACATTATTATACGGTAACACTTTATCAGATTTGGTGTGAAAGACACTCCACTTGGGCCTCGGTTCCGAGTGTGTCTACAGATGATAAAAATCCTGTCACCACAGAAACATCTTAATGACTTTCTCAGGCGAGAGTCAATATGGCAGACTCTGAAAACATTCCTTTCCTTGGAGAGCACATGAGATATATATCTCAAGTTGGTTGCAAACATTTTTTACCCAGTGCAGCATAATAAAGCAATAAATGTCAGCATCCTGATGAGATGTTCTTAGAACCCTACTGGCAAAGCAAGAACGAGTGCTCAATAAGATGTTTTTAATAATAAAAAAGAAGTCATTTTTAATGTGTTTCTAGACTTGTCCATTTCCAAAAAACAAAAGGTCAGTCAAAAAAATGAGATTTGCAATACACCTATACAGCAGATCAGCCTATTTCCTTCAATTTCTCAGGCTCAGAAGATAAATCGACCTGGAAAAGAGTCACTGGAGAGAATGCAGTTCATGAAGTTCACATTGCAATCAACAAATGCATCTAAAAAAAATGACAATAAACTAAACGAGTAGTTTAGGATCAGCATTTAAGAAATATTAGATTTTTTACATCTGTTGTTTGTGAAACCATGTTTGAATCAGACCAGGCGCGTGTTACTGACGTTTCATCACAAATGAACCAAAGGCATCTGGATCCAGGAAATGAATTATTTATGATAGAAAATACAAACATCCTGAAACCTTAAAAGTGACTTTTAGACTGTGATTGAGGTGTTTGTATTTTGCAGGGTAGACACATGTAACTCGAGAGTGCATTCCAAATAGAATATAGACAAAAACCAGCAGCAGTTCCTTAAGAAAATCACATGAAATGTTACTCAAACAGATGGGGATATGTTTTTTCTTTCGTGTTACTGCTTGCATTTTTTGCTCCTCAGCAATGGAGAAGGCAGGAGACTAAAATGGCGGCAATGGGGGGGGGGGGGATTTGCTGCAGAGTGGTGAAACACTGCCGCCTGCTGGACAGAAGTCAAACTGAAATCTCAGACCGCACGTGACAGTTGGAAAAAGTCCCAAGTGTTACATATTGAAATCATATAAATACAAAAAAATTGACTAACAAATAATAGACAAGCTGCTATCGGTTTTCTTTGTTTACTTGTTTTTGTTCTTTAATAAGAGTTTTCCTTTTGGTTTAAGCATAGAAGATTTTATCTGCTCTCTTGCTCTTTCCTGCTCCTCCTTATTTGCCCTCCATGTCCTCATTCCCTGGTCCACCTCAGCATTCAGGTTCACTGCTCTCCTCTGTAAAGTGAAAAACAATATCTATAATGACACTGACATTATTTGTATTTTTTTTCCACTCATCAATAAATGTCATGTACAGTGCCCTCCACAATTATTGGCACCCCTGTTTAAGATGTGGTCATGGACTTCTAAAAATTCTCCTTTTTTTTAAAACAACATAGAACCCAAATGCAAAAAAAGAGAAAAATCCAACCTTTCATTTAAGTACATAACTTTGGTGGTAAAAAAAATCATACATTTAGAAAAAAAAAAAAACTTGAAATCATGTGTGCCACAATTATTGGCACCCCTGATGTTAATACTTTGTACAACCTCCTTTTGCCAACAAGACAGCACTTAATCTCCTCCTATAACATTTCACAAGATTGGAGAACACAGAGAGAGGGATTTTTGACCATTCTTCTTTGCACAATCTTTCTAGATCATCCAGTGTCCTGGGTCCTCTCTTATGCACTCTTCTCTTTAGCTCGCCCCACAGGTTTTCGATTGGGTTGAGGTCTGGGGACTGAGATGGCCATGGGAGGACCTTGAGTTTGTGACTGCTGAACCACTTTTGTGTAGATTTTGCCACATGTTTTGGATCATTATCCTGCAGAAAGACCCAATGACGACCCATCTTCAGCTTTCTGGCAGAGGCCATCAGGTTTTTATTTAAAATATCCTGGTACTTCAAAGCGTTCATAATGCCATGCACCCTAACAAGGTTCCCAGGGCCTTTGGAAGAGAAACAGGCCCACAGCATCACGGATCCTCCACCGTACTTCACGGTGGGCATGAGGTGCTTTTCGGCATACTCATCTTTTGTTTTACGCCAGACCCACTTAGAGTGTTTGTTGCCAAAAAGCTCAATCTTAGTCTCATCTGACCAAAGCACACGATCCCAGTTGAAGTCCCAGTACCGCTTAGCAAACTCCAGACGTTTACGTTTGTGAGTGTTAGTGAGAAAAGGCTTTTTCCTTGCATGCCTCCCAAACAGCTTGTTGGCATGTAGAGAGCGTCTGATGGTTGTTTTGGAGACTCTGTGACCCCAAGATGCCACTCTTTGATGCAATTCTGTGACGGTGAGCTTGGGAAATTTTTTTACTTCTCTTACCATCCTCCTCACTGTGCGTTGTGGCAAGATAAACTTGGGACCTCTTCCAGCCTTGTTTGTCACTGTTCCAGTTGTTTTAAACTTCTTAATGATTCCTCTGACTGTAGATACCGGCAAGTTAAGGCGAGTGGCTATTTTCTTGTAGCCATTGCCTGACTTATGAAGGTCGACACACATCTGCCTTACTTGAATGGTGTGTTCTCTTGTCTTTGCCATGTTGACAAATGGGTAAGAGAATTAGGCCTCTGTGTCACGTCATATTTATACCCCAGGGAAACATGAAATCATGAATTACTAATTAAAAGTCCCTAGATACCCTGACCAACCTTAGCAACTACAGAAAAATATATTTAAAAAAAAAAAAACAATTAAATTTTTCAGAGGAATTGTTAGGGGTGCCAATAATTGTGGCACACATGATTTCAAGTTTTTTTTTTTTTCTAAATGTATGATTTTTTTTACCACCAAAGTAATGTACTTAAATGAAAGGTTGGATTTTTCTCTTTTTTTGCATTTGGGTTCTATGTTGTTTTAAAAAAAAGGAGAATTTTTAGAAGTCCACGACCACATCTTAAACAGGGGTGCCAATAATTGTGGAGGGCACTGTAATTGAATCAGTTTTAGTTACATTTAATGATGTGGAACGTGAACAAAAAAGACAAATAAAGAAATAAATGAATACGCAATAAATAAATAACTCACATTACAGTAGCTATAAACAGACTATCGTTTAGTATTATCTAGTATTTAAAAAAAGCAGCTTCTCACATCACCAAAAAACAGTACGCTCCTCTCCTGGAGAACTTCCAGTGTCTAATATCTTTTTATTTATTTTTTTATTTTTTTACAAAGCACTGACTCCTGCCATTAATACTCATTAAACACACCCTTCCAGAAAAGCCCTCGCCATATTAATGATTAAAAACAACTATACGTTATGTTTAACAACACATTTTCAATCATTTGCCTTAGATCGAGGTGTGCGTCTGCCAGACAAATCTCTGTGAATGAGCTGTTACTATAGAAACAATAACTGCGCATTGGCATGCAGTCAGCAATGGTTTCTGTTTTAGAAAACTGGAGAATTCAACAGTGCAGTGATACAGTGATACACAGCACAGCCAAGCACCTTTTGAATGATTTGTCACATTACGTGACTAATAATGTTGCTGGCTTGAGTTCAGTATTTACATAGTAGTTCATTTAGCAAATAGAAATAACTCTCCCTTCTTCCTGTTCCTTCCTCTTCTTTAAAGTTTAAATCAAAGAAGCGATGACACGTTTTCAAAACACTAAAGGAAAAGTCAATAAAGTCATGCTTTTGCATGTCTAATGCTTTAATGTGATGTGATTCACCTTCCTGCTACAAAGCAGGAATTATTTTAAATATTTTTTTAACCAGATTAAAAACCGTTATGGGGGAAAATCTAATTGACTGTTGCTCCTATTGAAGTTGATCCAATTAAATATTAAACTGAAAGACTAGAGTTATAGTGTCTGTCAAACGTTTGGAACTTGTATATTTTTATAGAGTCCAAATTGGACATTTTTGGCTCCAACATAAGAACTTATGTAGGAAGGAGAAGATGTAGAAGACTGCATCATAACCACAGTCAAACATGGAGAGTGAAGCCTAATGGTTTGGGGTTGTTTTGGAGCAGGAAACTGGAACCAACTTCACCATACGTCCAATCTCTGTAAATGTAATTTAGAGAGCAAACAGTCAGCTGGAGTGTTTTCTATCACGGAATGGCCTGCCCAGTCACTGTCACCCAAATGAGGATGGGTTTCCCTTTTGAGTCTGGTTCCTCTCAAGGTTTCTTCCTCAGAACATCTAAGGGAGTTTTTCCTTGCCACAGTCACCATGGCTGCTCATCAGGGACAAATGCACACCATTCACCTTGACTGTTGATTTCTGTAAAGCTGCTTTGAGACAATGTCTGTTGTCAAAAGCGCTATAGAAATAAACTTGACTTGACTGCACCTAAATCATATTGAACTGCTCTGGGATGAACTGGATCACGAAATAAGAATGAAAGATCCAACTTGTGAAGAACTTCTTTGGCAAGTTTTACAAGAGGAAAATATTTTAGCTGATTGTTTGGAAGTGTGTAAAGCTTTTATTCCTGCTAAGGAAGGATTCTTCAGTAAAACAAAATCTAAACAAAAGAAACCAGTATGTGTCTCTCAAAAACAACAAAAGCTTCTGACAGGCAAAAATACTGCATTTCTGTCCACTAGTGATCTTCACAGTAACTGAAACGATCCTTCACTGACAAACATTCTGAAATTATTCAAAGTATAAACGTATATGCTCAAAGCTGTAATAATGAATACCTACAGCCAGTGTTGGGCAGTAACGATGTTTACCAGTAACATGTTACTGTAATGCAGTTACTTTTGACAGTAACTAATACTGTAACGCGTTACTTTTTAAATAAAGTAACTCCGTTACCGTATGGTGCATTAACCGTTAATTAATTTTTGTAGCCTTCAGTCTAGCCTGTTTACAGCAGAGACGCATTGTAGGATTGGTGGATAAACCACTGTAAACAGGAAGAAGACGCACTGTGGGCGTGTCTTCGTTTATTCAGGTCTGTGTGGCAGTAATGGCGATTCGAGGCGAGAGCAAGACGAGTTTCTCAAAGTGGAAATATGCTCATTATTTCACTTTAGTTGAGTATAAAGACAAAAACTTTTTAGTCAAATGTAAGCTGTGTCTTTCTGGTTCGAAGCTCGTATCTACTACGATAAACAGCAACTCCAATCTGTCGAGGCTCCTCCAGGAACCCCATGCTAGAAGCTAGAAGTTAGTGGATAGTTTTCATACTTAAGCTGTGAAAGGAAAATTTTAACTAAACACAACAGCTTTTATGATGCAGAAGCCACTTTAGTTTTTGATTGTGAATATATTATTCAGCTTGTTTTGTTATTTATTTCAGAAATCCTTGTGATATATTCAGTTTGTGCTGCTCTGACTTTAATAAAATAGTGTTTAAAAATGACTTTGTGTTTAAGTCAGTTTTGTGTTTGTAGACCATAACGCATAAAACGGCATTAATCTGAACATTAAAGAAGCTTCTTTAAAAAAGTAACTAAAAAGTTACTTTTAACAGTAACGCATTACTTTATGGTGTAAGTAATCAACAAAGTAACGGAGTTATTTTTTGAATGAAGTAACGAGTAACTGTAACTAGTTACTATTTTTTAGTAACGAGCACAACACTGCCTACAGCAAAGTGCTATTTTAAAATCGATCAAGATCACACTCTGTCAGAAAACTTACTGCAAAGTCCTCTCTCTGCTTCTGCCTCCTGAGTTGTCCTTTCAGTGGAGGTGCAGGTCTGCCGTCTACCGGGAAAGACAGATACACAACACAGTCAAACAAGGGCCAACATACCGCCTCCATCCTATTTTCCTCGAGACAGCGTAACAGAAACATACACATTAAATGCTTACAAAGCATTTAGCAAAAACCCACACCATTTTTAAAAAAGCTTACAAAGATGTGCTCACAATACCTTTTACAATATCAATCAGCAAAGGTTTACATTACATTTACATTTATGGCAATCGGCAGACCACTTTTCAAGAGCAACTTACATTTATCTTATACATACATCTGAGCAGCTATAAGATTAAGAGCCTTGCTCAGGGGCCCAGGAGAGGCCCCATGGTTCAGCTGGGATTAAATCTCCCCAGCCGTTAAATCTATTACAGCAATGATGACTAAACAATTTGCTCTCAATTACAGATCTGTGCCAATTCACCATTTCTCACCTGCAAATGACCAGTCAGGCAGATCTGTTAATGGCCCATACTCTGATCCTGTCCAGGCCAAGCCGTTCCTGAATAAATAACACGGGTAAAGTCATTCACTGCAATCTTAGTCTATCTACACTCTTACTCTTAAAATAAATGCATCAGATAAGAAAGCAGAAAGAAACTGATTGCAACAGGCTTTTGATTACTTACTCTAGTCGCCATTTTCTCCCTGCCTGAACTGCACACGTAGATGAAAATGGGCGTACAGTCTGTCTTAAGACTTAAACAGAAGAGAAAAGAAACCTTGAGTCAATAAATGTAGAAAGAGAAATCAATGTTTACAGTCACAAAATGATTAAGTCCAGTACTGCATCTGCATCACTGTACTAAATAACATTTAAATAATCTAAATTCATTTTAATTTAAATGTACACAGCAATACAACTCAAGGTCAGAGTAAAAAAAAATGCCATTAAACTGCTATTAAATGCTTTGAATACGATAAATTTATTTTTATCTAAAAAATAAATGGGGGGGGGGCTTAGGTCAGAAATTAAAAGCTCTAAAAAAAGCTGTTTGCTAACTAAATCTAATATTTAAATTTAATATAAACCTTCATATTGATAATATATTAATATATTTCTCATGTAAAGCTTAAAAATATGATGCTCTACAATGTCAACAAATCTTGCTCGCTAGTCACCAGAAAACTAGTTTTATAGATACTTTGTTGATTTTATTGGGGATTTTTTGTTGTTGTTTTTGCAGCAGCACCATAAAACAAAAAGCACTAAAGAAAAGAATAATGGAGTTACTGAGCAGAAAAATAAAAAAGAAATATAATCTGTAAGAAACTGATCTGAACAAATTTGTATCCCAAGAAGGGAAAAGTTCATACATGAGGCAGGTATGTTCAACTACACCAGACAAAAAGCAAAAACAGGCTTAGCCTTCTATGGTTTTCACAACGTTAGCATGGAAACCAATGAAGGTGTATTCCACTCCAATTTCACTTGGGTATCATTTTAACACAAGACAATGTAAAAAGCAGCTTTATAGAAATTTGGATGCAATGTATCTGGTGTAATGTGAATAGAGGTTGATGCTCTCCATGAGAAACACTCCTAGTAAATCTCCAAAGGATCAGACCCACACACTTCTGGGTGAATTGTAATCCTAATTAGATTCACAATTCATCTCACTAAAAACCAGCCATCATCTGTTTTCTTCTTTATGATCACACTCTTGATGTCACCCAAATGAGGATGGGTTTCCCTTTTCGGTCTGGTTCCTCTCAAAGTTTCTTCCTCATAACATCTAAGTGAGTTTTTCCTTGCCACAGTCGCCATGGCTGCTCATCAGGGATAAATACACACCATTCACCTTAACTGTTAAATTCTGTTAAACTGCTTTGAGACAATGTCTGTTGTGAAAAGCGCCATAGAAATAAACTTGACTTTCTTAACGAGTTCAAAAGAAGCTACAATCCAGCAAATCTGACTACTCAAGCACACATACAGGACTGTGTCACTGCAATCTCCGAGTTCTAACCTTAAATCCCATCTCAGAGAAATCTGTGATTCCAGTGTAAACATACACATTGGTGTATTCTAATTGTCATTGTTGCCTTGCACTTATTAGACCAAAAACACGTATTATTAGGAACCATACAACAGCCAACCTCTGTAGAAAGCTGAACCCTGCTGATGCTGAAATCAATTTCCAACTAATACTATAATAACATGTACCCTGATGCTGAGTGATACCCAGTTTACCAACATGTGCACCACCCTTACAGTATTAACACGCAAAAACATTACATCCTAATTAATATACAGAATTTTCTCACATCTATAACATATCATCACCTACATCAACGTGTGGCCTACATTTTACCCAGTCTAAAATCTATGGCTAATAACAGCTCTCTCACCTGCAAAACAGAGCTGCTTCAAGGGCGCCGCCATTTTTTTGCTGTTCTTCAGGCCCCCTGACAACGAGTACGGCAAGCGAGAGACGACAAACTTGTTGAGAAGAGTTAAAGTGGCGAAAATTGTTTTACTAGTCTACCACTAGATGGCGCCAGAGTCACGAATATATTAACGCAATATTACAACTGGCTGGTCTGTAATAGTAGTAGATTTGTACAATAATAAATACATTTATTATAACTAATTAATTGTTCTGCAAATTGATGATTAAATGAAATGATGAAATGTTTGTAAAAAAAAAAGTTCACAATCCTTGCTGTGGTCTTGTTATAAAGCTGTTTCCTTTAGATTATCTATATCTATCTATCTATCTATCTATCTATCTATCTATCTATCTATCTATCTATCTATCTATCTATCTATTCATTCATTTATATCTATTGTTCACAAATGTACACTTTTTACACACACAGGAGAAAGCAGAGACTTGTTTTCTGCCGACAGCTTGTTATCTCCCGCTCGCATTCTTGCTGTGTATCTAGCCGTGCAGTGCTGACTGAAACATCCCCTGTGTGTGTGTGTGTGTGTGTGTGTGTGTGTGTGTGTGTGTGTGTGTGTGTGTGTGTGTGTGTCCTCTCCAACAAGTCCCCACTCGCTGATAACGCGCCCAGCGAAGGAGAACACACACACACACACACACACACACTTCTGCTAGCCGGAGGAAAAAAGCAGACACACACACACACACACACACACACGAGCAGAAGTGGGCTTCGGGGTAGGGAAAAGTGTCCCTCTATAAAAGAACACTGGTGTAGTTTATGTTTGAGAAGCTGAATAAAGGTGTCCGTCTGGTAACCGGTTCACTGCCATCGGAATTTATGCCACTGGTAACTATGGCGCAGAGACTGGCATTTTTAGAAACCACACACACACAGTTACATTGTTACGAGCTCGCAAAACACACACACACACACACACACACACACACACACACACACACACACACACACACACACAAGCGGCCGTATCACAACGTTCCAGGCCACTCAATGATATCCCTCCGCACATTCCACAGACGAAAGGCACGATTAACTAGGCCTCAGGGGTCGGAATAACAAGACAACAACTAGTCTCCTCTACACTTATTCATGAAACCTTAACACCACAATACACAAAATACCGAGCTCTTCCCCTGACTTTAAAAGTTTTTTTTAAACAATGAATCCGCATTTGAACTTTTGTCCCTGTTTAAACAAATATGTCCAATAAGCACGTGCTTTTTTTTAGATCACACTGTTGTATTTGTGTTATAATTTATAATAATAATAATAATAATAATGATGACTGAAATCCGCACTAATAAGCGACATCAATCTGAGAAGTTTGGACGTGTGACGAAATTGTGGGATGCTAAAATCCTTCCGCGCTGCCCAGAAGAAAGATGTTCCGGTCTCCTAAAAAAAAAAGAAGAAAAAAAAGAGGAGAAACGCTAAAGAAGAAAGAAGGGGGAGGACGAGAGACAATTGCAGCAAAGAAAGGAAGTAGGAAAGAAAGTTCTTCGGCGTTGTTTCATTTTCAGATCTATATTTATTTTCTTGTGAAGGTGTTTTCCACGCTTGTCTCACCCCCACCAGCAGCAGCAGAAGGTTTGGAGAAGTGCTCCGCCGCTTCTGCGACTTCTTCACACATTTCTTTTTGTCTTTCTCCTCTTTTATTTTTCCCCCTCGGACTTGGTTTTTCTCTCCAGCAGGATTGGGGGGAAAATAGTGGGAAAGCTGCGCGGTGTCGGTCTACAGGTACACACATTGTTTCTTTTTTTTTTCCTTTTTAAGTAAAACGTGTATCTGTTTCATTGGTGAAGAATGAAGACGAAGCCTTTTCTTTCTGAAAGCTGAAAAGAAAACGACATTTTTTTTCCTGCCTTCTCCGTGTTTGGAGTCATTTAGCCAAACTAGAGCTTTTGGAAACTCTTAGTAAAAACCACCAGAAAGAAAAAAAAACTCTGACTTGTCTTATAGGTGTTATAACCTTTCATCAAGACTGAAACTTGGGACTAAGTAGCAGTTATTACGAGACTTTATTCAGCTGCATGCAGAAGAACCGCATCTGAATGTGACCGCTACATTCACCGCTCTTCAGCTGGAAACCTTCAGTCCACAATTACAAATTTTCTTTCCTTCTTTCTAAATCAAATCCCAGAAATCAGGCTTTGGAAGAAAACCCCATCGTTTTATTATCTGCCAGCTGGAAGTGTGAGCAGAGTAGAAAGGCATCACCGCTACCAAATGGATGTTCATGTTCCTCTTCTCTCATGCAGCACCATCACATCCGCGACGTGGAAACTTTCAGGCCACATCAAACATCTCCTCAAGTCTGATTAAGTCCGAAATGTAGCCCATACATGCCATAACGTATTTTTTTTAATTAACTTATCTTATTTTATATGTGACCTATTTATTGTTTAATTTGAACACAAGACCTGTTTCTTTGAACACAACTGTTTATATTCTTTGTTTATTTTTTTTATATATATATTGTCCTGTCCCTTGTCATTTCACCTGCTGTGGAGAAAGACTTGAACGTTGTATTGTGTTTACACTGTATTTATGATACTGTATTTAAGCTGTAGTCTTTTAAAAAACTTTCGGAAAAGTGCTCGTTCACATTGTATCAGGATATTTATTAGACGTAGTGCGTCATGGAGAGAATCGGGACGAAACTTAAGCAGAAGTTTAAACTGGCCGATTCGGGCAGTGTGAAGTTTAGTAAAAAGAAAAATGAACTCTCCAACTCGAACAACAACGGTAACAGTGTGAATAGTGCAGTGCAGGTTGCGGCCCACTTAAACCCAGGAACGAGCTCGTCACCTGCGAGTACAGCCCAGTTCAGCCTCACTTGCTCTCCCACCATCGAGTCAACTTCAAGTGCCAGGTCAGCAAAGGTGGTCAACTCTCAGAGGGTGTCTTCCTGTGTTGTCTCTACCACCTCAGCACCTGTACCAGAAGAATCTGGGCCTTCCCTCGAACACCATCCAGTGACACTCGCTCCTTTGCGACGCCGCTCACCTCAGCAACGCGTATCTTGTTACCTGCCTGATTCCGTGGAGGGCCGGGGTGCCTGTGATCCATCAAGGCGTACTGATTTGGCACAAGGTGAGCATGTCGACCCACAAGGCGCTTACAGCCCGAATTCACGAGTCGCCCTGAATCAGCGCAGATATTCTCTGGAGCTTCAGCAGCTTGTGAGAAGGCAGCAGCTCCTTGCCCAGGCTCCACTGTCTTCCATGCCACCTCCGTACCCAACGCCTGGCCCGGTTACTCGCGCGGGCTCTGCCGAGCCAAGCTTTCTGACTGAACCAGAACGCCACAAACGCTTCTCCCTGCAGGAGGCGCTTTTCTGCAAGCGCTGGAGCTCTGGGGGGGAACCATGGGACAGCGGGAGGCCAGCATCACTTTCACATCCTCCAATGAGAAGTCAAGATGGTGCTGGGGCTACCTGTTTCTTTCCTGCTGGACCAGCACTGAGCCCCTGCTCCTCCTTCAGCCTGCAGGAGTCAGTGTTAGCAAGCCCACGCTCAAGCTTTGCTAGCAGCACAGCTAGTGGAGGCGGTGGTGGTGTTGGAGGAGGGGGCACCAGCGGAAGTCCTATTGGAAGCCCGTGCAGCAGCAACCGCACCAGCGGCATAAGCCTCGGCTACGACAGTCGCCACGTGTCGAGCCTTGCCCAGCCGCTGCATTTCTCCTCCACACAGTTAGGTGGTGCTGTCCCTGGGCTTGTGTTCCCAATTTCTGGCCCTGGGAAAGCAGGAGCACCCCCAATAGAGGTGTGGAGGGACTATTTAGAACGAACCTCAGGGATTGGAGGAGGTTTCCAAGATGGAAGACATTCATACCCACCAGCGGGTAGTTCACCAGCTGCAACAGAGTGGTGGAGTTGCGCAGAGCAACGGGGACCGCGGACAGAGAGCACGGGGGAGCGGATGAGGCACTCGGACCTGCCAGGTACCCACTACCAGCAGGAGCTGACACGCCTCCTACTGAGGGACATGACACTGGATGGTGAGGAGCAGCTTGGAGGACTAGCTTTGAGGGAGCAACCTCTGTCCACCTCTGCAGTCAATGTATCTGGGACTTCGAAACCTCAGGAAGAACATGTGTCTCTGAGGGAACCACCATCAGCCCTGGACCGACAAGAATTTTTTGGTGAGCATTTTTTTTACTTTTCCCACTTCTGCTGTTCAGTCTAGTGAATGTTTAGTGTTTGTGTTGCAGCAGTTTAGTGGATGAAAATGTTAGTCAGGCTTGCAGTGACTTGTACAAGCCTCTACAAAGTGACTGGGTGCAGAAAAATTACCGCCAGTGTCAAGGCAAGTCTAACCACGGAACTGAGTCAATCCAACAAAGATCACAGTTTAGAGCAGCCCAGAAAAAAGCAAACATATATTATGGCTGTGCCCTCCACCCAGGCCTCTAACCAGCCTACATACCTCACTCATATGCCCATGAGCGAATATACCGCTCCTTTGCCCAAAGCTACACACAGGCATTTCTGAATAGACTACACACAGTCAAAAATATCTCCTACGACCACATATAATGACTATGCATGGGCCTAATTACAGGCTGCATGTTCATTGGGTCATAGCAAAGAGCTTGGAGAGGCACGTTAGTTTGGGGTTGGGAAGTGAGTGCAAACGTGTGTTGGCTGCATGTAATAGCATGCACAGGCGTGTGTTGCTGCAGTTCAGGTATTTGAGTCCTGAGGGAAGGCTCTCTTACTCTATATCAACAGGATGGGGTGTGTGTTTGATTCCATTGTTGTGAGAAATAATCCCCCTTGAAGTTGTTAAAGAATCCATGTTAAAGTGTGACTGTGTTTGTGCTCTGAATTCATTTTCAATTATTTGGATCCTAATAGAAGGTTACCTAACAGAAGGGCATTATTAGCGCAGATTTTAGCTCCTTTTTTTGGGTTGTGTTTAAACGCTAAACAAACATGCTGGTC
This sequence comes from Silurus lanzhouensis, assembly GCA_039877035.1. Lineage (NCBI taxonomy): Eukaryota > Metazoa > Chordata > Actinopteri > Siluriformes > Siluridae > Silurus > Silurus lanzhouensis. The sequence continues at coordinate 1,215,020 of JBCEWE010000142.1, forward strand.
ATTTACTCAGCCTGAAGAATGCATGACTCACATGCCACAGAAATGCAATAGAATCCAGACAGGATTTTGAGTTGTGTTATATGAGGAGGCCATTGTTTGGCTGATGCCCTAATGTTCCATTTTAGAGATGTGTGTGTGTGTGTGTTGTGGCACTTTGAAGTATAAAACACTTCTCTGTCTTTGATGAACTGATTTCAAAGGGCAGCAATTATGTGTGAAATAACATGAAATAAAAGAATGTGCTAACTCGTTGTCGGTCTGTTTCAGGAACGTGTGTGAAGTGTGGGAAAGGTGTGTATGGTGCAGATAATGCCTGCCAGGCTCTGGACAGTCTCTATCACACTCGTTGCTTCACCTGTGTGTCTTGCGGTGAGTCAGCCACCAGCCCTCACTCCCACTGACTTGATCGGCTCTGACTCTAGTCATTAACACCAGTTTAATAATATGTTTTACAAGTAGTCATGAAGATGTAAATCTGAGTCAAAGACAGCGAGGGGATCAAATCCACCTGTCCATGTTGACGTGGTTGTGTGTGTGTGTGTGTGTGTGTGTGTGTGTGTGTGTGTGTGTGTGTGTGTGTGTGTGTGTGTGTCTCTCTCTCCCAGGTCGCACCCTTCGAAACAAAGATTTCTACAATGTTGGTGGTTCAGTGTACTGTAAGGAGGATTACATGGTAAGGAAAATAAGGAATGGAGACTTATTCAATTGCACCACCTTAGTGTGATTTCTCATTTAATGTAGATTGCACCAAGTTTTCCGGCTACTTTTTCTACTATTTCCCCTTTTCTTTCAGTTTTCTGGCTTTCAGGCAGCAGCGGAAAAATGCTGTGTGTGTGGCCACCTGATCCTTGAGCAGGTGTGTGTGTGTGTTGGTGAACAAGACAAGCTTCTTTTATTAAGTTTGAGAGAATTAAATAGACAGCGGAGCTAAAACGAATGATGGTGTCTCGCAGATGTTCTAACAAAATGTCGAATGGCAAAATTATATTGATGGCATCTTTTATATGTGGTTCATTTGCAAATATCGGTCATCACAAAGATAATAAGACAAACTTACTTGTGTGTGTTAGATTCTGCAAGCCCTGGGGAACTCGTATCACCCGGGCTGTTTCCGCTGTATAGTCTGTTCCAAGACTCTGGATGGCGTTCCTTTTACAGTGGACTACCTCAATAACGTCTACTGCGTTGCAGATTACAACAAGTGAGTGCAGGAGTCATGAGAACGAGTTAATTATTATACATCAGGAAATGAATAAATATATACACCACAACAGTGTAATGCATATTGAGGTGGAATTAACATATGCACTCGTTGTGGTCATTCGTTTGTGTTCCAGGACTTTCGCTCCTAAATGTGCTGCCTGTTTACAACCTATTTTACCTGCTGAGGTAAGTCATGGCCCCTTGGCCACAAACACTTTGCTTTTACTCCTGGCTCATGCTGGTGTAATTGAGTATTTTAGAGAAATGATTCCAAGGTCGAGGTTAAATTCCCACTGCCCTGCACAGCTGTATTTGTTTCGTGCCTTGACTCATCAGTAGTCTCGGCATGTTGTGATACAGTACAGAGGCATATGGGATTATACATCACTGTCGAACTGTTTTGATCGTGTTGGTCTTGTGTTTCAGGGCAGTGAGGAGATTCTCAGGGTGGTATCCATGAACAAAGACTATCACTTTGAGTGCTATCACTGTGAGGTAAGTGGTACATTATGCTTTTTATTGTATTCTCCTGTCTGGAGCACTAACCCAAAATTCAATTACATCATCTTTCTTTCTATATATATACAGCGGGTCAAATTAGTATTGAACACGTCACCATTTTTCTCAGTAAATATATTTCTAAAGGTGCTATTGACATGACATTTTTACCAGATGTGAAAATCCACACATACAAAGAAATCAAACCAAACATGTCAGTTATGTGTAATAACGTGAAATGACAGTGAAAAAGTATTGAACACACTTACTGAAATGTATTTAATACTTCCTACAAAAGCCTTTGTTGGTAATAACGGCTTAAATACGCCTCCTGTATGAAGAAACTATTTGCACGCATTGCTCAGGTGTGATTTTGGCCTATTCTTACACACACACACGGTCATCAAATCTTGAAGGGTTTGTGTGTTTCTTCTATGAGCTCTGATCTTTTCATAGATTCTTAATGGGATTCAAGTCAGGTAATTGGCTGGACCATTTTAGCAGCTTTATTTTCTTTTCTCTGAAACCAATCGAGTTTCCTTGGCTGTGTGTTTGGGATCATTGTCTTGCTGAAATGTCCACCCTCGTTTCGTCTTCATCATCCTGGTTGATGGCAGCAGATATTTATCAATAATGTCTCAGTCCATTTTTCCATTCATACTTTGTTCAATTATATGAAATTTGCCAGTACCGTATGCTGAAAAGCAGCCCCACACCATGATGTTTCCACCTCCAAACCTAACTGTTGGTATGGTGTTTTTGATGTGCAGTGCCATTTGTCCTAAAAACATGGTGTATTATGGCATCCCAAAAGTAATATTCTGGTCTCATCTGGCCAGACTTTATTCTCCCAGTATTTCACAGGTTTGTCCAAATGTTGTGCAGGAAACTTTAAACGTGCTTCAACATGCTTTTTCTTCAGAACTGGAGTCTTACATGGTGAGCGTGCACACAGGCCATGGCGCTTACGTGCATTACTTATTGTTTTCTTTTAATCAGTTGTACCTGCTAATTGCAGGTCTTTCTGAAGCTCTCCTTTTACCCATCATGAGATGTTTCTTGTGTGACACCTTGGTAATGAGACACCTTTATACAGGCCATCAGTTGGGACTGAACCAGCTGATATTAATGTGCACTGTCGAGGGGCAGGATTGCTTTGTAATTACTGATAGATTTCAGCTGGTGTCTTGGCTTTCCATGCCTTTTTTCACCTTCTTTTCTTTGTGTTCAATACTTTTCCCCTGTGTCATTCCACATTACTTCATTTATGGGATGGGCATGTGTGGTCTGATTTCTTTGCATGTGATTGCAACACCTGGTAAAAAATTTCATGTCAATAGCACCTTTAGAAATATATTTACCGAGAAGAATTTTAATCGCATATATATATATATATATGGCTGTCAATCAATTAAAAAAAATGTTATTGTGATGAATCGCACGATTTTTATAACTCAAATCAACATGGGCATATACAAATATGGATGCTTCATGTAAATGTATGTTTATTTTTTTTCTGAGACCACCCTAAACATGGGTAGACATGTTATTCACATAACTTTTTAAAAATTTTTTAATTTTACTTTTGTCTACTAAACAAATGGAAAAAAGAACAGAGAAACCAAAAGGTGCATTACTGCTCTTTTTTACTCAAACAGACATGAAGTTTTACATCACTTTACATGTTCAGATGTCAGGCCAGCTTGTAAATAATACTCTCGTAAATGTTTCAAAGTCATTGTGGTGTTTAAATTACGGAAATCATCAGGACACCACTTTTGGTGGGACTTTGTTTTCACACGAACGGTTGTAATTGGCGGATGTTTGCACCATGGCAGATTTTGGCACAGAAGTAAAACAGATGTTTGGTGATTTAAAAAATAATTTTTTGGTGCTATTTTTTTTTTGTATCCAAGTAAAGAAAGGATGTCATGAAATGTGTTTTGCGTTGAAGGTTTAAATTTCGCATCGTTTATATTTTTAATACAAATTGTCGAACAGAAATGAGCACTGCAGTGATCACGCATTAATAAAATTAGTGCAGTTACAATTTATTTGCTTTAATGTGTTATTTTTGACAGCCCTTATATTAATATTTTATATATAAATATATAAATAATTGTATATAATAAACCATGACTATCATTAATTGCATGAGTATCTAACACATAAACAGGAAATATGATTTAAATGCACCAGAGGTAATAAAATTGGCTAATTATCCTACTTTAACTAAAGCCCACAAATATTGCCGCTGATTATGTTCTTGATTGTGGCAATGATAAAGTTTAATAAAATGTTTATTTGAAGCCAAATTCCACAGGAAACACATGGTTCTGTATCAGAAGGTGTAACTCCAATCCAAGCAGTACAAGTTTTGTGGGAGTACTTTTTTTTTCTCTCTCCTGAAAATAAACAGAAGGGTTAATATAATATAAGGCCAAAGTACAGTTTTTATCCTTGAGAAATATTTTTCTGTACAATCTAAGCCGAGCTATTTGTCATTAATCATCCCCTTCAAAGCAGTAGGGAAAATATTTAAAGCCAATGAAAACAGTAGACATTGTTTGGTTAGGGCTCTGTGACATGAAGGACCTGCCTGAAGCTTGTGACCTACTGACATGGCCATGATGTCTTCCTTTGAACTTCTCATTAGTTGTTTGTTCTCTTTAACTTGTGAAATTGCAGACAAAATGGACATGGGTAAAGAGACAGGCTCAAATACTGCTCTCTCTCATTAACGTTATGGTTCCGTATGCAGGATGATTCTGAAATTATCATTAAAGCCTAGTGAAGTGTTGCCTAAAGGCAGTCGTGCATGCACAAGCTCCCAGGTGAAGTAGTGCGCTTAGGATTTTATTTTCCTTTCGTGTTTTTTTTCCCTTCAACTCGTTCAGCACGTTGCTCACAAAGCGTTGTTCCTGAATTTCTGACTCACTGTTGCTTCTGTTTTCCTGTTTGTCACAGACGTGTTCATTCTCACGTCATTAGTTCTTTCATTACGCCGCACTCCAAATAGTGACTAAAGCAATGTTGGTATAAATAAGGAATAATTCAAGTTTTATTGAGGGCTTGTTTGTTCATTAGTCACGTCTCTATTTATTGATTTTTAATGGTTCATATATAATTATAATATAAAAAAATCCTCTCATTGACTTTACGACTTCTCACTATGTTTATTTGTAATTAATTTGTTCTGTTACTGATGCATCATTGTATTACTGTGTATTATTTCTGAAACTGGTTTCTTTGTGCAGGAGTGCGGTAAGCAGCTCTCAGATAAACTGGGCTCTCAGTGCTTCCCCCTGGACTCCCACCTCCTATGCCACCCCTGTCACATGAGCAGGGTGTGCCCCTCTCACAACCTGCCCCCACACAACTCACACTGAACAGGGGGTAGAGATCTTTCCGTTGGACCAACATACACTGCTTTGTAATATGTATGCGTATTTGTGACCAAGATTATTTGTAACTGTCTGTTAAAGTATTTGCTTTTTCTGTTTGGTTTTTTTCCTTTTTGCACCACCTGCACACACACTGCAACACTGAAAACAGGTGGTGTGATGTTTGACTGACTTCTCAAACTTGAGGTCCTACATTTCAAGATTGGAACTGGACGGGTGTGTCCCTCTAGTGGCCAGTAAATTCACAGACAGAATCCTGCTGATTACATTTTCAGTGGCAGGATCTCTCACTGTTATCAACCGTACTAAGTTATTAGGGAGAATAAAACGTCATGTTGAGCTACTGTTTATATTCTCATATCTGCTGTAGGAAAAAAAAAATTAAGGGATTATTCTTAACTTTTTAAAAATATTTAATATCACTAGCAAAGATTTTGCACTTAAATGAACATGTTTACCTTTTAAGAGATTTTTAAAAAAAATAAATGTTTCTGCAAAAAAGTAAAAACATTCCTGTATCTGTCTTTATTAATAAACTTCTTTCTATCTCACTTTTGCAGTGGCTTTTTTTTTTTTTTTTTTTTTACATTTTAGCTTTTAGGTGCAGCACAATGAATATTAGATTATTTGCATAATTTCTCTTGAAAGAAAAAAAAAAATAGTATTTTGTAATTAAGTAAACAAACCCATATGTCAGTCACCATGTCATGGGTGATCAGCTTTGGGTTACTGATTCAGAACTCTTGTGGCCCTTGAGCAAGGCCCTTAGCTTTCTGTACTCCAGGGGTGCTATAACATGGCTGATGCAGCACTCCGACCTCAGCTGCAACATCACTTAGATATGCAGGGAAATGAAGTCCACACCAGAGCAGAACACCTTCTGTCCACTTCTACACACAAGCTCAAATCTGCATAACGAACTTGTTTAAAAGTGCCTTAAAATAATTTTTTTAAAAGAAATATTTGCCAACAACCTTTCCTTTAGTCACTTTTTTATTCTTTGTACATTCGGCATACTCGAAAGAAAAAAAATAATCAAAAAGCAAATAGGAATTTCTCTTTTTTTTCAAACTAAAAAAGAAAAAAGTTAAAACATCATTAAAACATGTATTGTTCCTCTCTTGTCTATAACTGTTAGTTTTCTCCCTTATCTGAAATTTGGAGTACAACACTAAAGAACTGAGAGGACTACAGACTGCCAACAGGACACGGGGGAGGGGGGGAACAGGGGAGACGCGACGCGACGATGGAGGCAGCAGCAGGACGGGGAGAGACGAGACGTGTTAAACACCTGTTATCCTTCATAACAGCACCTTTCTAGAATTAACATCAGACAGATACGCAGTAGTCACCCGTTCAGTGCAGGGTCTGGAAGGGTGCGGCCGTGACCCACAACACACCACCGTTCGCCAGAGTCAAAGGCCAAGACGTTTCGCTTTGAGGGATCTTTTTGGTCAACTGAAGTGAATTAAAAGTCTGAGAATTAATAAAACAATTTAATTTGAAAATAAGTACATGGCAAGATAAGCCATAGAGAACTCCAATTAGATTCTATAAATAGAAATGATCAAGGGCTTCTTTTACTTAAAAAAAAAAAAAAAAAAAAAAAAAAAAAAAAAAAAAAAAAAAAAAAAAAAAAAAAAAAAAAAGGAGAAAGTGATGCATTAAAAATGAAAACACCCTGCTGATGGTGAAGCCTCGTCTACGTGTGAGTGTGTGTGATTACGAGGAAATGAATCTGCACAAGCCCTTGATGCAACTCTGTTTAAGACCAAAGGAACAATAAATCAACTGCAAAAATCACAAAAAGAGAGATTTCTACAACAAAACTGGAGCTAAAAAAAAAGTCCTGAAAGTCCTGGTAGAAGGACATACAGCAGATGTGACTGAATGTGTGTGAGATGCTACCAAATTATATGCATGAAACAAAGGAAGATTTTTTTTGCGTTTTTTTATAGAGGTGGAACTTTTGCTTCATAATAGGGCCTCAGTCAAAAACAAGGGGCATCATCTTCCTCAAGGTACCACACACACATGCGTGCATTTGCTCTCTTACACGCACACACGACACACACTCAACGCCGTCTGTCCCTGGAGGGGTTGCTGTGGCTACGTGAGCGTCTGCTGCCCCCTACTGGTTTGGAGTCGCTGCCTCTGCCTCTGATGCCATCTCTCCTTTTCTCTACCTCCTTCTCTCTACCTCGTTCCCTCTCCCGTTCCCGCTCCCTCTCCCTTTCCCTCTCCCTCTCTTTGTCCTTCTCTGCTTCGGCTGGACGGCTCGAGCCTCCTCCGCTGCTTGCTGTGTTGCCTCCCTCTCGCTCTCTGCCTCGCACTCTTTCCTTCCTCTCCTCCTCACGCTTCTTGTCCTCCTCCTCCTGCAGCTCCTTCCTTCTCTTCTCCCTCTCCTTCATCCTCTCTGCTCGTTCCAGGTTCTTCTGAGTCGCCTGTGAAAATAGAGGAGCGAGGAAGAGCTTCAAGGGTGTGCAAAATCATGTACAGGTCAAGCTTTAAGGCAGTCTCTCTCTCTCTCTCTCTGTGTGTGTGTGTGTGTGTGTGTGTGTGTGTGTGTGTGTGTGTGTGTGTGGCATGCATAGAGTAAGTGTGTCTGACCTGTTCTTCAGTAAGAGGCAGCCAGTATATACATGGAGCTGCTTTGGTTTTGCGGAACAGATCATCCAGAAGTTTGGCAGGAGGCTCCTCTGGTTTTTCTACAGCAAATAGGAGAGAAGTTCATGAATTATCAAAATAAAACACCACCAGCTGAAGTAAAAACATTAACAACAAATAATCTATAAAGAAATTCGGTCTGCAATGAATGCCATTATGGATTAGTTGGGCTGCTAAAGTTACGGTTTAGCGTGTAAGAGAACAGAGCCGCTTGGGAAATGGTGGAGAGTGCAGGGTCAACCGTCATATCAATTCAATTATAACAGTGTGAACAAACACTAAATCTAAAAGCAGCAAATAACTGCAGCAGTGAACGATTACATTTTTAGTCACTGTTGTGGTTTTCAGGAAATAATTATAACTAATTGTGTAAAAACAATACAAATGTTGATTTTTACAATTTACACCTCAAATGCATGCATAAACTTTAAAATGTAAACATTAAAGATGTTTAAACTCAATATGTGGCTTTTTTGCATTTTTTTAAAGTACACTTTTATACATAAATACGTTTAATCTGTTTTTTTTTTAATCTGATTATTAAAAAAAAATTCACACAATTAACCAATTATAAAATATACTCGCTTGCTGCAGCACCAATTTTAAGTTTTGAAACTACATTTTATTAGTACAACTACAGTACAAATAAAAAATAAATACAAATGTAACCACTAATAAATGGTACATACTTGCAAAATGTGCCTGGTTATGAATAGAGACTGTGCTGCAATATTGAAGGGGTCTTAACACTGATTTTTAAACAGCTGTGTGTCCGCAAAAGGAGAACCTTCTGACAACCACTGGATAAATACTAATAATAATAATTAAATATACACTGATTAATCAAGCGTTAATCAGCCACTATAAACCGGGGAGGGGAAACCCAGTTACTTACAGCTACGACAAACATTCAAAAGGAAATTAACACACCCGCACCTTTTTTCTCAGACTTCTTCTCTTTGCTCTTTCCTCGCTCTTTGCGTCTCCTGTCCCGGTCACGTGATCGTGACCTCCTGGCTGCTTCCCGTTCATCTCTGTTGAAGTCGCGCACTTTGTCCCTGTCCCACTCCCTCTCTGAGCGCGTCCTTTCTCTTCGCTCCATCTCTCGCTCTCTCTCGGCCCACTGGTCCCGAACATTTGTCGTCGCCCCGTCTTTCTCTCGCTCGCGCTCCTTTTCCCGAGTGGGGGGCAGGAGCGGAGGTGGGGCTACAGGCCGAGTCGGAGGTGCTGCAACAGCTCGTGGGTCTTCACCGGTTAGCAGCCCTTTATGGAAATCCAGCTGGAGGGTGCGTGGGACATATGAAAAGAATAGCAAGAGGAAGAAACGAAAAAACAATTAATCTGCCTGTTTATTAAATAGAAGAGAGTTTTGCCTCTGTATTGCAAAAAGAGCTGCATGTACCTCCTTTTGTTCACAGAAGTCCACCCGGAGCACTTTGGGGTTGCTAGAGGGCCATTTCACACCATGGAGAGCTTCACGTGTGGCAACAGCCTCCTCTGTAGTGGCGTACTAATCCACAGAGATCAGAACAATACATGAGGCAGATTCAAACAATGTAATTAATTAAGAAGCAATTTTATAGAACACAAAATAATAGTTATTTAATTTACTGCATGAAGTCAAACTAGTTTGAGAGTCACACCTAATGCATGAAGTCTTCTACTAACCAATTCATATGATCACAAGTATGTGACTAATCAAACTCCCTGTATCATTAGGGACTGCTGCTTATTACTATTCATTTATTTCTTAATGAGGTTTGTAACAATAATCTTTATTTTTTTTAAACGCCTTTAAAAGTAGCATCTCAAAGCGCTTTCCAAGCAGAAAAGGAAAAATTAGATAATAGAAAAGAGATGAGGAAAACCAAATATAAATATATATATATATATAAATCATACAAAATAAACATCACAGAATTAACCAGAAAAATAAGAAAATCACATAAAAGCTATCCTGAAAATGTAAGTGAATAATGAACACGGGTGTAAAAACAGTAGCATCGGCAACTCGCTGAAATTACTCCCGTTCCCAACTCTACATGCTAAAACCCAAACTGTAAAGTAGATAAGAGAGATCAGACTTACAGTGACATAGCAGTGAGATTTGATCTTATCGATCCAGAAGCCGTCCTCAACCACTGTACCGGTCCGATTCAACAGCTCCTTCAGCTGGCCTAAAGTAAAGGGACGAACCTACAAATATATAGACAGATGTGAAGTCAGATATGGGCATTTTTAAAACCTTTACAGAGATTTTTATAAAGACATTCCAATGCTCCGATATGCAATTTATTGATTTGGCAAAATCCTCCTGATTTTTCACACAATATTTGGTCGTCTTATTTTTTTATTTACTATACAAAGTTGAATCTTGCTTACGCTTCAATTTGCATTCATTTCAAAACACAACGTACTGTGTTTAGAAATCCTTGTTTGGGTCAATTCCAGAATGTGATCTCTTTTATCCGATGATTCATAACATTTTACTGCTATTTGCTGAAATTTTTACACTAAACATGGTTTGGAGTGGAAGATCTTCAGTGGCCTGCTCTGACCTCATCCGTACTAAACACCTAGGAATTTAGAACGCTGACTGCACACCAGGTCTCCTAATCCTACATCAATAACTGATTTTACTAAAACACCCTTCATGGCTGATTGAGCACAAATCTCCACAAGCACACTTCAAAACCTAGTGGAACATCTTCCCAGTAGTTATAGAGATTATTATAAAATGGGACTAAAACCAATGAAATGTTTAAAAGCATGTAGGTGTCCACAAACCTACTCAGTTTATATAACAACTATGCCATCTCTATCTGCATGAAAGTTTAGGCAAGGTAGATAATGTTTCTCAGCTACATCAAATTCCCTCTACTCACAAAGAATGCATGTGGGTAGTAATAAATCTACAGGCTCTATTTTTTTCAATTATGAGCCCAAATCTAGATTTCTAACAGACAGCACCCACCAAATTGCAGACGTGGATAATGTTGGATGCTTTGCCGCGTGGAGGTGAGAGCTGGCGTCCTGTGCGCACTGGATCATCGATGGTGATGGACACCGCCACTTTCTGCTGACTGATGGAGCGCCGCACCACTGAATCATTAGGGGTGACTGGAGGAAAAAAAAAGAGGAAGGGTAAAAACAAGAAAAAGATTAAACCAAATCATTTGTCAGAAGCAAAAGACTATTCAAAAGATGGTGCAGTCGTCCTTCAGTTAAAGACTGAACGACACAATGATTCAAACTAAATGCCTCTAAGATTGAAAAACCTATTTATATGCCATTAATGGTACAAGCAAAACAAAAGTTGGGACGCAGCCATTAATAACAAACAAAAACAAGTCACCCTTTTTAGTGTCACCCTCCAATGTTTCCATGGCAACCTCTGATGAGCTCTCCCGCCTCTGTTTCTTGGGGGGGTTCTCCTTCTCTCCTGTCTGCTCATCATCTGGGTCTTCATCCTCCTCCTTTTCTTTCTGCCCATTTTCTTGACTTTCAGATGGAACAACCTACATATAGAAGAAGAGCTAAAGACCTAACAGATTCTATATTCCAAATTTAGGAACACAGGGCCTGTATTTTTTCATGACTGTGTCTGCATGAGAATTGTAGGACTAATGGTGTACCTGTGTTACAGTACGTCTGATCTGAATCCCCTGGTCCTCGTCGCGCTCAGGCTGCTGACCTGAGTCCTCATCCCCAGAGAAACGACCCTCGTCTGGGTGCAAGTCCACAACAGCTTCTTGCAGAGGCTTAAGGTCTGGGATTAAAGACTGAAACACACACACAAAACTACATATCACACTGTCATAGAGCTACACTTAATGTTAATCACTTATTCAGACTACGTTAATGGTATTTAAAGACCATTTTGATGCCAATTTGAGACGACTGGATTCATGTCACTTTGGGGAAACCCCTTATAATCATCCCACTGTGCAGCATACTGCGCACTTAACCACAGCAACAGGCTTTAACCAGACATTAATATTGGTTTTGGCAAATTATTTATATCCACTGAGTGATTGGTATTGTTTGTCCAAAACTAGAATTTTAGCAATGACCAATTATTAGAGATATTTCTGTAGTTACGGCAAAGAAAAAAAAAATCCTGTACCTTCAGTGATTCGGTGGTGATGCTGATTGATGGCTTTTTGGCAGTGACTGCTGTACTGGAGCCCCACCTCCTCTTCCTACCAGCTACGCCCCCAGACTCCGCCTCCACGGTAGCTCCCTCTGGTTTAGCAGCTTGTGTAAAACAGCGATATTTTACGTGTATGCAACCTTTTATTTTAGGTCCCATACATATTGTATGTACTAAAGGCTTCTCTCAATGCTACATTAAAGTTAATACAATATTCATATGATTTTCAAATAAAAAAAACAAAAACAAATTGCAATGATAAGAAAAAAAAATTCTACAGCAAATAGAATAAGCCACACATTCACACATCAAACAACTCGTGTGCACTCTTCGCAACATAGTCTCTCAAATGTTTTCTGGCAGACAGTTGTTTTTCTCCCCGAACGTTTTCCTGGATTATATTAGCACCTCTATGTACACTACATGATCTCCAACAGGTTGCTGGATTGACCACATATTCAAATTAAGACAGAAGCCCAATCACAGAAAATCTAAATCTTTACTTACTTGTGAGTGAAATCTTGCGTGCAGCAAACACTTTTGGAATGGTGCTCTGAAAAGACAGAGGATGACAAACAAAAAAAAGACCCAAGCGGGTTCAGGGAGGGACGAGACAAAAAGAGAGGGGGACACACACACACAAACACCGGGTGGGACGAACAGTGGGGAAAAGGGGAAGGGTGATAGAAAAGAAGAAAAGAAGAACAGACATAAAGCTATCAATAAACCAACATTAGATAAATGCATGATAGTGTGAATCATTTATGATTGAAGTGACAGACTGTCCAATAAAATGATGGAAATGTCTGTCAAATTAACACTGTTCCTGACAGTAAAGGAACTTATAGGCTATGAAATTCATGCTTGACCCATATATTCTAATCCAATACCTGTATGTTAATAAAGCTAAGAAAAACTCAACATCCCCAACTTAATCTACTGTTATTCATACACAAAATTAAAAAGTAAATAAATAAACTCAATTTTAACCAAAAAAGGCACTATGATTTATGTTTATAAAGAAAAATACATCTTGGGTTTAAAAGAAAAGGGTATTTCCTGGTACCATTGACACCTGATTCCTCTCTGGCTTGGCTATGGCCCAACCGCACGGCAGTATGCACTGTATCTAGGCAACAAAGGTCCAATCAGAAGAGGCCGAGGAGTGAGGACGCGAAATGCTCACAAACCCAATGTGCTGATTGGCCGGCTGATTTGAACTGCGTTTGGACTTTTGGTGGGAGTGATTTTTTGATGTGTGGCTTTTTTTTGTGTGTGTGTGTTTTCTGAGTCTAGACACAAAGTCTTTGATGTGATGGTGATTTCTTCTGAATCAGAAACAGTCTTTGATGATTTCACTGGGCGATCATTTAGGCAGACATCTTGTAAATACAGTCTCTGTGATCTTTGGCGTGCAAGCAGAACAGTTTTCCCATCTCATTAAACACGGCATGCGAGAGCAATCAGTGTAACGTTACAGTCGAAACGTATTGCTTTAATATAGCAAAACTAGTCCATAATCCATTTGGCAGTTAGAGAACAACAGTTGCATGTGGTGGAAGGGCATTTTAAGCTCCATGCTGATGCTGATTAAAGTCCTTGGTCATTTCCCTTCAGGCAGACACTAATCCACTGAGACTGTGTTACGTCACAGGCATATGAGTGGACTGGCCACAGACTTTCTGAAAATATGCAAGCTTGGGCTTTAAAAAAAAAAAAAAAACCAGGCCACATCCAGATATCACCTTGATTAACCTTGATCTCATGATGGATGCTGGTATTCCAGAAAGTTCAATTTGGTATAATTCCTCAGAAAACATCAGCGCCATCTGGCATAACTGTTCTCGCAAATCACAGATGCTGGGATATCACTCTCAGGAAACAACGAATGAGTCCATGGTTAATGCTTAGCCCTGGAGCCCTGTTTCATGTGTTCTAGCAGAACAAAGTCATGTGCAGATCGTTCTGTATGCAGTGTCAGAGGGCATATCAGAGCTGATGCTCACAACGTGTCCAAGTTCACTAAAGTCAATAGCTGAGAATGTGCTGTTCAATGAGCAAGACAAACACACAGGTGGTCATTGTGCTTAAACCACAGTGTGCCCATCAAGCTGCGTAGAATAGTCCATACTTTGTATGACCTCTGGATCAGGAGGTAGTCGAAAGAAGGTGGGACTAGAGGAGGAGTCTTGTCAAAATGGCTGCCACCTCGACCCACCCAATCGACTCTCTAGCCTTCTCCCAGCAGTCCTATCAGTCGGCCACATCAGCTTGTGTGGTGAGCAGCGTGGCCAATCATCCGCCAGGATTCCATCAGGTGAAGGCTAAGTGTGCGGTGGTGACTCTGCCTGAGGGGGCTAGCTCATAGCTCGGCACGTGATGGAGGTAGAGGAGGAGAGGTGGAGGTAGTAACGCAGGTACCAGTATGAGCAATGGAAGAAGGGAGGGCACCTTCATAACAAAGCAATCAGTGGGTTTTTAAAAAGCACAACAGTTTATACCACTAGATTTAGACAAAGGAGCAGCAGAAAGAAGAAGACAGAGAGGCAGTATAACAAGAAAAAATAAATAAATAAAAAACACGAAGAAAAATAAAGGAGAAGAAACGATGGAGAGAGCTAGTGAGAAAAAAAAAAAATTTTAAAAGAAAGGAGGTAGAGGAGAGTCTGGCTATCTCTCACTATATCAGGCCTTTTTATTGTTAACAATTAAAGCACTCTCTCTCTCTCTCTCTCTCTCTCTCTCTCTCTCTCTCTCTCTCTCTCTCTCCTCCTCTCTCACCCACACACACGAGCTGTTAAAGATGACCCTATTCTGAAACAAACACCAACACAACAACTGCTTTAATCCCTTTCCATCTTATCTTCTGACTCTAGGCCTGCATTTCTAAAACCATAACGCCCTGGCAGATAAATAATCATCTAAAGCTTTATTAAAATTTCAGGTGTTTCTATATATTGGACATCAAAAATGACATTTTTACACGCCTGCTCAGCATCATGTGGTTAATCTCAATTTGAAACAAGGCATCCATGTCAAATAGGTCTAACCAGCACAAGTAGACAAGAGATGCTGGCACGTATTACTGGAACAAGAATTACTTGAATTTCCTGTAGCAACTTGAAAAAATTTTTGCATTTGGGATTAGGGAAGTGTTTTATATAAGGCAAAGAGATCACTAATATGTGAAACATTGCTTGGACTTGACTAAAATGATCAGGTGACTGCTAAGTTTGAATCGGTAATTGACCCCAACATTTCCTCAGACAAACAAATCAGACCTGAAAATAAATGTAATGTGTAACGTAATGTGTGAATGTGATCCTATCTGAACGAATTAAAGAATATTGGATAACAACCACCAAAGGAATACACACTTTCTTTTTTACAATTGAGAAAGAAATGAGTTCAGTCTGTTTAAAAGACATTCCACACATACGCCTGCGTGTCTACAAATATAGCGCACACTGTACGCAGATGGACAGACCCCCTGCAAGAATACATCAAGCTCTGCTGTTGACACATCTTTCTTAATCTTGGTCTCCCTCTCTCACACACAACTCAGCACCTACTCAACGAGATGTACGCTGTATCTAATTTCACACACAGTTAGCCAGCCTCAACCCCTGACAATATAATAACAGCTACAGAAAGACAGAGAGAGAGAGAGAGAGAGAGCGAGGGAGGAAAGCTTTTTTTGAGAGACATACTTAGTTTTTTATAATATATATATAAATATATTTTGCCTCATTTTGCCTTATTTCATTCCCCCCATAACTCTCCAGCTAATAAAGTTTACATTTATGTTTACGAAGCACTACATCTCTTAAAAAACAGTAAGCACTTTCAAATGCCAATTTGAATGCATTTAATAACGTAGCCATACACCCTGCCCCTGCTCCTTGGCATCTTTCCAGAGAGACTCATTACCTCATCAGGACGGGACTCGCTGGTCTCAGGCGCCTCCTGTGAGGCAGGATGAGCCAGTGCACTCTCAGACTCGGGCTGTTCCTGGAGCTCCATAGAGACGGGACCTGTGGGTTCAGCAACCGTGGCCTGTTTTACTTCCCTAGAGAAAAAGAAAGACAGATGCAGAGAGGGAGAGAGAAATGTGACAATGACTGCATCGAGTGTTATATCAGAGGGGGTGAAGGGAAAAAAAATGGGAAAACAAGTGGGAGGTAGAAGAGGACAGAATAAAAAAAGAAAAAAACTAGACGTGAAATGCAAAGCAAGTATACGCTCACTAGACCAGTAGTTTAACAAAAGCTAAGCTAAATGGCTAAATGAAACACTGCGATTCGGTTGGCCTCGTGTACCAGTTGAGAAGCAAAAGATTTAAAAGAGAGAAAAAACATGAAGAGTGAGAGAGAGAGAGGTAAAGTGACTGAGGATAGTGATCTGGGTTACTATAACTATAAATAACTCAGCAGCTAAATGACACCCAGGCATGTCAGGGTCAAACACACATACACATCTATAAAGGCAAGATCTCACACACACACACACACACACACACACACCCACCCACCCACCCACACTTCATACAGACATGTCACAGAACACCAAATATTCATCCTTCTGTGAAGGAAAAAATAATAATCAACCAACCTCGCAAACAAACAAACACAACCAATTCCAGTGTAGCATCTAAAACAGATGAGAGCAGAAAAGCATCCAGCGCCAACAGATGTTGGAGAGAAATGGATGCCAGGGACAATAGAACAAATCAATAAACAGTAGCATAGACCATTAGAGCAAGAACATCAAACCTCATTTAGACATTATGTCACTATCAGCTGGAGATATCCTGGCCGAGGTAATCGCATTTATCAAACCTTTAAGTAGCCTCTGCCTCACACGTTTCTCAAACTCTTTCTAACACACACACACACACACACACACACACACACACACACACACACACACACACACACACACACACACACCCCCATCCCGACATCTCCTGCTGATCATCTCAATACCATGAACAGGTGTGTAAGTGAGTGCCGGCCCTTCGAGACCCAAAAGCACAGACTCTGAAGAAGACAGTTACAGGTTCACATCTTTGGATTTAAAAAAATTAATTAAAAAAATGATGTGCTTGTGGCTGCAGAAAACAAAGACAAGTAAAATCAGACACAGTAAAGAAAATTACCACATCAATGCATAGTCATTAATCAGTCCACTCATGGCACTGAAGTAAACCTGAAACTATCGTTCCTGTAACACAGAGACTAATTTGTAAACGTTATAATAACCAGTCCCACAGAGGGACAGTTCCCTAGAAAGCACCGGGGCTGTATATTTTCTCTCTGAACATGCATTTGTGGGATTTGCTCTCAACGACAAGCAACTAATCTTCACTCCCTGGGGGGCTGCACCCCAAACTCCCCCGCACAGTCTCCTTAACAACCAAGAGGCTGGGGAAGGGAGCTGCTCCTTCTCAGAAGAAAAAAAGGGACAAAACCAACAAAGACAATTAAATCTGATATTATACATATACATATATAAAGGTCACCTACATCATACTACCAATTAGATACAATCGCTAAATTTTGTTGTGTATTCGGTCACACTGTCTCACACGTGTAAAGAGAAAGAGCAGGTCATCTTTGGCACCAAGGAGAATAAAAAATAAATACATTCTCGCGATTTCCTTCGTAAGTTGAGAAGTAACAAAGCCGGGAAGCCACGCGGAGATCAGGCGGTGGTTTATTAGAAAAGCTGCGACACTATCAGCACGATGAGATCGAGGCGACATGAACAAGCCTATCTTTATTACCGAGTCATGGCTTCACACCACTCGATCAGAGATGTTCACATTATCATCCGGACACTAATGGCTGAGAAATCCCCCTTCCCCCATCACCAAGGCCACGCTCTTTCCTTCGCACCCGCACCTATAACGCGATATATACATACATCGATATACATATAAACCCCGATTTAAAAACGCGACGATTTACTCGGTCACTCGTGGGTCTGTCACGGTTTCCCCCCCTAGACGTTCAGACTGAACTCGGATTAAGTGTGTAGGGGGGAAAGAGCCATATATACGCTCCCACTGCTACCGTGTAGCCTATCCGCGCTAGAACATTTCAGCCTTCTCCCGACTCTCTGCTCGCAGTCTCCTCTCCCTTACCCTCCTTTATTTCCGTCGGACAGCATGTCGACGGGCTACGACTCGATGCGCTACGGCCTTGCGTCTGTATTGCGCCGCGTACGACCTGAGACCGTGGGAACGCCGAGAGACGGTCGCCGTTTTCTTTTTCTTTTTTTTTTTTTTGTGCAATGCGTCGGTCTACGCGCAGCAGCCCTCACTTGGCGGCCATGTTGAACAGAGCTCAGGGGAGTGGGAGGAGCCAGTGAGAGGGCGGGGCCATGCTTGCGACACGGCCACGCAGGCCGGATCGTGGGGTGGCCGCGCTAAACTCCTGATCAAAAAATAAATAAAAAAAATCTACTGCCCCATTTTTCTGTATTTTTATTTACACATTATTTCTTTTCTTTTGAACTGTAATAACGCATACGGTTTTCAAACACTTTTTTCCATAAATCATTAAATACGTAGATCACGCCTGATCAAAAAAAAAAAAAAAAATCAGGCGTTCGATTAACATGCAAGTCACTTCCGGTTCTCGCTCCTCACCTCATGATGCCTCACCGACTGTCTTACAGACTGCGATCAGTTTGCTTATCACCTACACGGTCATACACAAGGGTACTAAACTGTAGCTTTCACTGTTGCACTGAAATGTATACCGTTTCTTCAGGAAAGTCACCATGCAAGTGATAATGTAAAGCTTCACTCACCACACCACTGTGTTTTATTATATACAGAGGTTTAATTTGACATTCCTCTTCATTGTAAAGTATAGACTGTACATGGCTGCATTTGACTTCTCTAATGTTGCAATGATTAATGTTTTTTTTATATATATACCTGGAATGACAAACTAAATCACAAAGGATCACACAATCTTTTAGAAAGGTTTACTTTCAAATTTTATCATGCTTTTGGGTGTTATTCTTTGATGGTACAAGAGTTTCAGTGAATGATACGCATTAAAATGTTCAAAACACACGGTTGCCACTTTGGCAATAACGTAAAGTACATTTTATTACTTTTATTTTCAGTAAAAACTGAATTCAGTCATAACGAAATGGATATACAAGTGTATCTATTCTCATCACCAACCCTTAAGTTACATAAACTATAATTCTGAGCCTATCTGATGTAAAAATAACTCGTGATTCATAGGATGGACCCCCACGCCGAGTGCTAGTTCCACCAAGCTTTGTCTTAATGAGTTATATTGTACACTGACACCATGGGCTTGCTCATTAACGCTTAAATATGATTATTATTTTTTTTTTTAAATAACGCTTATTATAATAATTTGTGTACTTCAATGCATGATTAAACATGCCAAGAAGCATCTGTATTTAAAAAAATGTGATGTCTGACAATGTTAAATACAAAGGTTGGAGGCCAGAGATCGAGACAGATAAGGCGGTTAAATAAAATTTAGACGTCTTCAAGTTACTTATGACTATAGAGACGGTTTAGCTACTACCGTCGGCAATCAAACAAATTAAATGTACTGCCAATAAAAAGGAATTCACTGCTGGAGGTCTATTGTTTTGCAGTGTTTAGGTTTCCCTGATCACAATGCAGCCAGCCTTAGGGGATTGTTTGACCAAATAAGTGGTGTGAATGATTACAAAGAGCATATGCGGTGACCATTTTGAATCCCGGTAAATATTTTCCAGCTTGAGTAAGGTAGCAGAGAATAAAAACACAAGACACATGACAAGCTGCTGAAATTCCTGCATGAAATTCTGACTCACTGTAACACTGCAGGTTAGACAATAACGGCTCATTCATCAAATTAAATACAAAGTTTGGTGTGTAAGTCACTGTAAAGCGTAAGCAGTATATATATATATATATATATATATATATATATATATATATATATATATATATATATATATATATATATATATATATATAATGGTTGCCGAAATGTGGAATGTTCTCAAGAGACATTACTATATAAATTAAACTTAGATATATTTTAGAGTAGTCAATGTCTAAAATATATCCCAGTTCCATTTTATATAGAATTGTCCCTTGAGGACATATAATGAAAATGCTTACAGTATATTTTAGAAATTCGGGTTTCAACAAGAGAAGGGCAGCTCTGTGCTTTAAGGTTGTTGTCTCGATCAGAAGGTTACAATTACTGTCTCCCCTCTCAAGTAGCCAATTTCAAGCATGTGTTAGCTCCTGTACATAGAAAAGGACGTGTGCCCAGTGATGTTACACAAGCAGCATTTCCAAATGAAACGGTGGATTCACATGTCTCAAAGGAAGCATGCATGGTTTCTCCACATACAGGTTAAAAGGAATACTGACCATGTAAATATGTATGCATGTATAAACACTCATCAGCTTTTTATATGCTGTGCACATCAACGCTGCAAATGAGCATAAGACTGACCAACAAATGAGGACAGTTGTCCCTTATAAAACATGAACATGCCTATAACTGGATAGTAAAGTAGCTTAGAAAAACGTGAACATGGACATATCCTCACCGAAATGATGCACTGATGGAACAGTAACTGACTATTTTCCCCTCACTAATTTGCATTTTCAGAGCACATCCTGCCCAACCACTCACAATAAACTGCTTCAATGCAGCCGTTCAACTGACCGTTTTTAACAGCAGCACACAGTCAAAAACACTTAACTGGGTATTTTACTGGGTATGGGTATTATTAGCACACACACGTTTATAGTTTCTTCTTGGCTACATTATGTTTGCGTTATTTAAGTTCCAGTCTACAAAGGCAGCGCTGCCTCGGATTGTAATCAGTGCAAATTAAATGATCCAAGCCAACAATTGAAAACAGGGTTTATATGGTTAATATACTATGTTTTTGAAGCTATCCAGATCAATCAAATGTAAAAATCCTATCATTTATAAGACTGAAATAATATGTAGTTTCCCCTCCACCTAGGTATTATTTATATCTGTGGGAAACTCTGAGGCAGTCTTTCTCTCAGTCAGTCAATACAAAAAGGTAACAGAGGACACCAGTTTTGCCACTGAGATAAAGTGGAATATTCTAAATGCTAAGAGTATAAACAATCCTCAAACTCAATAATAAATTGCTGTAATATATTGAGAGACTTTGTTAACAGTTGCAATGCCTTACTGTCCTGTATATATAATGTGTGTGTGTCTTGTGTTTGACTAACTAACCTCAAAGAATCTTCTTTCTTCTCAGTCATACCATCTGAGCTGCTTGCTTTCTTCTCTTCGTCCTGTGTCAAAATAAAACAAAAAAAAAACACTAGCAGAGCAAAACCTGAAAACAACTAAACTTGGTTTAGAATTTGAAAGGTATCTATGAAAACAAATACAAATGTCTACTAATCTTGAGGCAATTCTATAACCAAATACAAACATCTCATCTGTGTATTCCTTCAGAGCACACTGTGAGTGTGAGAAGTTGAGTTGAACTCAGTTACGCCCAGTCAGTCTGGCGCATCGGTATTAGCATGGCAAACTCATCACAGGAAACACCATCAAAAGCAAATGGAAAATATTAAAACAGCAACTTGCACAAGCCAAACAGATACCTTATCATGGCTGGGTTTGTCTGTTGGAGAGGAGCCTGAGGAACTGGAGGAAGAGGATTCTGAATCCGAGTCAGAGGATGAAGACTGGCTGGAGGGGGATGAGTGTGGTTCAGGTGATCGTTTCCTCTCTGAGGATATCTTTTTTTCTTTGTCTGCAGATCGCTCCCTTTCTCTCTCAGCAGGTATCTCACTAGCTCCCTCAGATCTTTCTCTAGCTCGTTCCTCAGATCTCTCTCTCGCTCTTTCTGCAGATCTCTCTCTCTCCTCAGATCTGACCCTCGCTCTTTCCGCAGATCTCTCCCTCGCTCTTTCCACAGATCTCTCCCTCTCCTCAGATCTGTCCCTCGCTCTATCTGCAGATCTATCTCTCTCCTCAGATCTGTCCCTTGCCCTTTTTGCAGATCTCTCTCTCTCCTCAGATCGCTCCCTCGCTCTTTCAGCAGCTCTCTCTCTCTCCTCAGATCGTTCCCTCGCTCTTTCAGAAGATCTCTCTCTCACTCGTTCTGCAGATTTAGCTCTCTCCTCAGACCCCTCTCTCACTCTTTCTGCAGCTCTCTCCTCAGATCCCGCTCTTTCCACACATCTATCACTAGCTCTCTCTGCAGATCTATCTATTTCTCTTTCTTCAGATCTCTCTTTAGGTCTCTCCTCGGAGCTATCTCCCTCTTTTTCTGCAGCTCCCTCGATTCCTTTCTCTTCAGAACTCTCTCTTCTCTCCTGAGATCTCTCCTCAGAGCTATCTCCCTCTCTCTCCTCAGAACTCTCCCTTGCTCTCTCCGCTTTTTCTGGTGGTGGAGATGGAGGAAGCGATGAAGAAGGCTTGTCAATGTCCTCTCTTGATTCATCAGACTCTGCAGGTTCCTGGGTCTCTTCTTCCACCTCCTTCATCTCCTCATCATTCTGTTCTTCAGGTAATGACTTGGGAGGTGCAGCAGGGGGTTCTGTCTCCATTTCAACATCTGCATGCTGCTGTCCCGACACAAGGACTGGCAGCTGCTCTGGTTTAGAAGGAGACATAAGGCATTCAGGTGGGGGAACTTCAGAAAACATGCGTGCTCGTTTCGTAGGTGCAGGTGGAGATGAGGGAGGTGATGTATGATGAAAGTCTGGAGAATCCGGAGACGGCGATGCCTCTCGCTCGCGTTTCCATGACGATACACTAACGTTATCCTTAGCCTCAACCTCCTTTTCTTTCTCCTCATTACAGCCCTCCTGGTCATCGTGCTTCTCTTCTTCTTCCACCGGAAGACATTCTTCTTGTTCCCCCTCGTCTTTTTTCATCCCCAGCGATTCCTGAAGGCTGCTTTCAGAGATAGAGGGCATAGCTGGTTGAGACTCCTCCTCATGCAGCTGCTCTTGGGGTGAATCGTGATGATCAGGACCGACCTCTGAATCACAGCTGGTGTGAACATCATTTGCTCCCCTAGAGAACACAAGCACCCCAGGGGCAGCCTGTTCTCGGATTGTGGCAGCAGCATCTCCCTCTTCTTCCTCATCCTTCTTCTGTCCACCATCAAAAGCCCCCTCTGATTCCATCTTGCGCACCAGCAGACTGAGTGGTCCAGGCCTGCGTTGGGATGGAGGCTCAGGGCTACTGGATCTGGAACTGGAACTGGATTCCTGTCTCTGCAAAAAACCCGGAGAAGAGACAGCAGCCCCTTCTGGGGCTTCGGGTTCGTCCTGCTCTGGGGGACTTTGTTTGGGGGTGTCTGGCAGGGGGAAGGAGAGTTCTGGGGGTGGAGAGGGAGGAGGAGTAGGCTGTCGGAGCTGCAGTGAAGAATGATGGGGTGGAATGTGCTGAGGAGGCTGAAGCTTGCGCCGTGAGCGTTGTGCTGGTGGTGTGTGGATGTTTTTTCTTCCGCGAGACGAAGGACCCCAGTCATCATCCTCGTCGCTGTCATCGTCATCGTCATCATCGTCTTCGTCACTGTCATCTTGAGTGCGAGCAGACTGGCTGAGCTGGGGCATCGGATGGGCAGGGCCTGCTTCTACAGGGGCAGTTCCTTCTCTTTGTTGTGGTCGTGGCACAATTAGGGGTACACCCTGTCGCTCTGGCTGACCAACCACACGCACTGAAAGAGAGGCAACAGCACGGGGAGGGGAGGGAGTGGCAACCTCTTCCTGGGAGAAAGAGGGACGCCAGATCTTGGCTGTGGGGACATCAGTGGAATCGTGTGAAACCGAGGCAGCACCAGAGTCCAGCCTGTGGCCTCCCAGAGCAACTGGATCCTGTGGACTCAGCTTATCACCTCCGCCATCCTCTGGCACAGAGGGCCGAGATGCCACAACGTGATGCTAAAAAGGAAACAACGAATAAATAGTTATACAGACACGCATAGTTCACTTATTTTGATTTTTGTTCTATAACTATTAGATTCTGTATAGCTGCTTTGAGACAAACAGTTACTATTAAGTTTAATATTATTAAACTTAATATTAACTTTAGACTGCGATTATACACCCCAGACATCTAAAGCTATGAATGCTTTTGATCTTGACAATCCTTTCCATTAAAGCCACATGATGCCAATAAAATAAATAAATAAATAAAATTGAACTATACTGCTACACATTGTAATTCAGATAAAGCGATGGTATGGTAAAAAAAAAAAAAAAAAAAAAAGTTACAATCTTACTTTTCATACTTGACCCCATCGTATTTCTCGACCAAATATTCATGTTAATTCTCTTTATATAATTCTCAGTTTCTGAAGCAACATGGTTACATTTGCTTTTTTGTGATCAAAGGTTTATTTGAACTTTACATAGTAAAAACAGGTAAAGTCTGAATACTAGAATATGCTCTGCTGGGGTCCTTACAACAGAAAAATGCACACAATAAGGATGCTAGTTCCAGCATGTGCGTGTACATTTTCACTGCAGGTGTGTTTGTTTAGAAAATGCATTTGCAAACCTTGTCTGGCGGGTAGGAGGTGCTGTCGTTGGCAGCTGTGTGATCATCTTCCTCAGGGCCTGCAGGGCTGTCTGTATCTAAAAAACACACAACACAAAGGTCATGACATGTCAAAAATGACCTTTTTACTGACCTTGATGTGTGTCTAACAGACAAACCTAATAGATACAAAATAAACAATAAGCCACACAAAAGCTGTGACCAGTAGTTGTTGAGGAGGGACTCGATAAAACAAAGAGTATAAAATATATTTTTTTTTAAAAACAAAGCAAACAGGCATCTCAGGTTTCCTCAGAGCACACTGCGAGTGTGAGAATTTGAGTTGAACTCATTTACACCCAGTCAGTTTGGTGCATCGGTATTAGCATGGCGAACTCATCATAGGAAACATAAAGGGGAAAATATGACCAATAAGACAAATTACTTTTCCATGTGAATGAGCCGGTCACAGGGCTTCACTTTGCTTAGATGTAGAGCTGTTGTTATTGATTATTTGGTAATCAATTATTCTACCGATTATTCCATCAATTAATCAAATAAGTAGTACAGTTTCTTTATTAAAGAGCAATACTAAATATTCAAGAGAAAATAAGACGGGTCTCTTAAAATAAACAATTAATTTGTTTCCTTTTTAGAAAAAGTAACATTCGCATACAAGAACATGTGTGAAAACTATCCCAAGGTTAACTCTCTGTACGGTGTTTTCTTTATGCTTTAGTTTAAAATGATCCCAAAAATGTTGCTTAATCCCTAATTTTTTCCCCTCACAATTCCTTCCAATTCCAAAAGGTTTTTTTCCTGGTAATTCTGACTTTATTTCTCGTAAACATCAAATGGCCTGAAGTTTGAATTTGTCTTGTTTCGTCTCCTGCAGAGCTGATTGTTAGACAGAGTTCTCTTCAGGGAATGGAGGCTTAGTTTAATACTAGGGATGCACCGAAATAAAAATTCTTGGCCGAAACCGAAAAAGAGGAAAGCAAGGCCGAAAACCGAAACACCGAAAGAAAGTATGCCAATTATTATTACCATTGCATTTATGGCTATGATTGTGTACTAAACTTACTAAAATTAAGGCATTTCAATTGCATAAAATAAATATTAAAGTTTCAAAGAATAAATCAATTACAAATTATGAAAATATTTATTTATAGCACATTGCAACAATGCACAGGATAAAACAAATTACAATTCAAACTTAAATGTTTAACTAAAATGCACTCATGTGTACATTAAATAATAATGTACAGGCCCTCTGGCCTGCTGAAAGATTGTAAAATTTAATATGTTCTTTTATAAAAACAAAGTGCATTCAGAACAAGTGCAACTGCTTGAAGATACAACAACATCACTGGGAAACTTCCTGCCTTTTCAAAAACGTCCGCCACAAACGGAGTGTGCATGCTCGGAGGGGTTTTGCTTTTCTGTGCGTTTGCGTTCCTCTGATATTCAGCATAGCGATTGGATGTTTGGATTTCAGGTGATAAATTAAACCCGACGTGGAGAAACTCTTTGCAGACGAAATTTCGGCATTACATGTTTTGCACATCGCTATCCGTGGGTCTTTCGCAGATATACAGAAATACGTCCACACCGCAGACATGTTGTTTCAGACATGCACGTGCAGGCAGCGGTTTCTGTTTGCGTCATCACAACAAACTGTTTCGGCCGTGTTTTTTCGGTGATCAAAGTCTTTCGGCCGAAAACCGAAAATGCACTTTTGGGCTATTTTCGACGGCCAAATATTTGGTGCATCCCTATTTAATACCATGCGATTCTATTGACGTTGCCTAAATAATTTTTTATGTGTGAAGCTTTCTAGCACTACAGGGGAGGTGACACTGTCTGATTGGAATTGTGAGAAAAAAATAACTCAAATTTTTAGTTTAATGTGGGGGAAACGGACTCCTACATAAATCTTCTCCTCACTGTTTTCTCCCTGTTCCTTAATTTTTCTTCTTCAACTTTTGTGTTCCCAGTCAAGAACGCCCCAGAGTTTAGCGGGTGGTACGTGAGTAATAATGGTCTGTGGGAAATGTAGTGCTCCATGTTAGTAAACAAACTAAAACGAAGCATTGAGGCAAAATAATGTGTTACTCAAGACATTATTACAGCCCTATTCAGATGTCAGTGATATTATGTCATTAAGAACATATGCTCAAAACAATATACTGCCATAAAGTATAACTAGCCGTATTTAATGGTTACAAGATTAAATAACATAATAAATATCGGCTCATTATTTAATTAATATAAAAAACCAAAGATAAAATAGTCACATCCTTACATTAAAATTACTACATATAACATTAGAACAAGGAGAATGTAACTAAACACATTACACAGATTGCAAAATAAACAATTTTTGGTGGTCAACAGACACATTTTTTCATTTACTAATTTAATAAATTCATCAACTAATTTCATTTACTTTAGCATCGTTCTTGGAAGAAAAAAAAAAAAACCCGTAAAGTAACGTGTTAATAATTCACTTTCTTGTTCTGCCTCTGCGGAATATAAGCACAAACCATGTTCAAAGCCAAAACACATCCCAACAAAATAGGAGCTGCACCTAAAAAGTGCTTCCTACGTAAACAGACTGTTGTGTAGTCAATCTACAAATGCAGATACATTCATTGCTTTGGCATTAAAGAAGTCATCCCTACTGGGTTTTGCAGTCGGGATCTTTTTAACAGTTTGATTATTTGTGTCTTACCATCTGCCTCGGCTGCCTCGCGTGCCTCTCTCTCCATTCTCTGGCGCAGGAGCTCTTGTTGTTTGGCCAGGTACTGTTTAATAAAACTGTTCTGGCTCATCTCTTCCCCTATCTGAACCACACACAAAAAAATAAACGTCAATTGCACGCAATGCAACTACGGTCTGCAACGCCAACAGTTCTTTGCAAACAAATACTTAAAACCACTAGATCATGACTTTTTTGTAGTTACTGTAGGGTAAACAAAACAAAATAAGGGCTGCATTTTACTAATCGATAATTGCATTAGTTGTCAACGGATGCTGATATCAATTAGTTGGGCTGCTGAAGTTACAAGATAGCACAGCTGCTTGCGAAAGGGAAAAAGAAAAAACACTGGTGTCACGGATGAAGGTAAAACATCACGGTAAGTAGAAACTGTATATCCTCATGTGAAAATACTATTGTATAAAATGTTTGTTTGTAACTTCGGGACAGTCGCACTGGATCTGAATCAGCTCGTGACAGTGATAAATTCAATTAAACCGCTGCAAACAAACAAAATCTAAATGCAGCAGTAAACGCTAAATTTTTTTTAGTCACTGTTGTGGTTTTCAGCGAATAATTATGCATTTGTACACCAACGCATTATTTTTCTTTTTTAAGGCTTGTTAGCATTCTCTTTTTATAGCAGTTGTCCATCAACAAGTAGTCAACAATCAAGGTTTATTGATAGTTCGGGGCAATGGGACTGGATTCTCTTTGACCCGCTGTGGATGAGGAGCCAGCAAAGTTGTCTGCAGCTTTAAGGTTAAATTCTGCATATCCTTATAAAGCACCTTAAATTGTTGGGATTCCTCATGAATGGCCGCCTCATCTTCATGCAGTTGCGTTTTTTCCTTCTCCAGGTCTTGAAGCTTGGACTTATGCCTAACGGGTGTAAGTGCAGCCTCGTCCTCTTGTAACAAAGGCTCCTCCTCTCCACCACTTTCGAAAAGCCACGGTCTATCTGATTGTATGTTAACTTCTGAATGCAGAGCGCTAGTAGCTCCAGCAATTGTGTCGATGTCATCAGCATGTAAACTTAAAGAAATGGATTCACCATAATCGGGGGGCAACACACTAGATTCATCGCTCATTGTGCTTTTCTGAGTCTCCTCTTCTTGTTCACGTGAACGCTGTGCAGGGTATTGCACCTCATAGTCTTTAAGGTGGGATGGGGGCCGAGTTCTGCGTCGTGGGCGCAGATACTTGCCCGGAGGTTGCTCTAACATTTTACTTCTGCGGTAAGCACTCTGGACTTATAACACTCAAATTTTACTGGGTATAGAATTTATTACGTGCGATTCTTTCTATCAATTGCTAGCTGCTGTTCTGTAGACTGCGAGATTGCGTGTGTTCTGGCCTTTTATACTCTTGATGGAGAACAGTGCACTGTGATGTCATGGGTAACTTGTCGTGCTTGGTAAACTATGTCTGCCTCTAGTGGTGAGGCGTGGAAATACAACTGAATAGGAATCCTCTTACATTATCTGTTTTCAAGCTTGATTTGCTGCGACTTCTACGTTCACATGCTTGTTTTCAATGTTTATATATTTAATGTATGCCCATATCATCTCATTATTATTCAAAATGCTATTAATTATATTCTAGATGCTTACATCTTCACAACTTTTTTTTTTTTTACAGAAAAAAACAACTCCGCGTGAGTGAATTTGTTTAGATGGTTAAACCCAATATGTGGCTTTTGCTTTTTTTTTAAGTACACTTTTATACATAAATACCCTGAATTAGAGTTCTATATAGTTTTATAGTAAGCAAAACAGCTTTAAAAAACAAATCAGATTGATAGATTAATTAAGAGAGAAAGCGCGAGAGAGAGAGAGAGAGAGAGAAACAATTGATCGATTAAGTAATCGTTAGTTGCAGCCCCGAACAAAATGCAATAGTAAATGGTCTACATTTACTATTGTACATCGCTCTAGATAAGGGCGTCTGCTAAATGCCGCAAATGTAAATGTAATGATTTGCTAGTGTGAAGTGTAGTTTTTATGCTGACCTGTGAGTTGGGCTGCAGGCCGGGGTGAGAGGTGGATGTTCGCTGCAGGCTCTCCAACATGAGTGCCTAGAATACAAACATCAAATCATATGCCACTTGTTAGATAAGATTTTGACAAAGAAAAAATCACACTTTTAAATTAAAGAAACGCAGAGTTTGTAACTATGACCAGTTGTTGATCTGTTTCCATCAGAGCACACTGCGAGTGTGAGAATTCGAGTTGAACTCATTTACACCCAGTCAGTCTGGTGCATCGGTATTAGCATGGCGAACTCATCATAGGAAACAAGATAAACAAAGAGAAACAGAACAGGGTTCAGGACCCATACGCCTTTACATAGTCGTTTTAAAAGTAAAGTCAATGGGTTTGTAATCTAAAAAGAAAAAGTCACAACACCGGAAAGCAAAACAGAAGTATGATGTGCACCTGTATAAATACAAATCCTCTGCTTAAACATTGGCCCAGTATGCGTTTCCTCTCTTTTTTTTCACTCAATGTCTAATTGAGTAAAGGTACAAAAGTACTTTCATTTGAAATGTACTTTAGTATTAAAAATAAAAAAGGCTGATCTACAAAAACACTTATGCAACATTTTTATGCAGTGTGCCATTGTCTTGCACATCATAGAGAGAGGTTTTTTTCTATTGTTGCATGCACACAGTAAAACCTTTTTTTAATCAAATCTTTACAGCCATTGTCCTGCAACAGGTTTATTTAACGCAAATTTTGTATCAATTTCAATGTAGCAAGGAACAGCACGCTTTTCTGCAATATGGCGTTGGAGTAGAGCGAATCAAATGGAGAAGTGAAATTTTCATAGAATTTAAGCAGTCCGATAATATCCTTGTTAAAAAAGTACATAAGTACACTAACAAACACAGCAATACTTCATTCGTCAACCTTTCCTAGATTGCACGCCGGGGCACTTGAGCGAGATCGGCGTAGTTCATACCCCGATAATTCAAACAAGGAACGTATTAAGAACTTGTACCTAATTCCTTTTTTTTTTTTTTGCCCAAGTAGGAAACTCTGGGATTAAACAAAGCATCCACAAAAATCCAGAATATCACCACAGAGTAATTTAAATGGCTGTATAGTTTGAACATTTTATCTGCAATGAAAAAGTGTGTGAAATTAAAGCTAAAAAAGTTGCAAAATCCCTCATATTTGTAATGCTTTCCCTTAATGAAAACGATCAAGGCTTGAAAGCGCACACACACTCAGAAAGCATTTTACCACCAAAAAACATTTCCTTTATAGAGGACATTTACATCCATAGCAACACTGATTAAAAAAATGTAGATAAACGACTTTCATGCTACAAATCAAACATTATTGTGTTCAGCGCCTACATTGAGAACATTACTGCTGACTAGTGTTGATTACTTACATACCTGTTAGGGAATCCTATGTACTGGACACTGCATGGTTCTGTCCAACTTCTGTCTCTTACAGTAGCAGTAATAATGTGCATCTTCTAAAGGCTTTATAAATACAGCATGTGCGTGCGCGCGCGTGTGTGTGTGTCGTCAGTCCATGTGTTTATTCATGCAGTTTTTACCTACTCGGTACAGGGACTGGTGTGAAGTGAACAATTCACCGGTCGTTAACAAAAAAACTGCGCTGGCGATACCGAGGACAAAAGAAGTCCGCTTTTTGCAAAACACCCCCCCCCCTCCTCCACCCACCCACACACACACACACACACACACACACACACACACACACACAGAGTAAACACCATTTCCAACTGCAAAAGAAATGTAAAGTGAATAAAAATCGACGCACCGTGCTACAGTATTTTAATGATTTTTAGGCCTGGGGTCTAAATACAGAATCTCCATTTTAATAAAAAATAAAAAAAAAACCACAACAATGATCTACTATTGGAGCAAAAAGTCTACAATTTGCACCTGTAAAAAGACTAGTACGAGTTCGAAGCTCGGATCCGATCTCATAAACCCTGAACGGATTAGTGAGGACCAACTAGATCTAATCTCCAGCGAGACAAGTCCTGAGTGCGCCTCTGAATGAATTCGCTTGGCTGGCCATTTTGTTTTGAAACCACAAAGTTAACCTGATTACTTTTATGCTCGGTCGATCGGTGTTTACCCGAGGAGCAAATGTCAGCCACTCATCCATCAGCACACTGCTCTCTGGATGTGTATATGTGTGTTTGTGCGCGCACCCGATCGGCGCGCCTCCCCCCACTACAGAGAGCGAGCAAGCGAGCGAGAGCGAGGGCGCGGGCACGAAGTCAACTCACAAACCTTAGGATCACACGACCAACCGGCCGCCTTTTCCCTCCCATAAACACAAAAGCCGGGCCAAAAAACGCACCTAAAGCAAAACAAGCATGTACTAAGTATCGCAGCGATGCCGCTGACGCTTTTAAACCGCGTGCAGAGACTAAATGCGCATTCCCGCTCCCGAAGCAGCGATACTTGGCCTGCCACTCAGCTCTCGTCTCCGAGTGAACTTGATAGTAGCAGACATTTTCCTTTTCCGTTTTTTTTACCCGAACCGCTCGTCCAAACTCACCCCTTTTAGTCGCTTGATAAGCGCGGTTTTCTGCCCACTTTTGGCCAGCCCTCGTTGCTCCAAGGCCGCTTTTAAATCCGCCACACGAAGCGAATGAAGCGGTTTCCCGTCTAGCGTAACATCTTCGAGTTCCGCCATTTTGCTTCCCCCTTTGGCTCGGTCGCTCAAACTTCGGGCTGTCGCCGCGACGCTGGTAACGTGCTGACGTCACGCCGACGGACGTTTCCGAAAAGAGCCGAACGGCGCGCAAACAGCAGAACCGAGTGCGTCCTGTTCGTTCGTCTCTTCCGTTTAATCGTTTCACAAATTATTATTATTTAGAAACCGAATAAAAATCGCATGTTAAACAGCAATCTGTCTTGAATAAATGTCTTAAAAACCGACCATTGAAATAAAACATTTTGTTACTATGTCGGCCCCTATTTATAATCACAGCCATTTATATTTAGTTTAAAATGTATAGATAACATACGATCACTTAATGAATCCTTAATGTGATAATTTTTCAGGTCTATATCAGGCGATCAAATATTAAACACATCATATCATCCCTATTATACTTATAGGAAATCCAAATAATACCTATAGGATATAATTCCTATAATACTAGGATATAATTCCTTGTATACCTCACAAAAAGTCAAGCTCAGAGCAATAAATACTTCTAGACAAATTCATTTTAACAAAAAAACTGTATTTGAAATTAAATTGCATTAATGACAAGTACCGGAGTAGGTCAAGCTCCAATAAGCACCCAGAAAGTTGTAAAACAAGGAAAAGGAAATGAGTGTAAAAAATACATTCTGGTACAAAAAGGAAGGAAAAACATCTCCACATTACATTAAAGTAACGTTTTGACTTGTTGCATGGAGAAATCCCTGGTTACATGTGCATATATATTTTATGGGAGGGGGGAATCATGCATACATTTACTAAAATAAAAACAATAAATACGAGTAAAATGATTTCTGTAAAACCAACAAAGCACAACACAAACTTGTTTTTAACAGTTGAACAGTGAGTATTCAAAAATTGTCATAGAAGCCTCTGAATCTGAGATTAGTGTAAAGAGCTGTAGAGAAGTGTAATCAAACTAGAAAATGCCAACTATGAGTGTAATACTGAACTGGTCCACTTGGTGGCGGTGTAAGGCAGGGTAGAATGTGGAGAAAGAAATAAAGCTGAGCTTTGTACGCCTTTGTGTTTTCAAATAACCTTGCTTTACAATGCTCCCTGTAGCAATCACTTGTCAACTTTCCGCCATTTTCCCTTGCTAGACCTTTTCCACATTTGTGACATCACAATTTACTCATCACACAGTGCACCAAGTTTGTTATAAATATGTACTCGTACCATACAAACTTATTTGTGTTCAAAACATATCCAGAAAGAACTTAATTAATCCACATAATTCACATTGCTGCTTGTTGAGTGAAGCCAGTAGAGCACCATTTACACAGCTTCAATCATCACCTCATTGCCAAATGCAGCATTTTATAACCAGAAACAAATCAAAATATGCACTTGCTGGGTGAAAGGAGCAAAACATCTTTGTTTGAGATGAGATCTGAACTTTTTTAAACACTATGCTTACATTTGTACGCAGGTGTAAACAAAATAATTTGTTTTAAATATTACATGTGATTTTTGTTTTTTCAATTGGGTTATACATTGCCATCTGGACATGACAGTGCCTCCTGTGACCTCCTGTGCCTGTACAGAGGTCAAAGGAAATGAACTTTTTCAAGTAAATCGCTATTATTTTCTGCTCTTCGCTTTGCCGTCCTGTTTTTTGACCTGGAAATTGACTGCAAGTTTCTTCGAGCCGTTATAATCGTGTGTAGAAATATTAATATTGCATGTATTCATATGCCTAAAGCTGCACTATTCTAGAATAATATGGCAATAAATGTAATGGCAATAAGAAGTTTGTTGGCATCTTTCGACTCATCCGACATGTCTGTACATGACCTTAAAGCGAACACTGAAAAGGTGATGAAACAATATACAGGGCGTTTTCCATCGCGTTGCTGGGAAAAGCGCATCTTAAAGACGAAGATTAAGACAATGAAACATATGGAATATTTGTAACGATGTCCCAGTGTTGTGTCTTGACTCTGTATACCGGAAAGTGTAACCATGAGGACGCAGGACAGACAGGCAACAGGCTCGTGTCTGGACTTGTGGATGCACCACAGAAAGTTAAGAACAGCCCATGCTCATGAATTGTTCCTGCCTACATTATTATACAGTATTTCCAGCGATTCTTACTAAAAGCTGATTGATTATATATTGTCTGGATTCCAGTTGAAGTGCGAAAAGATTACAACTTTCCACATAGAGTATATCTGCTTCTGTTTTTTTGTTTTTTGTTTTTTTTTTAATGATGGTTTATTGATTAATATAGTGGAGAGTATTTTCCCAGAACTGCATTCCCATGGTCATGCTTTTGTCTGTACATGCAGAACCGGCGGTGACGCGAGAAAAAATAGGGACAAAAAAAGAGAGAAACGGACGGCTGTGAGAAATAGACAGAAAAGAAGGAGTGAAACCTGCTTGACAGGTTTCACACTTATTCACCATCGTGGGAAAAGACAAAATTCAAATGATCGCAGGAAAAAAGAAAGAAAAAAAAAAGATCCCTGCTTCAGGAGGCCCAAACAATTCCCTCAGAAACCTTTTTTTGAATTTCTGCACAAACACACATTGAAGCCGATACTAATTATGAATTGCTTATGAAAAGCAAATGTGTCACATGAGATTTAAGAGCATAAACAGAAGGAGGTGAAACGAAGGCTACGTAAAAAAAAAATACAAAAAAGTACCCAGTAGCCTTTTGTTTTGTACACATGAAAAGGAAAATAACTGCACCTGACGTAAACAAGAGTTACCATCCCAGCAGTTGCCGTAAACCGAACCAATACAAAAAAAAAGAAACCACGACGAAACGTGCAACGCGTGTCCACACACCAAAACAAATACCCACCAATAAGTTAAGACACACAGACGTGTGCTAGGCACAAATAAAGATAAACAAATCACAAACCGGTACAGTCCAACTTACACACACACACACACACACACACACACACACACACACACACACACACACACACACACACAATCGTATATAAACCATCTCGAGGCACAGTTCAACACTTCACCATCAAATCACTGAGTACCGGTGTGATGACACAATCATGATACCTTTTTGCCTACAAACACAAAAAAATGTAAGAAAAATACACTACAAATAAGGCATTGTCATGAAAAAAGGCATTGTCATGAAAAAAAAAAGACAGAGAACATCAAGATATTTCTGCTAGTCGCTGAAGGAGCCCAGAGAACCCAGCGGCATGCTGGGATAGCTCAGCCACTCTGTCCACCATTTCCTGTGTAGCTTGGACGGATGGGTAATTCTGAGCTGCATCTTTGGTGGCAACGACAACAGACTTCAGGGCCTGACAGAGACGTCCACTGGAGGTGGTGACCTGGAGACACAGTGGACAGGGCTTGAGAGTTGTTTTGTAGACCCCCCATGACATGGGTGGTGTTTGAGGTTTGCATGTAAGTGGCCTGCAAAATATGCTACACATCTTAAAATGCTTGGGCAAAACAAAGCATAAAACATAAAAAGCACAAGAAAAAGATGAACATGAATAAGAAGGGTGAGTGCTTATAGACCGCTGCATGCTTGTTTTTGATTGGCTACTGTAAACCGCAGGAAAAAAAAAATATTTACAGTAAGAGGAAATAGAGGAAATATGATGCTTTGATTTGTGCTTATTTTTATCACGGACATTCATACGAAGTTATTTTTGATTTACTGTAACGGCATTAACACGAGAATGCTGACGCTGAACTCCTGTTCTAAGGAATAATCCGATCCAGAGAAAGAAACACAATGAGCGGTTTTGGATTCCGCTGTTTATTCGCGGCGAACTAGTTCCTGAAAAGACGCCAATCTTTCTCAATGAGAATGCGATATTCGATAAATAAATGAAAATATAACCAATAAGTACTTTTTGTCCATTTTGAGTTTGTGTTCATGTGTTTTCAAAATTCGACGTGTTTGTTGCTGCGGTTTCTTATTCGCTGTAGCACTTCTTTTTGGTTTGTTAATCTGTTTTGCACTTACAGACCACTAAATTATAGCCACCACTTCAGAGTTGTTGAAATGAATTGGCTGGAGAACCACACATGCCTCGAACAAGACTGATCACCAGTCAGTAAAGTCTTTCACACACACAGTTTAAAAATCCCTAAAATCACTGAATAAGCTTATGTTTAAATAACAAAAAAAACAACACAAAACCATAGAAGCAAATTTGCTGACTGTTTAGAACTCAAGGAAGAAAAATAGTTCAAGGTTTATTATTGGCTGAACCACTCGTGTAAGAAAAGCATTGAGCTTCGTACTGAATTTTTGTGGACACATGCACACACACACACACACACACACACACACACACACACACACACACACACACACACACACAGAACTATTCACAGATGGTTAAAGTCAGTCATGCTTTGGCCGTAATCCATCAGTAAATGTGCCCCTCCTTGCAGTAATAGTTATCACAATGACTATTCAGAACCAAACTGCAAGTCAGCAGCAGATACTTAATGTTTTTACAGCTAACGGTTATTCGTTAATTCAACGCCTCTGGCATTACGGCGCACCATATCTCTACATGCAGGCCCACCTTTGCCCTGAGGTCAGTGGAGCTGAGGAGTCGAGCGAGCGTATCTCCAATAAAAACAAGCTTGTGCGCCGTCACAATGAGACTCTTTCCTCTGGAAACAAAGATCCGCGGCGGCTGGTTCCCCTGGACGCTGCTGAACAGCGAGTCGATGGCATCGGCCAGGCAGGAGAGATGAGACAGGCTTTGGGATGAGTAGAAGGAGAGAAGCTCCGAGTCCTCAAGAGACAAAGAGACGGGGATAGGAGGAGAGGGACTCAACTACATAAAAAAAGGGAGCAATTACTATATAATCACCTAATCACGACCAGCTGAGGGAACTATAATTGGCAGATTCCACCATCATTTCTTGAAGTATAATTGTAAGAAGTGTGTAAACATGACGTTTATGATTAATAGCGGTCACTTTCACTGATGGCATATGTGCCGATTCTAAATGTTTAATTGAATGATTAAAGTGACATTACAAATGCAGGCGATTGAATGGCTAATTATAATTATGTGTAAGATCATTAATCTTCAGGGAATCTTTTCTAATTTGTCAGAACAACTCAGAGAGAATTAATGAAAACTGAGAGCGAGTCATTGTAAATCATTGACATCAGAACTGAGTTCTGCAAACACAAATGTTCCACTATGGATGTGTGTGTATTTGCTCACTCTGGTATCATTTGTAGAGATGACTTGCGAAGTTTCAACCTGAGAGTCAGGAGGTGGCTCAGGCTTTCCCTGAATTAGGACACACAATCAAATCTTCGTTAACAGAGCATGACAACAGAGCTGTTCTATTCCCTGGTTAGCAAAACGTACGT
The DNA here is from genome assembly GCA_039877035.1 of Silurus lanzhouensis. Classification (NCBI taxonomy): domain Eukaryota; kingdom Metazoa; phylum Chordata; class Actinopteri; order Siluriformes; family Siluridae; genus Silurus; species Silurus lanzhouensis. The sequence continues at coordinate 1,252,328 of JBCEWE010000142.1, forward strand.
CTCGTTAACACCAATTATCTATCGTAGAATTCAGAAGACTGTAATACACATTTTGGATTCCTCACTATATCTTTTTTTTCTTCCTAGTTATTAATAACATAAACAACATTTATGGGAAGGAACACGCAAAAACCCTTCTTCAACCCACAGTGTGAAACGCTAACAACTTCATTAACTCGCATTTAGTCATTATTTCCGTACTGCAAGTTCCTAAACTAAATGTTAAAAGCATTTTTATCAGTGCACTGTGAGTACGGAACAGCTATCATATAGATGGAGCTACAAATAGCGAAGGTCATTGCTTGGTGAAATGCAATCCTTACAGCTTCGTCATGTGTCATCACTGACTCGAATCAGACAACTGCCATTTCGAGTTGGGGAAAAAAAAAAGTGCTGTCTATCTAAAATGGCTTTCAAACGGTAAGACATTCCAGTAACAGTCAAGTCCAATGGAAAACACTGCAATAGATAAATCTGGACTTAAAACTCTAAAACAGGATTGCCTCACACAAATGTCATATGGGAAATTATGTCACCATCCCGCATTCTTAAATCGTTTCCCCTGCTTTCACAGATGCTTTTACATTATAGGAAATGGACACAGAACTCCACCTAAGCAGTTCGAAGTTTATCTTAGGAGCTATACATTTATAGAAATCACACAGTTTGACAACCAAATCACCAGCACACGTTTTATCGAAAATTGTATGGGTTGCATAAATTCTTTGAGAACAGAAGACTGAAAAAGGCAGATTTCAGTGAACCAGTTGATTGTAGTTTCAGATATATTATGGAGTCACACTTATTCAAGAAGTCTGACTTTATAGTTTCCTCAATGCTGACTTACATTCATTTACATTCCCTTATCCAGAGTGACTTACATTTTTTTATCTGTTGCTCAGGGGCCCAAAAGGGGCAACATGGTGTGGCTGGGATTTAAACAAATGACCTTCACATGACCTCCAGGTCAAATAACAATAAGCTACCACACCACTGATAATTTTGTCCAAAAACACATGCAACGCATTTCCATCTATCACTGTTTGCCTGTTTATTTGCATGTTCCTCACTCCAGTGGTTTTTGTGTTTTCCAGCTGCAACTCCTGAAAAGTTTCACAACTTCTCTGAACTCCTGCAACTCATACCGCAGCAAGCTCAGTTTCTCTGCACATATAACGAAACGACACTAAATAAACAGTTGCCGGTGCAATCAATTAGGAAGACATGGCATTATTGATTACAGCAAAAATAAATCTTTTAAGAAAGAAGAACAATTAGGCATTTAGATTCTGTCGGTTTGTTTTGCTATGGATAAAAGCATGTGGTAGATTAATACCATGATATTGTGAAATCATGACACAACATCTATCCTTATTCAGGGTGGAGACCAGGTACGATATCAGTGGTTGAGGAAATAGTTGAAGCTATAATGACACAGCGTTCATGTATGTGACATGAGAGTGATACAATAAAGCCATATACTGACCTGCAGCTTGACGTATCCTACACTGTCTCCTGCAGGGTACAATGGAGGGGGAGGTGTTAGCCCGATCCCTGCATACTCATTCCCTTGCTCGTCGTCACTCATCTCTCCAGCAAGAGGAAGAGATACTGGTGCTGGGGGTAACGGAAATGCGGGAACAGGAGGAGGGGGGAGCGGGCGCTCCTGGATCCAACTGCCCTTGCGAGATCCCATTCCCCCTGCCATGGGTTTTACCTCGGCAACCGGCAAAGCAGGGAGAGGCCTCCTTGAGAGAGACTCTTGAGAGGGCAGACGGGGTCTTGTTTGACTCTGCAAATAGGTGGCGGTGTCTTCAAGAGCTCGTCGGACCATCGTGAGCAGACCGTCCGCTGGAGGGGAAGAACCGCACACCGAGAGGGCAGGAAGGAGGTCTGCAAGGCGAGACCATGCCTGTTGAAGCGAAGGTGGACCTTCACCAGAATGTCCCGCTTTCCAAACAGACAAGATCTCAGCCAGCGATGCGGCCAGGTCCCGGGATGGTGTGCCGGCGACCGAGACTGAGCTCAGAGCTGTTTGGACAAGAGAAGAGAGAGAGCTTTTCCACTGGATGTCACCTGACCCTGTGCTGGATGCGGAAAGACGGCACGCGGGAACGTCCAAGGAGAGAGCGGGCATGTCGTAAATGCCACCGTCTACTTCAGAGACATCCTCAGACACTAATTCTGACTTTCCAGAGTTAGGGATGGAGAAAACCTCAGCGTTTCCTCTGGCTTCACCCACTGATCCAGGCATTTCACCAGAGTCTAAAGGCAGACCTGGAAGACTTGGAACGCTGTACACGTCTTCTTCTATGTCTTCGCTCAGTGAAAGTGTTGCCGGGACATTGTAGGTCTGCTGCTGGAGGTCTGAGAGAGGATTCAAGGCATGGGTGGGAACGTCGTAAATCTGACACGCAGAAAAGGAGGAAGAAGGAGTGAGAGAAAAAAAGAGAGAGATGGAGAGAGAGAGAGAGAAAGAGAGAGAGATGGAGAGAGAGAGGATGTTATTCACATGGACTACAGAGATGTTCTTTTTAGACCCCCATAGGCATCTGTCAATAGCAGCTACAGCTGAATTTAAAACAGACAATAGTCTTGTTCACAAGACAAGTCACTTTTTAGAGCTGAACTCTCTCCATCTTTCCAACACTGGGTGCTGTGTATAAAGGGTAAACTGTGCTCCATTTCTTCACTATTGTGATTTCTTAACAGAGAGCTGGCTCTATATCCTTTCCCTGCAATGACGCAGGCTCTCAGTGGCCTTGTTGAGCGCTCTTGTGGCTTAATGTTGGCCTAGAATCAGAGCACGGACGTGGAAGCTGTACTTTCCACTGCCTTATTAAAGGGGGAGAAAAAAAGCAAAATCTCTGGATTAAGTGTGTCATTAAACCCCTGTAAGCAGTAATTACATATTTATAGATATAATTATACATCTGTTAGAGGTGGATGAAAAGGGGGTAACTCCACAAGCGTATCTGTGGTAACTGTTATCGTTAAAAGAAAGTGTCACACCAGCTAGTCGTCCTAAGACAGACGGGTGTGACCAGCTGAGCGAGAGGAAGGCGACAGACTGGAGGATTTAGCTCACAGCAGTGAAAAACAGGTGTGGCCCTTACACGGAGGAATGAGTTTTTGTTTGTGAGAGAGATGAAACTGCCATTGAGAAGTGATTGTAGGAACAATGACATGCTGAAAAATAAAAAAATCGGTTGCATAAAGCGTTTGTCATGTTGCTCTTTTACCTCCAAACCCTGCTCTGTGTGTAAGGGGACGGCACGGGGGGTGTTATAGATGCTCTCGCTCTCTTCAACAGATACTGAGGAAACTGGCTGCTGCCATCTGTTTGTAGGAGGCGTATCATACACCTGTAGAAAGGACAAATCTATTACAAATCCATCACATGTAAGAGCTAAAGCGTAAAAACTGGCAACTCATTCAGCCAAACAAAGTAAACACACTCTGGTCATTTGAGCTTTAGATCAAACCGTAAGCACACAGTCACACAAGATTCACTATATTTCCAAAAAAATCAAGTAATTATAGACTGCTCAGACTTGATGTTGACAATACATTGGTAGCTAACTAGCAGCTAGCTATTTTTTGTTTAGCAGTTCCACCAATTTGCTTTCCGAATACAAAAAATAATAACACGGCATCTTGTTACACTGTCATGTTTTGCAAAATTTGCAAGTTCACCCATATAATCACAACCAAACTCAAATTTCTAATTTAAAAAGTGCAACATGGTGATTCTGTTTCAGAAATATCAACCAACCGTGCCAAGGCCCAGGTTCATTGTTAACTTCAAGTACAAACAACTCCACCCGTATAAACATAATAGTGTAGTTTTACGGTAAATGTGGTTATCTCCATTCATCTTTGTTTTTACCTGGTCACCATGGATTCCATCATCAGAATCTATGCACTCTTTCTGCATCGTTTGCAGGTCCTTTCTCTTCTCGCCCTCTTTACACGTCTGTTTTTGTTTTTCGTCTGTCACACTCTCTGTGGGTGTCTGCATAGTGGGTTTTGCGACCGGTGATGCTGCCTGACCCTGAGGTAAATCCTTCCGAGTCACACTCCTAACTGGCGGTGCTGGTGGAGGAGGCTTCCGGCCAAAGTTAGGAGACCCTGGCAGACCTGTTTTCCCAGTTCGGACAAACAGAGGGGATCCCTTCACGGAAGCTTGTGATGTTTTTCCACGACCTACCGGGGGAGTGGCACACTGACCCTGCGGTCTGGTAGCTGACCTGCTTGTAGGGGGTGTGTTTACATTCTGTCCTGAGGCAGCCAATACCACCACAGATCCAGCAGATAATTTGCGCTCGGCTTGAGGAGTCCTTGTCATCGCTGTCCCTGGCGTAGTTGGACTTTGGTACATTCCTGGAACTTCCTGACTGGCTTTAGCTTGGCTGATTACACCATCTTGAAGCCCTATAACAGGAGTAGTGTTCACGGGAGTCTGATAAAAATCCTCACCGGGTAAAGTTGCCACAGTTGGCCGAGGAACCAAATAGCAGGCATCTGTGTGACCTGGGATGCTCGAGTCTCTCGCGTTCAGATAAGCAGCCTCGCCACCTGAATCGGCTGAAGATCTGGGCACAGCACTGGGTGACAGGTACACTGACTCAGGAGCACCCTGAGATCTGTACTGTGCCCCTAGTGGTGCAATTGTGGCAGGAGTCTGATACAATGAACCCACTTCTCCTGCCCGTCCTCTGAGAGAAGGTGAGCGTGGACGTCCTTCAACACCAATATCTGCCCATTCAGGCCGTGGCCTGGCACCAGAACTGGAGTGGGAGCGTGGGCGACTGCTGGGTCCCGAAGCCCCTCCAGGACTCTGGTACACCCCTTCAGCCAGACTCGGAGGAGAAAGATACACTCCGTCGCCATCTTCTAGGCGGTGGCCGTTAACATGTCCCTGATGGACAGGAGAAAGATAAACCGAGTCCACACTGGGAGCACGGCGAGCTTCCGGTGCTGTATGGAGGAGCCGTAAACGATTAGCAGGGGCGATGCCTTGGCGTCCGTGAAGAGAGCAAAGCCACCAGCCTGGCAAACCGTCTTGCTCCTGCTCGAGCACCATCAAGATGTCACCTTTCCGGAAAGCCAGCTCTTCCGGACTCTCGGCTGCATTGTCGTACAACGCTTTCGCTAGCACCGTCTGGTAAGAAATGAAAATGAAAAAAGAGAGAAATCACAAAAGAAAGAGAGATTTAGATTAGCATGACAGTCATAGCTGATAAGAGTGACAGAGATAGTCAAGGGGAAAACAGATCATGGCCCAATCTCGGCATGGAAAAAAAAGAAGTTTATTGTACAGAGTATTTGCTAGCACTGTCTGAGAAAAAAAAGAAAAGGATAAAAAAAATAAGTGGAAAAGATACAGAATGAAATAAGAATTCAGATTTAGATTGACACCGCTACAGTAAGAGGACTATCCGCTTGGCTTAATGGAAATGGAAGCGATTATTGGAAATAATTGAAGAGATAAAATACTTCAATTCATGTAAAAAAGAAGGGAAAGAGCAAAAAAATTCAAACGTGTCAAAAAAAAAAACGGTTTCTTTGCGTTTTAATCGTTAAATATTGAAATGCAGAATAGACCTCGTTTTACATGTGGGTATTCAGTGCATATAGAGGGAACAGTCAGCCGTATCACACCACACCAGCATACCAGAAATGCCATTCATATCGCAATCTGGCTAAGAGAGTCCACTGAGTTCAGATTTAAAGACTTAAATCAATTTCTCCAGGGTCACTCTGCAGAGATCCACCCTGAGTGAATATTACTCTGGTTTGACTTACACAAGTATTACTGGCAGAACAGGATTAAACCAAGCAGGCAAACATTAAGGCAAGCCAAACATAAAGACCAATTACACAGAATAACTCTCCAGTTTGCATCGGTTAAGCAGATCACACAAACAACTACCCATGAGATAAAATGACCTTGGGTTTTTTTTGCTTGCTTGACAAACAGAAAGTGGCAGAAGCTGCGAAAAGACTGTCAGAAAAGCACTCTAAAACCAAACGGTTACTCTCAATACAGAAAGTAGCATCACCTCAATAAGAAGTGTGTACACTTCGAACAGCCTGATTCTTTCAAATGAGAAACAAAATTGATTTCTTTTACTCGAAGCAGTTTAATAAACCTGAGCAAGTTTTAAAAAAGAGATGATGGTTAATGTTAAATCTCATTTTCTATGAAGGCCTCACATCTGTCCAACTGGCATTCGAATAATCCAGGCGTGTGTCCATTACACGTGCAGCATCGGGGCTATTCGGAAAAGTCTCACGCAAAAGGAGTCATCGTTCTAGTTGGTAGAGATGAGCATTGTCTCTACTGACTGACAACTGGTTACTAACCCTACACATATGGTAAGTGTGACTTTACTGGCCGCCTTTATTAAAGCACAATAGAGTCAATAAATAAATGAGAGCCAAAGAAAGGGAGCAGATGATAATGAGAGGGGGAGGGGGTTCCACATCTGTCCCCTGGTTTTAGGGGTCCTTTTGTCTTCCGCTCAGGCTTTACCTCTCTCATTTTCTCTGTCTTTCTCTGTCTCTCACTCTCTCTCTCCCTCAGGGGGGAATGAGACAAGCTGAGCCCCGATCGCTTCTCCTCCCATTTCCCTGAGGGATTTCAAACGATTGGTCCCAACAGCAGTGGATTTAATAGTGGTGAATGTTAAATACCAAAGTTTGCATGTCAGTCTTTTATGAGCTTTCGATTTAAAAAAAAGATACACACTTACAGAGAGGGACATGACTGCAACCGATGTCTGCGTCCAAGCTCGGCCCGGATGTTTCTTCGGTTCTGATCGAACGTTTTTTTGTTTTTAAATAAAACTTTCCTCGTCACTTATGTAGTGTGTGACCCATGTGTACATCTATCCGAGCCAGGTGTTGACCCAGATGTGGCATAGACCGGCGTTTGATCAGAAACACACGTTTCTTAGCATCAACGAGGGTCGATCGCACGCTGCAGGTCGTCTTCCTCGCTGTGTCACATCGTCTTCCATAACGTCATCTCCTCATCTGTACCTGAAGATTCAAAATGTGTTCATATTTCATTTCAAGGAAACTATTTCATGAGCAGTGCAACAAAAAAAAGTGGTAGTCAAGTGCTCATAATTACAGCATTTACAGCCTCGAAACATTTAATGAGCTCCTATTAGGTGTCAATAAGATAGTAATAAACAGTTTGTTCACAGGATAATAAAATGGGAAATGGGTTCATTCGTTCCTGTGATGCAAAATAGTGAATTAAACACCATTTTGGTTTTGATACATTTACCTTTTTTATACTACAGTTACATTTGTTACCTGCCCCATGTGTCATTAGGATTCAGGAGAGTGTGTGTGAGACAGATAGGAGGCACGTGATGAATATTTAGTGGATTTTTTGGCTTTTTGAACGACCACGTTTCGTTTCCAGCTCAATAAACCCCATTAAAGAGAGAGAAAGAAAGAAAGAGAGAGAGAGAGAGAGAGAGAGAGAGAGAGAGAGAGAGAGACTACTAACGCTACCATCTCACGTTCACAACAAAAGGACGTCCACGTACAGCTGAAATGTGTTTTTTTCAGTGGAGATTATGCGATTCCCAGATTTTCATTATGGATGTCTGGGAAGAGCAAAGAGGAAAAACTGGACTCGTTTTTCAACAAAGGAGCTTAAGTGAAAATCGGCGTGAAATAAATCCGTTTAAAATAAATAAATGAATAGAAAAATATATATACGTGGATAAACGACGTCTTACCGTCACTCCGCCGAGCAAGACATCACGGAAAAGCAAGACGGGGCGGAAAAGACGCTCCTGGAAAACCGCGCTGTAGGTTTTTTTTGCGATTCTTCGCTGTTTTTTCGTGCTTCATTTGCCTTGCTCCATTTGCTCGGCCCTACCCCCGGCCTTCTGCACGGGCCACTCGGGTTTGGGATCACACACACACACACACACACACACACACACACACACACACACACACACACACACACACACACACAGGCTTAGAGCTCCCCCCTTTACAATAATGAAGCCCCAGGCGCTCTGCCCCCTGCTGGACAACTGCGGGAGAAAAAAAACAGCAACTCAAATCCCACTGTGAATTAATCATATATGCAATACAGTACTTTTCACACTTCATAATCTAAGAAGTTATTATTATTATTATTTTTTTTTTTTTTTTTACAAATAATTAATTTATTTTTAAAATAAATAATAAAGCATTATATACAGCGTTATAACTGCCACTCTTGTTCGTTGCTTCATGAAGCCTTCAACTAAAATAAAGTCTTCTACAGAAACTGAAAATGAATAGTATGTGAAGAATAGATCACACAGACCTTTTGGTCCTCTTAGATTTGCTTCCTCAGCTCAGACTACACCTGTTACACTGAATTTAATTTTGGCACGTGGTGTGTGTGTGTGTGTGTGTGTGTGTGTGTGTGTGTGTGTGTGTGTGTGGTTGTGTGGTATGGAGAAAGGGGAGGAGGGGTATGTTTTAATATCTTGTTGAGGACCATATGTCCCCAGAAGGACAGTACTATCTTACAGTTTTTGTAGTTCTCACCATGATAACAGCCTTTTTATTTTTATAAAAAGCAAAAGAGGTAAAATAGCTGCATTACTGATTAAGTCAGTGCAGGGACACACATTGGGAGTGTGTTGGGGGAGGACGTGTATTTATCACTCTTGAAGGGAACAAATGTTCTATGATTCAAAACTGTGACAGGTTTGAGGTTGTGGGTCTGCCTGGCTATTAGCCAGTCAATAATGGGATTTTTTTTTCTTCAAACCAAATTAATGCATTTTCAGAAAAGTTCCAACTAGTTTTTCTAGAGTGCCATGGATCACATTTTATTTACAATTAGACAGACTGTATCGCAGTAGTATTTTCCTACAGTAATATACAAGTTGATGAAGTGTTAAAAGTGTTAGAGCAGCGTTTTTTTCTGGTCTGATTTTCTCCACATGTTCTCATTATCTTAACAAATATTACAGTTTTTTTTTTAAAATAAAGAAAGCTAAATATGTTCCCTATACACATGCTATACTTATGTGGCACGTAAGGAGCACCACTGCTAAATGTTTACTTTTTTCAACAAATCAACAGTCCATTATCTCATATGTGCACACATTAGATCAGTAGTTTTTGTCCACTGCTGTATGTTCTCCTTGCTCTGATTCACCCGAATCAGCGAATGATAATGAGCTCATTAACTGAATCAGACAAGAAAAAAAACACAGATTTGTGCAGTGCGTGGTCTCAGGAACTGGGATGGATTAAAGTACAATATATTTTTTATTGCAAATGTTCTGCACTGAACATTCAAAAAACACATTAAGTTCTTTAGAATGACAAGGAACAGTGTGAACTTCCCAGTTTACTCCCAGCTGCTCGCCTGTTTCGGCGTGGGAGTATTCATTAAACTTCTTACAGTATTTGAAATCTCATCTTCAATTATATTTTTAGAACAGAACAGGTGAGACGATATGATTGTTGAATGTGCCTGTGCCCACAAACTTTTTAGGATATAATGCACACTAACTTCAAAACATCCTACAATATTTATACAAACAGGAAGGCATATCAAATAGTCACTTTTCACAAGGGAAACAATCACTCATAAAGAGAGAGAGAGAGAGAGAGAGAGAGACTGATAATTTCCTGCCCTTTACACGTTAATAGATTATGAGTTTTATTTTGCAGGTTGATGTACAGATTTTTTGGGGCTATTTTCAATAATAGAAGTTCAAAATGAGGTTGAAAACACATTAAAAGCAATAAAGCTGCTTTGACTTTAATTAAAGGCACATTAATAGCTCATTAAACTGACCTACTCAAACAAATGTAAAGAGCCACTCTTGGGTTTCCTCCATCTGAACTTGAACAGATGCATAGAAACGAAGTTTTTCTTTAAAGGTGGTAAGATAAGTGTGTAGGTGACGTTTAACCACTGAATCGTAGAAGGACACTTGACCTCTTGCGTAGTCCAAATACAGACCAAGTCTAGCCGGAGTGACGTGTAGTGTCGGAGTGACTTTATTATCGTTGATTATTATTTTACCCCCTGTTGAGGCGATGGTCCAAATGCCACCAGCAGGATGTGTATCAGGGGTGCTATCTCCATCGAAAGACTCAGTGCGTAGACCCAGAGTCCACGGCACACTCTGCGTCACCTTCAGCTCATAATAAGACCTGGTGTTTAACAGGTTCTTGGACGAAACACAGATACACACCAGGTATGTCTCGTCCGTCGGGACACGGGGAGGACTGCTTATGGATGCTTGGTAGAGACTTTTACCATCATTGCTCACTTTGAGGAGATAGTGAGCCGAATGAGGGTTAAGAGTCATATCAGCTGTTGACAAATATCAGTAAAAATTAATTAACAAAATATTCCATCAACAATGAGAAGCATTCATTAGAAATACACCCAACTAGTTGTTAGGCTGCTTGACACTGGGTTGTGTGTTTTACAGGAAATTAAACAATTACAGGAAATCTATTGGATATTACAATAACATATAGGTGGCTGACTGAGTATCTGTCTGATATCCAGCATGCATATGTTACAGAAACAGTGTGAGCCACAATAATGCTATGAATCAGCACTGCTGCATTTCAGCTGAAGATAAGTCACAAATGTGTCGTTCCTTTGACATGGCAGTACAATTTATACAATTTATGTTACTGTACCTTTAGCTGCTACAATCCAACGCCACACTGTAAACAAGCAGAGAGAATCATTACACTTCAACAGAACTTGACACCGAAAAGGTTTTGGAAAAAAATAAAAGACAAATTAAAACTAATCTATAATTAAACTGGCAGCGGCACCAATTTAAGTTAAGCATTTAAGAATTTGAAGACAGAGCAGGCAAGTGTAAGGAAACATGTTTCTCACCTTCCTCTGGAACAATGCCTTCTTTCCCTGGTGGAAATACAAACAGGGTAAAACATTATTCTGGACATGTCAGACAAGAAATACACTCATGCATATTCACGAGGCTGAAATGCCAATGATTATTACAACAATGCAAATTCGGGACTCACTTGACAAGCTTAGAAACTCCTTAGAAACATCTGATAATCCTGAAGGAGAGAGAGAGAGAGAGAGAGAGAGAGAGAGAGAGAGAGAGAGAGAGAGAGAGAGAAAGAAAGAAAGAAAGAAAGAAAGAAAGAAAGAAAGAAAGAAAGAAAGAAAAAAAGAAAGAAAGAAAGAAAGAATTGTTAATGTTCTGGTGACACAGCTGCATTTTGACCATATAATACACAGTTATAGAAGGAAGATATTTATAATTTACTATAAAACATCAACCAGATTGGATTCTTTTAGTCTGGTTGCTCATGTTGTCTTAGGGAGCTTGTCCTTACCACTGTTGCTTCTGCCTTTTTCTCATTATGAATATATTTTAAATTCATATCCTGATTTGATATATTTCTATAAAGCTGTTTAGTGACACTGTCCATTGTTAAATGCACTATATTAAACATTTTTATATTTGTACTGAAGTATCGTGCTAAAGTACTAAAAAAGTATTTTTATTTGGGGAGACTTTAACTTCACTACATTTCAAAGTCAAATTATATGAGTGGAGAAAAACTTAACCGGTCAAACACACAGCAAGTCACTAATCCGGGTTTTGAACTTGTGATTGCCACTTGGTGGTATCTAATTAGAGTAAACACAGTTTAGCGTCGGTTTAACAGCAAGCAGAACATTTAGAAAGGAATAAATGCTGGAAGAAACTCCTGACTCGATCTTGCTACAGCACCTGTGGCCTTATTCACACAATTATTTTTTTGGGACGCATGATCATTTTAATTAGATATCAATTAGAGTTTGACTCATTAATATCACTTTGTAGAGACTGGTGTGCTAAGAGTAACATTAAAGTCTGTTCACATGAACTGAGCTGATTAAGTAAAAATCTCATGACAAAAATGATATATGAAAAATGATTATAGCCGTAGTAAATCATAGTACTTTGGATACTTAAGTACATTTAAAGGCAAATACTCTTTGTACTTTTACTTTTTCCTGGAGTAATTTTTTACCTTCTGTATCTATACTTTAACTCAAGTACACGGTTTGTGTGATTCATCCACCACTGTGATAACAAATATTACTAAATTAAACTGAACTGATTTTGTCAGAGCTACAGCATTTTCTATAAAAGTAGAATAAATCAAACGTGTTGATAGACTATTAAATCAAAAACCTGCACTTTAACAGGGTGTGTAGACTTTGTAACTACTGTAATTACCCAAGTCGTATCCGAAACAGATTTACAAAACTGTAAAGATCCTTTAGTGCAAACCTAAATAATTATTTAATAAAGATTTTTAGAGACACTTTAAGTGATTAGACGCCATTATGGAAGTTCATCAATCAGTATTAGTGGAGAATAGCATTTACCTGAGTAAAGCTGCTCACTCACTTCCATTAATCTATAAGCTGTCAAAGTGAGAAAGTGTTGCAGTTCATTTAGTGTTGTTAATCAAAGCAATGTGAAATCATCTAACATGCAAAAAAAAAAAAAACATATTTAAATAATCCTGATCAGATTTTCACATCTGAAGCTTTTTGTTTAAATTGCAAATTTGTTCAATAAAATCTATCATACAAACATCCTGAAAAAAAATGTTTCTTCTCTCACCAGTGATAACAACTCCACCAAAGAGACCGAGAATAATGATGGCGATGATCGTAGCTGAAATGTTCAGAGTCCTCCTCGACAGAGTGACAGTGTCTACAGCTGTTGAAATCAGAAAACACAGAGCATAGACAGTATAATAAATGTGAAACCTGTTTACTGAAAATATACTCAATTGTATAATTTTATTAAAGCTTTTACCTTCTGTATTGTGTGTTGTTGCAGCCTGTGCAGATGTGTTATTTTGCTGGTTGCCAGCTAGGCATCATAATCAAACAACATATATAATTAATTAAATATACATTTTTACTGATACAACAGTTATGATTTATAATAGATCATTTCCTACCCTCATCTTCAGCCTTAGGGTTGTTGTCTGAGGAACTACCAAGTATGTCTAGAAAAACAGATGAAGTTGAAGTGAAAGATATTCTGGACAAGGATTTAGATTTAACACAATTCTTATTTAAATGATTCAACAATCCATTCAAGTTAAAGATCTTCATTTGAATAGAAATAAGGGGGGGAGAAAAAGGGGGTATGTTTGTTGCACTGCTAGAAATCACAAATTGTTATTATTGTTATGATTATTTATGCTATTATATTACATTTTAAGTTTGAATAGCTATAACTAGAAGTAGGGTAGATTAGTGGTTAAAGAATTGGACTTTTAAAGGTTGTGAGTTTTTAATGCTGGATAAAATCAGATGAAGCAGTTGAAGCTCAGCTGCTCACGTGTCAGGGGAGTTACTGCTTCTCACCAGCATAACTCCCCGTTTATGAAATTAGCTTTGTGTGAAAATTCTACACTGTGTTACACACTATACTTTAATAATAATAATAATAATAATAATAATAATAATAATAATAATAATAATAATAAATAAATAAATAATCGATAAAAAGAAATGAGGACAATCTAAAGTTATCTCGGGACGGGGTTGCCAGATTGAGACACACCTCCATTCACGTCCTGAAAATATACTACTGTTCTTTTGAGACACGTAACCTGTGATAGGTTTAAACATTTGTACATAATCATGCATACGTACATTGGATGTAGTTAATTCAAACCTGCCTACGTATTTATAAATATGGTGATTATTAATATTTTCGTCATTTTGCGGGGTAGGTATGCTCTTATTTGGCAACCCTAATGCAGCTCGATTCACGACTAATATAATTAGATTTACATTTTGAAATGTTCATTTGTTTTTGTTTGACAGATAAGTTTCATTTTCAGGTAATTGTAAAACTAAAATACTAAAAAATGCCAAAAGCTAAAACGAATGTACAGTATGATGTAGTGTTGTATGTGATTATAATATTCTTTGTCAACTTTGTCGCGCTCTGTTTGCAGCAGCGCTCTCCAGTGGACGAGAGGGGAAATGTATTTTCCGGATTTATTTTTTTTACTTGTAAAAAAATAATTAAATAAATAAAAATTGTAATTAATTCCCGAAACAGTTTAGGTTAGGTCTAATAAATTACTGGTGATTAGATGACATACCAGTAGAAGCATGGAGATGTTTAGGAGAGAAGGCAGTTGAGTTTTTAACAAGATTGTTTAACAGGATTTTATAAGGTGAGATGATGCCTGAGGAATGGAGCAGGAGTGTGCTGGTACTGATCTTTAAGAATAAGGGAAATGTGTAGACCTGCAGTAACTACAGGGGAATAAAATTGATCAGCCACACCATGAAGTTATAGGAAAGAGTAGTGGAAGCCAGGCCGAGAGAAGAGGTGACCATCTGTGAGCAACAGTATGGTTTCATGTCGAGGAAGAGCACCACAGACGCATTATTTGCTTTGAGAATGCTGATGGAGAAGTACAGAGAAGGTCATAAGGAGTTGCATTGTGTGTTTGTGGATTTAGAGAAAGCGTACGACAGAGTGGCAAAAGAGGAGCTGTGGTATTGTATGATAAGGTCAGGTGTATCAGAGAAGTATGTGAGGGTGGTGCAGATCATGTATGAGGACAGTGCGACAGCAGTAAAGTGTGCAGTAGGAACGACAAACTGGTTCAAGGATCGGCTCTGAGCCCTTTCCTGTTTGCAGTGAGTTTATTAGAGGGACAGCGCATGTAGGACGTTTTGGAGACAAGTTGAGGGGGGCGAGATTGAGATGGTTTGGACATGTGCAGAGGAGGGACATGGGGTATATCGATAGGAGAATGCTGAGGATGGAGCCACCAGGAAGACCAAGGAGGAGGTTTATGGATGTGGTGAGGGAAGACAAGTTGGTTTAAAAGAGGCAGATGTAGAGGACAGGGGGATATGGAGACAAATGATCCGTTGTGGCGACCCCTAATGGGAGAAGCCGAAAGAAGAAGAGGAAGAAGAAGAAGAAGAAGAAGAAGACTACAAATGCTCAATCAACCTATACTGTACATTAGAATAATATACATGGTTGATATATGGACAGAAGTCATAGTTAAAAATGTTATATATAAAAAATGAAAAAAATGTGTAGATCTAAAATTACACATCACAAAAAATATTTTAAAATCAATATTTTTACGTTTTTTTTTTTATTTTACCAGAGGCATACAAGGCTAGTGTTTGTTTCTTTAATTAAGGAAATGTGTTTGGAAAGAACATAAACAAATTTTTTCTGTTAGAATATAAATAATATTAAATATAGATATGAGTAGAAATATTGAACATAAAAGTCTACGATTGTTTTTTTATTTAAAATTTATTAAATACCTTTTAAAGTGACGTGCACCGTATCAGATTCAGTTGTAGTCATAATTTCTTCCGCAAACATGGCCGCCCAATAGAAAGCACTAGGACGAATACCAAATACACCCTAACTCCTTTTACAAGTGTACAAGGACACGACAGAGAATAACGGCACGCTCACGTGCACTAAATACAAAAGACGCTACTATTTAGAATCGAGCCCTCCTGCTAAATAAACCTAGCAGATGAAATACTGGTGAGAAAACTTTGACCCTGCTGCCATAGAGGTAATATACGGTTTTCTGTCTAAAACAGTTTACACAATATTGTATTGTTAGTTAAACAATGAAGTGTTTGAATAAACAGGGAACGACAAGCTATTTATTGTTGCAGTAAACTCCTAAAATGTGCTGATTGACCTGCAATAATGTATTGTTACAGAACCATACAGTGAGTTGTGTAACTTATTTGTAGTGTGTTTGCAGATCTACAGTAACCCGGATGATCCACCAGTCACTAAACAATGTCGATCACTGTCTAACTTACTGTGCACTGCATGAAGATCATAATCAGCCTCAAATGCCAGTGAAACGATTGTACACTATTCCACAACAAATCTTTTATTATGTACTGCTCTCAATGGTCATTAAATGATTCATCAGTCATGTAATTATAAGGTTGTAGGTATACAATTACAGCTCTGAACAACATCTCAGCAACACTATGCTTTCAGTTTGAATGCTGTTATTTGGGAAATTAATAGTTCAGTGTGGGTTTTGTATTCAGGTACAGCTTTTTTTTTCAGTTCATTGTCAGTTCTTGGGTTGAGAAACTGTCCATCCTCATCTAAAAGCGCCCAATACTGGGAAAGTACCGGATAATAATAAACACACAAAAATAAGCTGTTGTCTGTAAATCAACTGTGTCATAAAGACACCAATCAGTGTTTAATGCCCTCCGTAAACACCAGAACAACTAAAATCAAATAATATGATATGATAGTGTCTAGACATTTTGAAAGGTCGTGAAACATTTTGAATTCCGTCAGCATTTGTTGAATGTTTAAAAATTTGATCCAAGCATTTTAAATGACCAATTTTGATAAAAAAATAAACGAAAAGAAACTGTATATAGCACAAAACACTAACATTTTGTCACTGTTCATAGGTAATGTTGAGGGCTGTGACCAAGTGCTTTCTTCATCCCGTCGCTGGTAGAAGAATGATGTCGTACAGCAGTCTTAGTGGAAAAGTTGCCATAGTTACTGCTTCCACCGATGGGTAAACATACTGATGTTGCCATAGTCACTGCACCCACAGATAATATCATGTTGGAGCACACTGTAATTTTGTCCTGTCGCACTAAACCTAAATTTGGATTTAGCAACATAAGTGATAGTCATGGCTAGGCAGACTATAGACGCTAATAATTCACTGTCGATAATAACTATGCACTGGCGACATTTTCAGGATTGGCCTGGCAGCTGCACAGGCGTTGGGGAGAAGCGGCGCTCATGTTGTAGTGAGCAGTCGTCGACAGGCCAACGTGGACAAGGCAGTGTCGCAGTTACGCGGTGAAAACATCCAAGTCACTGGCACTATTTGTAACGTGGGAAACAAAGAGGACAGAGAAAAACTGATTAACATGGTGAGTGTGTTAAACATGGAACGACAGCACTCTGGAACTCATTTTTGGAGCTGATATTTATCAGGTGTTTTCCTTGCAGACTGTGGAGCAGTGTGGTGGTATTGACATACTGGTCTCTAATGCAGCCGTGAACCCATTCTTTGGAAACATTTTAGAATCCACAGATGCGGTCTGGACTAAGGTGAGGTTTAGAGATCTTATAGATTTTCTATGAATATACCCTGAAGGAGGCAGTAGCTCAGTGGTTAAGACTGTGGGTTACTGAGTGGAAGGATGGGGTTCAAGCCCTTCACCCAAGACCCTTAACCCTGAGTGCTAAAGGTGTGCTGTAACATGGCTGACCCTGTGCTCTGACCTCAGCACTTAACATCACTGTGCTGTAATGTACATGTACATTATAATACACCTTTATTATATCACCTAATAAATAGGAACATATAAACTTTAAATAGGAACATCTGTTCTTACATCCGACTATTCATGTAGCAGCAGTGCTATGTATCAGGCAGAAACAGGTCAAGCACACACTAGAAATCAGAATGAAGAAAAAGTGTGATTCGTGACTTCATGAAACTGTTATTGTAGTCAATTTGGCTGAGAGGTTTAGAATCTGTACAAGTCAAGTCAAGACAAGCACAAGGTTTAGATTGTTGTGCATTCTGAGATGCTTTTCAGCTCACCACAGATGTAACTAGTGGTTATTAGTTATTGTACTCTTTCTTCTCATGATTTGTTAACAATAGAATAGTTAATTAAACTTCAATTGGAAACAGGGAACCCATTTCAATTTGCCTGTAAAACATGGCAGGATGTTCTACATATTCTAAAGACCTGCTGCTCCTCCGATGGTTAATATGAAGCAAAAACCTGCATATATTACTAACTTGCATCTTGTGATCTCGATCCTTAGATATTAGATGTGAATGTGAAGTCTTCTTTTCTTCTGACCAAACTAGTGGTGCCTCACATGGAGAAAAGAGGGTGAGAGAATAAAAAAATAAATCCTTTGAGTTGTTTCAGTAAATCTAGTTCTGAAAGCGATATTACTCAGTGTTTTTCTTTTCAGAGGAGGCTCCGTGGTGTTCGTGTCTTCTGTAGCAGGCTACCAGCCAATACCGGTGAGAGCTATATGTAAATTGATGCGACATTAAATTGGTAAAATGGCCATATTTAATTTTCAGCCTGAATCGTTTCTGGGTTGTTTTTTTTTTTTTTTTGAGTCCACTTTGTTGCCTGTGCATTAGGGTCTGGGTCCGTACAGCGTGAGTAAGACAGCACTGTTGGGCCTAACGCGAGCTCTTGCTCCTGAACTCGCTCAGACTAACATCAGGGTCAACTGCGTAGCTCCAGGAGTCATTAAAACACGCTTCAGTTCAGCTGTGAGCAGTTATATATTAAAGCTTCCTTTCCTACTTTTATACCTCAAAATAATTTTTTTGATCCTCTCTTCCTGACTTTTCTCAAACATTAGAAAGCACGCATCTGCCTTTGCTAAACTCTCCATGTTGTTGCAGCTGTGGCAGAGTGAGGAAGTGGCCTCCGAGTTTCTGAAGATGCTGAGCATTAAAAGGTATCAGAAATTTGCCAAAATAACAGTTTTATACTGCTGAGGTCACTATAAAGCATGTGGCAATAAAAAAACAAGACATGCACAAAAACAAGACAATGCTCTACAAGTGTACGTTGCTTTCTGCTTAATTTTCAAACACAGAAATCCCCCGTTTACCGAAAAACCACCCCAAAAATGTTTATTGTTAAAGCTGTAAATCATCCTCCCACACACTTTAAAAACATTTGCAAGAATATAGCGAGATGAATTTTGTGTAAATTGGTAGAAATACAGTACACTGTATCACATTTATAGTGAGTACATGTACTATACAGTATAGAGTTATATAGGAGTAGTTTCTCTGCTGGTTTATTGGTTGAAGTGTCCTATGACCTCAAAAAAGAGGCTGAGACAAATTAGTTATGCGGCGCAATAAACCATGGGCGCGCGATTTGAACGGGGTAAACTGGGGATTACTGTATAATAAATTTCACAAAAAGTGAGATTTAGTGTCACATACTGTAAAACTTTGCAAATTATAAATGATTATGATAACGCATATTAAAATGGTGACGTGTACAATTTGCTCATAGGTTGGGAAAACCAGAGGATATCGGAGGTGTGATTGCTTTCTTGTGTTCAGACGATGCCTCATACATCACCGGGGAGACCATTACTGTCACGGGTGGCATAAACTGCAGACTGTAGGGGTTTTGGTTTAACAAGACTCCATAATAATAATAAAAATAAAAAAAAACACTTTTTGTACACAATTGTTCTATAAATAATTCAAAGGTGTAAATTAGTATTAAATATGATCTTTTAATAATGAATAAAAAAATAACCTTTTTTTCCCTGAGCTTCAGCTTTTTGAAGAGAATTTCGATAATGAACCAGACTTTTTGGTTTTAATAAATAAAATATTTTTATTAAGGATTTCCATAGGTAGCATCCAACATGATAATTGGAATAAAATACATAAAAAAACTATAGTAAACCATGCATAAATATTGCTATACATTTTTAAAAATGTTTTAAAAAGTACTTCATTAACAGGCTGCGTCAATTTTAATTCTGACCTACTGTATAAATATAAAAACAATTCTGTACAAGGTGACATTGAAAATGCCTACATGTATGAAAAACATAAAAAAATACAAATAAAAAGCTGAATTGGGGCAATAAAAACAGGTGCTTATAATTCAGTCAAATGGTCATTAAACCAAATCTTATCTGCACCCGTTTCCTGGCGAGAGCAGATCACGGCGGAAGAAGGCAGGAGTCCAGAACTCGTGTAAAGTGGGAATGTACGTGTCACTCTTTGTCTTGCAGTATCGCTTTGTAAATAGCTGCAAAATAGTAAATGTCACTTATTTTAATATATTTTCTTTTCTTTTAAATACCAATATTTTATCTGCTGTTTTATGCATTTATACAACATATATACCCACCCTGCCTTTTACTTTCTCAGTGGCTTCATCTTCTGAATCTACAATAATGTCATCAGTTGATTCAGCTACAGGAAATACTTTGTGTTGAAAGAAACAGAAAGGTGTATTAAACAGTGAATACTAAGTACCAATAAAAGCCAAACAACCCCCCAAGACCCCCCCGCCCAAATGCAAGTTATAAATAGTTTTATAGTTAATTGATAGTTCAAGGCATTGGGGTCTGGGGTCAGAGGAAAGTAAAGGAAGGCTGGTGTACATTTTCATTTCTCCTACAATACACTAGAGAGGTAGCATTCAGTACATAAATGATAAAGTTTTCTTCACCAAGATTAAATTCTGCAAACAGCATGAAGTTTGGATTTAGAGAAAGCGTAGGACAGAGTGGCGAGAGAGGAGTTCTGGTATTGTATAAGGAAGTCAGGTGTGTCAGAGAAGTATGTGAGGGTGTTGCAGGACATGTATGAGGACAGTGTGACAGCAGTGAAGTGTGCAGTAAGAACGACAGACTGGTTCAAGGTGGAGGTTTGACTGCAGCAAGAATCGGCTCTGAGCCCTTTCCTGTTTGCAGTGGTAAAGAACAGGATAACGGACGAGGTCAGACAGGAGTCTCCCTGGACTATGATGTTTGCGGATGATATTGTGATTTGTGGTGAGAGTAGGGAGCAAGTTGAGAGGAGCCTGGAGAGGTGGAGGTACATGCTGGAGAGAAGGTGAATGAAAGTCAGTAGGAGTAAGACAGAGTACATGTGTGTAAATGAGAGGGAGGGCAGTAGAGTGGTACAGTTGCAGGGAGAAGAGGTGGAGAAGGTGGAGGAGTTCAGGTACCTGGGGTCAACAGTTCAAAGTAATTGAAAGTGTGTTAGAGAAGTAAAGAAAAGAGTGCAGGCAGGGTGGAGTGGGTGGAGAAGAGTGACAGGAGTGATTTGTGATAGTAGGGTATCTGCAAAAATGAAAGGGAAAGTTTATAGGACTGTGGTGAGACCTGCGATGTTGTATGGATTAGAGACAGTGGCATTGAGTAAAAGACAGGAGGTGGAGCTGGAGGTAGCAGAGCTGAAGATGTTGAGGTTTTCGTTGGGAGTGACAAGGATGGACAGGATTAGAAATGTTTATTAGAGGGACAGTGCATGTAGGACGTTTTGGGGACAAAGTGAGAGAGGCAAGATTGAGATGGTTTGGACATGTGCAGAGAAGGGATGTGGGGTATATCAGTAGGAGAATGCTGAGGATGAAGTCACCAGGAAGGACGAAAAGAGGAAGACCAAGGAGGAGGTTTATGGATGTGGTGAGGGAAGATATGCAGGTAGTTGGTTTGAATGAGGCAGAGACTGTGGCGACACCTAATAGAAGCAGCCGAAAAGAGAAGAAGAAGAAGAAAGAGCATTAAGTTAATTCAAACAGCACTGGCTCAAGAACAACCAGAGTAAGCGTAGAGTTAGGAATGCAATGGCCATGAAGAGTTTTGCAATTAGTTGCCAGTGAACATTTGATAACCTAGAAAATGCCACCTAGAAAAAAATAGTAGCCAAAATAACTAAATATCTGCCCTGAATGATGGTATCTTCAACTGTGTGAAAGATTTATTTATATTTAAATTGAGGTATAGTTTTGGTCTGCCTCAGTTTAAAACTTCAGAATTTGGGCCTATATTTCACTTGCTAATGATTTTCTGCATCACCCACACAACTAACAGGATGTTGATAGTGGTGCCTGTGCGAATTCATCTCTACATACGGAGAGCGATGAAGAGGTGCTTTCGTCCTTGGGTTTGTTTAGCATTTTGATCTCCTCATCTGTAAACTAGGCTCAAACAAATCAGCTCGTCGTATAGAAAACAGCCCAAACCACTGTGCTTGTAATAAGACTAGCTGAGTAGAGTCTCTGCTCTAACGCCACATAGTTACACCATTGAGCATTGTAATAAATCCTGCCTGTTATCTATTAGCCATCGAAAAGGGTCATTATACTCTATGCTAGCAAAGTGATGACAAACTGGGGAAAAAAAAAAAAACGACTGAACCAAACAACAAACTGGCACCAGAATAAATAACCCTCAAATATTGTTTCAGGAATCTTCCTATAAGAGTATGCTCGACTTTATATTCTGTACCGATTCAGTAGTTCGTAATAAAATTTTTTTTTAATGACTTCATATTCCAACTATTTAAACTCATAACTACATGTTTACATTACCTGCACTTTCCATCCTTACAGGCGTGAGTGTGGGGATGCAGGGAGAGCCAGCACTTACTCTACATGAAAAGAAAACCCACATATTACTGAAATATACCAGATAATGTTTATTTAAAATCAATAAAAAAACACTACACTTGTATTAGTCCACAAGTCTTTATACATTTAAACATTAGTTGTTGTTTTTTTTAATCAAGATCTATTTATAAATGTGTTAATATTTAAGGAGCCTCTCTCACTGCTTATCATGATTGCAGCTCAGGTTCTTCTCAGGGGTCGCTGTGAAACTGAGCTTCCTCTTTCGATTTGCGGCATCGACGTTTTTCACTGGAGACGCGCCATCAGCGACGGGTTGCCTTGAAGATGTTGTAGGATGTTCCTCATTGGTCTCTGTTCTATATAGTTTCAGGTCCAGTCTCGGGATGATGACTCTAAGCTGACGGGTCATAGGGGAATCAAGGTCAGCATGCAGACCTTCCAACTCCTGTTGCTTTGTGTTTTGGGAATTTCTGTGAGGTGTCTTACTGCTCTTTGTTCTTTTCCTCTTTCTTCCTATATCCGGCATTTTGTCACCAGTCCTTGTACTTTGTTTATGTTTTACGTCACTTTTCCGACTACTTTTTCTCACTGGTCTGATTTGAGATTCGTCCTCCTCTTCAACTTCACTGCTCGTAGGTGTAGGTGTTTGACTGATCACTGTGATCAGCACCTTTCCTACGCAGTGTTCCTCATCTGAAACGTTCTCCAAGAGCTCACTTTTTTCACACGACTTTGATTTGACCAATGTGTAACTAGAAACCTCTGAAACAGCTTCCTCACTGTCCTTGTCAGAAATGGATGCTACATTCTGATTGGTTGAAGCTTCACGTGGGATACCTGTCGTTGACGTTGAGCCAATAACTGGGTTGATGTGGGACCCGGATCCCTTTGCTTGCTTCTTATCGGATTTTTGTGTCGATGAGGTGGGACTCGGAATTATGCTCGGTGTGGGAGTGGATCCTGACAGGTCGCTGTCTCGCACTTTGCCCGAGAGAGGGAGGGAAAGTGATGAGAGGATGGAGTCCCCAGTGGAAGAGGGAACAGATGCTAGGAATGATTCATGGAATGAAGCCAAAAAAAAAAAAAAAAAAAAAAAAGAAAAAAAAAAAAAGAGGTGGAAGCAGGAAATCTCAGTGTTACAAAAATAAGCACATAAATCTTTTTTTTTTTTTTTATATATATATATATATATATATATATTGTCATGACTATTTGATATACTGTTACTTTTTTTACCAGCTGAGTCCAAGTGTCCAAGACATTTTTCATGCTGCAGTAGAGTCTTTAGGAGTTGCGGCTGTGATGCTGAGCGCACACACTCCTCAAGAACAGCTGGAGCTTCAGTGAGCCACGATACAGTCTGATACATGCAAGACATCAACAGTAGGTTTAAGTGCAGGATACTCAAGCTGTGTTTAGTTATTGTATATCATTAATTATATGAATTATTAATAATATAATTTTAAGTGCTCATCAAATACCATACACACATATATCTATCCATTCATCCATAAGTATATTATGTGCTTTTTGGGGCATTGCATTCCACATTTAGTCCCAATTTGCTTTTATATTTCCTTTCACTCTTCTGGGAAGCTGTTCCACTAGATTTTGGAGTGTGCTTATGGATATTTGTGTTCATCAGCCACAAGGGTGTTAGTAAGGTAGTAGATGTAGCACATATACAGGATGGTCAGGTGTCCCAATACTTTAGTCCATATAGAGTAAGTAGTTGTAAGAATTACAGACTGCCTCAACCCAGATTCCACTCCACGCTATATCAAATTGAGCTCATCCGCAAAATGGTTTCAATTTGATCAAAAGTACGTAGTTTGATGTAGAGTTTCAGTTGTATCACTCTTAATCATAGTCTTAATTTAATCAGTCTGGGAGAGGCAGCAAGCTATCAGGAACCATCTCTAACCAAAAGGTGTCCGAGACCGTGATTATGATTTAAACAATACCCCAAACCTGACCTGCTGGAGGGCCGGCACCAACAAAGGTGTAAACAACAGTGACCTCCGGCTCGCTCACCCAGCCATGTGTTCCTTTACTCATTTCCTACATTTAATTTACATTTAAAAACTAAACACTATCTACACTTCAAAGGGAAGAACAATATCAAATATCTGGGTAGAGTTTGCTCTGGGTTATTTCGGACTCCGTTGAACCCAAAGTGCTTCATGTATTTTGTCACTGCTATAAACTTCTGCTATAAACGGGTATGTACAGTATGTACAGACAGACAGAGAGGCAGATAGATGTGTGTGTGTGTATCAAATATCAAAGTATCAATAACTAATTTAGTATTGTTCTTTATGATGATAGATAAGTATTGACTGGATATTTCTGGACTAGAAATGTAACCAGGAACAATAAAGTAGTTCATTAATATATATGATGTCCAGTGTGCTGCATTCATTTTAGATCTTTTTGTTTCCAATGTGATTTAGTTTGTTTGTAAATTAGCTGGCTGAAATATATGAAAAGGTCAGGAATTAAGACTTGTGTGTGTTTAAAATCTGCAGGAGTGCATTCATATCTTAAGGGTAGCTCAACTATTTAAATATGCACATTCAGGTACAATCAGTACAAATTTCAACTCAAATTCATTACAAAAAAAAACAAACCTGAGCGAGATCTGGGACTGGAAGCAGCTGGTCCAGTCTGGTCAGAAACTCCCAGAGCAGCTTCTCCAGAGCGGAGTCATACTGAGGCCCATACTGAGAGTCAAACTCTTCCTGTTGTACAGATAAGTATTTAAAAAACAAACAAAGAATTATGTGAAAACTGTATAAATATGTGCTCGAGAGAATGAGAAAGATTTTACATAGAAAGACAACAATGCAAAGAGAGAATAGATCAGCTAATGCTTCATTGTTTAACCTTCAACAATACTCAACCATTTATTCTCATTCTTACCTTAAAGAACTGCTCTCTCTCCGCCGGATTCTCCAGCAGAGTCCGCACCAGCGTGTGGAAGTTCTTCACAGCCGTCTCCACTTTCTGATCAGTTCTCTTTCTCTACAAAACACAGATACAGCTTTCAATACTGTGATGTGATTCAGCATTTACTGGTTTCTTCATTGTATTTTAAATTATACTGAAATCTTTTTCAAAATATGACAAATCTGGTAGATGTTTTTTATATAAGTAATATAAAACTTAAGCAGCCTTTAGATTACCATAAATGTGTTAGGAAATAATCTTGTGGAATGTTTAGGTTTCACAATAAAAAGCATAATCTCTGAATTTAAGAGAGGCCCAGCTGCCGCATATATTTTAGATTCATGGTGTAATGAAGTGTACAAAACTGTAAATATGTGTAAATGTAAAAAGATTAGAGAGATTACTAGTCACTCACTTTATTGTTGGGGATGGCAGGAGCATGCAGTCTCTCTAGCTGTTGGAGAACGAGCTCTGTGTCTGAAGACTGGACCACATGGAGCTGCTCCAAGATCAGCTACAGAAAGGAGAGACAACACTGGTTTAATTCATATAAATACAGCAAGTATTTAGTATGTTTAGATTTGAGGCATTTTGCCAATTAACTTTTTTCAAAACAACTGACAAAAGTGCTTGGATATCTCAATCAATAAATACATTCTTATTTACTTGTATAGCACTTTTCACAACAGCACTTTTACAGAAATTGATTCGGAATATACATTTTACATTTATACATCAGTCCCTATCAGTTTATTCCTAATGAGTGAGTCATTGGTGACAAAAACAAATTCCCTGAGCAGGTATGAGGAAGAAACCTTGAGAGGGAATCCATCCTCATCTGAGTGACAATGAAAGTCTGTTCCTTAGTAGTTTACTAATTGCTGAGGTTAACAAATGTTCACTGATAGACACTTACATGTAAGACTGTTCATGGCAATGGTAGTCCTTAGCCATTGAAGCAGACTGTTTATATTAATTACAGTCCAGATTCATATCTATTCTCATACTTCTTACATTTTTACCCTCTAATCTAACTTTGTACTGATACATGTTCATTAGGTCACAGACTACAATCCCATCAGTTGAACAACACTGCTGGGAGAGAATATAATTGGAAAAGCAGGAAAAGCTGGGTCTTTAGACGGCGTTTGTAGACACCCAGTGACTCTGCTGTTCAGACACAAAGTAAATCTTTATTATGCCACTTTGGTGCCCGACTATAGGAGTCTTTAAGCATGTCTTCCTTGTACCGAGAGAGACAATGAGACTATTTGAGCAGTGGTTTGAAATGAAAAGGGAGTGGGGTAGAGAAGTGTTAGTCTGTTTTTAGCTTTATAAGTAAGCAACAGTGTATTCAATCGATTGTGGGCAGTGAAGCCAGTGAAGAAAACATAGTGATTGGCTGGTGCTGTAGAATTTATCAAGATTGAAAACAAGTCATGCAGCTGCATTCAGAATCTATTGTAGAGGTTGAATGTCCTTTAGAAGCAGACCGACCAGGAGCAAAGCGCTGCTCTATTTCCTACAAATCCAGTTTATCTTAAAACTTACCCGTGCTCGCAGACCCACAGTCAGCTTGGCCTGGTGTCTATAAATCAACAACCCAGGCACGGTCCCCGACACCGACGTCACAAACTCCTCCAGCTTTCCATACAACATCACATCCCTCTGCTGCATCACTTTCCACATGGCTGCGGAAACCAGTCTCAGTGGAGGGGCCAAAAGCCGAAGAGAAGCAATGGGTAAAGGTTCATCTGCTCGAAAGAAGAAAGGTCTTTAGTAATTTGGACTGCAAATAGACTAGAAATTGGGTTTCTGATTTAATCTAATCTGATCACCAAGTGATCATTATATACACATTCCCATGCTCCTTTTTATAAACCATCCTTCTAATTTCACCTGCAGCCAAGACACTAAGGAAGCTATGAGAAGCAGTGAAAGGGAAGTTTTACAAAAAATACACGTTTTATCTTCGACTTAAAAATCTTATTATAGCTAACACACAATGTAACACTGTTATACTAACATTGGGTTGTTGTTTTTGTTTTTTAACTGATGATTATATAATTCTCATGAGTTATTAAAGTTCAAAGCAAGAGCAAAGGTAATAATTACAGTATACAGGCAGTAATGCTATATACTATATATAATATCCTATATAGGCTATGCACTATAGTATATGAAAATAAAAACAATGACTCGTTTAAAAGACGTCCCACCGCTGCTGTCTTCAAAGTTGTTGTTGTTGTTTTTGTTTTTGTTACGTGCTTTTCCTGATCTCATTTCAAGGCTGTCAAATCTCCCTCTCTGTCAATGTAACGACTGTCGCTTTAATTTGATCCGTCAAACAATAATCCTGTATGGTAACCGATCACACGCCACCGCTACACGTCTCTTTATACGTGTATTTGAAGCAGAAAAAGACGGCTGGTGTATTATTCCTCGGCTCCTTTTCGCGCCGTGAGTACTGTTTCCGGTTAAAAAGGTCACGCGTCCGGTCGCGTTTCAATCTGAAACTGTAGTGTCTGATTTAAAAAGGAGTTTCAGTCTATTGATTCCATTTCCGGTCTGTGTTTTATGAATGAATAAATCCACAGTGTGCTCGAAAAAAAGGGAGGCGAACACTGTTATAAACACCTCTGTGTTCCGTTTCAATCCTGTTCTTGTTTCCCTCGTTGACTTCCCCTTACAAATGGCTTCTTAAAACAAAACAAAAAAAAAGCAAAGGATAAAAGAAACAACTTTTTTAAATTAATAAATAAATATAACAGTTTGAAATTATGACAAAGATGTTAACAAATAAACAAATGCGTTATTTCTTTTATAGAACAAACTATATTATAGGGGACACTCAAAGAATCAAAATACATTCTAATTTCAATAATTTATATATAGTCTGTAATACCCAGTATATTCATTATATATAAAATATCCTATATAGGTTTAAAGTATACAGTGGCAGACTGTGCATTTGGTACCTGGGCCTTCAGTGGGGATGAACCCGACTTGATCCACCTCTTAATACCACCACTATCACGTAGTGATTATAGAAACCATCAATACAATAAAAAAAAACACAATATAAAAGCGCATGGCATTACAGAGAAAGAGGCATTTCACATATGGAGGGTAAACACCATTTTACTAAAGTAAGAAACACAGTTTAGACCCCAAACCTCTACACTACAACCGCAACTGTGACCCCTACATCATCTGGAGCAGTTCAGAATTCATATCTGTCTAACAACATGACAAAAACGCAAAAAGAATGTAATAAAATACAACATATTTACCAGAGATGCAGACTTATATTTTGCACCACACCTTAGAGGCTGTAAGTCAGTGGTACCGCTCATATTCACTGGTCTGGAAGTGTGGAACAAACCCTTTCCCAGGCTGAGACATACTAGCTAGCTTCGGGGTTGTGTTCTCCTCATGATATATTTTCTTCAAATTGTATTTTAAGTATGTCGGAGACCAAATCAATTTCTCTTCCTCGTCAGCTATTGTGGGTGTAAAAAAGTCTAACTCAGATTTATTAATGTGTGTAGAGCTACAGACGTGTTTTGCCAGTTGAACTTGGCTTCAGTTTTGCTCTAACCAACCAATCAGTGAACGGAAAAATGCTGATGCTAGCTAGCTGGCCCTGTGAGGGAAGTTTTAAATCAAATTGGTCAAAGAAACAGACCCATATATGCTATATATGCTAATATAGTCTAGGGTAAAAGGGCCAGCAGTACTGATTCTGAAGGCCCTGGGCAGATTAGATTGACATGGCAGAACATAGAGTCTGAAATCTGAATGGACAAAAAAAATCTAGCATCCACATTCACATACTGGAAGCAGTGAAGCCAAAAGAGAAACGCTACGAAATGAAGAGAATAAACTGTTGGGAATAAATTAATACAATTTCATGAAACAAATATTAGAATTTAGGTTGTAAATGTAGGTCAGTGCTTCTGACAGTGTTTAGGCCAGCAGAGAAGCTCTTGGCCCACCCCTGATATACTGTATAAATACACACACACACACACACACACACACACACACACACACACACACACACACACACGGCTTGTGTAAAAATAATGTAAAGAAGTAAGAAGTAAGATAATTCCAAAAGTAAAAGTGTTAATAATTTATTATTTTATTTTATGAAAATAGAAAGTAAATGAACAGAATTTAAATCTAAATCAAATCAATATTTGGTGTGGCCACCAATTCATCTAGGTACACTTGCACACAGTCTTTGAGGGAAATTGGCAGGTAGGTTGTTCCAAACACCTTTGAGAACTACCCACATATCTTTTGTGGATGTAGGCTGTGGCCAATACTTCTGTCTCTTCATGTAGTCCCAGACAGACTCAATGATTTTACAATTACTTCAAGAACTCTTTGTTCTTTTCTACACTGAAGATACAGTGCCCTCCACAATTATTGGCACCCCTGTTTAAGATATGGTCGTGGACTTCTAAAAATTCTCCTTTTTTTTAAAACAACATAGAACCCAAATGCAAAAAAAGAGAAAAATCCAACCTTTCATTTAAGTACATAGCTTTGGTGGTAAAAAAAAAATCATACATTTAGAAAAAAAAAAAACCTTGAAATCATGTGTCCCACAATTATTGGCACCCCTAACAATTCCTCTGAAAAATTTTATTGTTTTTTTTTTAAATATATTTTTCTGTAGTTGCTAAGGTTGGTCAGGGTATCTAGGGACTTTTAATTAGTAATTCATGATTTCATGTTTCCCTGGGGTATAAATATGACGTGACACAGAGGCCTAATTCTCTTACCCATTTGTCAACATGGCAAAGACAAGAGAACACACCATTCAAGTAAGGCAGATGTGTGTCGACCTTCATAAGTCAGGCAATGGCTACAAGAAAATAGCCACTCGCCTTAACTTGCCGGTATCTACAGTCAGAGGAATCATTAAGAAGTTTAAAACAACTGGAACAGTGACAAACAAGGCTGGAAGAGGTCCCAAGTTTATCTTGCCACAACGCACAGTGAGGAGGATGGTAAGAGAAGTAAAAAAATTTCCCAAGCTCACCGTCACAGAATTGCATCAAAGAGTGGCATCTTGGGGTCACAGAGTCTCCAAAACAACCATCAGACGCTCTCTACATGCCAACAAGCTGTTTGGGAGGCATGCAAGGAAAAAGCCTTTTCTCACTAACACTCACAAACGTAAACGTCTGGAGTTTGCTAAGCGGTACTGGGACTTCAACTGGGATCGTGTGCTTTGGTCAGATGAGACTAAGATTGAGCTTTTTGGCAACAAACACTCTAAGTGGGTCTGGCGTAAAACAAAAGATGAGTATGCCGAAAAGCACCTCATGCCCACCGTGAAGTACGGTGGAGGATCTGTGATGCTGTGGGCCTGTTTCTCTTCCAAAGGCCCTGGGAACCTTGTTAGGGTGCATGGCATTATGAACGCTTTGAAGTACCAGGATATTTTAAATAAAAACCTGATGGCCTCTGCCAGAAAGCTGAAGATGGGTCGTCATTGGGTCTTTCAGCAGGATAATGATCCAAAACATGTGGCAAAATCTACACAAAAGTGGTTCAGCAGTCACAAACTCAAGGTCCTCCCATGGCCATCTCAGTCCCCAGACCTCAACACAATCGAAAACCTGTGGGGCGAGCTAAAGAGAAGAGTGCATAAGAGAGGACCCAGGACACTGGATGATCTAGAAAGATTGTGCAAAGAAGAATGGTCAAAAATCCCTCTCTCTGTGTTCTCCAATCTTGTGAAATGTTATAGGAGGAGATTAAGTGCTGTCTTGTTGGCAAAAGGAGGTTGTACAAAGTATTAACATCAGGGGTGCCAATAATTGTGGCACACATGATTTCAAGTTTTTTTTTTTTCTAAATGTGTGATTTTTTTACCACCAAAGTAATGTACTTAAATGAAAGGTTGGATTTTTTTCTTTTTTTGCATTTGGGTTCTATGTTGTTTTTAAAAAAAGGAGAATTTTTAGAAGTCCACGACCACATCTTAAACAGGGGTGCCAATAATTGTGGAGGGCACTGTAGCTCTTAATGATATTGGCTGCATGTTTGAGATTGTGATCTTTAAATTAAAATACCGACCACAAGGCCACATTTGACTACAAAGACTAAAAAGGCTACAATGACCTTGGCTTGAATACTTATCCTAATGTTGCATCCTAAAAATAAATAAATTATTAAAATTAAACCCTTTACTAAATGTTTTAAGCTTGTTTATGTTCCTTAATCATCCACCTCCAACACATTATGAGATAAAGGACTTTGTCCAATTACACCTTTGTATGAATCACTGAGTTCAGGACAAAGTCCACAGAGATAGAACAGGCCTCAGGGCAGAACAGCTAGCACAGCGCTTCCCTATAAGAAACAAAAGTATCATCTGAGGACTAAACTTTATGTTTATATATATGTATAGTGGAAAATAACTCTGTAGCACTGAACTCTTCAAGATGGAAACAACATCCTCTCTGATCAAGTAAGCATTTTTCTGAGTTTCTTTATTTAAAGCAGTATGTAGATTGATATGTAAATAACAACTAATGTGAATTATACACTGCCTTAATAATAATTGTATAACTAATTAATAAAAAAAATTCACCTGTTGTTTCATTGCACATTGCTCAATGCCATGATTTGGATTTAATATTGTATGCTAAACAGTTTACTTTTACACAGCTGAACAGTATACATGCGACTCACTGTCACACAGAAGCACTGTGTGTTTTAAGGAAAGCTTATGCTGTTTATATTCTGAAGCTTGTATTTAATTGTTTTGTATTTATGGTCTAACCGATTATTCATTTTCTGTCTCATTTTGATCATGTCATCACCAATGTATTAGGTCTGTGTCTCGGCGTGTGTGGGCTGCACCTCAGAGGCCTTTCAGAGTTTGTTCATGGAACAGAGAGATCAGAAAGGGGCTCACTGCATCAGATTTAGAGGAGCTGAAGGAGAAGGTGAACCAAGAGGCCTGAAGGATCAGGAAAAATGAACATGAAATTTTATAAATAGAAAAGTTTAAATTGAACATAATATGAAAAAGTTATAATCTAGGGTTTTTTGAGGATCTCATTTAAGCAATTATGGAAATTCTTTGCTATATATTGTACATAGTAGCTTGACTAGGTGGCTATATTTGCCCTAAGATTGCATATTATTTATGAAGAATAACTTTATATTGTGGTTTTCTTTTTTGGTATGTATATTTTCTAGGCAGCCTACACTCTGCTCATTTCCACCATGCTGTCTCTGGTGTGTGAGGAAGACGGTACCGAAGTGGACTCAGACGAGTTTCTCATGGCCCTGCCAGACAACACAGTGCTCATGGTGCTGGAGCCCGGACAGACCTGGAGACCACATCCTGTATGTGTGTGTTAGTATCCTATCTGCTGCTGATTTGACTGCTGACTGTCTGAATATGTGTTTGATCAATCCTTTTAGCACCTAACAGTACATTTCTCATTGTTACTTCTGAACGAAAAAAGTTACAGAATATTCTGTGAGCCACCGATAAGTTTGCATGTGTTTGTCTCTACATTTGACATGCTCACTGTATATACTGCTGGTTATTTCTAAACAAGCTTCTAAATGACAGTTAGGCAAGAGAGGCAGCAGCATCAATCCAGCTAACCAGAAACCCCGCAATGGTCGTGACATCGCTCGAGTGACCTTTGACCTTTACCGTCTAAACCCCAAAGATATTTTTGGCTCTTTAAACGTGAAGGCAACATTCCAGGGTCTGTACTCAGTCAGTGCTGATTTCCAGTGTCTGGGGCCAAAGAAGGTGATCAGGTGAGAGTGACAGAACTCAACTCTGAACATCTCGAGCATCTGTGTGTGTGTGTGTGTGTGTGTTTGTTTGCATGCAGTTTTTTTCTGACATTTGGCAGTTAAAGTTAGCAGGCAGTTAAAAAGTCCAAACTTGATTTGGTAACAGGTTGCATCATGGTGGCTATTGAGGGGACAGATTGCTGTGTTTTGTACATAAGTAGAGTAGATTTTATATATATATAATTTTACAAGCTGCAGTTAACATTACTATTGTTAGATAAAATTTTCTCCAATATATATATATATATATTTGTATTTTTGCCTGTATTTTTTTGTACCTGTACTCAAGTGTCCAAAAGCGCCAAATATTATTGAGCCTAAATAAATCTGCCTAATATTCATTAGTGTTTCTACAATGTCACATCTTATATTGTGCTCTTTCCCTGATTTTTCTAACAGAGAGGCACTCAGAGTGATCTCCACTGTACTCCAAGCAGCGGGTCACATGTTAATCACGTCCGCCACAGTGATTCGCCGAATCATACAAGGAGCGGACTTCCTGCAAGCTCATGGTGCTCGGGAGATTCAGACAGAATACTGGAACTGACTTGTGGTGTGATCAGGAAAAACTAAATGCTCTTGCTTTGTGAAATACAATTCGAATTAACAACCATTACATTATCCTTTGTTAATACTGTCAGTCATGATGATAGAGAAATGCATTATTAACAGTAAATAGGAGCAAATTTATTTAATCAAATCATTTAAATGACAGCATTATTTATGATTATATGTCTGTACAGCATACTGCTTTGTTTATCACTGCTATAATAACTGACTTGTGTAATACTGATCTTAATGAAGCTCGCAGTTTGTAAACGAGTCTCTGACAGTTTAGTTTGTTTTTTATTGATGCTTAAGGGTAATCTATAAAAAATATTTTTCGGTCGGTATGTAACTGACAATTCACAGCTTCATTGGTTTGAATTGTGATGACAATATAAAGCAATCAAGCTATGCACGTTTTCCCCTCGTTATACAGCCCTCTTTTAAATATGCATCTGTTCAATTAAAATGTACAAAAAAGAAAATAAAATCCTGAAGTTCACTTTATTGAGTTAAAATGTCATTGTAACCAAGGGAAAACATTTTCTAGAAATAGGTACAAAAATCTTCAAAAGCAGTAAAGGAATATTCTAGTCAACTAAATAATAATTAAATGCATAGAATATCAAATGCATCGTTCAAGCTTCTGTTGGATTATGGTCCTGGGTCTAAATAAATTATAACTGAAATTAAGAAATAATTATTATAGAAGAACAGGATGTAAAAGAGCTTTCATAAAACCATTTTAAAATTGTTTTCACACTGGTTGAATCTTTTTTAAAAGCAACACTTTAAAGGATTCATGGTTGGGAAGATCTGAACCATATCAATACATTAAAGTAAAAAATTTTTATTTTTATTTTAAATAAACATTTGAAAATGTGCATTAAAAAAGACCTGAAACTAATGTCTACCTACCTATTTTATCCTGTTGAACACTGAAATGCTACACATGAAAACAGCAGTTTCACCCAGTGCTTGTGTTCGGTTAATCGCTCTGAAAATCTTCCTTAGCTTTTTTCTGTTTCGTTAGTGTTATTATAAATAATTTCAGCTTAAATGAAACTGCTCATCGAGACAAAACTAAATCCATAAATATGTGGTGTATTAAAGGTCCTGACGAGGCACTGGATTATATCAATACAACAATCCATTAGTGGTGAGAAACATTGGATATGAGGACATGAGACAAAGACCAAAAAAACAAAAAAAAGAAACACTTCTTCATGAAATACAGCATTTGGCAGCAATGTAGAGTCCAGCCTCTACTTTCCTGCTATTCTAAATACTCTTTAACATTTAATGAAAAAAATTCTCCAGGGTCAAAGTTCACCCCCTGGCAGTACTGAGGAAGCTGTCTTGAATAATTCGTCCCATGACTTCGTCTCATTCCCCCTTGTCCCGTTACTGGGTTGCGGCTCCCTAAACCTGAAGCTCGAATCTGTGCCCTCTGTCCATCTCCTGCTCCTGGGACCCTTCCCCGCTCGTTTCTGCTGCTTCATGACACCTGTGCGTACACGCTCCCGGTCGTCCGGGTGAATCCAGCGCAGGTTGGAGTGTTTAATGTGGTAACGTGTGTCTCCGTACCACTGAACAATCTCAGTCCGTGTCAGGCCTGTCTTCTGCTGCAAAAGTGTGTAGTCTTCACTGGTGGGCCACTGGCACTGCAGGAAGCTCTGTCTCAGTGTGTGCAGCTGCTCCCATGTCTTCTTCCGGAGGTTGGGTTCAGGACCCAGACTGGGGTTCCAGCCTTGGAGGAGTGACGGAGACGGAGAAGACGAAGCAGGAGATGGGGAAGGGATGATAGCGATCTCCCGCCGCTCCTGCTTGACAGAAGCCCGGCCATCTTTTTGTGAAGACTCCTCACTTTGTTCCTCTTTCCTCGTGTCTGATTCGCTGACTCCGTCTCCGTCTTCGACAGGGCACTGGTGGTCCTCCATGTCCACATCGAGCTCAAAGTCAAGCCCTGCGCCTGAGGCATCGCCATCCTCCTGGATGTTATCGTTGTTCAACTGTTGTGGAACTCCACCCAAGGGCTCTGGTGATTGAATGGGCTTGCTCAGTTCAGCCAGCCAGGACCGGCCACTTCTGCGAAGTTGGTAGCGACTGTCTGCAAACCACTTCCGGATCTCATGGCGTCCGAGCCCGGTGACGCGCTGTAGCCGCTGCACCTCAGCCTCTGACGGCCAATTCTTTTGAACAAAACTACGGCGAAGCGCCATCAACTGGGCTTTGGATTTCTTCCGCTGCTGGGTTATGGGGGGGCCACAAATGACTGCGGAATTAGCTAAAGATTGATAAGTTCTGGAAGTATGGTCCTTGGGTTCATTAGGAGGAAAATGATTCAGATCTTTGAGTAACTGAGAATTGTTTTTGTCCACAGACGAACCTACATACTGATTTTCAGTTTGCAGCCGAACAAACGGTTCTAAACCGTTGCTATACTGAGGAATGATGCTGTTTTGCCTGCTGTTGTAGTCATTGGTATCATCCTGGGAGAAAAGTGGTTGTGGTGTGTAGTGTGCATAACCCGTATAGACGTCTATCACAGGCGCCTGTTTAACACCCTGCTGCGGGGTCTCTGGTGTCCTTTCTTCATGTGCTAAATAATCCTCTTCTTCTTCCTCCCCCTCCTCTCCAAACAGACGCCGCAGCTTCAGCCGTGTTTGCTGGATGTCGTCGTCTGCCCAGCTGATTCCATATCGGACGCGCTGCATCATAAACCACACTTTGACGCGCTCGGGGGACAGGGAGCATCTGCGTGCCAGAGCACTGGCCTCCTGCTCTGTGGGGTAGGGAAAGGAATTAAACGCTTCTACTAGCTCAGAAACAGCGTCCAGCTCATTAGTCTGCTCAGAGCGCACCCACACCAACTTTAGTCCCTCAGACACCAGAGGAAGACACACAAAGTGCGTCTG
Organism: Silurus lanzhouensis; assembly: GCA_039877035.1. NCBI lineage: Eukaryota > Metazoa > Chordata > Actinopteri > Siluriformes > Siluridae > Silurus > Silurus lanzhouensis. The sequence continues at coordinate 1,288,817 of JBCEWE010000142.1, forward strand.
GTTGAGGCCGGACGTGCCTGAAGAGGCAGCGTCCTCACTTTGGCTTCCTTTTGTAGGCTCCGAAAAGGATGAGGCTTTCCTCTGAGGCAAAATGGAGGCAGGAGAAATGCTTTGGCTGTCTTTGGCAGCAGGTGTGTTTTTCACAGTCTCTTTTTGCTCCGCTGCTGGTACCTGGTTCTCTGCGTTGCATGTACTTATGCTGGTCTCTTCCGAGTCCATGGGTGAGGAAGACATGGACCTTTCAGGAAATTCAGACTGTAGAGAAGAAGGGAAATACATGAATACGAGTTAGATAATCTCAGTTTGCAGCGCTGAAGCCCTATTAGGTGAACGCATGAACTGATATCTGTGTAACTCGCTGTAATCAACGTTTATTCTCAAAGAAGAATACAAAGTGTAAAATACAAATTTTTTACAGTGGAAAAAGGCATCACAAAACACCCACCATAAATTACTTCCCCATAACAACAAGATAATATGTTTAATAACTCACATTTCCTGCAGGCGGGCTCTTTTGTCCCTCTGAGGTTTGGTCTTGTGCTCCTTTACTCTCCTCATGTTTCGCTGTGCCAGAGCCGGGCAGAGCGGTAACAGGATGGACAGAGTGCAGATGTTGACTGAGAGAGCAGACGTCCGCTGCTTTGTGGCTGCAGATCCGACATTCATAAGCATCGCTTGAATCGCTGTCCCCTGTTTCCGCCTCCAACTTCCGGTTTTCCTCGCTCTGCTGCCTCTGCTGTTGCGGGGGTTCACACTGCTGCATGGCGACCTGCAAAATGAGAGGAAAAATAAACAGATAAAGAAACAAGCAAATGCATTAAAAAAAACCCATAAATAATCAAACAACGCAAACCTGCCGTTTATCATCACAATAAAACAACTGATAAATAACTCTATGGAGTTTGTGATTGGAGGGTCACCAGGCAAAACTCAATACAGACATTCATATAGTTATTGTTAAATGACATTCATTGGGATGTTAAATTTATAGTGCAGCCCAAAAAGGGCATTTGAAAATAAAAGATTGTTGGACTATTGAGTATTATGGTAGTTACTGAATCTGAGAGATGAATACACGTGTATTACTGGATAATAAACAATAATACCGCTATGGTAGCTCACTGAATGAACAGAAAATAACCCGTGTTCATGAAAGAAACACAATACAAGCAAGTTTCCTAACGGTTTTCATGTTGACCAAACACAATAACACAATGCAAACTCGAATAACGGATATACACAAAACTAGTATGGAAAGCTAAATGTCTTTCAAGCGTCTATTCTTTACGGGTGGAAAGCTCTTGTCCATAATGCAGCGCCATGACAGTTATGGAGCTGGACGTGCTGAGAGTCATGGCGATGCTGCTGCACGGACGGGACACAGCAGCTCCACTTCTCATTCCTCCTCCGGCTCGAAGCTAATATTATCGATCATCTGCTAGTCGGAACAAAGGCTTTTTTAGCAGTGAGGCTAGCTAACCCGCTGGAACAACATGGCTAGGCATCTGAATGGAGCCGCGTGAAGCCTGGACGGCTGACGGTTTCCCGCAGAACATTGCACTGTCCCGGGATAACAAAGGCGACCCGCGTCAACGAGGCCGCAACCAAGCCGCCAATGTCGGTCCACTTGCCTCAGATGGTAGTAGTCAATCTGTCACAATTTGCTCTGTCGCATCTTCAATGGGTGAAAAGAGAAACGCTGGAGAGTGTTATCGGTTCAAAATAAAAGCCCCAGGACATGCTCACCTTTCATTCAGTCCATCTGGACCACTGGGAACTGCATCCAGAGTCAGTGGGAACCCAGAAGCATGCTTTACATTCGAGTAATAATGCTGTCTTGTCCTCCAGAGCTGCACAGGAGCACCATTTCAAGTCTTAATTCCCAGTGTCCCTGGAAATAACCAGCATTTATTTGCCCCTGCCCCCTGTAACGGACTGCCATCCCACCCAGGGTTCCTTCCCCCTGCCTTACACCTGGTGTTCTCACGTTTCTTCCACCACAACCCCATATAGATAACGTGATTACCGAAGATCAGCGACTGCATGTGTTTATAGCTTGTTAATAAGCTTTACCCATCATGGGCCATTTGTATCGACGCAAACCCATGCCATCAGTAATATGAATACAAATGCTATTTGAATATTATTATCTGTAATCTACTCATGCTTATTACCACCACAGTCTTCCTGACCTTGACAAGTCTGGGATTATGATTGTTTGTAACTTACAAAAAAAAAACAAACAAAAAAAAAAACGGATCCAAGTATCCAGGTCATATTTTAGCATTTACACCTTAATATTTCTCAGATAAAACAGAACGAAACATGTTCTTTTTTACTTTCAGTAAGTTCTCTGGCGATAAAAGTGTTTTCCTGGCAGATATATTTCATGTGCTTATGAATCTTTTGTTACATTATTATGTTATTGAAAGATCATTTCTAAATGTCAATAAGCAGAGTACTGTTTTTTTGCAGAGAGCTGTTATGAACATATATAAACTTTGAAATAAAGATATAACAGTGACAACAAAGATAAGCATCCCAATAAACCTGGCTTTAGTTTTATTAGCCGCATTAAAATAAGATGCATGTAAAGGTGATAATGATGAAAAAGCTTTATTTTAATACCATGCAGATGGAAAACAATTTTCTCTTATACAATTTCAGTTTGAGTGCTGTTTAACTAGACAAGAATAAAAAGGATCGCAACAAAATCTCTGCACTTAATGTAGTATCAGGAGGTTTACAGCACTCAAAAATAATAAAAACAAACAACAAAAAAAAAGTTAAACTGTGGAGAATATTCTAAATCTAAGTGTGAATAATTTTCACAAGTGAGTGCAATAATAAATGCTGGATAAAATAAGTCATTATTTTTTTTTAATCGAAATCTTAATATTTAGTCTAAAATATTATCCAAAGACAATAATCAGATATTTGTATGTATTGTAAGGATACAGAGTTTAAAGTACATATTTTTACTTTAGAAAATGTAAAAAAAGGTAAAAATACAAATGTTGTTTGCCACATAAATGTATATATTTAAGTATTTAAAGATTATGTATATATATCTTTAAAGTAAAAAGAGTAAAAGAAAAGTTCAGATTTTTTAATTATTTTAACATTTCTAATAGTTTAAAATAGTATCACATTTTTTAAACATTTCTGATTGTATCACATTGTTCTGTGAGTTTCATAATTTTATTAAAAAGAAAAAAAGGTTTTAATCCTTTTTTAAACATCCTTTTTTTAAATATATAAATCCTTTAGTCTAAAGTGGAGGAGAGATGATCAGTGGTGCAGAATTTTTACCTCCATTATTTAAACAAGGGCAGAAGTATGGATAGAGTTTCTCAGTGAAAGTCTGACCACTAAAAGAGTAGATAAGAGATCTGGAGTTCACATCATAAAAGGAGACCAGACCCTCCTCATAATCCACAAACACTCCCACCTTCTCCACCTTCTCTCTCAGTGTGAGGGGGACAGGGGGATCATCAAAAGCTTCATACTGATTCTTATTCCTCAGTCTCACAGACCAGAATCCATACTGAGGGATTGCTATAATCTTCCCCTTCCTGTTAATGTTTTCTCTCACAACTCCTAAATCCCAGGCAGTTTTCCCTCTGACTTGCACCTCATAATAAAATCTCCCTGAGGAGAAACTCTGCTTCCCCAGAACACAGACACCCTGATTAAACCTCTCTGGTGTATCAGGGAGGTTTTGTCGTTTGTCTCCATGTGACACTTGTTTTCCATCAGCAGAAAGAATGAGGTTGGGATGAGCTGTATCAGGATCCAGAGTCACATCCACTGCGAGAAACACACAGAGTGTGATGTGAAATCACCATTCAGTTGATCAAACTCATTATAACATATTAGAGTAGTCCTGAATGTTTATTCCATTTTTATATGTTTTATACTGTATATATGATTTGTCTGTTTGATCTGTTAAACTCAGTCTTTCTTCATAAAAAATAAAATCATCAGCAGCCAAATCTGTTGCCAAAAATTTGTTTGCAAGCTAACCCACCAACTAGCTAGCTCAATTTCACTAAAGAAGCTAGTGACAGCTAAACATCAGTTTAGTCTATAAGCAAAATGCACAAATAAATTATACTATACTTACAAATTATTATCTAAATTGACTACAGTAATAACATTAATATATTTATAAACTATAGTATTTATTTAAATCTGTTATATATTTTGGCTACTGGGTAAAGTAGATTTTGAAATCTGTACCTGCATACTGCTGCATTCTCTTCAGTTCTGTGGAAACTAATCACAAAAACATCACTGTAATTTTATTGTTTACATTTAATGCAATATTTGACTCAATTAAAAGTAAAAACATATTACTATCAATATAATATAAAATATTCTCACCTGCTTCCATTAACTTGTCATTGATTGTTTTAGTGAGTTTCTCATTCAGACTGTGCTGAAGCTGAGACAGAGATGTCCTCACAGTGTCTCCACTCAGATCAGTGTTAATACTAATCTCAGTCCAGTTCTTGTGTGGAAGGCTGAACATGGACGAGTAAACCTACAGTAGATCAGGAGAGAGGAGAAATCCCTCAGCATGGTGAGTTCTGTTCTGTGATGTTCTGCATTGTCAGTAAACAGAGAGAGGAACACTGACCTGCAGGAGGTGGAGATGATCCTCAGTGTGTGAGAGCTTCTCCTGCTCAGTGTCTCTCCTCTGCAGCACAGTGACTTCCTGCTCCAGCTCTTTAATGAGTCCTTCAGCCTGCATCACTGCTGCTTTCTGTTTCTCCTCCATCAGCTCCATCAGCTCAGCCTGACTTGTCTCAATGGAGCTAATCAGAGCAGTGAAGACTTCAACACTGTCTGCTTTCTCTTTCTCTGTGTTTCTCTAAAGGAGGAACACATTTTAACTACAGATTTATATACAGATATAGAAATAGTTATATACAGATATATACATACAAAGAACATCACAATATGCAGATATGTTGTAGATAAAACTTCATGTCATGTTTTACACACTTTGCTGAGCTCTACTGAGTGTTTGATCTGTTGGATCTTCTCCAGTCGACTCGGAATCATCTGCTGTAATAATATAATAATAATATAATATATAATATAATATAAATATAATATAAAGTTATAAATTACTTTTTGTTTCAAATTAGTCATTCAAATGTGTTTTATACATATAAAGAATACAAAGAATAAATTATTTTTGTGGTGAGAGTAGAGAGCAGGTTGAGAAGAGCCTGCAGAGGTGGAGGTACATGCTGGAGAGAAGGGCAGAGGTGGAAGTAATGAGGTACAAATACTTCGTTCCTGTACTTAAGTAGATTTTTTTGGGTATCAGTGCTTTACTCCACTATTTATTTTACTTTTTAATTTTACTCATTACATTTTTAATCAAATATCTGTACTTTCTACTTCTTACATTTTCAAAACCGGCTCGTTACTTTAGTATTAATCCATTGATTTGGTGAAATATTAATATTTTTCTTTTTTCACTGCGAGCTGATTTTCTTGTCATTGCGTGTCTTTTTCAATCCACTGGTGTATAAAGTCCTGTCTCTCACTCACCACAGATGTAGACTAGTTTACGAAGCTAACAATCAGCAGGCAGAAAGCAACAAGAAGTAAAGCTAACGTGGATGAGACAGAGGGAGTCAGTTATGTATGTATGTATGTATGTATGTATGTATGTATGTATCTATCTATCTATCTATCTATCTATCTATCTATCTATCTATCTATCTATCTATCTATCTATCTATCTAATCAATTTTAGAATTTAAACTGATAACCTACAGATTAATGACAGATAAATGAAACTGTATAATCCATAAGAATGCCCAAAGTTGAAGTCAAACAATGTTTCTCACCTTCCTCTCTCTGATCTCCTCCTCTATAGGAACAGTGTTGTGATTCTTGTGGTCTCCTTCAGTGCAGAACTGACACACACATGTCTGATCATCTCTACAGAACAGCTCCAGAGCTCTCTCATGTTTCTGGCATATGTAGTCCTTCAGGTTCTCCACAGGATTTATTAGTTTGTGTTTAGTAAGTTTTAGAACATGATTATGAGGTTCTAAATGAGACTTACAGAAAGTCAGTCCACAATCCAGACAGGATTTCACGGCCTTTACCTCCTGTCCAGTACAGACATCACAAAGAACCTCAGGTTTGTCTGGAACACTTTTCTTCTTGAAATGATCTGCAACCTCTCTCAGTGTTGTATTAATCTTCAGTTTAGGTTTCTTGGTGATTTTCTCTTTACATAATGGACAGTAACGGTCTTGACTCTTCTCCCAGCACCGTGTAAGGCAGCTTTTGCAGAAGTTGTGTCCACATGGAGTGGTGACTGGATCAGTGAACACATCCAGACAGATCGGACACAGCAGCTGCTCTTCAGACAGGAGACTTCTGGAGTCACGAGCAACTAGATTTGATAAAACGATAAAACAAATATATCTTTTTTTTAACACACATTTAGTGGCACTGAAATCCAAATGATCACTTTCATGAAACCCGCTAGTTACTATTACTACAACTACTACTATTAAATACTTTAGTTGTTAACACTGGACTGATCCTGCAATAAATTAATTCTCATGGTCATAGTTGTGGAGAAACTGTGTTTATCAGGCAAATTTAGTTCAGAATGTATTAGCCATTGTTAACACTCTTTACACTGAAGTGCTCGATTATTTATTCAGCAATCTGATTTAACTGGATCAACACCATCGTAAATAACACTTTCACTTACACTTAGATTGTCCTCGCCCCATCGTTTCAGTACAAACGTGGTACAGGATTCAGAAAACTCAAGCTTTACTGGGTTTAGAATTGATTGTGTGTGTTCTTGCTGTCAATTGTTAGCTGCTGTTCGGTAAGTTGCGTGATGTTGAATGCCCACTGCTGAAAGATGACTGCTGCTCAGAGTTCTATCCTTTTATGCTCTTGATGGAGAACGGTGCACTGTGACGTCATAGGTAACTTATGCTTGGTAAGCTGTATGTCTGCCTCTAGTGGGGAAGCGTGGAATTACAGCTGAATGGGGATGCTTTCTTACACACCCTGTCAAACTCAGTTTCTATAAAAGTAAATACCTTTAAATATATGGAAATTCAGAATTGAATATGGTAATTGCTGTTACCACAAAGCTCAAGGCACAAAATTCTGCATTCACTTAAACTTGGAAACCTGTCCCACAATGGCAATGCCCCTGTGCACAAAGTGAGCTCCTTGAAGACATGCTTTACATGCTTTAGAGAGGAAGATCTTAAGTGGCCTGCTATAGAGCTCTGATCAGAACAGTACTGAACACTTATGGGATGAACCTGAATGCTGACTGCACCCAAGGTCTCTTTACCTACATCGGTACCTCCCTTTTGTAACATTCTTGTGGCTGATGAACACAAATATTTATAAGCTCACTCCAAAATCTAGTGGAACAGCTTCCCAGACGAGTGGATGGAATTATCAGAGCAGATTGGGACTAAATGTGGAATGCAATGCTCAAAAATCTCATACCATACGTATAACCACCTGACCCAATAGTTTTGGCAATATAGTGTATGTGTGTCTGTGTGGGTGATGGTTGGTTAATTAACACTGCTAGTTGGGTTTTTGGTCTTTTATTGTGCTAGACAGACACTGGGACAAACAGGAATATAGGTTGATTAGATCATTAATTATGCATGACAGTCTTAAATGAAATAAACAGTTTCAGAGTTTACAAGCAGGCGTATACACACATAGCACATATTTGCTAACACATCTAGGAGCCTACAGTAAACGTGTGTGTATAAAAGAAGTTCAGCTTTGCGCTCAAAAACAATCCAAACACAGTTAATAAGACAAAGCGATCATCAATGCAGCTTACAAGCAGCAAGGCTTCATGAGACTGTTGCCGATTACGTTGCATCGCCCCCAGTATAATGAACGCAACTGCAAGCTGTGCAACAACCAATGGCGAGTTCTCCCAATTTCTCTGAATTTAGCTTTTATTATTTTTACTCCGTTACATATGTACTTTAAGGACTGGTTAGGTAAGATATATAATTACTTAACACAGAAAACAAGAAGTTTAAAAAATGTTGCAAATTAGTCAAACAAAACTGGTGTGGAACTGAAAGTAACAACAAAAGATGAAATTCAAAATGAAGATTTATTTTATATTTATTCAATTGTGGCACCCCATAATTTACTTGCAATAACCTGGATAGCTCTCCATTTAAGTCTACAAAATGGTAACGATCAGACAGGCAGGATTTCAACCAGCTTAATACCTGTCCCTGAATGCCGATGTAATTTTGTAAGCAATCTAAGAGAAGATCATGATCTATAGTGTCGAATGCAGCACTAAGATCTAGTAAAACAAACAGAGAGATGTAGCCTTGGTCTGAAGCTAAAAACAGGTAATTACTGATTTTACCTAGAGCAGTTTCTGTGCTATGATGGTTCCTAAAACCTGACTGAAACTCTTCAAAGATATTGTTCTCCTGTAAGTAGGAACATAACTGGGCAGAGACAATCTTTTATAAAATGTTAGACCTAAATGGGAGATTCTGAAATGGGTCTGTAATTTGATAGTGTGTTTGGATCCAAATTAGGTATCGTAATGTGGGGCTTAATAACTACTAACTTGAGGGGTTTAGGGATGTGACCTTAAGATAGTGAGGATTTAATAATATTCAGAAGAGGCTCACCAGCTGAATGTAACACTTCTTTCAGTTGTATAGTTGGAATTGGATCTAATAGACATGTTGTTGATTGGGCTTTGGTAACAACATCATACAGTTCTTCCTGTCCTGTATGTGTAAAGCAGTGTAGTTGTGGAGTTTTAGGTACGATTGGATCAGGAGATGCTGTCAGAGGTTGGACCGCCACAATTGTTTTTCTAATACTATCAATCTTTTCAGTGAAGAAATTAATAAAGTCCTCACTACTAAACTCTGATGGAAGACGTTTTTCAGATACCTGATTTGTTGGTAATTTAGTTACTGTACTGAAAAGGATCCTGAGATTGTTTTTGTTGTTTTCTATGAGTTTGCTCAGGTGTTTAGCTCTAGCAGCATTTAGCCCCTGTCTGTAGCTGAGCATACTGTCTTTATTCGCAATTCTAAATACCTCCAATTTAGTTTTCCTCCATTTTCTCTACAGATTACAGAATGTTCTTTCGAGGGCATGCATATGATAATTATACCATGGTGCAGGTGTTTTTTGTCCTTTTTTTAACAAGATGGGGGCAACATTGTCTATGTTGTTAGCCATTTCATCAAGGTTGTTAGGATTTATGGGTTTAGTGAGAAATTGAGATAAATCAGGCAGGTTATTTGTGAATCTATCCTTAGTGGTCGGAACAATAGTCCTACCAGGTCGATAACGTGGTGAAACACAGCTAATCTGCTCTACCGGTAGTGCGTACAATATGAGGTAATGGTCTGTGATTTCATAACACTGAGGTAAAATATCTATATCAGTGACATCTGTTTCGTGGGATATTATTAAATCTAGTGTGTGATTAAAACGATGGTGAGGTGTGGTGATGTTTTGTTTTACCCCAAAAGAGTTCAATAAGTCCACAAATAATAGTCCTTCAGCATCATTTACATCAACTACATCAATATTAAAATCTCCTACCATCAGCACTTAATCAAAATTGATCAAGAGGTCTGAAAGATAACGAGCCAAATCTTAAAGAAAATCACCATTGGGCCCTGGGGGTCTGTACACAGTGGCCAGAGCGAGAGATAGTAGGGGTTTTCTGTGTATGTCTGAAAGTACAACTTTAAGAACGAGCACTTCAAATGATTTAAACCTGAATCCTAATATCTGACTAACATTTAGAAGGGCACTATAAATGGTAGCTACACCATCCCCATGACCAGTCTGACTGGGCTCATGCTTATAAGCATATTCTGAACAATAGGCTACTGATTAAATCACCTCATAAAAACAGAGAATGAGGCAAAAATAATTGTAATTAAGCAGAGTACTGTTTTTAGCAGAGAGCTGTTATGAACATATTTAAACATTGAAATAAAGATATAACAGTGGCAGCAAAGATAAGCATCCCAATAAACCTGGCTTTAGTTTTTTTTAGCCGCATTTCAATAAGATGCATGTAAAGGTGATAATGATGAAAACGCTTTATTTTTATACCATGCAGATGGAAAACAAACAATAAGAACAATGTATGAAAGGGCTTCAGAAAGTATTTTACCTATTTAAGAATCAATTTCTCTTATACAATTTCAGATTTAATGCCCTTTAACTAGACAAGAAGAACAAAGATCGCAACAAAATCTCTTCACTTAATGTAGTATAAGGAGGTTTACAGCACTCAAAAATAATAATAAAAAAATATATAAAAAAAAAGAAACATTATACTGTGAAGAATATTCTAAATCTAAGTGTGAATAATTTTCACAAATGAGTTCAATAATAAATGCTGGATAAAAAGTCGTTAATTTCATTTTTATATAATCAAAATCTTAATATTTAATTCAAAAATATATTTAGTCAAAAAAAAGTTATCCAAAGACAATAATCGGATATTTGTATGTATTGTAAGGATACAGAGTTTAAAGTATACATTTTTTCCTTCCGAAAATGAACAAAAAAGTAAAAAAAAATCAAATATTCTTTGCCACATAAATGTATGTATTTAAGCATTTAAACATTATGTATATATCGTTAAAGTAAAAAGAGTAAATGTAAAGTTCATAGTTTTTATTTATTTCCAAATTTCTAATAGTTTAAAATATTATCAGATTTTTTAAACATTTCTGATTGTATCAAATTGTTCTGTGAATTTCATAATTTCATTAAAACGAAAAAAGGTTTTAATTCCTTTTTTAACATCCGATTTTATGAGATAAAAATCCTTTAGTCTAAATTAGAGGAGAGATGATCAGGGGTGCTGAATTTTTACCTCCATAATTGAATCAAGGGCAGAAGTATGGATAGAGTTTCTCAGTGAAAGTCTGACCAGTGAAAGAGTAGATAAGAGATCTGGAGTTCACATCATAAAAGGAGACCAGACCCTCCTCATAATCCACAAACACACCCACCTTCTCCACCTTCTCTCTCAGTGTGAGGGGGACGGGGGGATCAGCACAAGCCCAATACTGATTCTTATTCCTCAATATCACAGACCAGAATCCATTCTGAGGGTTTGCTATAATCTTCCCCTTCCTGTTAATGTTTTCTCTCACAACTCCTAAATCCCATTCAGTTTTCCCTCTGACCTGCACCTCATAATAAAATCTCCCTGAGGAGAAACTCTGCTTCCCCAGAACCGAGGGACACTGATTAAACCTCTCTGGTGTATCAGGGAGGTTTTGTCGTTTGTTTCCAAGTGACGCATGTTTTCCATCAGCAGAAAGAATGAGGTTGGGATGAGCTGTATCAGGATCCAGAATCACATCCACTGCGAGAAACACACAGAGTGTGATGTGAAATCACCATTCAGTTGATCAAACTCATTATAACATATTAGAGTAGTCCTGAATGTTTATTCAATTTTTATGTTTTATACTGTATATATGATTTGTCTGTTTAATCTGTTAAACTCAGTCCTTCTTCATAAAAAAATAAAATCAGCAACAGCCAAATATGTTGGCAAAAAATTGTTGGCAAGCTAACCCGCTAACTAGCTAGCTCAATTTCACTAAAGAAGCTAGTGACAGCTAAACATCAGTTTAGTCTATAAGCAAAAACAAATGCACTAAAAAATAAATAATGTTATTCTTACAAATTATTATTTAAATATATTAATTACATTAACACATTTATAAGCTATAATATTTATTTGAATCTGTTATGTATTTGGCTACTGGGTAAAGTAGATTTTGAAATCTTCCTACCTGCCTCCTTTAACTTGTCATTGATTGTTTTACTGAGTTTCTCATTCTGTCAGGGATTCCCCTGCCACGCCCCCCTCGGCCGCTGTCAGAGATGCACCTTGCCAGGCCCCCTCAGTAACTGACAGTCCCTCGTTATTCGTTCCCTGCCAGGATCACCGACAGCTGTGGCTCGTTAAGGACTAGACTATATAAACTCACGTTCTCGAGTCACAGGCTGTCGGTTCTGAAAGTGTCATGCTGGTGAGACCCGTGGCTGCTCGACCGCCAGCCTTCCCCGCTGGTTCCGTATCATAGTTCTGTTCTGTGTGGATTACTCTTCTTCCCGCTGGAGTTTACTTTCACTTCTGGTTTTGCTTTTCGTTGGACTTTCCCTTTGTGTTGTGGATTACTCGTTTCGAGCGGATATACTTTTGGTTCATGACTCTCCGTTTCCTGAGTGAGTGTGTTTTGTTGAATAGTGAAATAAAAGACTATGATTGACTTGCTTCCGCTTCCGCGTCCTGTCCGTCAGCCTGACAGAAGAACCGACCAAAACCGAAAGCGGAATCGCCCTCCCGCGATTTCGGCCGCGATGAAGTGGCAGCCGAACCCAGCCTCGGATATTCGCCGGGGATTCCAAGCTGCTTCTCGCGGCGCAAAGCCACAGAAGCCGGAGCATGAAAGCGCGGCTGCGCCACGCCCCTCCGCGAGCGCGAGGGGATTTCCGGCTCGCTTCTCCGGGAAAGGAGAAGAATTGGACGGGTTTCTGAGGAACATCGGCGAGTATGTGGAGGAAAATTCTTCCCAGTTTTCCTCCGAAAGAGCCAAGGTCGCCTTCTGCGTTTCTCTCCTGTCTGGTGATGCTCTCTCTAAAACCAGCAGGTTATGGAGCGCCAATGGGGGCAATTTCGGCTCACTCGCCAAATTCTGCGAGCTTCTTCTGGGGATGTGTGGGATGGAGGTGGTGGATCTCCACGGCAGTCCCCTTGAGGATGAAGAAGCTGTGTTCCGTGGTTCTTCAGAGCGCGTGGCACCGTTTCAGGATTCTCAAGGGTGCTCGGTTCCATCCCTGGGCATCAAAGAACGCGAGGCTCAGTTCCCGGGTTTCCACGGACACATGGCCCTGCCCCTGGGTCAGTACAAGCGCGCTGCTGTATTCAGGGGTTCTCGTGGACGCTCTGCACCATCTCCGAGCGTCTGCGAGCGCGCCCTGGCATCCCAGCATTCCCAGGAGCTGTCCGTGCTGGCACCAGGCGTCTACAAGCGTGCTGACCTGTTTCGAGGTTCCCGTGGGCGCGCCTCTTCGCCACAGTGTCTCCAGGAGCGCGCCTCTTCGTCACAGTGTCTACACGAGCGCGCCTCTACGCCACAGACCCGTCACGAGCGCGCCTCTACGCCACAGTGTCTCCACGAGCGCGCCTCTACGCCACAGTGTCTCCACGAGCGCGCCTCTACGCCACAGTGTCTCCACGAGCGCGCCTCTACGCCACAGTGTCTCCACGAGCGCGCCTCTACGCCACAGTGTCTCCACGAGCGCGCCTCTACGCCACAGTGTCTCCACGAGCGCGCCTCTACGCCACAGACCCGTCACGAGAGAGCCGAGGCGCCACAGACCCGTCACGAGAGCGCCGGGCCGCCACAGAGTCTTCACGAGAGCGCCGGGCCGCCACAGAGTCTTCACGAGAGCGCCGGGCCGCCACAGACCCGTCACGAGAGCGCCGGGCCGCCACAGAGACTTCACAAGAGCGCCGGGCCGCCACAGAGTCCTCACGAGAGCGCCGGGCCACCACAGAGTCGTCACGAGAGCGCCGAGGGTGCCGCTCAGCTTCAGGGTTCCGCCGAGGGTGCCGCTCAGCTTCAGGGTTCCGCCGAGGGTGCCGCTCAGCTTCAGAGTTCCGCCGAGGGTGCCGCTCAGCTTCAGAGTTCCGCCGAGGGTGCCGCTCGGCCTCAGAGTTCCGCCGAGGGTGCCGCTCAGCCTCAGAGTTCCGCCGAGGGTGCCGCTCAGCCTCAGAGTCCCCAAGAGAGCTCGCTCCCGGTCCAGAGTCCCCAAGAGAGCTCGCTCCCGGTCCAGAGTCCCCAAGAGAGCTCGCTCCCGGTCCAGAGTCCCCAAGAGAGCTCGCTCCCGGTCCAGAGTCCCACAGAGAGCTCGCTCCCGGTCCAGAGTCCCACAGAGAGCTCGCTCCCGGTCCAGAGTCTCACAGAGAGCTCGCTCCCGGTCCAGAGTCCCACAGAGAGCTCGCTCCCGGTCCAGAGTCTCACAGAGAGCTCGCTCCCGGTCCAGAGTCCCACAGAGAGCTCGCTCCCGGTCCAGAGTCCCACAGAGAGCTAGCTCCCGGTCCAGAGTCCCACAGAGAGCTCGATCCCGGTCCAGAGTCCCACAGAGAGCTCAGGCCGCGAAGGGGTCGTCGTACCGCCGCCTGGCCGCGAAGGGGTCGTCGTAGCGCCGCCTGGCCGCGAAGGGGTCGTCGTAGCGCCGCCTGGCCGCGAAGGGGTCGTCGTACCGCCGCCTGGCCGCGAAGGGGTCAACGTACCGCCGCCTGGCCGCGAAGAGGACCACGGCTCGCCCCCAGGTCCTCCTCAGGTCGACGTCGGGCCTCCAAGTCCTCCTCAGGTCGACGTCGGGCCTCCAGGTTCCCCTAATGGAGACGTCGGGCCTCCAGGCTCCCCTCATGGCGACGTCGGGCCTCCAGGCTCCCCTCATGGCGACGTCGGGCCTCCAGGTTTCCCTCATGGCGACGTCGGGCCTCCAGGTTCCCCGCAGGGCGACGTCGGGCCTCCAGGTTACCCGCAGGGCGACGTCGGGCCCCCAGGTTCCCCGCAGGGCGACGGCAGAGCTCTCCAGAGGCCCTTCGAGGGTGTCGTTCCGGGTCAACGTCCGAGCTCTCCAGAGGCCCTCCGAGGGTGTCGATCAGGTTCAACGTCTGAACGCTCCAGCGGCCCTCCGAGGGTGTCGTTCCGGATCAACGTCAAGGCGCTCCAGAGGCCCTACGAGGGTGTCGTTACGGGTCAACGTCCTGCCGAGGGTACCTCTGTGTTCCTGGTCTCCGTGGAGGACGTCTCTCCGCCGCCTGTCTCCAGGAAGGTCGTCGCTCCGCCGCCTGTCTCCGTGGAGGACGTCTCTCCGCCTCCTGTCTCCGTGGAGGAAGTCTCCCCGCTCCAGGTCTCCGCCGAGGTCGTCGCTCTGCCTCCTGTCTCCGCCGTGGACGTCGCTCGGCCCCTGGTCTCCGCCGAGGGCGTCGCTCGGCCCCTGGTCTCCGCCGTGGACGTCGCTCGGCCCCTGGTCTCCGCCGTGGACGTCGCTCGGCCTCAGGTCTCCGCCGTGGACGTCGCTCGGCCTCAGGCCTCCGCCGTGGACGTCGCCCGGCCTCAGCTTCCGGCCCTCACGAGGACCGCTGGTCCGTTCCGGATCCCAGCCAAGGTCGCTGCTTTGCCTTGGGCCCCTTCTGATCCTCCCCGGCTCCGCTGCGAAGCTCACGGGGCCTCCTTTGTCCCGGGTCGGTTAGGGGGGCCTTCCTCAGAGTGCCCCGGCCCGCCTGGCGTTGGTGGGTTTTTGGGGCGTCGGGTGCCGCCCCTGGAGGGGGGGGTACTGTCAGGGATTCCCCTGCCACGCCCCCCTCGGCCGCTGTCAGAGATGCACCTTGCCACGCCCCCTCAGTAACTGACAGTCCCTCGTTATTCGTTCCCTGCCAGGATCACCGACAGCTGTGGCTCGTTAAGGACTAGACTATATAAACTCACGTTCTCGAGTCACAGGCTGTCGGTTCTGAAAGTGTCATGCTGGTGAGACCCGTGGCTGCTCGACCGCCAGCCTTCCCCGCTGGTTCCGTATCATAGTTCTGTTCTGTGTGGATTACTCTTCTTCCCGCTGAAGTTTACTTTCACTTCTGGTTTTGCTTTTCGTTGGACTTTCCCTTTGTGTTGTGGATTACTCGTTTCGAGCGGATATACTTTTGGTTCATGACTCTCCGTTTCCTGAGTGAGTGTGTTTTGTTGAATAGTGAAATAAAAGACTATGATTGACTTGCTTCCGCTTCCGCGTCCTGTCCGTCAGCCTGACACATTCAGACTCTGCTGAAGCTGAGACAGAGATGTCCTCGCAGTGTCTCCACTCAGATCAGTGTTAATACTGATCTCAGTCCAGTTCTTGGTGTGTGGAAGGCTGAACATGGACGAGTTAACCTACAGTAGATCAGGAGAGAGGAGAAATCCCTCAGCATGGTGAGTTCTGTTCTGTGATGTTCTGCATTGTCAGTAAACAGAGAGAGGAACACTGACCTGTACGAGGTGGAGATGATCCTCAGTGTGTGAGAGCTTCTCCTGCTCAGTGTCTCTTCTCTGTAGCACAGTAATTTTCTGCTCCAGCTCTTTAATGAGTCCTTCAGTCTGCATCACTGCTGCTTTCTGCTTCTCCTCCATCAGCTCCATCAGCTCCATTATTATTTTAACTCAGTTACATATGTACTTTAAGGACTGGTTAGGTAAGATAGATAATTACTTAACACAGAATACAAGAAGTTTAAAGAATGTTGCAAATGAGTCAAACAAAACTGGTGTGGAACTGGAAGTAACAGCAAAATATGAAATTCTAAATAAAGCACCAGGGTGTGCTGTGGAGGCCTGAAGCAAATAGTCAGAGACAGGTACAACAAGGGGTGCCCTCTGGTGGTCTAAACGGAAAATATTCGAGATACTGATGATAGGTGGTGGCATTGCAATTTATATAAGTAATAAATGTAATACCAGACTGATAGCTACATCATCACTCAGTAAACAGTTTAAATTGTTAGCCTTGAACATCAAGATCTCAAAATGTGACCGTGGTTGGTTGTAACAGACCCCCTTCGGTCTCTTCTAAAACTTTAAAATCAATAACTTAACAACTATCAAGAAAAGAGAAACTTTTAGTGGGTGACCTCAACTGGGCCTGACTGTCTACTGTTTCTGATTATTTAAAATCTGTGTTTTTCTATTTAGTTAAGTTTATTGAAAGTTTTACTCATTTACACTTAAAATGCTATGAAAGGTCAACATTAGTGCATTTAATTTTGAGAATAAATATTCTTTCATATGTACTATTTTTTTGGAATATTTTCCAATAATATAAGTGGTTTAGTTAGAAAGTATTTGGCATTTGTCAAATTTTTTTTTTTTTTTTTTTTTTACACATTTGTCACACTTTAATGATTCAGATCATCAAACAAGTATTTTTGTTTTTTTACACAGATAAATACATGTTTTTTGTTTTATATACTGTACAGACCAAACGTTTGGACACTCCTTCTCATTCAAAGAGTTTTCTTTATTTTCATGACTATGAAAATTGTAGAGTCACACTGAAGGCATCAAGGGCTATTTGACCAAGAAGGAGAGTGATGGGGTGCTGCGCCAGATGACCTGGCCTCCACAGTCACCGGACCTGAACCCAATCGAGATGGTTTAGGGGTGAGCTGGACCGCAGAGTGAAGGCAAAAGGGCCAACAAGTGCCAAGCATCTCTCGGGGAACTCCTTCAAAACTGTTGGAAGACCATTTCAGGTGACTACCTCTTGAAGCTCATCAAGAGAATGCCAAGAGTGTGCAAAGCAGTAATCAAAGCAAAAGGTGGCTACATTGAAGAACCTAGAATATGACATTTTTCAGTTGTTTCACAGTTTTTTGTTATGTATATAATTCCATATATAATTCCACATGTGTTAATTCATAGTTTTGATGCCTTCAGTGTGAATCTACAATTTTCATAGTCATGAAAATAAAGAAAACTCTTTAAATGCGAAGGTGTGTCCAAACTTTTGGTCTGTACTGTGTATAAAAATGTAATAAACAGTTTTACAGTCACAGTGATACTTTAATAACTATTATGTTTTTTGCTTTTATTGGCCAAAACAGGAAAATGGATGGTTCAATCATCTATTGAACAAAAATACATTAAACCACATCAGAAAAACAGGGACTGAGGCAAAAATATCTCTAATAAAGCAAAATCACAAGCATTTAAAATAACAAGTATTTTTCCAAAAATGTAATATGCTTAGTACTTTAAAAAATGTCTCTTTAAACAGATGAATACCAAATAAATCAAATAGATGTGATTTGACAAATAAAGGAACTTAGATGCAAGTACAGATATATTATTTAATCACAAACAAAAGAAAAGACAAAGAAACAAGTCCAGAGAAGAAGGCTTTTATTCTCATTCCAACCATATGCAATACAGGACTAAATGAAACGAGACAACCTTCCTCCAAGGACCAAGTTGCTACATCAAACACCATAACAACAAACACCACAAATTAACATGCAACACAGAAATACTCAAATCTAACAAGGACTGTACACAAGGACACAGACTGAAGACTAGACACAGACTGACTATGATGCAGACTGAAGACTAGATGAGAAAACAAGAACCACAATCTTAACATGAAACATTACAAACAATAACCATAAATGAGAGATACAAAAAATGCAGTGCCAGATCAATCTCTGTCTGTTTTGCCTGCTGTTGTAGTCATTGGTATCATCCTGGAAGAAAAGTGGTTGTGGTGTGTAGTGTGCATAACCCGTATAGACGTCTAATACAGGCACCTGTTTAACACCCTGCTGCGGGGTCTCTGGTGTCCTTTCTTCATGTGCTAAATAATCCTATTCTTCTTCCTCCCCCTCCTCTCCAAACAGACGCCGCAGCTTAAGCTGTGTTTGCTGGATGTCGTCGTCTGCCCAGCTGATTCCATATCGGATGCGCTCCATCATAAACCACACTTTGACGCGCTCGGGGGACAGGGAGCATCTGCGTGCCAGAGCACTGGCCTCCTGCTCTGTGGGGTAGGGAACAGAATTAAATGCTTCTACTAGCTCAGAAACAGCGTCCAGCTCATTAGTCTGCTCAGAGCGCACCCACACCAACTTTAGTCCCTCAGACACCAGAGGAAGACACACAAAGTGCGTCTGGTTGAGGCCGGACGTGCCTGAAGAGGCAGCGTCCTCACTTTGGCTTCCTTTTGTAGGCTCCGAAGAGGATGAGGCTTTCCTCTGAGGCAAAATAGAGGCAGGAGAAATGCTTTGGCTGTCTTTGGCAGCAGGTGTGTTTTTCACAGTCTCTTTTTGCTCCGCTGCTGGTACCTGGTTCTCTGCGTTGCATGTACTTATGCTGGTCTCTTCCGAGTCCATGGGTGAGGAAGACATGGACCTTTCAGAAAATTCAGACTGTATAGAAGAAGTGAAATAACATGAATATGTGGTAGTAGCTAGGGGAAATAATAATAAATAAATAGTTTGGTAGTAAAAGTTTGTATTAATGTTGTCTGACAATCAATCATTCGATTGCTTCTGTCTTGGCTGAAGTGCTCACCTGAGTTGGGAGGGGGCGTGCTGCTCAAACAATACACTGACAGTGGTGAAGCAGCAGCAGCTCCTTCAACAAGCTTGTCACTTGTGTTATTTCACATTTATCTCCCCTCATCAGGTATGGGAAAAACATTTCAAAGTTTAAAATGTGTTTTTTTGAATGTTGTGGTTGTTTTAAGGATTGTAGATGACATTATTTAGAGTGTTTGGGTTCTTGTTGTTATCAGCGTGGAAGTTTGTTTTGTATGTGTTTGTTGCAGCTCTCATGCTAGTCATGGAGACCATGCGGTCTCACAAATAGCATGGTATGAGTTAATTGCTAAGTGTAATATGTTTTTCTTTTTTATAAAAATGCAACAGTTGTGTTTGTACTGATGTGTATATATTTATATATTGTACTTTATTTAAGTTATATAATTTATTTGAATATTAAAAACAATATTGTTCTCATTTGTTATAAAGAATAAAGAAAACAA
The DNA here is from genome assembly GCA_039877035.1 of Silurus lanzhouensis. Lineage (NCBI taxonomy): Eukaryota > Metazoa > Chordata > Actinopteri > Siluriformes > Siluridae > Silurus > Silurus lanzhouensis. The sequence goes on from JBCEWE010000142.1 coordinate 1,308,476, forward strand.
TACACTGACAGTGGTGAAGCAGCAGCTCCGTGTCACTTGTGTTATTTCACATTTATCTCCCCTCATCAGGCGGTGAGGGTACTACAAATACGAGTTAGATAATCTCAGTTTGCAGCGCTGAAGCCCTACTAGGCGCACGCATGAACCGATTTCTGTGTAACTCGCTGTAATCAACGTTTATCCTCGAAGAAGAATACAAAGTGTAAAATACTAATTTTTTACAATGGAAAAAGGCATCATAAAACAACCACCCTAAATTACTTCCCCATAACAACAAGATAATCATTTCAATAACTGTTTCCGCCTCCAACTTCCGGTTTTCCTCGCTCTATTGATTCTGCTGCTGCGGGGGTTTACACTGGTTCATGGTGACCTGCAACAGGATAGGAAAAATAAACAGATAGATAAAGAAACAAGCAAATGCATAAAAAACCCCATAAATAATCAAACAACGCAAACCTGCCGTTTATCATCACAATAAAACAACTGATAAATAACTCTATGGAGTTTGTGATTGGAGGGTCACCAGGCAAAACTCACTACAGACATACCTATAGTTATTGTTAAATGACATTCATTGGGATGTTAAATTTATAGTGCAGCCCAAAAAGGGCATTTGAAAATGAATGATTGTTGGACTATTGAGTATTATGGTAGTTACTGAATCTGAGAGATGAATACACATGCATTACTGGATAATAAACAATAATACCGCTACGGTAGCTCACTGAATGAACAGAAAATAACCCGTGTTCATGAAAGAAACACAATACAAGCAAGTTTCCTAACGGTTTTCATGTTGATCAAACACAATAACACAATGCAAACTCGAATAACGGATATACACAAAACTAGTATGGAAAGCTAAATGTCTTTCAAGCGTCTATTCTATACGGGTGGAAAGCTCTTGTCCATAATGCAGCGCCATGACAGTTATGGAGCTGGACGTGCTGAGAGTCATGGCGATGCTGCTGCACGGACGGGACACAGCAGCTCCACTTCTCATTCCTCCTCCGGCTCGAAGCTAACATTATCGATAATCTTCTAGTCATGAACAAAGGCTTTTTTTTAGCAGTTAGGCTTGCTAACCCGCTGGAACAACATGGCTAGGCATCTGAATGGAGCCGCGTGAAGCCTGGATGGCTGACGGTTTCCCTCAGAACATTGCACTGTCCCGGGATAACAAAGGCGACCCGCGTCAACGAGGCCGCAACCAAGCCGCCAATGTCGGTCCACTTGCCTCTGATGGTAGTAGTCAATCTGTCACAATTTGCTCTTTCGCATCTTCAATGGGCGAAAAGAGAAACGCTGGAGAGTGTTATCGGTTAAAAATAAAAGCCCCAGGACATGCTCACCTTTCATTCAGTCCATCTGGACCACTGGGAACTGCATCCAGAGTCAGGGGGAACCCAGAAGCACACCTTACACTCGAGTAATATTGCTGTCTTGTCCTCCAGAGCTGCACAGGAGCACCAATTCAAGTCTTAATTCCCAGTGTCCCTGGAAATAACCAGCATTTATTTGCCCCTGCCCCCTGTAACGGACTGCCATCCCACCCAGGGTTCCTTCCCCCTGCCTTACACCTGGTGTTCTCACGTTTTTTCCACCACAACCCATATAGATAACATGATTACCGAAGATCAGCGACTGCATGTGTTTATAGCTTGTTAATAAGCTTTACCCATCATGGGCCATTTTTATCGACGTAAACCCATTTCATGTACTTACGAAACTTTTGTTACATTATTATGTTATTGAACGATCATTTCTTATTGTCACTAACCGTAGTTAGTGACTGTTTTTTTGCAGAGTGCTGTTATGAACTTAAATAACCTTTGAAATAAAGATATAACAGTGACAACAAAGATAAGCATCCCAAAAAAACTGGCTTTGGTTTTATTAGCCGCATTAAAATAAGATGCATGTAAAGGTGATTATGATGAAAAAGCTTTATTTTAATACCATGCAGATGGAAAACAAACAAGAAGAACAATGTATGTGTCAGGGTGCGAGCAAAACAGGAGGCGGAAGCTGGAGTACAGCTCGTTCGGGTTTTAATAACCAGAGTGAGGGAGAGAGATATACACAAGCACACACACACACACACACACACACGTGCAGACGCGCACGCTCACACACGCACACGACAGTCCTTTGATTAAGTAAGTCTGAGGTGCGCTTTGAGGAGAAGCATAGCCAGTGTCTTCGTTTTCAGACGGTCCAGGAGCTCTGGGGCGAGACGTGGCCCTTCGGGGAGCTCGGAAGCGAAACGTCGCCGACTGAGGAGCTCAGGGGCGAGATGTCGCCTTCAAGGGAGCACGGGAGCGAGACGTCGCCTTCAGGGGTGACCAAGAGCAAGACGTCGCCGACGGAGGAGCTCGGGGGCGAGACGTCGCTATCGGAGGAGCTCAGAGGTGTGACGACGCCATTGGAGGAGCACAGAGGCAAGAGACGTCGCAATTGGAGGAGTCCAGAGGCGAGATGTCGCCATCGGAGGAGCTCAGAGGCGAGACGTCGCTTACGGAGAGGCTCTCTGGCGAGAAGTCGCCAAAGGAGGAGCTCGGGGGTGAGACGTCGCCTTCTAGGGAGCACGGGAGCGAGACGTCTTCGAAAGAGGAGCTCTGGGGCGAGATGGTTTGACCTCCTTCTTGCGGCCAGGCGGCGGTGCGACAACCCTTTTCGACCAGGCGGTGGTTCGGCGTCCCTTTCGCGGCCCTGAGCGGAAAGAAGCTCTCCTGGAGGTCCTGGAGCGGAAAGGAGCTCTCCTGGAGGTCCTGGAGCGGAAAGGAGCTCTTCTGGAGGTCCTGGAGCGGAAAGGAGCTCTCGCGGAGGTCCTGGGGCAGAGCTGCGCTTTTCTGGAGGTCCTGGGACGGAGCGGAGCCGTCTTGGAGGGCCTGGAGCAGGGTCTGAAGCATGTTCTGAGATGGAGTGGTGCGCCCACGGGAGCTCCGTAACAGAGCAGCGCACTTGTAGACCCCTGGGGTGGAGTCGCGCGCTCGTCAAAGCTTAGTGACGGAGATGCGCACTTTTGGAAGCACTGGAGTTAAATCAGTACCGAGGTGGCTGCAGTGTGGAGCCGCCACAGTCATCCCCAACATCCCCGTGAGAAGCTCCATGAAGCTGGTGCATGTGCTGAATTCATTTCCCGCCACGCTCCACATCTTACTGGCGAGAAAAAGAGCATCACCCGACAGGAGAGAGATGTGGAATCCGATCTAAGCTCTCTCCGTGGGGAACCGCAATGGATTCGCCTCCACGTACCTGCCGACGCTCCTTAGGAATACGCCCCACTCAGCCCTGTCACCGGAGAAGCGAGCGGGGAAATCCGTGATGTCAACGAGGGGGCGTGGCTCTGCCGAGCACGATCCGCGCGACACGGCAGCGAGTTTCCGGTGTTGTGCCTAATTCAAAACCCTGGTCTGTAATCAACCCCCCTACGTGTGCACATTACCGTCGTATTTCCTGTAGATGGCACTAAAAACTAATGCCAAAAGATAAATTTGAAGAAAACATATACAGCTTCCTGTAGATGGCAGAATAAGCTCAGGAATGTAATCATTTGCTTTTAAAACCACCTGCGTGAATTCTAACCCCGTATTTATTTTGCGTTAATACCTAGACTTACTTAAATTACTCGGATACACAAGTAAAAAAAAAAAATTTAAATAGTTAATTTTCTTTTATTAACATGGACATACCCTTAAACGCCCCCCCCCCCCCCAACCCCCATTTCTTTTTCCTTCATACTCAGAGTTACCAAACTGGCTGTGATACACCTACACAAGTAATAATGTATGTGTAAAATACTACATTTAATTTAAAAACATGGACAGCTGTATTATTCAGGGGGTATTATTTAGGCAAGCTGAATATAAACCCCTTGCCTGAATTCTACCCCCCCTATTTCTTTTTCTCCCATATAAAGAGTTGCCAAACTTGCTGTGATACACCTACACAAGTAATAATGTAAGTGTAAAATACTACATTTAATCTAACAACATGGACAGCTGTATTGAATTAGGGGGGTATTATTTAGGCAAGCCGAATGTAAACCCCTTGCCTGAATTCTACCCCCCTTCTATTTCTTTTTCCCCCCATATGAAGAGTTTCCGCCTCCAACTTCCGGTTTTCCTCGCTCTATTGATTCTGCTGCTGCGGGGGTTTACACTGGTTCATGGTGACCTGCAACAGGATAGGAAAAATAAACAGATAGATAAAGAAACAAGCAAATGCATAAAAAACCCCATAAATAATCAAACAACGCAAACCTGCCGTTTATCATCACAATAAAACAACTGATAAATAACTCTATGGAGTTTGTGATTGGAGGGTCACCAGGCAAAACTCACTACAGACATACCTATAGTTATTGTTAAATGACATTCATTGGGATGTTAAATTTATAGTGCAGCCCAAAAAGGGCATTTGAAAATGAATGATTGTTGGACTATTGAGTATTATGGTAGTTACTGAATCTGAGAGATGAATACACATGCATTACTGGATAATAAACAATAATACCGCTACGGTAGCTCACTGAATGAACAGAAAATAACCCGTGTTCATGAAAGAAACACAATACAAGCAAGTTTCCTAACGGTTTTCATGTTGATCAAACACAATAACACAATGCAAACTCGAATAACGGATATACACAAAACTAGTATGGAAAGCTAAATGTCTTTCAAGCGTCTATTCTATACGGGTGGAAAGCTCTTGTCCATAATGCAGCGCCATGACAGTTATGGAGCTGGACGTGCTGAGAGTCATGGCGATGCTGCTGCACGGACGGGACACAGCAGCTCCACTTCTCATTCCTCCTCCGGCTCGAAGCTAACATTATCGATAATCTTCTAGTCATGAACAAAGGCTTTTTTTTAGCAGTTAGGCTTGCTAACCCGCTGGAACAACATGGCTAGGCATCTGAATGGAGCCGCGTGAAGCCTGGATGGCTGACGGTTTCCCTCAGAACATTGCACTGTCCCGGGATAACAAAGGCGACCCGCGTCAACGAGGCCGCAACCAAGCCGCCAATGTCGGTCCACTTGCCTCTGATGGTAGTAGTCAATCTGTCACAATTTGCTCTTTCGCATCTTCAATGGGCGAAAAGAGAAACGCTGGAGAGTGTTATCGGTTAAAAATAAAAGCCCCAGGACATGCTCACCTTTCATTCAGTCCATCTGGACCACTGGGAACTGCATCCAGAGTCAGGGGGAACCCAGAAGCACACCTTACACTCGAGTAATATTGCTGTCTTGTCCTCCAGAGCTGCACAGGAGCACCAATTCAAGTCTTAATTCCCAGTGTCCCTGGAAATAACCAGCATTTATTTGCCCCTGCCCCCTGTAACGGACTGCCATCCCACCCAGGGTTCCTTCCCCTGCCTTACACCTGGTGTTCTCACGTTTTTTCCACCACAACCCATATAGATAACGTGATTACCGAAGATCAGCGACTGCATGTGTTTATAGCTTGTTAATAAGCTTTACCCATCATGGGCCATTTTTATCGACGTAAACCCATTTCATGTACTTACGAAACTTTTGTTACATTATTATGTTATTGAACGATCATTTCTTATTGTCACTAACCGTAGTTAGTGACTGTTTTTTTGCAGAGTGCTGTTATGAACTTAAATAACCTTTGAAATAAAGATATAACAGTGACAACAAAGATAAGCATCCCAAAAAAACTGGCTTTGGTTTTATTAGCCGCATTAAAATAAGATGCATGTAAAGGTGATTATGATGAAAAAGCTTTATTTTAATACCATGCAGATGGAAAACAAACAAGAAGAACAATGTATGTGTCAGGGTGCGAGCAAAACAGGAGGCGGAAGCTGGAGTACAGCTCGTTCGGGTTTTAATAACCAGAGTGAGGGAGAGAGATATACACAAGCACACACACACACACACACACACGTGCAGACGCGCACGCTCACACACGCACACAACAGTCCTTTGATTAAGTAAGTCTGAGGTGCGCTTTGAGGAGAAGCATAGCCAGTGTCTTCGTTTTCAGACGGTCCAGGAGCTCTGGGGCGAGACGTGGCCCTTCGGGGAGCTCGGAAGCGAAACGTCGCCGACTGAGGAGCTCAGGGGCGAGATGTCGCCTTCAAGGGAGCACGGGAGCGAGACGTCGCCTTCAGGGGTGACCAAGAGCAAGACGTCGCCGACGGAGGAGCTCGGGGGCGAGACGTCGCTATCGGAGGAGCTCAGAGGTGTGACGACGCCATTGGAGGAGCACAGAGGCAAGAGACGTCGCAATTGGAGGAGTCCAGAGGCGAGATGTCGCCATCGGAGGAGCTCAGAGGCGAGACGTCGCTTACGGAGAGGCTCTCTGGCGAGAAGTCGCCAAAGGAGGAGCTCGGGGGTGAGACGTCGCCTTCTAGGGAGCACGGGAGCGAGACGTCTTCGAAAGAGGAGCTCTGGGGCGAGATGGTTTGACCTCCTTCTTGCGGCCAGGCGGCGGTGCGACAACCCTTTTCGACCAGGCGGTGGTTCGGCGTCCCTTTCGCGGCCCTGAGCGGAAAGAAGCTCTCCTGGAGGTCCTGGAGCGGAAAGGAGCTCTCCTGGAGGTCCTGGAGCGGAAAGGAGCTCTTCTGGAGGTCCTGGAGCGGAAAGGAGCTCTCGCGGAGGTCCTGGGGCAGAGCTGCGCTTTTCTGGAGGTCCTGGGACGGAGCGGAGCCGTCTTGGAGGGCCTGGAGCAGGGTCTGAAGCATGTTCTGAGATGGAGTGGTGCGCCCACGGGAGCTCCGTAACAGAGCAGCGCACTTGTAGACCCCTGGGGTGGAGTCGCGCGCTCGTCAAAGCTTAGTGACGGAGATGCGCACTTTTGGAAGCACTGGAGTTAAATCAGTACCGAGGTGGCTGCAGTGTGGAGCCGCCACAGTCATCCCCAACATCCCCGTGAGAAGCTCCATGAAGCTGGTGCATGTGCTGAATTCATTTCCCGCCACGCTCCACATCTTACTGGCGAGAAAAAGAGCATCACCCGACAGGAGAGAGATGTGGAATCCGATCTAAGCTCTCTCCGTGGGGAACCGGAATGGATTCGCCTCCACGTACCTGCCGACGCTCCTTAGGAATACGCCCCACTCAGCCCTGTCACCGGAGAAGCGAGCGGGGAAATCCGTGATGTCAACGAGGGGGCGTGGCTCTGCCGAGCACGATCCGCGCGACACGGCAGCGAGTTTCCGGTGTTGTGCCTAATTCAAAACCCTGGTCTGTAATCAACCCCCCTACGCGTGCACATTACCGTCGTATTTCCTGTAGATGGCACTAAAAACTAATGCCAAAAGATAAATTTGAAGAAAACATATACAGCTTCCTGTAGATGGCAGAATAAGCTCAGGAATGTAATCATTTGCTTTTAAAACCACCTGCGTGAATTCTAACCCCGTATTTATTTTGCGTTAATACCTAGACTTACTTAAATTACTCGGATACACAAGTAAAAAAAAAAAAATTTAAATAGTTAATTTTCTTTTATTAACATGGACATACCCTTAAACGCCCCCCCCCCCCCCACCCCCCCACCCCCATTTCTTTTTCCTTCATACTCAGAGTTACCAAACTGGCTGTGATACACCTACACAAGTAATAATGTATGTGTAAAATACTACATTTAATTTAAAAACATGGACAGCTGTATTATTCAGGGGGGTATTATTTAGGCAAGCTGAATATAAACCCCTTGCCTGAATTCTACCCCCCCTATTTCTTTTTCTCCCATATAAAGAGTTGCCAAACTTGCTGTGATACACCTACACAAGTAATAATGTAAGTGTAAAATACTACATTTAATCTAACAACATGGACAGCTGTATTGAATTAGGGGGGTATTATTTAGGCAAGCCGAATGTAAACCCCTTGCCTGAATTCTACCCCCCTTCTATTTCTTTTTCCCCCCATATGAAGAGTTTCCGCCTCCAACTTCCGGTTTTCCTCGCTCTATTGATTCTGCTGCTGCGGGGGTTTACACTGGTTCATGGTGACCTGCAACAGGATAGGAAAAATAAACAGATAGATAAAGAAACAAGCAAATGCATAAAAAACCCCATAAATAATCAAACAACGCAAACCTGCCGTTTATCATCACAATAAAACAACTGATAAATAACTCTATGGAGTTTGTGATTGGAGGGTCACCAGGCAAAACTCACTACAGACATACCTATAGTTATTGTTAAATGACATTCATTGGGATGTTAAATTTATAGTGCAGCCCAAAAAGGGCATTTGAAAATGAATGATTGTTGGACTATTGAGTATTATGGTAGTTACTGAATCTGAGAGATGAATACACATGCATTACTGGATAATAAACAATAATACCGCTACGGTAGCTCACTGAATGAACAGAAAATAACCCGTGTTCATGAAAGAAACACAATACAAGCAAGTTTCCTAACGGTTTTCATGTTGATCAAACACAATAACACAATGCAAACTCGAATAACGGATATACACAAAACTAGTATGGAAAGCTAAATGTCTTTCAAGCGTCTATTCTATACGGGTGGAAAGCTCTTGTCCATAATGCAGCGCCATGACAGTTATGGAGCTGGACGTGCTGAGAGTCATGGCGATGCTGCTGCACGGACGGGACACAGCAGCTCCACTTCTCATTCCTCCTCCGGCTCGAAGCTAACATTATCGATAATCTTCTAGTCATGAACAAAGGCTTTTTTTTAGCAGTTAGGCTTGCTAACCCGCTGGAACAACATGGCTAGGCATCTGAATGGAGCCGCGTGAAGCCTGGATGGCTGACGGTTTCCCTCAGAACATTGCACTGTCCCGGGATAACAAAGGCGACCCGCGTCAACGAGGCCGCAACCAAGCCGCCAATGTCGGTCCACTTGCCTCTGATGGTAGTAGTCAATCTGTCACAATTTGCTCTTTCGCATCTTCAATGGGCGAAAAGAGAAACGCTGGAGAGTGTTATCGGTTAAAAATAAAAGCCCCAGGACATGCTCACCTTTCATTCAGTCCATCTGGACCACTGGGAACTGCATCCAGAGTCAGGGGGAACCCAGAAGCACACCTTACACTCGAGTAATATTGCTGTCTTGTCCTCCAGAGCTGCACAGGAGCACCAATTCAAGTCTTAATTCCCAGTGTCCCTGGAAATAACCAGCATTTATTTGCCCCTGCCCCCTGTAACGGACTGCCATCCCACCCAGGGTTCCTTCCCCCTGCCTTACACCTGGTGTTCTCACGTTTTTTCCACCACAACCCATATAGATAACGTGATTACCGAAGATCAGCGACTGCATGTGTTTATAGCTTGTTAATAAGCTTTACCCATCATGGGCCATTTTTATCGACGTAAACCCATTTCATGTACTTACGAAACTTTTGTTACATTATTATGTTATTGAACGATCATTTCTTATTGTCACTAACCGTAGTTAGTGACTGTTTTTTTGCAGAGTGCTGTTATGAACTTAAATAACCTTTGAAATAAAGATATAACAGTGACAACAAAGATAAGCATCCCAAAAAAACTGGCTTTGGTTTTATTAGCCGCATTAAAATAAGATGCATGTAAAGGTGATTATGATGAAAAAGCTTTATTTTAATACCATGCAGATGGAAAACAAACAAGAAGAACAATGTATGTGTCAGGGTGCGAGCAAAACAGGAGGCGGAAGCTGGAGTACAGCTCGTTCGGGTTTTAATAACCAGAGTGAGGGAGAGAGATATACACAAGCACACACACACACACACACACACGTGCAGACGCGCACGCTCACACACGCACACAACAGTCCTTTGATTAAGTAAGTCTGAGGTGCGCTTTGAGGAGAAGCATAGCCAGTGTCTTCGTTTTCAGACGGTCCAGGAGCTCTGGGGCGAGACGTGGCCCTTCGGGGAGCTCGGAAGCGAAACGTCGCCGACTGAGGAGCTCAGGGGCGAGATGTCGCCTTCAAGGGAGCACGGGAGCGAGACGTCGCCTTCAGGGGTGACCAAGAGCAAGACGTCGCCGACGGAGGAGCTCGGGGGCGAGACGTCGCTATCGGAGGAGCTCAGAGGTGTGACGACGCCATTGGAGGAGCACAGAGGCAAGAGACGTCGCAATTGGAGGAGTCCAGAGGCGAGATGTCGCCATCGGAGGAGCTCAGAGGCGAGACGTCGCTTACGGAGAGGCTCTCTGGCGAGAAGTCGCCAAAGGAGGAGCTCGGGGGTGAGACGTCGCCTTCTAGGGAGCACGGGAGCGAGACGTCTTCGAAAGAGGAGCTCTGGGGCGAGATGGTTTGACCTCCTTCTTGCGGCCAGGCGGCGGTGCGACAACCCTTTTCGACCAGGCGGTGGTTCGGCGTCCCTTTCGCGGCCCTGAGCGGAAAGAAGCTCTCCTGGAGGTCCTGGAGCGGAAAGGAGCTCTCCTGGAGGTCCTGGAGCGGAAAGGAGCTCTTCTGGAGGTCCTGGAGCGGAAAGGAGCTCTCGCGGAGGTCCTGGGGCAGAGCTGCGCTTTTCTGGAGATCCTGGGACGGAGCGGAGCCGTCTTGGAGGGCCTGGAGCAGGGTCTGAAGCATGTTCTGAGATGGAGTGGTGCGCCCACGGGAGCTCCGTAACAGAGCAGCGCACTTGTAGACCCCTGGGGTGGAGTCGCGCGCTCGTCAAAGCTTAGTGACGGAGATGCGCACTTTTGGAAGCACTGGAGTTAAATCAGTACCGAGGTGGCTGCAGTGTGGAGCCGCCACAGTCATCCCCAACATCCCCGTGAGAAGCTCCATGAAGCTGGTGCATGTGCTGAATTCATTTCCCGCCACGCTCCACATCTTACTGGCGAGAAAAAGAGCATCACCCGACAGGAGAGAGATGTGGAATCCGATCTAAGCTCTCTCCGTGGGGAACCGGAATGGATTCGCCTCCACGTACCTGCCGACGCTCCTTAGGAATACGCCCCACTCAGCCCTGTCACCGGAGAAGCGAGCGGGGAAATCCGTGATGTCAACGAGGGGGCGTGGCTCTGCCGAGCACGATCCGCGCGACACGGCAGCGAGTTTCCGGTGTTGTGCCTAATTCAAAACCCTGGTCTGTAATCAACCCCCCTACGCGTGCACATTACCGTCGTATTTCCTGTAGATGGCACTAAAAACTAATGCCAAAAGATAAATTTGAAGAAAACATATACAGCTTCCTGTAGATGGCAGAATAAGCTCAGGAATGTAATCATTTGCTTTTAAAACCACCTGCGTGAATTCTAACCCCGTATTTATTTTGCGTTAATACCTAGACTTACTTAAATTACTCGGATACACAAGTAAAAAAAAAAAATTTAAATAGTTAATTTTCTTTTATTAACATGGACATACCCTTAAACGGAAAAATAAACAGATAGATAAAGAAACAAGCAAATGCATAAAAAACCCCATAAATAATCAAACAACGCAAACCTGCCGTTTATCATCACAATAAAACAACTGATAAATAACTCTATGGAGTTTGTGATTGGAGGGTCACCAGGCAAAACTCACTACAGACATACCTATAGTTATTGTTAAATGACATTCATTGGGATGTTAAATTCATAGTGCAGCCCAAAAAGGGCATTTGAAAATGAATGATTGTTGGACTATTGAGTATTATGGTAGTTACTGAATCTGAGAGATGAATACACATGCATTACTGGATAATAAACAATAATACCGCTACGGTAGCTCACTGAATGAACAGAAAATAACCCGTGTTCATGAAAGAAACACAATACAAGCAAGTTTCCTAACGGTTTTCATGTTGATCAAACACAATAACACAATGCAAACTCGAATAACGGATATACACAAAACTAGTATGGAAAGCTAAATGTCTTTCAAGCGTCTATTCTATACGGGTGGAAAGCTCTTGTCCATAATGCAGCGCCATGACAGTTATGGAGCTGGACGTGCTGAGAGTCATGGCGATGCTGCTGCACGGACGGGACACAGCAGCTCCACTTCTCATTCCTCCTCCGGCTCGAAGCTAACATTATCGATAATCTTCTAGTCATGAACAAAGGCTTTTTTTTAGCAGTTAGGCTTGCTAACCCGCTGGAACAACATGGCTAGGCATCTGAATGGAGCCGCGTGAAGCCTGGATGGCTGACGGTTTCCCTCAGAACATTGCACTGTCCCGGGATAACAAAGGCGACCCGCGTCAACGAGGCCGCAACCAAGCCGCCAATGTCGGTCCACTTGCCTCTGATGGTAGTAGTCAATCTGTCACAATTTGCTCTTTCGCATCTTCAATGGGCGAAAAGAGAAACGCTGGAGAGTGTTATCGGTTAAAAATAAAAGCCCCAGGACATGCTCACCTTTCATTCAGTCCATCTGGACCACTGGGAACTGCATCCAGAGTCAGGGGGAACCCAGAAGCACACCTTACACTCGAGTAATATTGCTGTCTTGTCCTCCAGAGCTGCACAGGAGCACCAATTCAAGTCTTAATTCCCAGTGTCCCTGGAAATAACCAGCATTTATTTGCCCCTGCCCCCTGTAACGGACTGCCATCCCACCCAGGGTTCCTTCCCCCTGCCTTACACCTGGTGTTCTCACGTTTTTTCCACCACAACCCATATAGATAACGTGATTACCGAAGATCAGCGACTGCATGTGTTTATAGCTTGTTAATAAGCTTTACCCATCATGGGCCATTTTTATCGACGTAAACCCATTTCATGTACTTACGAAACTTTTGTTACATTATTATGTTATTGAACGATCATTTCTTATTGTCACTAACCGTAGTTAGTGACTGTTTTTTTGCAGAGTGCTGTTATGAACTTAAATAACCTTTGAAATAAAGATATAACAGTGACAACAAAGATAAGCATCCCAAAAAAACTGGCTTTGGTTTTATTAGCCGCATTAAAATAAGATGCATGTAAAGGTGATTATGATGAAAAAGCTTTATTTTAATACCATGCAGATGGAAAACAAACAAGAAGAACAATGTATGTGTCAGGGTGCGAGCAAAACAGGAGGCGGAAGCTGGAGTACAGCTCGTTCGGGTTTTAATAACCAGAGTGAGGGAGAGAGATATACACAAGCACACACACACACACACACACACACGTGCAGACGCGCACGCTCACACACGCACACGACAGTCCTTTGATTAAGTAAGTCTGAGGTGCGCTTTGAGGAGAAGCATAGCCAGTGTCTTCGTTTTCAGACGGTCCAGGAGCTCTGGGGCGAGACGTGGCCCTTCGGGGAGCTCGGAAGCGAAACGTCGCCGACTGAGGAGCTCAGGGGCGAGATGTCGCCTTCAAGGGAGCACGGGAGCGAGACGTCGCCTTCAGGGGTGACCAAGAGCAAGACGTCGCCGACGGAGGAGCTCGGGGGCGAGACGTCGCTATCGGAGGAGCTCAGAGGTGTGACGACGCCATTGGAGGAGCACAGAGGCAAGAGACGTCGCAATTGGAGGAGTCCAGAGGCGAGATGTCGCCATCGGAGGAGCTCAGAGGTGAGACGTCGCTTACGGAGAGGCTCTCTGGTGAGAAGTCGCCAAAGGAGGAGCTCGGGGGTGAGACGTCGCCTTCTAGGGAGCACGGGAGCGAGACGTCTTCGAAAGAGGAGCTCTGGGGCGAGATGGTTTGACCTCCTTCTTGCGGCCAGGCGGCGGTGCGACAACCCTTTTCGACCAGGCGGTGGTTCGGCGTCCCTTTCGCGGCCCTGAGCGGAAAGAAGCTCTCCTGGAGGTCCTGGAGCGGAAAGGAGCTCTCCTGGAGGTCCTGGAGCGGAAAGGAGCTCTTCTGGAGGTCCTGGAGCGGAAAGGAGCTCTCGCGGAGGTCCTGGGGCAGAGCTGCGCTTTTCTGGAGGTCCTGGGACGGAGCGGAGCCGTCTTGGAGGGCCTGGAGCAGGGTCTGAAGCATGTTCTGAGATGGAGTGGTGCGCCCACGGGAGCTCTGTAACAGAGCAGCGCACTTGTAGACCCCTGGGGTGGAGTCGCGCGCTCGTCAAAGCTTAGTGACGGAGATGAGCACTTTTGGAAGCACTGGAGTTAAATCAGTACCGAGGTGGCTGCAGTGTGGAGCCGCCACAGTCATCCCCAACATCCCCGTGAGAAGCTCCATGAAGCTGGTGCATGTGCTGAATTCATTTCCCGCCACGCTCCACATCTTACTGGCGAGAAAAAGAGCATCACCCGACAGGAGAGAGATGTGGAATCCGATCTAAGCTCTCTCCGTGGGGAACCGGAATGGATTCGCCTCCACGTACCTGCCGACGCTCCTTAGGAATACGCCCCACTCAGCCCTGTCACCGGAGAAGCGAGCGGGGAAATCCGTGATGTCAACGAGGGGGCGTGGCTCTGCCGAGCACGATCCGCGCGACACGGCAGCGAGTTTCCGGTGTTGTGCCTAATTCAAAACCCTGGTCTGTAATCAACCCCCCTACGCGTGCACAGTACCGTCGTATTTCCTGTAGATGGCACTAAAAACTAATGCCAAAAGATAAATTTGAAGAAAACATATACAGCTTCCTGTAGATGGCAGAATAAGCTCAGGAATGTAATCATTTGCTTTTAAAACCACCTGCGTGAATTCTAACCCCGTATTTATTTTGCGTTAATACCTAGACTTACTTAAATTACTCGGATACACAAGTAAAAAAAAAAAAATTTAAATAGTTAATTTTCTTTTATTAACATGGACATACCCTTAAACGCCCCCCCCACGCCACCCCCCCCCCTTTTCTTTTTCTCTCATACTCAGAGTTACCAAACTGGCTGTGATACACCTACACAAGTAATAATGTATGTGTAAAATACTACATTTAATTTAAAAACATGGACAGCTGTATTATTCAGGGGGGTATTATTTAGGCAAGCTGAATATATACCCCTTGCCTGAATTCTACCCCCCCCCTATTTCTTTTTCTCCCATATAAAGAGTTGCCAAACTTGCTGTGATACACCTACACAAGTAATAATGTATGTGTAAAATACTACATTTAATCTAACAACATGGACAGCTGTATTGAATTAGGGGGGTATTATTTAGGCAAGCCGAATGTAAACCCCTTGCCTGAATTCTACCCCCCTTCTATTTCTTTTTCCCCCCATATGAAGAGTTATCAAACTTGCTGTGATACACATACACAAGTAATAATATATGTGTAAAATATTACATTTAATCTCACAACATGGACAGCTGTATTATTTAGGGGGGTATTATTTAGGCCATCTGAATGTAAACCCCCTGCCTGAATTCTACTCCCCTTCTATTTCTTTTTCCCCATATGAAGAGTTGCCAAACTTGCTGTGATACACCTACACAAGTAATAATGTATGTTTAAAATACTACAATAAATCTAACAACATGGACAGCTGTATTATTTAGGGGGGTATTATTTAGGCAAGCCGAATGTTAACCACCTGCCTTAATTCTTCAACCCCCCAGTTCTATTTATTTTTCTTACATAAACAAATCTCTGTCAAATAAAAATAAACAAAGTTTCACTTGCAAACTACACTAGAATCCCCCTCCATACCCCCACTGTTAAAGTAAACACCTCTGAGTAGAATATTCCATTACACCTTTCCACCTCAAAATAAAAGCAAACAACACAACAAGTATAGGAATCACTTTGAGAGATTTGTGTATGTGTTGTGTATGCTAGAGGGTATTGTGCTCCTAAACACCATTCACATTTTTTCGTTTGTCATCTATGGTAGCTTATCACAGCTTTGCAAATCTTACGTAAAACAAAAGTGATAGTATTTCTGTTTGTTTTTTTTTTATTATTTACATTATTTTATTTATTTATTTATTTGTATATTTATTTATTTATATTAAAATGTGTCTGCCTATCTTGAATTTAGTTGAATAATAAATAATGAATCTTTTTCTTCTTCTTCTTTTTCTTCTTCTTCTTCTTCTTTCTCTTCTTCTTCTTCTTTCGGCTGCTCCCATTAAGGGTCGCCACAGCGGATCATCCGTCTCCATACCACCCTGTCCTCTACATTTGCCTCTTTCACACCAGCTACCTGCATGTCTTCCCTCACCACATTCATGAACCTCCTCCTTGGCCTTCTTCTTTTCCTCCTACCTGGTGGCTCCATCCTTAGCATTCTTCTACCAATATAATTCATGTCCCTCCTTTGCATATGTCCAAACCATCTCAATCTCGCCTCCCTCACCTTGTCACCAAAACATCCTACATGCGCTGTCCCTCTAATAAACTCATTTCTAATCTTGTCCATCCTCGTCACTCCCAACAAAAACCTTAACATCTTCAGCTCTGCTACCTCCATCTCCACCTCCTGTCTTTTACTCAGTGCCACTGTCTCTAAACCATACAACATCGCACGTCTCACCACAGTCCTATAAACTTTCCCTTTCATTCTTGCAAATACCCTACTATCACAAATCACTCCTGTCACTCTTCTCCACCCACTCCACCCTGCCTGCACTCTTTTATTTACTTTTCTAACTCTCCATTACTTTGCACTGTTGACCCTAGGTACCTGAACTCCTCCACCTTCTCCACCTCTTCTCCCTGCAACCGCATCACTCCACTGCCCTCCCTTTCATTCACACACATGTATTCTGTCTTACTCCTACTGAGTTTCATTCCCCTTCTCTCCAGCGCATATCTCCACCTCTCCAGGCTCTTCTCAACCTGCTCCATACTCTCACCACAAATCACAATATCATCCGCAAACATCATAGTCCAGGGAGACTCCTGTCTGACCTCGTCCGTCAACCTGTCCATCACCACTGCAAACAGGAAAGGGCTCAGGGCGATCCTTGATGCAGTCCAACCTTCACCCTGAACCAGTCTGTCATACCTACTGCACACTTTACTGCCGTCACACTGTCCTCATACATGTCCCGCACCACCCTCACATACTTCTCTGACACACCTGACTTCCTCATACAATACCACAACTCCTCTCTTGGCACTCTGTCGTACGCTTTCTCTAAATCCACAAATACACAATGCAATTCCTTCTGTCCTTCTCTATACTTCTCCATCAACATCCTCAAAGTAAATAAGGCATCTGTGGTGCTCTTCCTCGGCATGAAACCATACTGTTGCTCACAGATGATCACTTCTTCTCTCAGCCTGGCTTCCACTACTCTTTCCCATAACTTCATGGTATGACTGATCAACTTAATTCCCCTGTAGTTACTGCAGGTCTGCACATCTCCTTTATGCTTAAAGATCGGTACCAGCACACTTCTTCTCCATTCCTCAGGCATCTTCTCACCTTCCAAAATCCTGTTAAACAACCTGGTCACAAACTCCACTGCCATCTCTCCTAAACATCTCCACTCTTCTACCGGTATGTCATCTGGTCCAACCAACTTTCAACTCTTCATCCTCTTAATCGCTGCTCTCACTTCCTCCTTACTAATCCTATCTACATCCTGCTTCACCAACTCCACATCATCCAACCTTCTCTCTCTCTGATTTTCCTCATTCATCAGCTGCTCAAAATACTCCCTCCACCTTCTCGACACACTCTCCTCACTAGTCAACACATTTCCCACTCCATCCTATATTGCTTTAACTTGCAGTACATCCTTCCCAGCTCTGTCCCTCTGCCTGGCCAAACGGTATAAATCTTATTCTCCTTCCTTAGTGTCCAACCTCTCATACAGCTCCTCATATGCCTTCTCCTTGGCTTTCGCCACATCCCTCTTTACCTGCTGCCGCATCTTCTTGTACTCCTGCCTACTTTTCTCATCACTTTGTCTATCCCACTTATGTTTTGCCAACCTCTTTCTCCTTATGCTCTCCTGCACTTCTTCATTCCACCACCACGTCTCCTTGTCTTGCTTTCTATTTCCAGATGTCACACCAAGTATTTTTCTAGCTGCCTCCCTCATTACTCCTGCAGTAGTTGCCCAATCATCCAACACCTCTTCAACACCACCGAGCCTCTGTCTGACCTCTTCCCTGAACCTCACACTACACTCTTCCTCCTTCATCCATCTTATTCTTCTTTCAGTCCTCACTCTCCTTCTCTTCTTCTTCGTCTACAGACCACCATCCGATGCTGTCTAGCTACACTGTCCCCTGCCAACACCTTACAGTCTCCAATCTCCTTCAGGTTGCATCTCCTGCATAGCACATAGTCCACCTGTGTGCACCTTTCTCCACTCTTATACGTCACCCTATGATCCTCCTTCTTCTTAAAATAAGTGTTCAACACTGACATTTCCATCCTTTTAGCAAAATCTACCACCATCTGCCCTTCCACATTCCTCTCCTTAAAACCATACCTACCCATCACCTCCTCATCACCTCTGTTCCCTTCACCTACATGCCCATTAAAGTCTGCCCCAATCACCAATCGTTCTTTGCTAGGTACACCATCTACCACTTCATCTAATTCACTCCAGAATTTTTCCTTCTTCTCCATCTCACAGCCAACTTGTGGAGGATTGGCACTGATGACATTTATCATCATCCCTTCAACTTCCACCTTCACGATCATCACCCTATCAGAAACTCTCTTCACCTCCACTACACTCTTACTGTACTCTTCCTTCAGAATCACCCCTACACTATTTCTCTTTCCATCAACACCATGATAAAACAGTTTAACACTAGCTTTACTAAACCTGCACAAATTTGCGTAAATTCCCTGGCCCTCACACCTAGTAGCACCCCTGCTGAGATTTTCACAGGCCTGCAGCTCCATTGTTCTCCTGCTTTTGTTGTGCAAACACACTAATTACCTGTGAGGCCTAGCACATTTGCATTTCTTTACTCAGAGTAGCTCAGAGGCCAGAAGAAAACTCAGAAACAATCTTCTTTTGCCTGTCCACCCTGTGCATGCCTTGTGCTAAATGTAGGCATTCACCGCCGCCAGGTCCAGCATATTGTAAAAAAACACTACTGGCCACCTGCGTGTTGTTGCTCTTACGGAATACATCCTTGCCATTTGGGTAAACACGTGTACACCACACTGTAAAAGCAGAGAGAGAGAGAGAGAGAGAGAGAGAGAGATGCATTGCAGACATATTTGGTCTCCAAATCCGTGGCCATCCAGAACTTGAGCCCAAATTTGTCTGGCTTGGTTGGGATATACTGTGTGAATGGACAACAAACCTTGGTAGGGAACAGCTGTTCATCTATTTCAGGGGTGGGCAATTGATTTTTACAACGGGCCACATGAGAAACCTGAATTGTGTCAGAGGGCCACACCAACAATAACTTGAACTTCATTCTGCTCAACTTTCTTTCATTGTAAAATGCACTAAATTATATATTTTGAATAGCTGGTACTGATCATCGGAAGAATAAAACTATTCTGTAAATATTTGTGAAATTGTGGAGTATAGGTCAAATAAGAAAAAAAATTATTGTAAACCTAAACTCACTAAAATCAATGAATTGCAATTCGAAGAATAAATTCAATTACAAAAGTTTTTAATTTATTAATATAAATTATCATTACTTATTTGTTACCATTCATAGTATTGACAGACAGACAGCGGTCAATTATTATTAGCAACGGTCTGGTATACGAAATAATTGCCTGCCGAACGTTTGGAAGCCCATTCAAGTGAATGGAACGTATTATTAAATTATAATAATTATTATCTACAGGGAATGTTTCAAAGATGACCACGTGATCTAAGGCAATGAATTCCATATTTTTTTTGTTATGCCTTTTTCCTTGGCACATCACTGGAAAACTTTCTTGCCTTTTTAAAAACGTCCGCTGCAGACGGAGTGCGCATGCTCGGATTGACTTCTTTTCTGTGCTGCATTCTTCTCATATTTAGAATGGCAATCGGGATGTTTGGATTTCAGGTGATAAATTAAACCCAACGTGGAGAAACTCTTTGCATGTACATCCTCTCTTGAAATTTCAGCATTGCATGTTTTGCAAATCGATATCTGTGGGCCTTTCTCCGAGATATTGAAATAAGTTGACACCGCAGACATGTTGGCTTTTATCCAGATAACCGTGTGCATGCTGCGTTTTTTATTGTGTCATTACAATTGTGTTTCCACCGTGTTGTTTCAGTGATTTTAGGTATTTCTCCATAAAACTTCCTGTGGCCGATTTTTTGGTGCATCCTTATAATTTATGATTGGCCTCACACAGGCCGGACAGGGGCGTACAAAGGGCCGGATGTGGCCGGATAAACCTCACTCTAAATGGGTTTATATAAATATCATATGTACTATGGCATTGACAAACCTTAGCAGACTCTGTGGGTCCAGCTTGCGCAGTAAAGCACGAGTCATTTGCTACTGCACTGGGCATTCCAATGTCCTCCTCTACCCACACAGTGCCGTCTTTTGCCGTCTGGCTCAGACAGGGCTTCCCTGTACCAGGGTGCATCTTCCGTGGAGGCATGTTGGATTCTTGTTCCGTCTCCTTTTCGGATTCTTCTAAGGAGGTATCAGTGACCTGCTGAAAAAATGAAATCTCTCCTCCATCAGAGTCTGCTTCGTCCATTTCCTGAAGCCAGGCCAAAGCCTGTTGCGCGGAGATGTTTTTCCTGCGTGGCAGTGATACGGAGGCCATCCTGATGTGCGTTCTCAAAAATGCGAAGAAGAAATTATTGTCCCGCCTGGGTCGCTCTGCTTTTATGCAAAGCACTGTGCTGTAGTCATGCAATGCAACTCCCTTACATACACAGTCACAATGGACAGAATCACGACCAATTGTTAGGAAGGTTTCCTATCCAGCTCGAAGGACAAAATGTTAGGATTTTCACTATCTGGTGTGCGCTGATCGGGGGATTGTACTCGCCCCAGCGTGTCAGTCAAAACATGGTACAGGATTCAGAACACTCAACTTTACTGGGTATAGAACTGATCATATATGAGGTGATTCTTGCTATCTTAGCTGCTGTTCAGTAGGTTGCTATGCAGAATGCATGCTGAAAGGCCACTGCTGAGTGACCAATGCTGAATGGTCAGTGCTGAGTGACTCTGCTGAATGGTCAGTGCTAAGTGAAAGGTTGCACGATGTCGAATGGCCACTGGTAGTTCACACTGTAGTTCACCATCTCCCTCAAAGTCTAATGAGTTCAGGAGACCCACGAGAGCTTGAATTTGGAGGGAGAACAGATCTGAAACTGGCTGTATCTCCAGGCTCTACATTAGAGGCAGACACACAGTTTACCAAGCAATGACAAGCTGCCTAGGACATCACAGGAGATTTAGCAACTCCGTGAAGATAAGGTGGCCATTCTGGAGGAACTCTGACAACTAAGGGTCCTTTACAAGGATATGCAGAAGTTAACAGTAAAGCTGTAGACAACTCTAGCTCTTCAAGCTCTAAATTCAAGCCCTCGTGGGTCTCCTGAACTCACTAGGCTCTCTGTCTCAGTAAACAAATGCAAATGTGCCAGGCTTCACAGGTGTTAGGTGGTTTGCACAACAAAAGCAGGGGGAGAATCGAGCTGAAGAATTGTGAAAATCTCCGCAGGGGTTAATC
Organism: Silurus lanzhouensis; assembly: GCA_039877035.1. Classification (NCBI taxonomy): domain Eukaryota; kingdom Metazoa; phylum Chordata; class Actinopteri; order Siluriformes; family Siluridae; genus Silurus; species Silurus lanzhouensis. The sequence continues at coordinate 1,329,874 of JBCEWE010000142.1, forward strand.
ACACCTCAAGTCAAGTCAAGTCAAGTCAAGAGGCTTTTATTGTCATTTCTACTATACACAGTGGTACACAGTACACAGTACACAGTAAAAATGAGACAACGTTTCTCCAGAACCCTGGTGCTACACTAAACAACAAACAGACAAAACAACATTAAGCTAAAACACCTCACGACGTGCACAAGAAAATAAAAAGTCAGTAATTCTAGTGTTAAATCCACCTCCAATGTTCCTGGCCTTACTCCCTTTCCAATTGGTCTCCTGAACACACAGCATATCTACCTTTCTCCTCTCCATCATATCAGCTATCTCTCTCCCTTTACCTGTCATAGTACCAACATTTAAAGTACCAACCCGAACCTCCACTCTCCTCCACTGCTCCTTTCCCTGCCGTCTCTGTAGACGGCTTCCTCCTCTCCTTCTCCTCCTTCGGCCAACAGTAGCCCAATTTCCACCGGTACCCTGTCGGCTAACGATACCTGTGGCGGTCGTTGTTAACCCGGGCCTTGACCGATCCGGTATGAAATTCTCATTTGTGATCCGCATATTTGATTTGGCACATGTTTTTATGCTGGATGCCCTTCCTAATGCAACTCTCCCCATTTACCCGGGCTTGGGCCAGGCACTAAGAGTGCACTTGCTTGTGCATCCATAATAGCTGGGTTGAATAATGAATAATGAATAAATCACATTAATATGTTGTAATGTTTAAAGGTCCTTTCTAGTCTACATCAAGAGTGAAAACATTGAATTGTTACACTTTTGTTACCTTTCGATTTAAACATTTTAAGATATTACACTTTTAGATTTTTTTTACCATCATATTATCAATTAGTAAAACAAGATATAGAAATCTATACAAAAAAAAACCCTGTTGACAGCCAACCCTTATTTATTTATTTGTGCTTTTTGGTCTGTAGATTATGGATCCTACAATGTATAGTGCTAGTGTAACCTACAAAACAGGCGGTGGGTATCCTCTGGGATTATCCAAGGACCAGAAGTCACATTTTCAGAAAAAAACTGCTATTTTTGACATTGAAGGTATTTTGACATAAGACCATGTGATAAATCAATATTGTTATTTTTAAAACTCTTTTGCAACGTAAAATGTAGCTATATATTATTATATTCCATTAGGATCATTTAAGAGAGGTCTGTCATTTTTATAATTTAATGTTATGCTAAGCTTTATTTTTTACACAATTTGTTTTGCATTGTTTGACAACGGACCCGATGTACAGATATCTAGTTTTCTCTATTTGTACTGTATAATTGTAATTCTTGATTCTTTAATGAATAGGTATTGTATTGTTATTATATCATTTAGATAGTCAGCTCTACTACAGAAGATACAAAGGAACTGCCCGTGAACTAAGAATAAAGGTTGTCTGTGGTGCAGAGGATTCAAATAAATGCTTTATAGAGTTTCACGCTAGCAGCATTGGTGCACATTGTGGACAAAAAAAACCAAAGGTGCCATATCCAAAAGGTTTTACTGGCCAGGGATGTCCGAGGATCTTGACAAATGGGTAATGACACTGATCAAAGTTAACAAATTGAATAAAATCTTTCTTTTCTTTTGATGCTTACTGATAATTTCTTTTTAAACAGGTGGCTGAATGTGTGGCATGTCAGGCCACTAAAGCATCAATTAAAGAAGAGGTCAAAATTACACCTATACAGGTAATCTATCTGTCTGTCTATCCATCTATTCATCCATCCATCCATCCATCCATCCATCCATCCCTCCCTGACACCCAGAACACGTTATATTTAATTGCACATGTATGTAATAGAATACTTACATAATTTACTAAATATTTTTATCAAATTGTAATTTTTATCATATTTTTTGCAAGGTCACACAACCCATATTGATTGCACAGACAGTGGCAATCAATATATATGCGTAATAATTGATTACTTAACCAAATGGCCACAGGCTTATCCACTCAGGAGTAAGTCTGCAGAGGAGGTCACAAACTGTATTATCAAGTTTTTTAATCAGTTTGAGGCACCAAAACGCATACTCACAGACCAAGGGAGGGAGTTTGTTAATCAGGTAAATCCAAGCTGTAACATACAGTGAGGAAAATAAGTATTTGAGCACCCTGCTATTTTGCAAGTTCTCCCACTTAGAAATCATGGAGGGGTCTGAAATTGTCATCGTAGGTGCATGTCCACTGTGAGAGACATAATCCTAAATAAAAAAATAAAGATATCACAATAAATGATTTTTAAACTATTTATTTGTATGATACAGCTATCAGCTAGAAGTCTGACCCTCAAATACTTATTTTCCTCACTGTACCTTACAGTGCTCAAACGTACTTTGAAAAATATTTACCTATATTAACAATAATTAAATAATAATTTTGTTTTATAATCAGATCAACCAAAATGTGTCCAAAATTCTTGCCATCAAAAGGAGTTTGTGCTCACCCTATCATACCCAGACCAACGGTCTAGTCAAATGGATGAATGAAACCATACAGAGGTACTAAATTCATACATCAATTTTAACACAAAGATCCTTAATTTGTTTTACATCCACCTATATAAAAATGTATTGTGTTTATTGCAGAACTATAATGGCGTTTGTAAGGATTGTTAGAAACCAAGTAAAGAATACACAGGTATTTATATATATATATCTTCTGCTAAAACTATTTTAATGTTAATTAAGGGCTCTCAGCAAATTGGTCTCTAAAAAATTAACACCTTAATGCTGTTATGTTTGGACTAAGGACCAAAAAAACAGATGACAACAAAGTTATCTCCTTTTTATATGATGTTTGATCGTGAGGCACGATACCCTTCCCAGGTCCCAGAAGATTATCAGGTGGGTTGTCTTCTATGTTTTGTTTCATTTTTAATTGTATGTATCGAATTCAGTATGAACTTTGACTAGCACAGCACAGAGTCACTTTAAACACTTTAATAGCAGCACATGGACAGTTCAAACTGGGTGTTGGACAGAGGTATAAAGGATTTCACTATGTCATTTGTGTATGTGACAAATAAAATTTGAATTTGAACTTGCCTGCATGAATTTGAGATGATCAGGTATTTTTAACTAGAAGCAAATGTTCCATTTTCAGATCGACAGCTTTGTTGAAGCTGTGGTGGGAATTAAACAAATGACTGAGAACATCCTGAAACTCAATGAAGTTCTTCAAACTGCACTTACCCACACTGCTCAGGTCCAACAAAAAAAGACAAATAAAGACTATAAAGCAAAGAAAGTGAAATTCCCTGTGGGTGACAAGGTGTGGAGATGTAATGTTCGGAGACAGCAGAGAAAAGGTGGAAAATTAGATCCAAATTTTTTAGGTCCATACACAATTAAAGACATTAAAGGCAAGAATGCTGATCTGATAGATGAGAGAGGGGTTATTTTGCCAAAAATCAATATTGACCCCTTAAGATTATATATTGAGGAGATGCCACGCATTCCACACAAGATTGTATCCAGATCAACAGATGCAAATCCATCACAAAAAACCTGTCCAACTGCTGAATCACCTGCAATCTCAAAAGTGACAGAATCATATGTCACCACCGCTGTATCTGTTCCACCATCACCAGCCATCTCCAAAAAAGCTAAATCACCTGTCTCCCCAAAGGTTTCACCATCACCTGCCATCTCCAAAAGAGCTGCATCACCTGTCTCACCAAGGATTTCACCATCACCTGTCATCTCAAAAAAAATTGCATCACCTGTCTCACCAAGGGTTTCACCATCACCAGCCATCTCCAGAACAGCTACATCACCTGTCTCCCCAAGGGTTTCACCATCACCTGTCATCTTCAAAAGAGCTGCATCACCTGTCTGTATCTGTGTCATCATCACCTACCACTAGAGCAAAAGCAGTACAGCACCACCTCATCAGCAGTAAGTCAGCAGAAGAAGAGCTATAAACTAATGAAAGCTAACAGTCATGTTTTCTCATACGTATTATTTTCTTATGACATTTATCAATACAGTTGTTCAAGAGGCATGGGCAGGAAAAAATGCCTATGTGTTGCTCTCCAGAATTGGGCCGCATAAAATATTTTTTGCACACATTAACAAAACCGCTCCAAGTAATGAGCTTGAAAGTGAGGTAAGATTTTTTTTAGCATTTTAAAATGTTTTGTGGTTGAAACTGTAGATATCAAATGTTAACATCCACTGCTAACCCCGCACTGTTTTGTTTCCTTGTTTAAGGTTATTAATGCATACATATTTCTTATTGTGAGACGTTTCAATGCAGAGCAGGCATTCCAAATTGACTCATATGAAATGACGAAAATTTGAAATGGAAACAAATCTAAATTAAAGGTTAGTTTGCTCTGGTTTATTTATGTCCCAATTATGAAACATCAAATTTGAACATATTTTAGTCCTCTTTTTAAATTTCAGGTTGATCCCACAATGTACAAATATCTCATTGGCATTGTGAATGACCACCACCACTGGACAGTTGTGGTAAACAAATGAAGTGTTCTTAGACATTATATTTTAAACCTTGGAAATAACTTCCAATATTGTGTTCTGCAGACTGTATGCCATTTGATTAAATGTTAGGTGGTAAACTTTTAAGCTTCTTTTTTAAGGTTGATTTACCAAAATACCATTAACAATTAATATTAAAAGAATTACCAGAGTAAATAGGGCAGATAAGTTAAGGACGTAGCTGTCCCAGCAAGTGCAAAACAAGGTGTCTGAAGAAGATACAAAATAAAGTAGATTCCTTAAAAAAAAAGGTTGTTTAACTTTTTATTATAAAGGAGTAACACTTTTTATACACCTCTTCTATTAGTGGATTTTTATTTTTTGCATGGTTTTGTAAGTTTTACATGCATGAGCTTGGGATATTTTTACATTTTGCAAAATAGAGCTGTCTGTATAAATCGAACAAAACTTTGTGCATTAAATATTATTAATTGTGTAGGTGTATCACAGCAAGTTTGGTAATTCTGAGTATGAAGGAAAAAGAAATAGAAGGGGAGTAGAATTCAGGCAGGGGGTTTACATTCGGCTTGCCTAAATAATACCCCCCTAAATAATACAGCTGTCCATGTCGTTAGATTAAATGTAGTATTTTAAACATACATTATTACTTGTGTAGGTGTATCACAGCAAGTTTGGTAACTCTGAGTATGAAGGAAAAAGAAGTGTGTGTGTGTGTGTGGGGGGGGGGGGTGTTAGGGTATGTCCATGTTAATAAAAGGAAATTAACTATTTATTTATTTTTTTTACTTGTGTATCCGAGTAATTTAAGTAAGTCTAGGTATTAATGCAAAATAAATACGCGGTTTGAATTCACGCAGGTGGTTTTAAAAGCAAATGATTACATTCCTGAGTTTATTCTGCCATCTACAGGAAGCTGTATACGTTTTCTTCATATTGATCTTTTGGCGTTAGGACCAGGAAAACATTTGACCCAGTCTTCCGTGTTTTTAGTGCCATCTACAGGAAATACGACGGTACTGTGCGCGTGCACGCGTAGGGGGGTTGATTTCGGACCGGGGGTTTGAATTAGGCACAACACCGGAACACGAAAACATGCAGCACGGAAAGTCCAACATAAACAATAACGAACGGGGAGTGGGAGTGAATGAGGCGCTTATATGGAAGCGAGGTGGAGTGAAGATGAACCCCAGGTGAGCGTGATTATGCCTGGAGCTCCAGATAGAGTGGAGGCATGAGTGATGATGAGCTCCAGGTGTGCGTGGTTAAACCTGGAGCTCCAGATAGAGTGGAGGCATGAGTGATGATGAGCTCCAGGTGTGCGTGGTTAAACCTGGAGCTCCAGATAGAGTGGAGGCATGAGTGATGATGAGCTCCAGGTGTGCGTGGTTAAACCTGGAGCTCTAGGGAGAGCGGAGGCATAGAGAGCCACCAAAGGGGGCGTGGCAGGTGGATCCCTGACAGTATGAAAGGGCTTCAGAAAGTATTTTCTTTAAGAATCAATTTCTCTTATACAATTTCAGTTTGAGTGCTGTTTTACTAGACAAGAATAAAAAGGACTGCAACAAAATCTCTGCACTTAATGTAGTATCAGGAGGTTTACAGCACAAAAAAAACAAACAAACAAACAAAAAAAGTGTGGAGAATATTCTAAATCTAAGTGTGAATCATTTTCACAAGTGAGTGCAATAATAAATGCTGGATAAAATAAGTCATTAAAATCTAAATATTTAGACTAAAATGTTATCCAAAGACAATCAGATATTTGTATGTATTGTAAGGATACAGAGTTTAAAGTACATATTTTTACTTCTAAAAAATGTAAAAAAAAAAAAAAGTGAAAATACAAATGATCTTTGCCACATAATAATAATAATAATAATAATAATATTAATAATAATAATAATAATGGTAATTCATTATATTTATATAGCGCTTTTCTGCAGCACTCAAAGCGCTTTACATATGAAAGGGGGGATTCTCCTCAACCACCACCAATGTGCAGCATCCACCTGGATGATGCGACGGCAGCCATATTGCGCCAGAACGCCAATCACACACCAGCATATTAGTGGAGAGAAGATAAGAGTGATATAGCCTATTAATATGAGGGGATGATTAGTAGGCCAGCGGGCAAGTTTGGCCAGGATGCCGGGGCACACCCCTACCCATAAATGTATGTATTTAAGTATTTAAAGATTGTGCATATATATCTTTAAAGTAAAAAGAGTACAAGTAAAGTTCAGATTTTTTTATTTATTCTAACATTTCTAATAGTTTAAAATAGTATCACATTTTTTTTTAACATTTCTGATTGTATCACATTGTTCTGTGAGTTTCATAATTTTATTAAAAAGAAAAAAGTTTTTAATCCTTTTTTAAACATCCAATTTTTGTTTATATATAAATCCTTTAGTCTAAATTAGAGGAGTGATGATCAGTGGTGCAGAATTTTTACCTCCATCATTTGGATAACAGCAGAAGTATGGATAGAGTTTCTCAGTGAAAGTCTGACCAGTGAAAGAGTAGATATGAGATCTGGAGTTCACATCATAAAAGGAGACCAGACCCTCCTCATAATCCACAAACACTCCCACCATCTCCACCTTCTCTCTCAGTGTGAGGGGGACAGAGGGAAGAGTACAAGCCCAATACTTATTTTTATTCCTCAGTACCACAGTCCAGAATCCATTCTGAGGACTCAGTGTAATCTTCCCCTTGGTGTTAATGTTTTCTCTCACAACTCCTAACGTCCACTTAGTTTTCCCTCTGACCTGCACCTCATAATAAAATCTCCCTGAGGAGAAACTCTGCTTCCCCAGAACACAGACACACTGATTAAACCTCTCTGGTGTATCAGGGAGATTTTGTGGTTTGTTTCCAGGTGACACTTGTTTTCCATCAGCAGAAAGAATGAGTTTGGGATGAGCTGTATCAGGATCCAGAATCACATCCACTGCGAGAAACACACAGAGTGTGATGTGAAATCACCATTCAGTTGATCAAACTCATTATGACATATTAGAGTGGTCCTGAATGTTTATTCCATTTTTCTATGTTTTATACTGTATATATGATTTGTCTGTTTGATCTGTTAAACTCAGTCTTTCTTCATAAAAAATAAAATCATCAGCAGCCAAATCTGTTGCCAAAAATTTGTTTTCTGTTGCCGATTACGTTGCATCGCCCCCAGTATAATGAACGCAACTGCAAGCTGTGCAACAACCAATGGCGAGTTCTCCCAATTTCTCTGAATTTAGCTATTATTATTTTAACTCCGTTACATATGTACTTTAAGGACTGGTTGGGTAAGATCATTACCTAACACAGAAAACAAGAAGTTTTAAGAAAGTTGCAAATGAGTCAAACAAAACTAGTGTGGAACTGGAAGTAACAACAAAAGATGAAATTCAAAATAAAGCACCAGGGTGTTCTTTGGAGGCCTGAAGCAAATAGTCAGAGACAGATACAACAAGGGGTGCCCTCTGGTGGTCTAAACGGAAAATATTCGAGATACTGATGATAGGTGGTGGCATTGCAATTTATATAAGAAATAGATTTAATACCAGACTGATAGCTACATCATCACTCAGTAAACAGTTTAAAATGTTTATCCTTGAACATCAAGATCTCAAAATGTGACCGTGGTTGGTTGTAACAGACCCCCTTCGGTCTCTTCTAAAACTTTAATTTCAATAACTCAACAACTATCAAGACTAAATCTTAAGGACATTCTTTTAGTGGGTGACCTCAACTGGGCCTGACTGTCTACTGTTTCTGATTATTTACAATCTGTGTGTTTTTTTCTATTTAGTTAAGTTGATTGATAGTTTTACTCATTTGAACTTAAAATGCTATGAAAGGTCAACATTAGTGCATTTAATTTTGAAAATAAATATTCTTTCATATGTACTAATTTTTTGAAATATTTCCCAATGATGTAAGTGGTTTAGTTAGAAAGTATTTGGCATTTGTCAACTTTTTTTTTTTTTACACATTTGTCACACTTTAATGATTCAGATCATCAAACAAATATTTTTGTTTTTTTACACAGATAAATAAGTTTTTTGTTTTATATATAAAAAAATGTAATAAACACTTTCACAATCACAGTTATACTATAATGTTTTTTGCTTTTATTGGCCAAAACAGGAAAATGGATGGTTCAATCATCTATTGAACAAAAATACATTGAACCACATCAGAAAAACAGGGACTGAGGCAAAAATATATCTAATAAAGCAAAATCACAAGCATTTAAAATAACGAATATTATTCCAAAAATGTAATATGCTTAGTACTTTAAAAAATGTCTCTTTAAACAGATGAATACCAAATAATTCAAATAGATTTGATTTGACTAATAAAGGAACTTAGATGCAAGTACAGATATATTATTTAATCGCAAACAAAAGAAAAGACAAAGAAACAAGTCCAGAGAAGAAGGCTTTTATTCTCATTCCAACCATATGCAATACAGGACTAAATGAAACGAGACAACCTTCATCCAAGGAGCAAGTTGCTACATCAAACACCATAACAACAAACACCACAAATTAACATGCAACACAGAAATACTCAAAACTAACAAGGACTGTACACAAGGACACAGACTGAAGACTAGACACAGACTGACTATGATGCAGACTGAAGACTAGATGAGAAAACAAGAACCACAATCTTAACATGAAACATTACAAACAATAACCATTAATGAGAGATACAAAGAATGCAGTGCCAGATCAATCTCTGTCTGTTTTGCCTGCTGTTGTAGTCATTGGTATCATCCTGGGAGAAAAGTGGTTGTGGTGTGTAGTGTGCATAACCCTTATAGACGTCTATTACAGGCACCTGTTTAACACCCTGCTGTGGGGTCTCTGGTGTCCTTTCTTCATGTGCTAAATAATCCTCTTCTTCTTCCTCCCCCTCCTCTCCAAACAGACGCCGCAGCTTAAGCTGTGTTTGCTGGATGTCGTCGTCTGCCCAGCTGATTCCATATCGGATGCGCTGCATCATAAACCACACTTTGACGCGCTCGGGGGACAGGGAGCATCTGCGTGCCAGAGCACTGGCCTCCTGCTCTGTGGGGTAGGGAAAGGAATTAAATGCTTCTACTAGCTCAGAAACAGCGTCCAGCTCATTAGTCTGCTCAGAGCGCACCCACACCAACTTTAGTCCCTCAGACACCAGAGGAAGACACACAAAGTGCGTCTGGTTGAGGCCGGACGTGTCTAAAGAGGCATCGTCCTCACTTTGGCTTCCTTTTGTAGGCTCCAAAGAGGATGAGGCTTTCCTCTGAGGCAAAATGGAGGCAGGAGAAATGCTTTGGCTGTCTTTGGCAGCAGGTGTGTTTTTCACAGTCTCTTTTTGCTCCGCTGCTGGTACCTGGTTCTCTGCGTTGCATGTACTTATGCTGGTCTCTTCTGAGTCCATGAGTGAGGAAGACATGGACCTTTTAGAAAATTCAGACTGTAGAGAAGAAGGGAAATAACATAAATACGAGCTAGATAATCTCAGTTTGCACTGAAGCCCTATTAGGTGCACAGGAGCACCATTTTAAGTCTTAATTGCCACTGTCCCTGGTGTTCTCACGTTTCTTCCACCACAACCCCATATAGATAACGTGATTACCAAAGATCAGCGACTGCATGTGTTTATAGCTTGTTAATAAGCTTTACCCATCATGGGCCATTTTTATCGACGCAAACCCATGCCATCAGTAATATGAATACAAATGCAATTTAAATAGTATTATCTGTAATCTACTCATGCTTATTACCACCACAGTCTTCCTGGCCTTGACAAGTCTGGGATTATGATTGTTTGTAAAAAACAAAAAAACTGATCCAACTATCCAGGTGATATTTTGGCATTTACACCTTAAAATTTCTCAGATAAAACAGAACAAAACATGTTCTTTTTTACTTTCAGTAAGTTCTCTGGCGATAAAAGTGTTTTCCTGGCAGATATATTTCATGTGCTTACGAATCTTTTGTTTTGCATTATTATGTTATTGAACGATCATTTCTAAATGTAACAAAGTACTGTTTTTTTGCAGAGAGCTGTTATGAACATATATAAACCTTAAAATAAAGATATAACAGTGACAGCAAAGATAAGCATCCCAGTAAACCTGGCTTTAGTTTTATTAGCCACATTAAAATTAGATGCATGTAAAGGTGATTATGATGAAAAATCTTTAGAGAGTATTTTAACTATTTAAGAATCAATTTTCTCTTATACAATTTCAGTTTGAGTGCTGTTTAACTAGACAAGAATAAAAAGGACTGCAACAAAATCTCTGCACCTAATGTAGTATCAGGAGGTTTACAGCACAAAAAAATAATAAAAACAAACAAACAAAAAAAAGTTAAAGTGTGGAGAATATTCTAAATCTAAGTGTGAATAATTTTCACAAGTGCAATAATAAATGCTGGATAAAATAAGTCATTAATTTTATTTGTATTTAATCAAAATCTTAATATTTAGTCTCAAATGTTATCCAAAGACAATAATCAGATATTTGTATGTATTGTAAGGATACTGTCAGGGATCCACCTGCCACGCCCCCTTTGGTGGCTCTCTATGCCTCCACTCTCCATAGAGCTCCAGGTTTAACCACGCACACCTGGAGCTCATCATCACTCATGTCTCCACTCTCTCTGAAGCTCCAGGTTTAACGAGGCACACCTGAAGCTCATCACTCCACTCCTACATAAACCCCTCACTCACATTCACTCCCCGTTCGTTATTGTTTATGTTTGACTTTCCGTACTGCATGTTTTGGCGGTCCGGTTTTCATGCAGGACTTCTCTCATCCGTTTCATCCGGACTACAGAATCCTGTACCGGCTGCGCTTCCCCTCCCTGTGCATCTCGGGTCAGCTACGCTTCTCCCAATGCGCTACTCGGACTATCTCTCTCAACCGTAGGACTGCCGTGTGCTTGTGCTTGTGTGTGCGCGTATGCGCGTCTGTGTGTGTGTGTGTGCTCGTATCTCTCTCTCCCTCACACGTGCATTAAAGCCCAAGCGAGCTGTACTCCGGCTTCCGCCTTCTGTTTCGCTCGCACCCTGACAGATACAGAGTTTAAAGTACATATTTTTACTTCTGAAAATGTAAAAAAAATGTGAAAATACAAATGTTCTTTGCCACATAAATGTATGTATTTACGTATTTAAAGAGTGTGTGTGTGTGTGTGTGTGTGTGTGTGTGTGTATATATATGTGTATATATATATATATATATATATATATATATATTAATTATAATCTTTAAAGTAAAAAGAGTAAAAGTAAAGTTCAGATTTTTTATTTATTTTAACATTTCTAATAGTTTATAATATCTGATTTTTTTAAACATTTCTGATTGTATCACATTGTTCTGTGAATTTCATAATTTTATTAAAATGGAAAGATTTTTTTAATCCCAAATTTTTTAGATAAAAAACCTTTAGTGTAGAGTGGAGGAGAGATGATCAGTGGTGCAGAATTTTTACCTCCATAATTTAAACAAGGACTGAAGTATGGATAGAGTTTATCAGTGAAAGTCTGACCAGTGAAAGAGTAGATAAGAGATCTGGAGTTCACATCATAAAAGGAGACCAGACCCTCCTCATAATCCACAAACACTCCCACCATCTCCACCTTCTCTCTCAGTGTGAGGGGGACAGAAGAATCATCAAAAGCTTCATACTGATTCTTATTCCTCAGTCTCACAGACCAGAATCCATTCTGAGGTTTCACTGTAATCTTCCCCTTCCTGTTAATGTTTTCTCTCACAACTCCTAAATCCCAGGCAGTTTTCCCTCTGACCTGCACCTCATAATAAAATCTCCCTGAGGAGAAACTCTGCTTCCCCAGAACACAGACACACTGATTGAACCTCTCTGGTGTATCAGGGAGATTTTGTGGTTTGTTTCCAGGTGACACTTGTTTTCCATCAGCAGAAAGAATGAGGTTGGGATGAGCTGTATCAGGATCCAGAATCACATCCACTGCGAGAAACACACAGAGTGTGATGTGAAATCACCATTCAGTTGATCACACTCATTATGACATATTAGAGTGGTCCTGAATGTTTATTCCATTTTTCTATGTTTTATACTGTATATATGATTTGTCTGTTTGATCTGTTAAACTCAGTCTTTCTTCATAAAAAATAAAATCATCAGCAGCCAAATCTGTTGCCAAAAATTTGTTTGCAAGCTAACCCACCAACTAGCTAGCTCAATTTCACTAAAGAAGCTAGTGACAGCTAAACATCAGTTTAGTGTATAAGCAAAAAAAAAATGAACAAAAAAACATACTATACTTACAAATTAGTATGTAAATTGACTACAGTAATTACATTAATATATTTATAAACTATAATATTTATTTAAATTTGTTATATATTTTGGCTACTGGGTAAAGTAGATTTTGAAATCTGTACCTGCATACTGCTGCATTCTCTTCAGTTCTGTGGAAACTAATCACAAAAAAACATCACTGTAATTTTATTGTTTACATTTAATGCAATATTTGACTCAATTAAAGGTAAAAACATATTACTATCAATATAATATGAAATATTCTCACCTGCTTCCATTAACTTGTCATTGATTGTTTTAGTGAGTTTCTCATTCAGACTCTGCTGAAGCTGAGACAGAGATGTTCTCACAGTGTCCCCACTCAGATCAGTGTTAATACTAATCTCAGTCCAGTTCTTGGTGTGTGGAAGGCTGAACATGGACGAGTAAACCTACAGTAGATCAGGAGAGAGGAGAAATCCCTCAGCATGGTGAGTTCTGTTCTGTGATGTTCTGCATTGTCAGTAGGCAGAGAGAGAAACACTGACCTGTAGGAGGTGAAGATGATCCTCAGTGTGTGAGAGCTTCTGCTCAGTGTCTCTCCTCTGTAGCATAGTGACTTCCTGCTCCAGCTCTTTAATGAGTCCTTCAGCCTGCATCTCTGCTGCTTTCTGCTTCTCCTCCATCAGCTCCATCAGCTCAGCCTGACTTGTCTCAATGGAGCTAATCAGAGCAGTGAAGACTTCAACACTGTCTGCTTTCTCTTTCTCTGTGTTTCTCTAAAAGAGGAACACATTTTAACTACAGATTTATATACAGATATAGAAATATTTATATACAGATATATACATACAAAGAACATCACAATATGCAGATATGTTGTAGATAAAACTTCATGTAATGTTTTACACACTTTGCTGAGCTCTACTGAGTGTTTGATCTGTTGGATCTTCTCCAGTCGACTCGGAATCATCTGCTGTAATAATATAATAATATAATATATAATATAATATAAATATAATATTAAGTTATACATTTCTTTTTGTTTCAAATTAGTCATTCAAATGTGTTTTATACATATAAAGAATACAAAGAATAAATGATTTTTGTGGTGAGAGTAGAGAGCAGGTTGAGAAGAGCCTGCAGAGGTGGAGGTACATGCTGGAGAGAAGGGCAGAGGTGGAAGTAATGAGGTACAAATACTTTGTTACTGTACTTAAGTAGATTTTTTTGGTATCAGTTCGTTACTCAACTATTTTCAAACAACTTTTTATTTTTAAACAAATATCTGTACTTTCTACTTTTTACATTTTTAAAAACGCCCTCCGGCAGGCGTTTCAGGTGCCTCCGGACCAGGACCAGCCGACTAAAGAACAGCTTTTTTCCTAGAGCTGTCTCTTTACTGAACTCTGCCCCTGGCTAACACACAACCACATTTCCCCCCTCACACTTTGTTATTATACTGTTTACACAAAACTATGCTCATTTGCACACTGCTCTTCTTTGTATTGCTGCTCATCATTAACTTATTACCATTGTATATATACCAGTTTTCTGTTTATAATAATAGCAATATATTATGTTCACCGTTCACATACTTCTGTAAATGTCTGTGTATAGTAATAGGCATCTGTATATCATGTTCACAGTACATATATATTTATCTGTATATTATTGTTCATAGTATATATATATATATATATATTCATATTCATCTGTGATTATATTCATAGTACATATATATTCATCTGTATATTATGTTCATAGTACATATACATCATTAAATTACTGTTTATAGTCCTATATTCCATTCTATTTAACGTATCATGTAACACTATATATCCTGCACTTGCTGCTATTGCACTCTGTTTAGACCCAAACTGCATTTTGTTGCATTGATTTGTGCATGTGTAATGACAATAAATTTAAATCTAATCTAATCTAATCTAAACTGGCTCGTTACCTTAGTATTAATCCATTGATTTGGTGAAATGTTAATATTTTCCTTTTTTCACTGCGAGCCGATTTCCTGTCATTGCGCGTCTTTTTCAATCGACTGGTGTATAAAGTCCTGTCTCTCACTCACCACAGATGTAGACTAGTTTACGAAGCTAACAATCAGCAGGCAGAAAGCAACAAGAAGTAAAGCTAACGTGGATGAGACAGAGGGAGTCAGTGATGTAACCATTACTGAGAACAGAGACTTTCCTGATCCCCTGATCATCATCATCTTTTCTATATTGTGTTCTATATGTAGATGTTCAGCCTGGATACATTCATTAGGTAACAACATTTTTAATTCGTTTTGTATTTTTATATATATATATATATATATATATATTAAGCTGTCAAAATTAAAATTCTTTTAAACGGCACTAAATTCTATTCAATATCAATTCAGTGCACATTTCTGTCTGATTATGATAAACGCTTCTTGACTTGAAGAAGTGCAGTTTCTCCGGAATCACCTCATTAACTGTCCGTGTGAAAACATAGCAAAGGTTACGTTCGGTATCCTGATGATTTACGTAATTTAAACCACCATTATTACTTTAAAACATTTACAAGAATTATTTTGTAATTATGCTCTATGTTTCATCTATATTTCTTCATGTCCATGTTGCTTAAAGTATTAAAAACAAAGGATTAATATATGGTACATTAAGAACAGATAGAAATGTACCTTATATTAATACTTCCTGTTTTTACTCCTCATTACATCTGCACTATTTTTATCTGTATGTATCTTTATTTCTTTATATCCTTACTGTACATTCTGTGTGTGTGTGTGTGTGTGTGTGTGTGTGTGTGTGTATATATATATATATATATATATATATATATATATATATATATATATATATACACGTATATATATATACGTGTGTGTGTGTGTGTATATATATATATATATATATATATATATATATATATATATATATATATATATATATATATATGTATATATATATATATATATATATATATATATATATATATATATATATATATATATACACACACACACACACTATCCAGTGTAACACTAAAACAGGTAGAAGTAGTAACTACTTTTTAATTAAGTACATGCCTGAGCCAAGACTTCTTTACTTTCACTTGAGTTGAAAAGTATAATCAGTACTTCAACTTTTACCTGAGTATTTTAAAACATCTGTACTTTTACTTAAGTAAAGGATGTGTGTACTTTTGCCACCTCTGGAGAAGGGAAATGAAAGTCAGTTGGAGTAAGACACAGTACATGCGTGTGAATGAGAGGGAGGGCAGTGAAAAGAAGAAGAAAACGAAGAGAATTAATTGGGTTTGATTGAACTTATTCACTTTGAATACTTATTAAGACTCTTATAAAGACTCATGTAGGAGACTAATACAATCCAACTGTATTCCATCTGAGCAAAAAAGGGTTAAACATTAACTTCAACCTTATCAATTTTAGAATTTAAACTGATACCCTACAGATTAATGACAGATAAATGAAACTGTATAATCCATAAGAATGCCCAAAGTTGAAGTCAAACAATGTTTCTCACCTTCCTCTCTCTGCTTTCCTCCTCTATAGGAACAGTGTTGTGATTCTCGTGGTCTCCTTCAGTGCAGAACTGACACACACATGTCTGATCATCTCTACAGAACAGCTCCAGAGCTCTCTCATGTTTCTGGCATATGTAGTCCTTCAGGTTCTCCACAGGGTTTATTAGTTTGTGTTTAGTAAGTTTTAGAACATGATCATGAGGTTCTAAATGAGACTTACAGAAAGTCAGTCCACAATCCAGACAGGATTTCACGGCCTTCACCTTCTCTCCAGTACAGACATTACAAAGAAACTCAGGTTTGTCTGGAACACTTTTCTTCTTGAAGTGATTTGCAACCTCTCTCAGTGTTGTATTAATCTTCAGTTCAGGTTTCTTGGCGAATTTCTCTTTACATAATGGACAGTAACCGTTTTGACTCTTCTCCCAGCACTGTGTAAGGCAGCTTTTGCAGAAGTTGTGTCCACATGGAGTGGTGACTGGATCAGTGAACACATCCAGACAGATCGAACACAGCAGCTGCTCTTCAGACAGGAGACTCCTGGAGTCACGAGCAACTAAATTTGATAAAATTATGAAACAAATATTTCTTTTTTTTAACACATTTAGTGGCACTTAAATCCAAATGATCACTTTCATAATATCTGTTCTTTGTCCTTCTTTATCGTCATCACACTACTATTACTACAACTACTACAATTAAATACTTTAGTTGTTAACACTGGACTGATCCTGCAATAAATTAATTCTCATGGTCATAGTTGTGGAGAAACTGTGTTTATCAGGCAAATTTAGTTCAGAATGTATTAGCCATTGGTAACCCTCTTTACACTGAAGTGCTCGTTATTTAGTCAGCAATCTGATTTAACTGGATCAACAACATCGTAAATAACACTTTCACTTACACTTAGATTGTCCTCGCCCCATCGTTTCAGTAAAAACGGTACAGGATTCAGAAAACTCAAGCTTTACTGGGTTCTTGCAGTCAGTTGCTAGCTGCTGTTCGGTAGGGTACGTGATGTCGAATGCCCACTGCTGAAAGATGACTGCTGCTCAGAGTTCTAGCCTTTTATGCTCTTGATGGAGAACGGTGCACTGTGATGTCAGAGGCAACCCCTGTATGTCTGCCTAGTGGGGAAGCGTGGAATTACAGCTGAATTTTTTTTTTATTTTTTACACACTTGTAACACTTAAATGATTCAGATCATCGGACAATTTGTAACATTACACAGATAAATACATCTGTTTTTTTGTTTTATGTGAAAAAATGTATAACCAGTTTCACAGTCACATTGATACTTTAATAACTATCTTGTTTTTGTTTTTGCTTTTATTGGCCAAAACAGGAAAGTGGATGGTTCACTCATCTATTGATCAAACAAAACCAGAGAAGAAGGCTTTTATTCTCATTCCAACCATATGCAATACAGGACAAAATGAAACGAGACAACCGTCATCCAAGGACCAAGTTGCTACATCAAACACCATAACAACAAACACCACAAATTAACATGCAACACAGAAATACTCAAAACTAACAAGGACTGTACACAAGACTGAAGACTAGACACAGACTGACTATGATGCAGACTGAAGACTAGCTGAGAAAACAAGAACCACAATCTTAACATGAAACATTACAAACAATAACCATTAATG
This sequence comes from Silurus lanzhouensis, assembly GCA_039877035.1. Taxonomy (NCBI): domain Eukaryota; kingdom Metazoa; phylum Chordata; class Actinopteri; order Siluriformes; family Siluridae; genus Silurus; species Silurus lanzhouensis. Next base: position 1,347,825 of record JBCEWE010000142.1, read on the forward strand.
ACAGATACAAAGAATGCAGTGCCAGATCAGGCTATGCACATGTGCTATTATCCATGAGTCTGAATCTTATGTGAAACAACATATTAACTGTTATTTATTCTCAAAAAGTGAAATCTAGATTAATCTGCTGTTGCAATGTGATTTTCCAATATTACAGCACAGTCTCACTGCATTTCGTGATATAGTAATACAAATATATTGATTTGTGTTCATAGACACGAATTTCCCTCTTTTTTTTTCTGTCACTGAGCACGACTTTATATGTAATGTATTTGAAGTTGTATCTATGTTATCTATAGAAAGTATTGTAGTTGTTTTTTTTTTCATTTGTTATTGATTTTTTTTTTTCAAGCACTATTTTTCAACATGTAAGCAGGTGATTTTATCCTTGTTTTTATTGTTTTATATTCCGTAAACTAATTGCTATAATAAACTATCATCAGTGGTTCCTTCCAGTAGAAATACAGTAAATATATTCTCACAGTTAGTTAAGGAGAATGTGTTAATTAGAGACACACACACATGTATTACAGTATAACCCTTATCCTTACCCTCACCTAACCCTAACTGTATATGTTCTGCGCTATTCTATGAATAAAATGCAAAAAAATTACATTTGGCATTTACCCTCTGCCTCTGTTGCTATGGAGATGAAGCCAGACGGATGCAGTCCTGCTGAGTGACACAGAAAAAGAGGAAAATTCGTGTCCATGCACACGACTCATTAGATTAAAGTTCATGAATATATCACTATATGCTGAGAGACTGTGTTAAATATTAAGTATGCAGTATGTACAGATCGTTAATATCTTATTACATGAAAGTTTTGTCATGCCTCACGCCAGGAAACATTCCATTTTTATTCATGTAATTGTGTTCATTTATTCATTCCCAATAACAGGAGAAATAATTAGTGGTGCCGAGTTTATACCTCCTTCATTGAAACCAGGACAGAAGAATGGATAGAGTTTCCCAGTAAAAGTCTGAGCAGTAAAAGAGTACATATGAGAATTGGCTTCCACATCATAAAAGGAGATCAGACCCTCCTCATAATCAACAAACACCCCCACCTTTTCCACCTTCTCTTTGAGTGTGAGGAGGACATCGGGATCAGCACAAGCTTTATACTGATTATTATTTCTCAGTACCACTGTCCACACTCCGTTTTGAGGAGTCAGTGTAATCGACCCTTTCCTGTAAATTGACTCTTTGGCCACTCCAAGGTCCCACTTAGTTTTCCCTTTGACCTGCACCTCATAATAAAATTTACCTGAGGAGAAACCCTCCTTTCCCAAAACATTTACACATTTATTAAATCTCAATTGTGTATCAGGAAGATCTTGTTTTTTGTCTCCATCTGTCACTTGTTTTAAATCAGCAGACAGGACGAGATATGGATTTGCAGTATCAGGATCCAGAGTCACATTCACTGAGAGAAACACAAAGTGTGTGATGTGAGATTGCAGGTAAATTTCACTAAAAAGTAAAACGCAACAAGCTCAGGGTTTTCATGCATGGCAGGAAAAGGGAGCTACAGTAAGAAGAATAATGAAAACGCTTATACTTCCTTCCAGCTGGATACAGCTACAGATTAAAATAAATGTGATGATACAGTGATGTATTGCTTATATGTACATTTTAATATGAGAGGAAATCAGAAACCTCACTGTACCTGCATACTGCTGAATCCTCTTCAGTTCTGTGGAAACTAATTACAACATAACATTATTTTATTTAGATTTAATATTAGATGGTTTGTAAACAACACATTATATTTCTGTCTAAAAAATGTCAAATAAAAAACTCACCTGCTTCCTTTAACTTGTCATTGAGTATTTTAGTGAGTTTCTCATTCAGACTCTGCTGAAGCTGAGACAGAGATGTCCTCACAGTGTCTCCACTCAGATCAGTGTTAATACTAATCTCAGTCCAGTTCTTGGTGTGTGGAAGGCTGAACATGGACGAGTAAACCTACAGTAGATCAGGAGAAATCCCTCAGCATGGTGAGTTCTGCTCTGTGATGTTCTGCATTGTCAGTAAACAGAGAGAGGAACACTGACCTGTAGGAGGTGGAGATGATCCTCAGTGTGTGAGAGCTTCTCCAGCTCAGTGTCTCTCCTCTGTAGCACAGTGACTTCCTGCTCCAGCTCTTTAATAAGTTCTTCAGTCTGCATCTCTGCTGCTTTCTGCTTCTCCTCCATCAGCTTCAGCAGCTCAGCCTGACTTCTCTCAATGGATCGAATCAGAGCAGTGAAGACTTCAACACTGTCTGCTTTCTCTCTTTCTATGTTTCCCTAAAGAAGGAACACATTTTCACACTTAATAGTGAACTGGTGTTTAATGAGATCTGTACATTTCTACAAAATAAGGCAAACGATACGCAAAACCATTTTCCACACACTTTATTGAGCTCCACTGAGTGCTTGATCTCTTGTATCTTCTTAAGTCGGTCATGTATCATCTGCTGCACATCTTTCTGTGTTTTCCCCAGCTGAGTCTTAGGACAGAGGAGTAGACAAGTACAACAATGGCTTGATGACAGTTTTTGGGTTTTAACTGAAAACGCGCAGCTTATTGACCATTTTTTATCTCAATAAATTAGCAGACATTTTAATTAACAAACCCTTACCGAATACACTGTAAATTGTGACTGATTGCCACCTGCCCCTATTGACCCATCAATGTGTTTTTCAGTGTTTCTCACCTTCCTCTCTCTGCTCTCCTCCTCTATAGGAACAGTGTTGTGATTCTTGTGGTCTCCTTCAGTGCAGAACTGACACACACATGTCTGATCATCTCTACAGAACAGCTCCAGAGCTCTCTCATGTTTCTGGCATATGTGGTCCTCCAGGTTCTCCACAGGATTTATTAGTTTGTGTTTAATAAGTTTTGAAACATGATTATGAGGTTCTAAATGAGACTTACAGAAAGTCAGTCCACAATCCAGACAGGATTTCACGGCCTTCACCTTCTCTCCAGTACAGACATCACAAAGAACCTCAGGTTTGTCTGGAACACTTTTCTTCTTGAAGTGATCTGCAACCTCTCTCAGTGTTGTATTAATCTTCAGTTCAGGTTTCTTGGTGAATTTCTCTTTACATAATGGACAGTAACAGTGTTGACTCTTCTCCCAGCACTGTGTAAGGCAGCTTTTGCAGAAGTTGTGTCCACATGGAGTGGTGACTGGATCAGTGAACACATCCAGACAGATCGAACACAGCAGCTGCTCTTCAGACAGGAGACTGATGGAGTCACGAGCAACTAGATTTGATAGATACAACTTATGTTAGACTGCTGCAATATAACTTTTTTCTATATTGTTTACATCATAAAGTCACCATGACACCAGCATAACTTCAGAACACTACAATGTGAAAGGATGAATGAATAAGCAGGCAGATTCTGAGCTGTATTTTAGCATTTTCTGATTTTACTTTCATGCACACTTATTATTAGTTGAACATGTATGCACCACAAGACCACCACTGGTGGTCCACCAGGTGGAAATGAATAGTATAGAAATGCAATGGTCAAAGAACACGACAAACACTTACTGTTAAAAACTCCAAGCAGCTGCTCTACCTAGATACAATTAAGTGGCTTTCATGTCCAAAACATTATTACTTACTATTATCTGGTCGTTCCATGCTTCTCCTTTCTTCTTCTTGGATGTGGTGATGGGAAAATTGAAAACTCTCAGGTTTTAGTCACTGATTACTCTGTTTGACATAATGTTGTATTGAAACACAGAAAATGACTTCACTCATACATGAGCAAAGGCATTGGTTCATCACTGAGCAAGAAATATTAATCTCACATTTCTGATAAATAAAAATGATATTGCATTTCATGTCTATAAGAAAATGTCAGGGTATTGTTTTCATTCCACTCTCTCTCTCTCTCTCTCTCTCTCTCTCTCTCTCTCTCTCTCTCTCTCTCTCTCTATCTCTCTGTCTGTGGCAAAAACGTCTGAAATACTGTATAAACATTAACAGAACTACTTACCTTTAAAAAACCCTTGGTATTTAACAGGAATGAATTTACACTCCTCCCAGGGTAATTAAAGTTCGCAAGCAGAAGATTTTAGAAGATGGCTTTCAGACTGATTCCCTTTCACTTTCACTTAGTGTGTAAGAGGGAAGTGTGACGTTACTTCCCTGTTTACTCTGCAGTGAACTAGGCTAATATAAGGATCCTCTATTTGATCATAATGCAACGTGTAAGAATCATAATTTATCTTTTATAAACCATTATTTAAAATTATCCATGTTGCTGCTTTATTTCTGAATATACATATTGGGAGATTTTTTTAATAGTCCTAATCTCACTAAACACTTTCTCGATACAGAGGTATTGATTTCTCTGTGAAACATTTGTTTTAATTATTTTTCTTCCTTCATCTCTATCTGTAGTGACATATTGTCTGTGAAGGTATTTGATGTCTGCATAAACTTTGTAAGGTTGAAGGCTGAATTGCATTTATAGTCTAGAACAGCAAGGACAATACTATATATTTTTTAGTTTAGCCGAAAGAAGAAGAAGAAGAAGAAGAAGAAGATACCCCAAGGATATTTCAAGGTTTCAGATCACAAGATGAATATGTGATGATAGGTATTTCTTCTTCTTCTTCTTTTTCTTCTTCTTCTTCTTCTTTTGGCTGCTCCCATTAGGGGTCGCAACAGCGGATCTTCCGTATCCATACCCCCCTGTCCTCTACATCTGCCTCTTTAAACCAACTACCTGCATGTCTTCCCTCACCACATCCATAAACCTCCTCCTTGGTCTTCCTATTTTTCCTCCTTCCTGGTGACGCAATCCTCAGCATTTTCCTACCGATATAACCCATGTCCCTCCTCTGCACATGTCCAAATCATCCCAATCGGGCTTCTCTCACTTTGTCCCCCAAAATCCTATATGCGCTGTCCCTCTAATAAACTCATTTCTAATCCTGTCCATCCTCATCACTCCCAACAAAAACCTCAACATCTTCAGTTTTGCTACCTCCAGCTCCACTCAGCTTTTACTTAATGCCACTGTCTCTAAAACATACAACATTTATATGTCGCTCTTGCAGATGATAGGTAACAATTGCAATAATTACAATTCAATCTTGAACATGACACCTTTGGGAGAAGCTGCATCATATTTTAGTTCAGTGAGTAAAAATAAAAGCCCAATAACTTCATTTTAATAATAACTATATTTTAATACAGTAGTGCAATGAAGACAACATGCAATGAAAACGATCATTTTGTTATACTGAAATTAAGAAAACTAGTCATATGAGCTATTTTGTGAGTGCTAAATTGTTAAGAAAGAAATGATCTGATCATTATTTAAGAGCTGGAATCACTATTTTCCAGAGGGTGAGGAGTGGGTCATATAATTATCCTTATTGAATAAGGATATTTATTGAATAAGGATAATCAATATTGAATTTATCAGCTCTGTATTTGTTTTCAGTTAGCCAACACAAAGGGTGGAATTTCATACATTTTGTATTTATTTATCTTAAACCTAAACTTTTGATTTTGTCAGCAAATAAAGCTGTCGTACATAACATTTCAGAGACAACTAAACTACTAATACGGTGGAACCCCGTTGTATGAGCATAATTCGTTCTTGAAAATTGCTCGTGTGTCCATTTGCTCGTATGTTTGAACTGATTTTCCCCATAAGAATGAATGTAAAAGTGATTTAATCCGTTCCGAGATCTTATCCGATCGCTTATTTCTGCACTTAAAAAGTATTTGTAGCCTATTTTTAAAAACAAATACACCGCAAATTACCGTAATATAAACATAATTGAACACTAACTCATGTGATAGTGGTTGATTGCGAGTGTGAGACGCGCACCACGCTCGTAACCTTCTCGGTTTCCATGTCTAGCAGAATGGTCTGATGTCATCTAGTCAGCTGAGGCTGATTATGCTCATTTACCTGCCTATAAAGTCGTTTCGGTTTGTGTTATGGGTGCGTTTGCTCTTTGTCCGCGAGCGAGCCGTCGTACTTCCGGGTTTACGTGCGGATAGTGGCAAGGTAGGAGCTGTTGGCAGTAAATGTTTTGTAATATTATGGTCTAATCACACTGGGTCTTTATGACATTATTTCATTTAAGGGTGGACTGATGAGCTTTGTGGGGAAGTCGCTAAGTGTTTAGGAAGACGTGCTTAATAAACGTCTGCATCCGTGCCTTGTGAGTCGCCGTACAGGTATGTGTTGACGCTGACGTTATTATTAACGATATATGGGCTTTAACAATCAGCTGATTAAAGTGTGTTTTCCCTATTTTAGGTGCGGGTCAATGTGCAAGGGACGTTACAGTGGGCTGCTGTAGTGGGCTGCTATAGTGGGCTTTTCGCTTGCTGTGTGGCTCTTCTGCGCTATGTGCATCGTTTACACCGCTTTGATGTTGGCTTGACTGTCTGCTTTTTCCGACTGCAGCTGCTCCGCGCTACATCTGTGCTCTGCTTTGCCTGCTTCACTCTGTGTTGTCTGCTTCGCTGGGTTCAGTTGGACATTTGTTAATTTACGTTCCTGTTCTCTGGAGCTCCGTGTTACTTCCATTTGGCGCCAGCTGATTAACATTTGGCTGCTCTCGTATGCTAACAGTTTCTTGTTGCAGCACTTAACTACCTGCAGGATCAGCTGGACCGGGGACATGTGCTTATTTACAACGGTAGTGTGAGTAACTGATTTAGAAGTGGTGTGTTACAGGGTAGTCATTACCTGATTCTTTGGGTTGTGATTTAATTATTTATTTTTGCATTAGCTTTATTCTTTTGTTTATTTTCCTAACTTTATTGGGTTGAGGTTTCCCTACTTTGATGGGAATCCATTTCTTTTGATTTTTATTCTAGTTTGAATTTGTGGTGTAATGTTCTTTTTGTTTTCCTATGAATTACCGTAGTTATTTTTTTTATTTATTTTGTGATCTGTTAAGTGCCTTTCCTTTGTTTGTGTCTTTGTACGAATCAAGTAACGAGCAGTTTTGGGGCTGTCGACTGTTGAGAGCCAGGCTGTTGTAATGCGATTGTTGTGTATTGTGTTAACGCTGTTATTTACTACATTACCCACAATGCACTTTGTTATGCACGTGTTTCCGGATGTACTTGTTCCCGGTGTTAGTCTCTACACATGTGAGTAAACGAACAGTCTCGCTAAGTCCGTGTGTGTCATCCTTGACTGAATGCCTTATTATAATCACCCCAAGGACACAATAGCGATGCTTGTTTTAATTTGTGTTTTAAATTACTTTCCTGTCTTCTATTTTGCCTTCAGGAGTGGGGTGGCCAAAGGCAGCAGATTAGCATCTTGTGGTGGTGGGTTCCTTACCTGATTGCAGTGAGGTGTGGTGCGGTGCGTGTGTGCACGTGTGAGCAAGTGTGAACGTGTGAGCACGTGAGTATTCTCTCTGCTTAGACATCAGGCCTTCTCCCACCCTGAAGTGTTTGTCCTCTTTTCTGTTTATATTATTTGATGTAGTGAATAAAATGTGATTTATTTAAAATAAAACTTTTATTTACTCAACTCCTGGTCTAATACCTGACCCAGTCGTGACGAACCTGTGTGCTTTAAGGTTGAGGGCAGTCCCGGAAATAGCCCCCGGGTGGCGTAGTCGGTACAAATTATTAGTTGGCATCGCCACATTTGGCGTAGTCGGCAGGATTTACGAGTCCACAACGCTCGTAATGGTAATTCTATTTACTTTCGTTTTCACAGCACCATCACTGATTTTCTTGGGAGACAAGAATCTTCTTGAGTAGATTTCTAATGAAATAAAAATATAAAACTAAAAAGTTACTGTGGGAGAGTATGAATACGGGAGCCACTTTTATTTGTTTGTTTTTTTGTGTGGGTCTACCTAGTGCCCCACGCAGCAATATGGCAAGCCAAAAGGGTCAGAATTACGCCTTAGATTGAACGCGTTAACATTAAAAACGCCGTTGAATACGGCGTTTTAAACAGTATTGGCGCCGTAAAAAAAAAGCGTGCGAAAATACATAAATGACGCCGTGTTTGACGGCGTTTAGTATACAAGAAAAGCGCCGCTTTTTACGCCGTTCATAGTCATGTGACTCATGTTTTGGTTGCACAGCGCGCGCGTCTTTTACGGCGTTTTTCTAATAGTATAATGAGTCACCACCCATTGATTTCCACAGCCAGTAATAATAAACTGTTCTCATCCAATCAATGATGAACAGAACCAGACCGCACCAATTCAGCACTTGGTGGTGCACAAGCAGAATTAGACATCCTTTGCAATGTTTTGTCTTTTTTGACATATTTAAATGAATCATAAGAAAGGACAAGTTCATCCCAAAATAGAATTTATGGCTGCATGTTATGGTTGACTTTCATTAAATGTACAAAACATAGAGCGAACCTTTCAAGTTTGTTTACAGTATGTTCTATTATACAGTATCACTTTCAGGTTTTTATTTCTTGACAAAAAAAAAACGGTGTCCAAAACAACCCCTTTTTTTCGGTAAAATTTGGTGAAATCACCTTTTTACATTTGTATAGATCCAAATAAGCTTGCAGCTACGACTTTAATAGTCATTATTTTACTATGTAAATATGTTAAGAGGTTGTAGTTAATTTAAGGCAATGCATGTCAATGTTGAGGTCTTCTGGAATGCTGGTGAAATAAAAGTGCCCAGTTGCCACACCAAAATTGTTTTCTGATTTATTCTTTGACAATCAAATACATTTGGATCTTGAACAAAATTTTTACCAGAGCTGTTATAAAAAATCCAAAGATTCAGATTTTTGCAGAAAGTTTTTATTTAATGAACACAAGCATTGATTAGTTTTGTCTTGTAATACAATAACGCCAATAAAAATTTTAAACAATAAATAATAGAAATGGAAACTCGGCCAGGTAAAGCCATTTAAACATTATCACAAATGATCTGTGCTGAATTGGCCCGGTCTGGCCTCTTTTGCTTCATCATCATTGATTGGATGAGAACAGTTCATTATTACTGGCTGTGGAAATCAATGGGTGGTGACTCATTATACTATTAGAAAAACGCCGTAAAAGACGCGCGCGCTAACCAAAACACCGTTTTTTACGCCGTCACATGACTCTATGAACGCCGTAAAAAGCGGCGCTTTTCTTGTATACTAAACGCCGTCAAATACGGCGTCATTTATGTATTTTCGCGCGCTTTTTACAGCATTTGTGATCAACGGAGTATTTTACGGCGCCAATACTGTTTAAAACGCCGTATTTAACGGCGTTTTTAATGTTAACGCGTTTAATCTAAGGCGTAATTCTGACCCTTTTGGCTTGCCACACACACGCTCTCCTCCTTAAATACACCCTTCAATCACTTGAAAAGAGAGAACAATCATTAGGTCACATTAACTTCAGGTGAGGCAATCCCCTGCCTATCTGCTCCCGGACCCGCCCTCCATTCATCAACCGCCGCTCGGCCATGCCCACACTGCCACAGTTACGTTTTTGCTGCACTGAACAACGAGAGCGACCGAGTGATACGTCATCAACTAAGCGACTGATGTGACCCTCCGCCGAAAACGGGGAACCGGCAGCATTGGTTTGCTCGTGCTTTCGAAATTTGCTTATGAAACAGGGTACAATTTTGCGAGCGAGTTTGCTCGTATCTCCGTTTGCTCGTACTATAGGTTGCTCGTACAACGGGGTTTCACTGTACTAAAATAGCTTCCCATTACAAAATGACTTCAAATCTATTTTCCACATCAAAACCTAAAAACACAGAATGATTAACATGTACAATGTTTCAGTTAGACAAATATAAAACAAATCAAAGCATGGTTTATTATTAGTATCCCAGGATGTGTTAGTTGGCATCAGCACCTGCTATTGAGGTGTGTATGTTCTGCAGCTCCTGAACTTCTCTCTCCAGCAGCAGATCCCTGCGGTGTGTCTGCAGAATCTGCTGGTGTCTGTGGAGTGATTGAGCTCTTTCAACAAGGTGCTGAAGTTCATCATGCAAATGATGGTTCTCCCAAGAAATTTCTCTTATGTATGACAGTATATAGAAAGATGCTTCCTGTGTGTGGGGAATGACAATAATTCAGTGATGCATGTAATAAATATGGAAGATGCATGAATCGGTTTATTTGTTTACATGCGTAAGATCTACTCTCACCTTTTTAGCTTTGAGGTAAAGTTCAAACATCATATGTTTGGGAGGTTTGTATTGCTCATTCTCCGTGAGGCCTTTAGCTTTAAGAATCTGAAGAGTTTCAAAATGACGATGACATGTGGCTATCATCTCCTGCTCCAGCTCAGCTATACTATCCAGCTGCTGTTGCCGCAGACTCTATAACACACACAGACACACACACAAACATGCACACACATGAAAGCAATATATATATATATATATATATTTGTAAATTATACCCTTAAAATAGTAAAAGAATTTAAGTATAATTTCACAAATAAAATGTGCATAAATTATTCATAAACTGTGACCAGTAAAATATTTATAATAATAACAACAGTAATAAGAATAAGAATAAGAATGCTATTTGTTTGTTTAGATAGTTGTAATCATATTGTCATTGAGAGTGTTATTTGATTCTTATAATCAAATGTGTACTTTACTGACTTCTGATGACCTCTGGACATGCTACACAAAACCTACAAAACCTCCTAACCCTAACTCTAGCTAAAAGTCACAGAGTTACTATATTACCCAAAAGATAACTTGCCTTATACCCTTAAAGGTAACACACACACACACACACACACACACACACACACACACACACACACACACACACACACACACACACACACACACACACAGGAGAGAGTTTTCATCGCTACCTTAACATCCCCAATCTGAGCGATTTCTGGATTCAGCATTGACAGCTCAGTCTCCATCTTCCAGATCTCCTTCTTCAGGCCTTAAAAGACACACACAAACACAGCAAAAATAAAACATTCAGCAGAATTGTATTATTTTATAACACAGGCAGCAATGCTGATGACATACGGATGCATTTACTTGTCACATGTATATTACAGCACAGTGAAATTCTTTCTTCACATATCCCAGCACATGAGGAAATTGGGGTCAGAGCACAGGGTCAGTCATGATACAGTGCTCTTGGAGCAGAGGTAAAGGCCTTGCTCAAGGGCCCAACAGTGGCAGCCTTGGTGTTGCTGTGACTCAAATCCCTGGCCGTTGGTACAGTAAGTCAGAACCTTAAAAGTTGTGCTCCCACTTTCCTGAGAGGGAGGGGTTCTCATATAACACGATTGACAGGCAAGTAAAATATACCTCTTTGGCTTCATTATTTGGATGTTGATGGTTCAAACAGTTCCACAGCAACATGGATATTTTGTATTTTATTTCAGTAAATGCCAGACTATGCCCAAACCATTTTTTTTTTACACATTATCCACACACACACACACACACACACACACACACACACACACAAACACACACCCTTTCATGCACACAATGTATACACACAAAAAATGCATACATACCGTTGAGCTGCTCATCATGTTTCTCCTTCATCGCCTCTCTCTGTTTACTAAACTCTTTGAGATTCTGTTGTCTCTGATTTCTTAAAGCAAGAATCGCATTCTGCCGCTTCTGTGTCAGTCTCGACATGTATAAGATGTAATCTTCCTACCCATAAAAAAAATAAATTGATAAATATATTTTTCTTTGAAACAAATGAGGCAGAACTTTAAGCATAGTTATTGCATAGTACTCTATTAGATTATTAAAGAAAAAAACATGTTACAAACCTGATTAATCTCTTTTTATGGAAGTTTTAATTTTACATTATACAATATAATTTTATAGATTTTATATAATAGAAAATGTAACACTGAACTAACACTTATTAGTGGAGTGTACTTTATTATTTATGTACAAAACTGGGATTTGCTTAATATGTGTATATATTTGCTTTTTTCTGTAAATATATGTCTGAAAAGGCATCGTCGGGTAGACAATAAACTGTATTTCGTTGATCTGTATCTGAATGCATGTATATATAATTCATGCATTATTTAAATGCTGAAGAAGTTAATTCTGTTAATGCTCGACAGATCAGGACTGTTTGGGCAGCAAAATAAGAACCAACACAATATTAGGCTGGTGGTCATTATGTTACACTCGTCGGTGTATATGGGCAGTTATGATATTTGTTGTCAGCTCTCTGCTGCCCTCTATTGCACAAACAGGAAATTGTGCATATACTAATTTTAAAATAGTTCAGATACACACGCCAGTCTTTACATCTTTAAATAAAGATTGTACATTTTTTTTTTTTTTTTGAACAATCACCACTTCTCATCGGGTGTTTCTGAATCATTTAAACTTTATGCACAAACTTGTGGGTCTCCCCACTACTATATAAAAGGTGCTTTTTTGATTTTGCTTTAAAAGTTTTTATGATTATGAAACACTTTAAAAAATTACTCATAAGATTCCTAACATTTTAATAAAAAATGTAAATCTTTTATCAACAAAATGAGAATTTGTTTACCTTTTCGTCTATAAAAATTGCCAGTTCAGAGCACAAAAAAAGTTTCACAATGTAACAAATTTATCATTTATACCCACAACGTGGCCATTTGCCCTAAGCCGTGTATCCTTTTTAGTGTGTGTGTGTGTGTGTGTGTGTGTGTGTGTGTGTGTGTGTGTGCGTGCAAGCAAGCTTACACTCTCCTTGTGTATATGGTTGGTCTCATTTTCAAGAACCTCATTCTCTCTCCGTCTGGAGTTAAAACAAGTTAAGTTGCCAAAACTTCAAGAAGAATGATGTAATTTCTACTGTGTGTGTGTGTGTGTGTGTGTGTGTGTGTGTGTGTGTGTGTGTGTGTGTGTATGCAGTAATGATTTAGTTATTTATTGTGTGTGTGTGTGTGTGTGTGTGTGTGTGTGTGTGTGTGTGTGTGTGTGTGTATTCAGTAATGATTTAGTTATTTAATGTGTGTGTGTGTGTGTGTGTGTGTGTGTGTGTGTGTGTGTGTGTGTGTGTGTGCAATAAGGATACAGTTGTTCTGCTCTCTTCCTGAGATGCCTGAGTACATCAGTGAGAGTATCATGCCTAAGAATTAAAACACAAACCCATATGTTGTTAATGCTGTTACACACACACACACACACACACACACACACACACACACGTGAGATGTCGCCTTTCCCTTACTCTTGGTGTAACTGCGCCTGTCTCTCTGCGTCCTGTTCGCTGACTTCTACCTTCTCCGTCTTTTTCGACTCTTTCCCTTTCTTGTTTTTTTTCGAAGCCATTTTGCACAAATAATTCTGAGATTACGACAAATGTATTTCTAACAGCACAGATTCACCAGACGTAAAGAAACCTGTGAAATCGTTGCTCACTTGTTTGGTGAGCGCGTCCTCGGATTAGCGCGCGACCCTGATAAGCAACTACTCCGTAACTAAGCAACGGGACAACAAATAATGACGAAACAATAGACTGATTATTTTTTTACATTTATTATGTATTTTTTTCAAATATATTTATTCTTGCTCTGAAAGACATTTTACCAAATCCATATATACATATTGAAGTCGGGAGAAGAAAATATGCTTAATAAACCTCTCAATAAATGTATTTATCAATACACTTAATTATTTACTTCCTTACTATTGTTCGATCAAAATAATACTGAAAGTACCTATTTCCTAAATACAGGGACACTTCCGACATGATTTTTCCGACATTCCGTACAGCCAGTGTCTTTATCTTTATTTATTACTTTATTATTTGATTTTTATTTCATTACATGTGATTGTGATTTTCATTCTGAAATATTGCTGTACAGAGCAGCAGAACTGACAATCAGCTAAAGGGAAGGAGGGGGGGGGGGCGTTACCCTGTACCGGCTCTTTTTTAAAAGATCCGAGTCATTTAAATCGATTCACTAGTGATTCAACAGGGCGGGAGAAGAAGTGATCTAGAGCAGCTCCAGAGCTAAACATTTCTACAGAATTCACTATATGATATATGTAAATAAATAAATGAACAGCTCTATGTAGCCTTTAGGATATTATTAATATAAACTATTAATAATAATAATAATAATAATAATAATAATAAATATAATAATAATAAACTAATACTACTATTAATTATTTAATAAAAATAATAACAATAACAATAACAATATTAACAATAATAAGTATTATTGTTATTATGGTTATTGTTATTATTATTAATAATAATATCGAAGGCGAATCGGTTCGACCTCGAGATTCATTAAAAAGAAAGAATCATTTGCAAGCGACACATGAGGGCAGTCAGAGACACAGACTGGAGCAAAGGCGGTGATCTTCTCTTCACTCTACACCAATCGGCAATGATTCACTAATGCCATCAAGATCTGCTCGATCAGAACCAGACTCCTGGGCATTGAGAGGTTCAACTGGGCTTCAGTGAAGTGAAGCATCCCTCAGCTGTGTATATACCTGGGAGGAGCAGGAGAGGATGAAGAGATGGAGACAGAATAAGAGCTGTAGTGTGTGCTGATCACACGAGCTTCCCTTTCTTATCTTCAGCCATAATCCCAGCCATGGAGGGGAAAGATGAGTTTCTCTGCGGGGTTGTTGAAGGTAAGAAGCTTCTTCTCCATCCTGTAAACCCGAGGTATGATACCCGATCTGACGGTGCGAGGATCATCACTTCTGCAGGACAGGGTAGTCGATTGGGTGATTTACCACTGAGACAAAAGAAATCTAGAAATATAATGGAGTGCTTTGTTTTTGGTCAGATTTTACCATTCAATATATTAAATTGGGTTTACTTTCTAGCGTAGTAGAACAGCTGATTCATTTCATGCAGCTTCAGAGCATTATAAATAGCCACATTCAGCGAGAGTGAATAGAGGCTGTTCAGGCAGTGATACACACACACAGACACACACACACACACACACACACACACACACACACACACACACACACACACACACACACACACACACACACACACACATACGTTTCTCTTACTATTATTCTAAGGACCTCCACTAAAATAATTATGTATACACAATGCTTTCCCAACACCTAAATCTAACCTCAATCTCTGTAACTAGAAGGAAACATTTACATCTTTATTACATATTTACATTACTGATTATCTAGAAGATATTTCCAACCGAAGTGATTTGCAATTTTAACAGGATGCCAAAAAGCAGTTAAGGGACTTTGGGTTCTTTTTATTTTGGGAATACATTTTTTTTACTTTTTGCTTTGAAAAAGTTTTTGCTCGTAAGGACCAGGTAAATGTCACCGCAAGGTCAAAGCTGCTAGAATATGTTTTTGTTCCACACTAAGTTACGGAAACACATGCACGCACGCACGCACGCGAACACGCACGCACACACACACACATACACACACACACACACACACACACACATACACACACACACATACACAGTCTAATTGGCTCAGCTTGTGTCTTGATGTCCATGTAATATTACTGGATGGTTTAATCTTCTTCTCAGCAGGGGAAATGTCAGTGTGGAAGTCTATCTTCTCTGTATATTGTCCCACTTCAGTCCTGCAGCAGCACACGGCCTGCTTATGGCAAAAAATACATATATACTAACCATGCAAGTTGTATACACACACACACACACACACACACACACACACACACACACACACACACACACACACAAACACAAACACATGCAGACCAGGAGATGCTCGTAGTGACAATAATTGTGCATTAAAAAATACGAATCATTTGCAAGCGACACATGAGGGCAGTCAGAGACACAGACTGGAGCAGAGGCAGTGATCTTCTCTTCACTCTACACTAATCGGTTATTGTAGATTAGATTCAAATATTTAGACCAGTATTTATTTTACTGATTAATAATAGATATTCTGGGTTATAAGGGATAGACGGAGTAGAAACACAGACACTATGATTTGAATGCAAACAAAACAAATAAATAATACCTGTCGGAGATGGAAATATCTTATACACCCACATAAAAATAATGTGGTCCTAATTTTGCAATCCTCCTGCATGTGCATTCTGTGCATTTGAAGAAGGCAGTGTGTAAGATAAAGTTAATTGAGGACTGTAGGTTATTTCACCTAATACAGTCAATGAGTGTGTAAATGAACTCATGTGTAACATGGGTCTATTGTGTTTCGCTCCCTCCTGCAGGTTTCTATGGGCGGCCCTGGTCCATGGAGCAAAGAAAAGTGCTGTTTCAGTGGTGAGTATTCTCAATGCCAGATATAGTTTAAGATGCATTGCAAAAGAACAGCGTTCAGAACAATGTTCAGATCATCTGTATTCACAAGTCCCCTTTCTTGCATAAGCTGTGACTGAGTTGCACAGTTTGTTGGCGAATGGCCTTTGCAGTAGGAGCGGCTGGGCACTGACTGGTGCTGGCATGGCTCCACTAAGTTGCAGTTTCACAGGCCCCAGTGCCTTTACCATCATCCCTCAGAGAAATGAGTGACGCAGACTGGCTCCATTTTCCCTGGGCGAGGTGGGAATCGATAAAGTGATGATTACTGTGGTGATGTAAGGCGTTGGATGAGAGCGAATGGAGTGAAAGAGGGGATAGATAGATAGATAGATAGATAGATAGATAGATAGATAGATAGATAGATAGATAGATAGATAGATAGAAAGAGAGAAAGAGAGAAAGAGAGAGATGGAGGAAGTGAGAATTAATTTATAGCTGAATGAGAAAGAGAGAGAGAGAGAGAGAGAGAGAGAGAGAGAGAGAGAGAGAGAAACACACAAGTTAAATCAAGTGTGCAGGAGAAACATGTCTGTGCAAGTCTTTTTGTGTGTGGGCGAAAGGTAAAGTTTAATCTTATTAAAGAGGGGTTATTGCATCTTTTTCTCTAACACTCACTCTCATTTTTTTTATTCTTTGTTATCCTTTCTTTTCAATGTTAAATAACTCCCTTTTGAAGCTGTCTAATTATATGAAAGTATTTCATAAAGAAAGTTTCTTTTTAAATCAAATGCAACAAGGTGCTGGTTTGTTACTTAACCAACCAACTGTATACCATATCTATTTTCAGATGAAATAGAAGAACATGATTTGTTTTGTAGCTCAGTTGTCAGTACACACTGCAGTTTTCCTCACTTTCACCAAAATTCATTCAAATTTCTTTTGAATCCGTTCCGAATTTCTTTGTGGCTTAGCATTATATTCATTAACATGTAAATGTAAACTCTATTGTCTTTTCTTCGGCACATAAACATTTCAAGCAGCTTTGCGATTAAGAAAAAATGTTTCCATGAATTGTTGCTGCTCTAATTTAGATTTCTACTTCATTTATCTGCATTTCTTCAAGTCTTTGAAGAAGTCTCTCACCAGTGTTACTGTTTTATTCTTTTCTCATTCAGTAACATTATGTGCTAGTAGTGGGCATAAATGTCTCTTTGTAGTTTGTAAGAGAAGACCACAAATGAACAGGACACCATCTGGACAGGAAGAGAGAAGAAGTGACAACATTCTACCCACACAACAAAAACAGAGAAAGAGTTAGAAGGAGAGGAAGGGCATCGGTCCATGTTCAGTGTTGGAAAAAAAGAAAAATATTAAATAAGCAAGAAAAAATGGAGAAGAGATTGAAGTAGGCAGTTGGTGAGAAGACATACCCAGGTGAGAACAGAGAGTTCATGCTGGTTTGAGATGGAGAGTGGTAGAACTGACAGGTGGAGAAAATCAAATGGGTTTGGGAGAGAGAGAGAGAGCGGTGGTAAGGTTTTATATATGCAGTAGCAAAGAGCTGCATGCTTCACATATCTGGCACAAGGGCAATCCTCAGGAGGTGGGCTTTAATATTTTAGAGCAACTCCAGCTAAACTTCAATATATTTGGGCCATCTGCCTTTTTCTTATTACAGTAACACACACGCACACATGCACAAACGCACTCTTCATTACCAAGCTCTCACACATACAGCTGTTTTCTTCCAGGTGTATTCACACTTATTATACACCATGTCACATTTTTTGATTTCGCACATTATTCGTGATATTATATCCATATATCTACTTGTTCTCTGAATGCTCACAAGGGTTTTCTCCAGGTGCTATGGTGTACTTTATTTCTAAAAAAAACCCCCCCATAAACCAGTTGTTGAATTGGCTAGTCTGAATTGCCTTGGGTGCAAGTGATTTCATGCGAGTGTGTCTGGAATACCATTTAACACACTCTGTGTTCCTGTGATAGACTCAGGCTCCAGCATGAATCTAAATAAATGATTTTTATCCACAGGCAAAACTTTGTGTTTCAGATCTATTTGTCTATTGATTACTTATTTAGAGTCATATCCGTATCCAGAGTAACAGAAAATCTTTGAAAAAGACTCTCAGTGAATGCATTAAATATCATTCCAGAGCTATAAATATGAAACCCAAACGTGTATTGAACTGTAAAGTATCTTCTTACCTGCACAAGATCAGCCTCAATGAAACAGCATGCATAGTTGGTCATGTGACCTATCGGATAAAATGCATGCAGATGCAAGTAATACAAAGAGTCAAAAGTAAAATCTTCACTACATACTTGCATACACTACAATACCTGCAGTAATAAAGCATTAATGCTCTGGATGTTACAGCAGATGGACAAACTGTGATAATAATTCAGACTGCGCTGGCATTGATAATGAGGTAAAGTGTAGCATCTCTCCTGCTGCCTTACATGCTGTTTGTGCTAAATCCACTTTATAGTCTTTAAAAGCACCATCTTATCGCAAACTCGTTGCAGTGGCTTCATCTGGGGAGGTTCTTAATAGAACCAGCATCAAGGAAGAGGTTTTTAATTTTAGGCTATCTTCTCCCTGCAGCATCAGTTGCAATTCTATTACAAACTATGCAAAATCTAATTCAAACTGTGAATCATTTTTTAAGTCTGGACATTTTTACATATTTTTGTCAGAATTGCTTTGAAGCCTAGACATTACAAGCATAATTCTATAAATATGTATCAAGCATCTTAAGCTACAGATTATGTACCCTTGATAAAATGTTGTGTAAAACTGGTCCATGTGAAATTTTTTTTTTTAGAAATAACATAAGAAAGAGAAGCATTTAATCTAAGCGAATGCCTTAAAAAAACATATAGCAGTCATACAAACGTAATTTTCAGAAGCAAAGGCAAACATCGCTATATTTTTACCAAACATTCTAAGCTGCACTTTGACTAGTATAGTTACTAGCTATAATTACTGGCTTTGATACAACCTCTTCAAGTCACATTCTATAATTGTTCATACTCCGTGTCATTGTACTTTTGAGTTTTCCCTCAGGGAGGCTTTGATTCTTGAGCATCCTCTGGCACTGCCACTAAGTCTCAGAGTTAGCTACTATAAATTCAATAAATAATAAACACACAAATTATTCGGTATCTTGCAGTCAATGCTAAACACTGGCCATAGTGTATAGATAATGCAACTATTTTGTTTTATATTTTCTGTTTTAGGCTTTATGAGCCATTAAAGAAAGCATTTTGTTCGTCACTGTTTCTGTTAAACACACAGGATGCAAAGATGGGGTTTGAACACATATCTGTACGGCCCTAAAGATGACCTGAAACATCGTTTGCTGTGGAGAGAGGTGTACTCAACAGAGGAGGAAGGTAGAAGGACTGCTTAACATGTGGCAATTATTTACTTGTATATTTAGTTAATTGCTGTCCATAAATGATAGTTAATTGGCCTCTTTAATGATTAAGTCTTACTCTTGTTTTCTGTTTCTGTAGCCCAGCTGAAAGCATTGGTGCATGAAGCTGAGTCAAGAGGATTGAGATTTGTGTATGCTCTCTCTCCTGGTCAGGATATTGTCTTCTCCAGCTCCTCTGACCTCACGCTTCTGAAGCGTAAACTTCGACAGGTATACGAATATGTGCATACACAAACACAGGTATATGCCTGCTTTTAAATCTATTTGCATGGAAGCAATGAATGCAGGACAAGGGCAATTATTATTAGCTTCCACCTCCTTAACTGCACACACAACCACACTTCCACACACCCCCACATAGCCCTACTTTATCGCTCAGCTTACCAGTGGCCTATTGGGATTAAAATATCCCTTTTTTTTTTTAGCTCATACGAAAGCCTGCTCTACTTTCCCTTATGTTTTTTTTGTTTTGTTTTTTGTCCTCACTACTAGGTGGCAGAACTGGGCTGCCAGGCATTTGCCATTCTGTTTGATGACATCGACCACTCAATGTGTCAAGCCGATAGTGAGGCATTCTCCTCATTTGCTCATGCTCAGGTGTCTGTGACCAATGAGATCTTCCGTTTCCTGGGGGAGCCAGCTGTCTTCCTGTTCTGCCCCACTGGTAGGCCAGTTCCCATGTTTGTTATCAGCAGGCAAACATGAACATTTGCTTTTTATTAATATGTACAGATAGGAATCATAAAGTAAAAATATTAGTCATTTTTTAAACAACACCCAAGTTCACAATACATGCTAATAATAGAAGCAATGATGGTGAATCTTTGAGGTCTGACTTTGTCATTTGCTTTATGTCAATAGAGACAGAGATTGCAAGCATTGTACTGTACTGCAGATGATCAATGGTTTTTGGTGTTTGATTAAAAATCAAATTTATCTAGATAGAATTGCTCTCTCTCTCTCTCTCTCTCTCTCTCTCTCTCTCTCAGAGTACTGCAGCTCACTCTGCTCTCCCAGCGTGTCTAAGTCTCCATACTTGCTGACAGTGGGAGAAGATCTCCTGCCCCGCATCTCAGTCATCTGGACTGGTAAATATACTGACATATATGAAAACGCTTTATTTTATATTACATTTTTTAAAACAAAAGTTAATTTCCAAGAAAAGAAAATGTCTCTACACTCTGTTTTCTGTGACTGTGAATATGCACATAAAAGCATCTTAAAATTATACTACATATGCAAAAATATACCCTAACCCTAAATCTGTAACTTAGATTAATTAGTTTATAAATAGATTGCTACATATTGTATTCTATGTTGTATTTGTTATAATGTGTCAGAATGAGTAAAGATCAATTATTCCACTTTCATAACACCATCTTCTCTCATCAATACCCTTATATGTCTTTCATTCGACAGGAAATAAGGTCATCTCTCGGGAGCTGAGCGCTGATTCGCTGATGGAGGTGCAGTCAGTGTTACAGCGCCCTCCGCTGGTGTGGGACAATCTTCACGCTAACGATTACGATTCACGCCGAGTCTTCCTAGGGCCATTTAAGGGCCGTCCTTCTGGCCTCCAAGCTCATCTCAGGGGTCTGCTGCTGAACCCTAACTGCGAATTTGAAGCAAACTACATTCCTCTACACACACTTGGGACATGGCACAAAGCAGGGAAGGAGAAGAGAGAAGGTAAGAGGAAAGGGAAAAGCAAATGGAAGAGTAAGAATGGAAAAATTACAGGAGGTTGGGTGATGATAGATCATGTGGGAAATTGAGAATTCAACTGCATGAAATACGTTCTGATGTGGTAAATGGGCCATGTCACCTAAATGAAGGATTGTGAGAAATTGTGAAAAATGTCTGTGGTTGAGGAAGGTGGGACTAAGTGATCAGCCACATAATTTGATTATATTTTAAACATTTGTAAAGGCTCAAAGACATTCATACAGTCTATAACTTTGGTTTTAAGACACTATCTGTTATTCTGATTAAATGGTGTATACGTGGGGCATGTAAACTATATCAGTTCTGGTTTCAGAGACACTAGACCTCATTATGCATATATTTGAACGTGATTAAAATGCATTGTATAGTACACTAATTATCTGTCTGCCATACCAAGGCAAAATAAAACCTCATTATGGGTATAATTTCTAACACCTTTTTTCTTACACTTATCGTTCCCTTCAGCATTTAATACTAAACCATTCCTGTGTAGGTAAAGGTCATCAGTACTCTCCGGAGCGAGCTCTTTCTTCTGCACTAAAAGACTGGATGACTGAGCTGCACCAACCTCTACAGCCTGGTACACACTCGTACTTTTTATACCATTCTGCAATTCTTCATAAATGCACAAAATGTCATAAATTCTTCCTATTGATTTATGCATAAATCTTACTAATAGAAATACCAAACAGCATTCATAACAAATGTTATGCAATACTTATAATGTAATCGTAAATGTGATCTGCCATATGCCAAATTCTGCTCATTTAACATTTTACAACAGAAAACTGGCAAAAGATTGACTGTTATAAATTGGTACATGTAATACCACTTTTACAGTTTGGCATATTTAAAAATAAATGAAAATACAGTGGTTATTTCTTGTTCCTCAGGCAAAAGAAGGATAACTTTGCCAAAATGTTAAGAAGAACCTGCTTTAATAGGCAGTTAAAGAAATATTAAAAATAGAATTTCTCCTGCAAATGCGTACATATTTGAAATATGCGCAACAATATGTTATAGTTGCATTGTGGCACTCTAAAACAGAATTCTATTCAATCCATCAATCATCTGATCTGTATTCTGTCAGTGTAAAATTTAAAGAGCTGATTTTCTCGGAACATATAAATTCAGCAGTGTGATTTAATCAGATACATGGGCATTTCTCATTTCTAAATTCTTTATGACATCTCTCCTCAATAGGACGGCAGAACAGGCCTACCGAACAGAAACCATCTGCTCTTTCCTCCAAACCTAAACCTCCTGAATGCTTCGACAATCTGCATGGAGCCCAGTCTAAATCTCCATCTGCTGCTGGGGCTCTGGTTTCTTCTTCCACCTCAGTGTTGAAGGTCTCGGCTGAGACTGAGAGTGAGGAGCGGGTTTCTGGAGGCCATGGCTGGGAGAAGGCTTCAGGAAAGAGTTTATGTTCTGGGAAATCTCCACTTACTGAGGCCCAAGTGCAACTGCTGGTGGGACTGTACTACTTACCACATGAGCATGGCCCATCTGCCCAGAATCTGCTGCAGGCACTTACCTGGCTTAAAAGCCACTGCTATTATGTCAGTGTCAACGGCAGCAGCAAGAAGATGCAACCACAGAAGGTCACTATGTGTGTGAAAGAATGGTCTATGTGTGTGGGTGTGTGTATTTGAAGTATAAACAAACTCTATATCAAAGAAATAGGTTTGGAGACTGATGTGTCTTTTGTACATTAAGTTTTGTTCAAAGTCATTATATCAAGACTAATTTTGCCATGTAAATTAATAGTGAAAATAACTGCTTTGGTGGCCCAGGTAGCCCCTGTGTAAATGCATGTTTGAGTGTATATGCTGCCTTGTTTTTATCTCACACAATATTCCTGCGATAATCTCAGTATGCCTAGCAACCCTGAAAAGCATAAAACAATTTCTGTAAACGATTATATGAATAAATAATTTAGTACTTGGAGAGACAGTACTATAAAAACACCATTAGATGACAGTAAAACACACACAAGTGCCTACACATTATCCAATTAGAAATCCTCACTCACTCATTCACTCATTCACTCACTCACTCACTCACTCACTCACTCACTCGTTTACTCGCTCATTCAGTTATACATTTTCAGACTTCAGTAATAGCTTTATACTGGTCTGTATAAACATTTTCAGACTTCAGTAATAGCTTTATACTGGTCTGTATAAATTGGAAACTGCAGCCTGTTCTGGATACACATGCAAAAGACCTTAATTCCAGCATTGCATATTGAAAGGTTTTAAACAATCTTTTAATTATTGATCAAAATAATTCTTAGATAGATTATAAATGTTCCTATTAATAAAAATGTCTTGTGATTTTTGCAAAATTAGTAAGAAGTGATCTTATATCTAGTATTTGTGTCAGGCTAATAGCAAAAATGAGAGATCATATAAAGGAAACTGGATATCTGATTAGAATTAAATTTGGAAGGGAATTTATTTTACGACTGGAAATGTTTACATATAACGAGACAAGACTGGATTTCTTTAGGGTATATACACACACACACACACACACACACACACACACACACACACACACATATATACATATATATATATATATATATATATATATATATATAATATATATATATATATATATATATATATATATATATTTATATATAGGTTTTAAAGAAAACTATATTGGATTGGAATTTCTATCAGCTGATACTGAATGTTTCAGTACCTGTATTGGTAGTAGGAAATAAAAAAGTGGTATAATGTAATTTACATAAACAAATGCTCTCCTGTTCCCTACCCCCTTCCTTTAATATAGATTTGAATTTAATTCATTTTATATATTATTAAATATAAATAAAAAATATAGCATAATACAGTCTTTTAATTTTGTTCATTCTATAACTTCTATAAATGTTTTTGTTTTTTAGATGGAGGAGTGGCGGATGCGGGCAGGACGCTTTCTGGTTGCTTGTGACGAGATTGCAGTTCTGCATGGCAGTGTGGTGAACAGCGTGAACAGAGCTGTACTCTATGACCTTTACCCATATGTCTGGGACCTGAGAAACACACTGCTTGTTGCCAAGGCCTTCATCAGTTGGCTTGGTGAGAGAGAGGAGTGGAAATGAAAGGATTTTAGGAAAAAATCTTTATACGACAGTGCTACTTTATAAAAATAGTTTAAATTGTTTGTTATGTCTCTCGCCGTGTTTTCTTTTCTCCTCAACTTCAGAGGGTCGAGTGATAAGTGAAAGTTCTTCGCTGGGTTCCTGGAAAAACTGTTTTCATTGTGAGTATCTCTTTCAATTCAATGCCATATTGCACATGCCCGTGAGACTGAGTGGCTTCTTCTTAACAGGGTGTGGAGCCTCATCAGGGGCAGAGCTTCTTGGTGTGGAAGCAGAGCCTTGGGCATTTAAAGGAGGGCTGTCTGGGGAAGTGCAGGTACATATAACATTTAGTATTGTGCAAAGTGATACAGCATGAATGCAGCTAGATCATGGTTCATGCAGTATATAATTTCTCTTTTCCTCTCTCCATCTGGTGTGTGCTGAAGATGCTACTTCCTGTAGGAACCAGCAGTGAGCTGTTTAGCCACCCCCCTCCTCTCTTTCCCACCTCTCGTCTGTACAACATACGGCCCTTCCAGCACAAAGACAAGGTGAGATATATTGTGTAAACCCAAGGCCAGCTGATACCACAATGCCTTTCTTAGCGGTAAAAAAATGTTGTCCTAAATTTACACAACTGCACAGCTTAATAGCCTTCATTCATCACACTTTCAAAGCTTTAGTGTTTTAAATTCATTATTGCACTTACAAAATGTAAATAGAATAAAATATTTTTAGTAGTTATATTATTGTTGATATTATTTAAATTTTTTTTTTTTGCATAATTTTATACTAATTAAAAGACATTAATTCAAGTGCGAATGACTTTGTAGGTAATAAATAATAGATGACAGGGAAAATGTTTACTGTGCCTCGCCCTTTGCAATCCACATCTGCATTATAATTACTGTGTATGTCTGTGTGCTCTTATCCTGTGCATTGTTAGGCGGAGCTGTACCGCATGGTTCGCCAGCTTTATCAGAAAACTAGAGGTGCTCAGGATGTGACTGTTCTTCACCCAGACTTCATTGGGGACAGGTTAAATAAATATGCAAACCTCGCTGAAGTAGCTTCACAGAAGTTTCTCTTTGTCTATACTGCCATAACAACATTACATTATTACGGGTACCTGTAGGACCTTCAAAGGAATATTCATATTAATGTGTGTATGCAGGTGTTTAGGTGCATCTCTGGCTCTGTGCCCAGAGTACAGCTTTGTCCTAGAGGATGAGTTGGGTGTGTGTGGGTGTGTTGCTGGTATTCTGGATGTACGCTCATTTGTCAAGAGGTGCCAGGCCACCTGGCTGCCTGCTATAAGAGACAAATACCCCACACGTACATATGTTGCTAACGGACACACTGCCCAGAAGGTCTGTGTTTAACCCAGGAGAACCATCACTAAGAACTGTCACAAATACACTGTGATCACACAAATTTGAACAAAAGCATTCACTATTCTCATTTCCCCAGGAGGCGCTTATGAGCTTGCTTGAAGAGCAGGATTACCCAGACTCCCTGCTGTACCATTTCCCATCTCAAATCAGGCTTGAAGCACTGCCTGAACTGGTGGACTGCAGTGTCAGCAGGAGCCTGCTCACGTCCCTGCTCACAGCACTCAAAGCTAACGGTACGAAATGGCTCTCAGCTGATTGTATACCTTTTAGTTCTGTGTAGTTCTACATCAAATGAGCTGGCAAAATGAATGAGCTTGACATTCACATCATTTTATGACCACACAACAACAAGAGCATCTCCTATTACCCTAATGAGCTTTGTTAATATGACGCTTGATCAGTCTGAGCAGGAATCAACCATTTTACTGGTAAACAACACAAAAAGTAGGAGCTTTGTGGTTAATTGTAATGGAAATAAAACTTCCTGTAAGTAGATACACACTCAAGCATGTAATTGTCATCTGGATCTTGCTATAGGAATTGGGTGGTGAAATGATATCATTAACTCAAAAATACAACGTATTTAAATGTTACACGCTTTCTACATCCCATACAAATCAGGTTAATGACTGAAATAAAGTGGGGAAACTCTCTCTCTCTCTCTCTTTTTCTCTCTCTCTGCAGGTTCCCAGGGTGTGTTTTGCGAGGTGCAGCCGACAGACCGGCTAAGACTGGAGTTCCTCACTAAGCTGGGCTTTCTGGAGATTGTGAGAGGAGAGGCATGCTCCACAGAGGGACTGATCCTAGGCAGGCTGCTTTAAAGCCTTAACCAGCTCACAAACAATCCCTGATGATATAATTTAACTGTTTTGGGCAAAGATACATGTTCAAATCCCTGCAATTCAAGGACATTTTTGTTCTGATGCATCTTTCAACACGTCCTCCTCCACTTCCCTTTTGATGTTATATTTAGATATAATACACATTACCAATCAATTAGCATACTCTATTAGCTCAAGATCAGATTGTTAAATGACCCTTTGCAGGGAGCAGAAATGACCCAACATGCACTGCAATCAAAGAGAGAGCAATAAAATATTACTTATTTTAAATATATACTTTTAATATGTTGAATTTTGCTTTTTAATTTTAATTCTGTAAAAGACAGCAAATGGAATGTTATTATGGTACTCTGTTCACTGCATAGTAAATCTGCTCTCCACTACATGCTCAATCTGTCCTACTGCAAGTGACTACTTGTATCATGTAGATGGTACAAACTTCCCTGTAAAGTGAATAAGTGGATGAGGACCTGTTGCAAGCAGTATTGGAATACAGGGCTGTTTTTGGGGGCTAAACATGCACTTTGCCCAAAACATGCTGTTGACTAACAGTCAACTGGCCACTGTGGCCTGGTTAGCATGAAGCTAACTACTCTACACTAGCCTTTACATTATAAGCACCATCAATGTTACAATTGGTGCATTCCTTAAAAGCGATGAATGCAATTTATTTGTGATTTATTAGCACCATTTAACATCTTTACCGGAGTTTGTTTTAAGCTTCATCATAGCACTTAGCAGGAGACTCCAAGATGTTTCAGACTAAACTAGTTATTAGAAATATGAAGTCCTTTACTGGCCCTTACTTCTTGGACTTGTGTTCATAAAGTAAGGGAGGTGTGCAGTGGTCTTTATCATGTTTTACTCCTGGTAATCCATGTGTCCATATCCTATTTTCTAATAATGGGTAACATAATGGGTGAAAATATACTGTGTCTGTGGTGTAGGCAGTCTAAAGTAGACATTTACCATCACTAGTCACACTAATGTTAACATTAATAGTATTTCAACAATATATCTCTTTTTAACTGTATCTGCATTCGTCAGCTTTCGTTCTGAGTCTGTAGAAAATACAGAGAAATGTCTTCATTAATCAAGTTCTTTAAAAAGCATCCTATTGAAAGTGTGCACTTAAACTGTGTTTTTTTTGTTTGACCCTGTCCTGCCAGTGGAGTCCACTCCGAAACATATCAAGTAGATTTATATAGAAATGATTGTATTGTGCTAAGCAGTTACGGTGCTAATAAGAACATTTATTCCATTGCGATGCTAGCAGTTTTCTGCCACTCTCTATGTGCAATGGTGTTAAAAAGAAGAAAATATTTTCCCATCCTCATACATAAGTCATAACAGTCAGTTTTGTAGCTAGATTAAAAAAAAAAAAGAGCAAGCATTTCTTCTTTAAAGCACCACAGTGCAGTGCAGATAGATATTGTAGACACTTACACAAAACTACTGCAGACACGACAAGTGCAATGGCCTTGTTGGCAATACTAGCATGATAAATTAGCTGTCTGGAGCAGAGTGTACAGATGAGGAGGTGTGAGAGATGGACAGATTTAAAGAATAAAGCACTGGCTAAAGAGCACTAATAGTCAAATAGCATTGTGGTAATTTTAGAAAATGTTAGCCTGTGAAAACAGACCTACATGTCGATAAATGAAGTATAAAAAAATGGGGGGAAAAAAGTATAAATCTTGGATGTCACTGAAGAGCACACAGATTAATATGCAAGTCAGGGTGAATTTCCTTAATACAGAAACTTATAAATAGGTTTACATAAATAGCATACTGGAACACACTAAAAAATGCATGTGTAGACACTGTATATGGCCTTGACTACACGACAGACAGGGTATACTCCCTCCTTACTGTGTGGAGAATGTTGGTGCACAGAGCTGATGTGTAGTCTGGTCTGCACACCTGCTTTTAGATTTTTAACGAGTAACTACCATTGATCACCATATCATCATTGATCGAGCTTGATTTTATTCAGCTTGTTTCTTTTGTTTGTGTTCTTCACTAAACTGGCACATTTTACATCTTTACATGTCTTATAGCTTTAGTAATAATGCTCTGTAACTCGTTATGAGTGAGTGCAAGCCTCTGTTAGGAACAAAGTGACTAGGCTACTGTACATGGTGGTTTGAATGACAGCACTATTCTCACTGTCATTCACTGTATATGTGCACGCACACACACACACACACACACACATACATTTGATTAGCATTTAATTTTTATTCTGGAAACAGGTAGATGCCCTGCTTTTTTCACACACACGTACATTGGCTTGCACAATATGAACAGTCTTGGCCTTCTTTCCTACAGAAATTAGCATGAAAAATTGCTGAATGACATTATAGGCTCCCCCCCCCCCCACACACACACACACATGCACACACTGAAACACACACATCAGTGTATAAATATCTCTATGAAAGATAATTTTTTATCACCTTCAACCCCCTTAACTGCATGCAGGGATACACACTCACCAATCCATTACATTACAACTCCTTATGGATCTAGGTTGGCAGAAGTACATATTATTTTGTTAGGTATTTGCCATTATCATTACAACTCATTCAAGGCTCATTATTTGCATGTTTGTATTTTTAGAATTGTGTTTCTGCTAACGTTTGCACTATTTTGGCTGGTTGAAATATGGGTTTGTTTAATAAAAAAAATAAATACAATAAAATGCCCACAGCTTGGGCTACTAATGATAATTGATGTAGAATATTTTATGTTGGATGTTTTAAAGACTATGTTACATTTTTTGTACTGGAATGAAGTCTGTTTACAGCCCCATTAAAAGCTTTTTGATTTGACTCAAGCTCATGGTTTTAACTTTCATATGGTGTTGATTCATGTATCAAACTAAGAATCAGTTTAATTAATCTACTCTTGGAGGAAAATAAATTGGAGAAAATGGAGAAAATAAAAAGGCCAACATTAACTATTCAAATAAATACACTATTATGTGATCTACATTTAATTTTTTTTTAATAAATGTTAGGGGTATTCACTAAAGCTGCAACAACTAATCGATAATAATCGATAATGAAGTTCGTTGTCAACAAATGCTGTTATTGATTAGTTGCTGAAATTACAGGTTTAGCAGGACTAAGAGGACCCAATTCGCCTGCGAATTGGGGGACAGTATATAAAAACTGTATATTCCTCATCATGTGAAGTAAATACAGTTTAATGAAGTGCTATTATGTAAACTGTTTGTAACTTCGGGACAGTCGCACGGAATTCAGGGTTCTGAACCAGTGGTAGTGATGGATTCAATTAAAACAGTCTGAACAAACACTAAATCTAAAAGCAGCAAACTGCAGCAGTAAACGAATACATTTTTAGTCACTCTTTTGGTTTTCAGCGAATGATTATGCATTTCCACACCAGTGTATATTTTTTCCTTTTTTAAAATCAGGCCTTTACTACATTCAAATGCTTGTTTTCAATGTTTGTATATTTAATTTATGCATAAATAATGTAATTATTATATAAGATTACATTAATTATATATTCTAGATGCTTGTATTTTTACAAATGAACAACGTCAAAATAATGTTGTATTATATTTTATATTGATTCAACTTGCCATCTGCAAAATACAATACGAATGTTGAGTTACACAAATTGCTTCACCTTGCATACTGAAATGCTTTTTTTTTCTTTTTCTTCAGAAACATCTCAGCATGAGTGAATTTGTTCAAAGGAGAAATCCCTCATGCACTTCTCAACAAGCAGCCACTATAAGCTTTAAAATATCTAAATTAAATAGTTAAACTCAATATGTGGCATTTGCATTTTTTCAAAGTACCCTTTACATGAATATTTATACATGAATACCATGAATTAGGGTTTTATATAGTTATAATAAGCAAAATGTCTAATTAAAAAAATATATAGTTTTTATAGTCAGACTATTATTCTTTCGATTATCAAAATAATCATTAGTTACAGCCTAGAATTCACTAGTCAATTCTGTGTTAAATTATTTTCAAACACTATTATTTTTTTATCATTAATTTGAATATAAAAAAGACCTATATAGAGTGTGAAGTGTGAGAAAATGTGTGTGTTGTGAGCTGTTTCAATATACCTTTTTTTAATTGTGTATGAAAACATAAAAAACAGAACTTATATTTGGCTTATGTGCCTTCATTTTAGATATATATTGGTCTTTGTTGAATCACATATTTAATAAATGTTTCTTAGCATTAATTGAATAAATCAGTTGTTTCCTTCTTTAATGTTCTTTCGAAGGTTAATAAATCACTAAGACTGATGAAAAAACAAACAAACAAACAGATCTTAAGAAACTTATCTATGTTTGTCTTAATAATATAATATAATGGTATAGTTAAGTGCAATAATTACTACAATATAATTATGAAAAAAATATAATATAATAAAATCATTAAAAATGGATGAAAATAAATTAGTGTTCTAAAAACTTGCAGTCAAGTGAGGCCTCAAACCCACTCTGTGCAATATTACACTGGGTCCATTGTAAATAAGGAATGTTTTACTTTTCCTCCAGACATAGCTGAAATAGCTACAATTGCATACCAACTAGACAAAGTCGAAATGACAGATCGATATGCATATTGCTATTGCACCAATATGTTCTGCCTTTAGAAATGTTTCAGCTTAGAATCCAACACATTCTACCAATAATGTTGAGATGTCTTTTCTACCTTGCCCTGTGATGACCTGCATAATTTAAATCGGAAGATCAGTGGTAACAGTGGATCAGGCTGTGGAAACTCACTGTGGGTGGGAGGATGAGAACGGGACGTCACACAGAGAGCAGTAAAATCAGTTTGTCTCAATTATATTTTTGGACAGTGTTAGCAGCAGTGAAGTTGATGAGCTATATCAGGCTGCCCACACAGGTCCTATCTTAAGAATTGCTTTCTATTGCAGACTAAGTGGGGAATGAATTTATCAGAGGAGAGCAATGATACATAGTTTGTAAAGAAAATGTGTGGACCTGATACTATTAATAAACATGGTTCACTGTGAGAATGAGAGATAGAGAGAGAGAGAGAGAGAGAGAGAGAGAGAGAGAGAGAGAGAGAGAGAGAGAGAGAGAGAGAGAGAGAGAGAGAGAGAGAGAGAGAGAAAGTGTGTGTATGTGTGTATGTGTTTGTGTCAAGCAGAACTACTGTCTGTATTAGTCTCAGCACTCTGGCTAGGCGTGTGTAGAGGGCCTCCAGATGAGCTGTCTTGGCCAATAGCAATGCGGTATGTGGAAAGACTCCGCCCACTCACTAACAGCATAAGACTGATAGTTAGTGTCGCAGCCCAGCTGCTGGAAGGGAGACCCACCTACACATACAACAGAGAACACAGACAGAGATCTATTAAAGTGCAGAGTTTGGCTGTTCAGATGTATCTCTCACTAGTAAATACACACTGTGTACTCACATTTGCCAGCAGATTGCTCAAGGCAATGTCTGCATAAGAAGAGAGGAAGGCTGCAGAGAATGAGGAAATGGATTTAATAAATAGGCACAAGCCATTAGTAGTGCATAAGAATATCACTGAGCATCTCTGAGATATTTGGTATTGAAAACACTGCAAAGCTTAAACCAAATAATAATTTATCAACAGTGGGGAAACTATATTATCTAAACAGAATCAACAATACCAAAACAAGACGGAATACGGAAAACGGAAAGCAAAAGACGCCTAAAAGAATGACTCAAAGTATACAGTGTATGCAAAGTGAACAGAGCAGAATGTGTCTTGACTGAGTAATCGGGTAATATGCAAACATTATCACAGGAGGAGGAGTGTGAGTGTCTCACCACAAATAATGGAGAAGGCATGAGTTCTCCAGCTTAATGTGAATAAAAGCCCTCCAAAAGCCATGCAGCCCAGAGCGCCATTAAAACTGGCCAGCCCTGTGTATAAAGCATCCTGCTGCACTGCAACAGAAAGACCTGCAGAGAGACAGACAGCGAGATTGACAGACTAAAAGGCTCATCATATTTCCAATCAATATTACCATCATTTAAATGTCTCTCATACTCTCTTCCATTTCTCAGCTATTTTAACTCTAGAATTCAAAGATTCTTCCCTAGACACATTGCCTGCTATAGAAACCTAGGTAATGTCACTCTATGAAGGTTTACTTTGACAAACATATATAAATGTACAGACAAATTCTCTTTTAGCATGAATAACAGCTTTACACACTCTTCTGGCACAGTTTCCAAACATTAAGCTGAAATACTTTGCCATACCTCTTCTAAAACTTGCCAAAGGTGTTATTCTCTAGTTGGATATTTATCTCTGGCATTGTGATCCATTTCACCCTATGTTCAATAGGATTAATGTGTGATGACTGGGCAGGCCATTCCATGATAGATAACACTCCAGTCAACTGTTTGCTCTCTAGATAATACTTACAGAGCATACTTATGTATGATTTGAGTCACTGTCTTGTATTATGAAGTTGGTTACAATAAGCCACAGTACAGTCCAATTTCATGGAATTGAAATATAAAATGGTAGCCATGTTGGTTTATTTTTTATCACCCACAATAAGTCATACCTGCTCCAAAACAAACCTAATCATTATGCTTCCACCTCCATGTTTGACTGTGGGTGTGAGGCAGTCTGCTAAAACCTTGTCTTACATAAGTTTTTCTGTAAGAGCCAAAAATGTCCAATTTAAACTCATCTGTGCTCAGAAGTTTCTTCCAGTTAGTTACTGTAAAAGTTGTGTATTTTTGCCCTTTTCACCAGTTTTTTAAACATTACAATGATTAAAACAGGTGTTACCAAAACCTTTGAAATGCCTTGTATATATTAAAGAAAGAAAGAAAGAAAGAAAGAAAGAAAGAAAGAAACAAAGAAACAAAGAAACAAAGAAAAAAAGAAATATGAAGGAACGAATAAGAAAGAAGAAAGGAGGAGAAACAGCAGATAAGAAAGGATGGAGAAAAAAAAATATAGCATGCATAGCACCCACTGACTTTTAATAGCCACTAAAATAGAATTGATGTTTAAAGGTTGTGCAGTTAAATGCTATAGTGCTTATTGCCTGAAGGAGGCACTGCAGAATTAGATATGATTTTCTCTTTTTTTCTTATTTTTCGTTGCACGTACTCAGTGTCCAGAATGGTCCCTACTCCCTACAGGGAGCAAATTGTGGGTATTCTTTACCCACTAGAGTACAATGTTTGTACACAACCCTATGTGGGATTTCACAAATGCACCGAATAGACTAAAGTGTGCTTTTATATGTGACTAAAATACCCAAACTCTCAAAATAGAATAACCTAGAGTGATTAGGGTGTGGTTTCATACACACAGAAGATCCTCAGCATCTTCCTGTAGGCAAAATTTTCTGAAAAGGCAGTGAAGGTGTGAATGGTGTTAGACTGCATTCAGTAGCCACAGTGTAGCTTTTATAGTTAGACATTACACCTGACGGTTTTCTGTCCTCACTGTCAGACCTCAGAATGTAAGTGTGAATGTGCACTTTGCCTCTCCAGACTAGGGGAAGTGGTCCCACACACACACACACACACACACATACACACACACACCTCGCCCAGGACAAGGGCGTCTGCTAAATGCCGTAAATGTAATTTAATTAAAACATATGACATTTTCCTTCAACTGTAATCTTCCAGCTCTGCTATGATCAAAGACCACCCACTGTGTGTTTCCTAAATCATTAAATAAGTTTTTTCTTCCCTTTATATATACATTTTGCAAAACATCAGCATGTTAATGTTTTTTTATTATTATTTGCATAGAGGAATACTATGTAGGCCTTAAGGCTCACCTCAGCCTTGATGACTAGTTACTATGGAAACAGAAATGTGAAAACGAACCTCAAGTTATGAGAATTGCCTCCTGTATCGTGGAGTTTTCTGAATGTAGGGATTATTTATGAGCTAGAGAACCTTGGTGTCTGTGAGATACACAATGATTTAGGATATAGTCTGGATCTTGTCACAAAGTTTCAGCAAATCATTTTTCAGTAAATCATATTTTTCTTCAGTTTTTTTTTATGGTGATTTGATTGGATTTGAAAACTCCAAAATTGTATGCAGTAATGTGGTGACTTTCTGTTCTGAGGTGATTGGAGTTGATTACATGATGGAATAGAGAGACATGCCCAGCAATCCCCCCTTCTGTCCTTTCATTCTTTTATTCTTTCATTCTCTCTCTCTCTCTCTCTCTCTCTCTCTCTCTCTCTCTCTCTCTCTCTCTCTCTCTCTCTCTCTCTCTCTCTCCTCTTGTGTCTCTTTGTGTCCTTACTGCATTTATGCCACACCTGACCACTGCTGCAGGGATGCTTCTTTTAATTTCTTTTCTTTTCTTTTCTTTTCTTTTCTTTTCTTTTCTTTTCTTTTCTTTTCTTTTCTTTTCTAAATGAAAAAGTAGGTAAACCCATTTACATGTGTGTAATCATATTCTTTTGCTTTGCTGCAATCAGCACTGTATTGTTACTCCAAAGGCAAGCTGCACTTTTTCATAATTTATGCATATCTGTAAATGGAACTGAAAACTAGACTGTTTGATTATTTCTCTTCTCTGTACAATTAGTATACATATGCTTTTAAAGCAATTTTTCTTGTTAGCAATCTTCTATTTCCTTGAAACCTTGCTATATATCATTACACTAAGCAAAAATAGTCATACAAATTCTGTAGTTTTAAATATGTGAAATCTGTTGACATAGATAAAGAGTGCTCCGATCAGTTCAGCTATGTTTCACAAGATTTACTTCCCTGTCCATACAGATTAAATTATGCTGATATCAAGGGATCGAGGTGGCTGATTCAATTCCCTTTTATTCCTCAGTATTTATCATTCTGTTGTTTTTTGCCCAGACACCCTAAATCACCGGTTGAACCCCCCCACCCCCCCACCCAGACACATATAAACCTTTGTGATTCATAGGTGAAGCTTTGACTTAAAGGACAAATGATCTCCTTGATGCTAAGCAACAATGTCAGTGGATTTCTTCCTGTCCCTTAAAAAAAATGACCTTTAAGGAGTCGTTTCTTAATTGACCTTTAAACAGAAAGTTGTTTGTGTTTCATCACATTTTGCACTGAAATTACTTTTTGGGACTTTATGCACAAAGTTTAGAAAGATTTGTTTTGCTCACTGATATTGACAGTGATTATACAAAGCTTATATGATGCACCTGTCAATTTGTCAAGTAAAAATATAAAGATATTTATAATGTAAAATTAAAGATCCAGTGACTCTCAGGGACAGAAAATATGATTGTTTTTCAGCCTAATCAATCTATTCTGTGGATTAGATCACTCCCATCAGGACAGAAATGCTGCATCGTAAGATCAAGAATAGGAAGTATAAGTATATTCATACAATGTAAGAAAAAAAGGCAATTTTTATTTTTCCCAGTTTATATTGTCACCTGTATTTTTTTTTTTATCATTAAACAGGTGAGTACGCACGCACACACACACACACACACACACACACACACACACACACGCACACGCACACCACACACACACACACACACACACACACACACACAGTGCCAGTAGACAGTAATAATGACTCACTGTGTACCACATCACTTCCCATGCAAATGCTATGACTCATTTATCTCTTATTCTATTAGACTTAATGCCCTCTTTTGCAATTCATTTTCATGTTTTGCTCTTTATCTCTCATTCTCCCTCTGCTCAAACCACTTTACTGTTTACAACAGTATTTCATGGACTAAAGCAATATAGCAATGGTGGCATTAGTTAAAGCATCCCACACATCTTATATAAAGTCAGTAACCTACATTCTGCATCTGTGCACTTACACAAATTTATCTCTTTCCTATTTTCAGCATCACCATGGTGACTTTGCACATATATGAGTTTGCCCTGAAACTGCTTCCAGCGCTGGAGTGTGCTATATTTATTCTAAGCATAACACCTCCCAAACTGTCCAACACAGATTTGTGAAGTGGAAGAGATTCTGTATCTCTTTCACTTGTATATTTAAAGTATAATCATTTGTTCAATGTTTAAAGCATCTTACATTTTGAAACAACCACTGTGAAGTTAAACAGCCTGTGCTGCTTGGAATCCTAAATGGCATTCTCCTCTCAGAGAGAATGAAACAAAATTAAGCTGAAAGTTGATACCCTCACCTTTGTCCCTGAATTTAATTTCACATGTCATTCCAGATAAGTGACACCTGAGACATTGCACAGCACCATAGGGGAAAAAAAAGCTTAAGATTATGTCCCACATCAGACATAATCCAAATTACATTCAAAACTTTAAAGTACTTTTAAAAGTACTTTTCTTTTTGCAGTTTTATGGGCAGTGCATGGCCAACAAGCTTTTAATACCAAAAGGCCAACTATTTTATAAAAAACCCTTAGAGGTTGGTTATTAGGAAACCTAAAACATAATTTAATCCTAAAATGTAAACAAAATGTATACAAACTGGTTTGCATGCAGGCCTTCCCATCCCTTATATAGAGAGTGCTTTTATTTCAGAAGATTATGTTTACCATAATTCTTTAGATTTGAAACTGTTTAATGTCCACTGAGATTTTCATACAGGAAATGAAATTGAATATCAGATGAAGAAAGTGTGAGAGAGAGTGCAGAATGGAAAGTGTTACTCTTTATAGAGATGAAACCCTTCTGGTCTAAGCTCTCATCCTATTGATCTAGATTGCATTTAGATGCTATGGTTTATGCTAAGCTCTGGAAAATCTTTGAGTGTAACTATACTCTTAATGATTTGAAATACCGATCCTTGATCAGTACATATCTGTTTGTTTACACAACTATATGATAGCACAGACAAGAATCAAATTGGCTAATTGATAAAGGTAAGATCTGAGCACATACTTTGTGGCTCACACTCTCTAGGCCACACAGCAGTCTGTAGCTGTCTTTAAAGGAAAACATATTTCTGATTTTGTTAAGCTGGCATCAATTACCTACGCCTACAAGGCCAGGCATGCTTGACTGCTGCTAGATGATTAAGCACAGCTTGTAGTTACGCTTTGTGCATCAGTTATGCAGAGGTTTACAGTCCCAGAAAGTGTGTATAAATTAATCTCTCACACACATTCACAGATATACACAGATACAGACACACATACACCATTACTGTCTTATATGTCTAATAAAGTAACAGACAGAGAGGTGCTACTGAGGAGATGTGTGTGTGTGTGTGTGTGTGTGTGTGGTGTGTGTGTGTGTGTGTGGTGTGTGTGTGTGTGTGTGTGTGTGTGTGTGTGTGTGTGTGTGTGGACATTCATAATGTGGGGTTGACCAAGTGGGAAGTGAAAAGAGAAGCACACTGATGGAGTATTAACCTTTCAATGTCTCCCATCAAAGCATCACATATATCAGCTTAATTCAAAGCCTTAATATAAAATACAATGTAAATAAACATAAAATATGCTTTTTTTCCCAAGAGAACTAAAACCAGCTCTTACAAATGAATAATATAAATTAACACCCACTGTACTCCCTTGCTTTCTTGTGAGATATATTACCTCAAAAATACCATGCTCACTTAGCAGCAATTATAAATGTATTCTTTGTATATGTGTTGCTTGTTCAACACACAAACTATCTGTAGGCTGTGATTATCCTATCATGTTTTACCTCTAGGATTGCCTTATCTCATTCAATTCCCGACATGAACTTTTTTCATGCACTGTTGCTTTCAAATAATCCCTTCCATATTTTTATTTTCTGTGCTTAGCCAAACATTGGTGAAAGCAAAAGAGTTAAGATGCAGCTGTTATTTATGCTTTGATGATTGCATTCCAGTAGGGCTACACAGTATCAGGAGCACTGATCTAGAACTTTTTAATTACATTTCAGAGAAATTCAATGAACACATGCCAGGCAATCAACAATGACTCTGGTATAATATAGAAATGTTGATTAATATTACATGAAATGTTTAATTTATACAACAGTCAGGTTTCTTCTCTTGCTCTCTTACCTGCCAGTACACCAAGACTTGATCCTAGCAATGCATGAAAAGCCAGGACTGGAGAGTATAGCATCACAGCTGAGAGAATGATTAGGGAGGACCCCACAGCATCACAAGCATAGATCTGGCCCACTCCCAACACTATACCCTGCATGAGCTAAAAAACAACAAAGAAAACAAACAAATAAACAAAAAAAACAAGAGATACACAATTATATGCCACAGAGTAAAGACAAAATCTATTACAAAAAAAAAACTACCTGTATTTATTTACATTTGGACCCTACACATCTACAGGACAAACTGAGAATGATATCATTTGAACAAATAAAACACAAAGAACTTATGAAAAGTTTAATAGAACTGAACCACATTTTGTATTTTGTATTTCATTTTTTTTATTTGTGCTAAAATCTTAATTCATAAGGTGTATGTAATCAGGGTCGTCCAGTTTCTTGAGAACTCCCAATAGGTAAAATAAACACTATAATTTGCTTACTGGTGCAAGTGTGTTTGTAGATGGTGCCCCGTGAATGGACTAGTGCCCTCTCCTGGGTGTATTCCTCCTTGGACCCAGTTCCCTTTCAGGAACTCGAGCTGCATTGCAACGCTTTGGGAACATGTGCATGTTGTCCACGCTCTGAATCACATGTGTATTCTGTCCAATGGATGGCACAGCATCACCCGTGGGGTGACGTCATGAAAAGGAAGCTATTAAAAGCACATGGAGTGAAGCCGGCACCAGCTTCTGTTTGTTAATGAAGCGCTCTGTGTGTATTTCATGTTATTGTTTGGCAATTGCTTGTCTATCTTTTGTCAAAAATAAAAAAGTTAAGCACACTTTTCGGCTGTGTGTTCCTTCTTGTCCCGCTATATCACGGGGGGATACACACAGCCTTTGTGTGGCTTGCTTGGGAATGGAGCATGTTAAGTTGGTTCTCAAGGGAGCTGACTGCGAGCACTGCGCTTGCAAGTGTATGCGATTGCTCTGCCCCTGATGGGCACTCTTCGCGGTTCTGGCACCGCTCTTGTTGGGGCACATTGTGTGGTGTGAGCATCACCATTTGGATCCAGTTCACTGCCTAATTGGTTCAGTGCTGGAATTCCTCCAGGGACAGTTTGCCAAAGGGTTGGCTCCATCCACCCTAAAAGTTTACCTGGGGCTCTATCTGAGCCCCCATTCGAGCAGTTGGCCGAGTCTTCTAGACAACTCAGAGTCAAGACTGTTTTTATTGGCTATTTGCTCTCTGAAGAGAGTAGGCAATTTACAGGCCCTTTTTGTAGTCCCCTTTTTTCTGGAGTTTACTCCAGGTATGGCCAGTGCCTTTTTGTACCCTAGAACGGGTTACATCCCCAAGCTGCCCTTGGTTGTCCCATGACCTGGCAATCTATCCTCCTCCATTTCAGGCCTCAGACCAAGAGAAGCTGAACCGACTGTGCCCAGTACGAGCACTGGAAACGTACGTCCTAAGGACAAGTCTGTGGAGAAAGTCAGATCAGCTGCTCATCTGCTACAGCCCTCCGAGGAGAGGCCTCCCTGCAAACAAGCAGACCTTAAACAGATGGAACGTTGATGCTATTGCATCCTCTTATGAGTCTTCTGGTGTCTCCGCTCCTTTCGGGGTCAGAGCTCACTTGACCCGGAGTGTGGTAGCCTCTAAGGCTTGGTCCTCTGGAGTGTCCCTCCAAGACATATGCAACAGGGCGGACTGGTCCACCCCGCTGACCTTTGTCGGGTTCTATAACCTTGACCTCAGTGCCACTCCTGACCCCTCCGTCCTTTTGACCTAGCTGTGCACACTACTCAGGGACTGTTCAGTCCGGCAGTATTGGATTCTCGTTTGAAAAAAAGCGTTGCGACACAGTTTAAGTTCCTGAAAAAGAATGACTCTAGGTAACGTATGTAACCCTAGTTCCCTGAGGGAACGAGATGCTGTGTCTCTATTCCACACTCCCAGTTCACTCCATGTGCTTTTTATAGCTTCCTGGTCGTGACGTCACCCATATGGTGACGCAGCACCTCCTATTGGACAGATTACACACTTGATTCAGAGTGTGGACAACGCGGAAGCGTTCCCAAGGCGTTGCGACACAGCGTCTTGTTCCCTCAGGGAACTATAGTTACATATGTAACCTAGAGATGTTTTCTTGGAATAGAACATGCACTAAACATTTTTGTCATGTATAACACCTGATATTAGGTAATAGATTAGAGTTCCTGCGCATTATGTGTTTAAATATTTATTGACTTTTCAAATGATCTGCCTTACAAATGTCCAGATTTCTAGTATCTGCTTAATATTTTTAAGGTTTCTTAAATATATGTATATGTATTTGTGTGTATAATAAATAATATGAGGCTGTAGTGGGATTTACGATGTACAAAATGAGAAATGCATTTCACTGTCGGTGAGAGTTACAGAAGCAAGTGGGACAGCTCTGGAAATTTCCATTCCCCCAAAAGGCTATCCATGACACAGGGCAGTAAAAGAGCTATAGCCATATAAAAGTTATAACTCTTTCTTGCTCCATTTCTTCTCATGCCCGTCCTTCACTGCTCGCCCTCTTTTAGCTGAACTTGTCTCCATGGAGACAGGCCGGATGCAATGGATGCTGTTAAGCTGTATATTCACGAGGCCTGAAAGGACTGGCACAGGGTACAACTGCACTAAAGGGGCAAAAGGCAAATCATACAGATTAACTGCTACAGTACAGTATCGCATGGAGGTAATGTGGATATAGATTCTTTGAAACTCAGACTAGCACAGAGGAGGTAGCATACTGGAACATTATGAATTATAAATAGGCTCTTTTTTTTTTTCACTCATACACACTGAGATTTGTGCACTTATGAATGCAGACAGCAGAGATGGCAGGACTAGAAAACTATAGAAATCACACTAGCAATGTGATGACAGTATATATATGTATATATATATATATATATATATATATATATATATATAATATATATATATATATATATATATATATATATATATAAATATATATATATATATATACACATATATATATATATATATATATATATATATATATATATATATATATATATATATATATATAATATATATATATATATATATTTATATATATATATATATTCCTTTTGCAGGATATTATTAATAGTGTGCATATTATGGTTGCAGTCAGTACATGTGTTAGTGGGTAGCATTGCTGCCTTTAAAATCCCCGAATCTATCCTTTTAGACTTCTTGTAGTTTTACATGTTCTAAAATTTTGCAGTTTTCATCATGTTTGGTTCTCACAACTTTTTATCCAGTATGTGGGTTGGTTGTTCTAAATTGCCCCTAGGTGTGAATGTCTGTGTGCATAGACTGGTGTCCAGTGTTCCACCTCCTACTCAGTGTTAAAATTTATACCAGAAGAAATTTTAACAACACTACAACAGTTAATCAGTGAGCTATCATGGACAATCAAAATCACATTTTACTATGTACACTGCAGATAGATATCTGACTGGCATCAAAAATGTGTGAGTTGAAAATAAGCATGGCTTTATTTTCAACTCACACATTTTTTTTTATAGCAAATCCAGAAATAGTAGAGTCATTTAGGTCTGAAGCATGCACAGCTCTAGTATACCCTGTTGAGCGCATTGATGTCCTAACCTGAGGTATGTCGACATGTGTGCTATTGATGCTCAGTGCTGCTCCCAGTGGCAGGGCTGGATGGTTAGGGAAGTATGGGTTTTCAATACCGGTGCAGGCCAAATACAGCAGCAGGACAGTGTTAAAGGGGAACACACTTACAGGCAATTCCCATTTGTCCAACACAGCAGCCAAGCCACTGTGTAAAAAGGTGCTGAGAGAGACAGAGGTACAGGAATATCACAAGTCATCTGTGAATGCATGTTTATATGTGTGCATGTGAGGGTCTCACGTTGCAGCTCCAGTGAGACATGCAGGCAGAAGCAGCCACCAGTACCATTCTCCTGCACTGTTGAATACACCAATCAATAAAGCCACCAGCATCCCGTTATAACCGTGCTCACCTCTGGAAACCTCTGCTCTGGGGACACAAACACATCATGAAGATGTCTTACTATTATGTGTATGTGAGTATTTGTGAGTGTGTAGAATTTGTGGCACCTTTCCTGTCCAATGAGGATTGCCATGACTGTGGAGGAAAAGAGTCCTAGGCTTCCAAGTAGGGTCTGCCAGGGACTGGCAATTGACAAAGCTATAAGAATCAAAATTCCACTCAAAGGGTTATTCACCATGATCACACCAGAGACACCTCGCAATAACCACTCCAGCAGCTGGATGAGGAAAGACTGATCTGACAAAAAAGAAGAAGTGGAATGCAATCTTCAAACATAGTATTTTAATGAGGGAATCTACTTTATTATCAAGTAATATTTGAACATTTGTATGAACTTTTCAACATTTGTTTTTCAGAATATTACACATCTGTGGAACATAACCCAATAAATGCATTTTGGGTTACTCTAAGGTTCTAAGTAAAGTAGAAAGGATGAGATGAGAAAAAGTTTAAGAAAGTGCAAAACTACCTATTCTGGGCCATTCATCAATATCAAATGCTTTCTCCACATATTTATTTCCATTAATAATATATCTTGTGCTATGTATGCTGACATGTACTTGCTGTTATTTAATTCACCTTTATTTTGTGTCTTTATTGCTCATATTTCCCTTATAAAATATATTCAGCTTTTCTATAAATTTCCTTCACACAAACCTGCCAATACAGCTTTCTTTATGTGATTTGGGAGAGAAAGAGAGAGAGAGAGAGAGAGAGAGAGAGAGAGAGAGAGAGAGAGAGGTGTGGTGAGTAGTGTGTTATTGCATTTATAAACATTATAATCTTCAAAATTTTACCATATTTTAAATCAAAAGCTAACATTTGAGTAACCAGTATAACTGCTTTTTATTGCCTCAGTCAAACTATCATTGCATTATGGAACTTTCAGGATTTCTCACTATAATGACATGATGAGCCTTTTGTTTTGTTTTTAGTGCTGGAACAAAACCTGACCATAATTGTACATCCCTTACAGTTAAGCTAAATGCAAATATTTTTAAAGTTACACTTATTTCTTCTAGTAACATGGTCAACATCAACATGGTTTCAGACAATCGCTAACTTTTCACAAAGATAATGAAACGCTAAACAACAAATTAGTACTTGTATTAGTAGAGTTTCTTTGTGCAATATTTATTGAACCTTCTACAGTTCTTCTTACAGAAAAGGAGTTACAGAGTTTGGTGTGTAGGGGCGCAGTGTGGACTCTTACCCTGCATGTACTTTTGGAAAGGCTCCATTTCCCCTGTGCAGTACAGCAGCTTCTGGATCAGCTGCTGCTTGAGGCCCTTTGGCTGTTCACACAGTTCTTTAGACATGAACATGACTAATGAAAATGTATCAAGAATAAAGCAGCTGAGTCTCTTTCTCTCTCACTCTTTCCCCTTTTTGTGGATAGGTTTGTTTTAGTGTCTCCCTCTTTTAACCCCTCCCTCTTTTTGTCACTCTCTTGCTCTGACGTACTTCACTCCATTCTAATGTGAACATCAAAAATAGTGAGCCATTATTTTGTGTAATGTATTGGGCCTTCGTAGACAGAAATGGACAAAGTCCACTCAATTCAGATGACCACTTCTGTCTTTCTGCCCTTCTGTCTAATTCTAAACATACACTCTTCTGTTAATCTCTCATCCCGTGTCCTGTTTTAGAAAATATTAATTTTCTATGTATGCTCCATATTTGTGTATCTTATATAACAGTATAAGTGTTTACTGTTAAAGAATGTAAGAAAAACGACTTGATCTGTAAAGTACGCAGTAAGCATCCTGCTAAAAGCACTGTTGTGTGATATACAACTATGGAAGCCACATATGAGTATATATTCTTGTATATTCTCATTTGTTCATTGTATCAGCATTGTA
Organism: Silurus lanzhouensis; assembly: GCA_039877035.1. Taxonomy (NCBI): domain Eukaryota; kingdom Metazoa; phylum Chordata; class Actinopteri; order Siluriformes; family Siluridae; genus Silurus; species Silurus lanzhouensis. Next base: position 1,392,487 of record JBCEWE010000142.1, read on the forward strand.
GCCAAGAGCAAAGCTGTGTGTTTGTTTGGGAGAGAGAGAGAGAGAGAGAGAGAGAGAGAGAGAGAGAGAGAGAGAGAGAGAGAGAGAGAGAGAATGAATCATTACCCTTGAAGTTCATACTACCACTAACATCCCTGGAGCAAACCTGTTGTGCTTTTTTTTTAAGCAGACAGAAAGGAATTATAGAGTAATGCAAAAATTAAATTACACCCTCTTTACATTTTAGAGATTTACATATTAGGTCTTAGAACAACCTAAGATGAACAACATATGGCTTGTTACATCGGGTCATTATTTATTTTGACAAAAATCAAGTAAAAATTGAAAAATCACGTGTGAACATCTAAATACACCTTATAATTCAACGGATTGCAGAATGACCTTTAGTGGTGAGCTTGAAGTAATGATTTGAAAGTAAATCCTCCGTGAAGGAATTCTGCCTCACTCTTGTTCACAATGTTACTTCAGTTTATAGAGTTTTGCAGGAACATTCATCACCCCTCTATCACTGGGCTTCACAGCTGTTATGAGATGCTTGCTGATATTCTGTGTTTGGTTTTCACCACAAGTGGAGCTCAGCATTATGGCCAAATATCTTCACTTTGGTCTTATCTGTCTAAAGGGCATTGTTCCAGAAGTCTTGTTGTTTGTTTAGATGCAACTTTGCAAACATAAGCCATGCTGCCATGTACATTTTAGACAGAAAAAGCCCTTTCCTGTCAAAACCTTCTAAATTAATCATACTTATTGTCTTTTTCTAATTGTACCATCATGAACTTTCACATCTAACATAACAACTGAGGCTTGTAGAGTCTAAGCTCTTGGGTTTTTTGTGTCATTTTTTTAAGCATTATAACCCTTCCCAGATTGATGAGCAGCATTAACTGTTTCTGTTCTGTGTGGCTTTGTGTTAAAACACACCTGACTAGCAAATTGCTAAAACTTTGGTTTTTATAAATGTGGTCACACTTGCTAATGATCAATTAATCATTTGATTAGCAGCACCTGTCTGCTGCTTATCCTCTTAAATTCAATGGAAACAGGTGTGCTTATTTTTTTGAACATGGCCTTTATATTTTAAACATTTTTAAATAATTTTAAAATGTGTGTGTGTGTGTGTGTGTGTGTGAGCGAGCGTGAGCGTGAGCGAGCAGAGTGAGTAAATGAGAGAGAGAGCAATGCAGAGAAAGAGAGAGAAAAAGAGAGAAGGAGAGAAAGAGAGAGAGAGAGAGAGAGAGAGAGAGAGAGAGAAAGAAAGTAGTGATATATGAGTGCTGGATGTTTTAGACAGGATCCACATTGATATTCTGCTCTCAGCTTGACCTTAATCTGTAGCAACTTGTGTTCTTGGCAACTTAGGTGCAGGAGGCCACCAACTTTTAAAGGACACACACATGAATAAATGCATACAAAGTGGTTTGTGTGTAAAAGGCAGAGAAGGTAAGATTTTTAATGAGAAAAGTAATTGAGAAGATGAAGGTGATTACCCAAATGGTACAGCTGAAGTATTTTAAAACACCCTTACACTGTATTAGATGTCTCATGTGTGCAAAAGATCAAGAAAATATTGTTTGGTCATGTTTGTACTTTTAAAATTCTTGAAATGCAAATATACAGAGATATACTTTCTCCTTTACACAAACACAAACACATAAACACACTCAGATACACAAGACTCATAATCTTTGGATGTCTATTAAAACTATTTTTTTCTCAATCACTGTTGAACTAAACAACTCAGTCATGAATATGATTTGTGAGATTTTGCAGTTCACAGTGCAATTCTGAGTGCTTTTTCCAGATTGCTTCTCTGGTTTGCACTCTTTGTGTTTGAATCATGTTTTGTCCAATAATGCTTTCAACACCATTGACTTAAAAATAAAAAAGTCAAAATAAAATATTCACTTACCACCGATTCATGACAAATGTGCTGAAACGTTATGTGACAACAGTATTGTTTACTGTATATATAAAAATACTACTTACATTTCAAAAAATGATTGAACATTGTGTCATAACTTTGGGGCTCAGCAAGCAATTGACTTTTCTCCTGCTGCTGACTTTTTGACTCTTGGACATTAATGAACCTGTAATCTCAAATATAACATACCATGAGCATTTTAGATAGCTAGATAATTTGTATAGATATGAAGTGAATTCTGTAGGCAATGTGAAACTGGTAACAAACATGATAATTCAGAAAATCTCATACCACAGTTGTAGCAGCTGTATTTGATGCTGTGTTTGTACAAGCTGGAGCTAATTTACAAACTTTAAAATTATGAATTTTAGTGCTTTATTTCCTCATACAAACACAAACACTCTATACAGAAGTAAATGACAATCTCCTTGTTTGTACAGAAATGGCCAATAGCTGATTAATCACAACACTTACATGTACACACATACATAAAAGCATCCACATTCACACTCATCATGTATGCACAGGCTCTGTGGATGGTTGCCAATCGTTAGCTCTGCATATATAGGCTTTAATTACTTGCCTGTTTATTTTTTTTTTTGGTGAACCTTTGAAACAAGAAAATGCCAAACTGGACGTAGCCTTGTCCTGTGTATGTGTGAGAGAAAAGGAGTGGCATAGAATGAGGTGAATTGAGGGGGTGCAAATGTACCATAAACATTTCTCATCACTGTCACTTTTCATTGAACAGAATGCACCTCTCAGTGCCACTGATTGTAAAATTTATTTGTGTGTGTGTGTGTGTGTGTGTGTGTGTGTGTGTGTGTGTGTGTGTGTGTGTGTGTGTGTGTGTCTTGGTGTGTGTGTGTTTGTCTGTCCGTCTGTCTTTAAATGTTATTCAAATAAATGAGCCAAGAAGCAGTCTGCAGTTTGATGCTCACTGCTTTTACTGCTTTTCCAATTGAAACATTTCCTCTGCTTCCCACTCCACCACTAAATCTTCTCTTAGAATGCAACACAATAATCCTTTGCTTTCACTTGGAGGTAAATTACCTATAGTGGATAACTTGCTAAAATTAGTGCTTTCATGTTTAATAATTATTTTAAAGTCATAGAGTCTTTACAAATTGCAAAGTGTATGACTTGCAGTGGAAAACTGGTGATGGTTAAATGCAGGAAGTTGCTGAATGGATATGTGGTGGCAGAGGACAGACTGTATGAATGGGGCAGATAATAAGAAATAAACTAATCAATTATTTCTTAGAGGCATTTATTGGGATAAAATTATATGTATTGGTATAAAATAAGAATTAAATGGTAAATGCTTAGTCCTAGTGGGTGGTTGGTAATTGATTTAGATTGCTCATATGACAATGTGTACATAACAAAGTGCTGCATTGCTACAGAAAGATATATGTAAGAAGTGGACTTTTGTGAGGATAGTGGGTGGTTAAAAGTACACATTCAGTAAAAAGGTCAAATTAGATGGCTAGAATGGGTAGGGGGATAGTAGGAATAGTAGATGGGTGGTAGATCAGTGGTGTGCCGTCTGGGCCAGCAAAGCCTTCTCTGCTGGCCTAAACACTATTAGAAGCACTGACCTAAATTTACCATTTATCCTAAATTCTAATATTTGTTCCATTAAATTGTATTAATTTATTCTCAACAGTTTATTCTCCTAATTTTGTAGTGTTTCTCTTGGCTGCACTGCTTCTAGTATGTGTATGTGGATGTTAGACTTTTTTTATCCAATCAGATTTCACCCTCTCTGTGCAGCAATGTCAATCTAATCTGCCAGTGCCTTCAAGGTCTGTACTGCTGGCCATTTTACCATAGAGAATGAGTAATATTAGTGTCTGTTTTCTTTAACCAATCAGATTTTAATGGTCAGAGGAAAACTGTTACAGCCAAGTTCGACTAGCAAAACACATCTGTAGCGCTGCACACAATTATTACATCTTTTATGCCTATGGAGGAAGAGAAATTCTTTTGGTCTCAGACATACTTAAAAATATATTTTCCAAAAAATCTATACATCGTAAGGAGAGGTCGGCCAACTCTGAAGCTAGCTAACTTGTCTCAGCCTGGGAAAGGGTTTCAGGACCAGTGAATACATGCAGTACCACTGGCTTACAGCCTCTGAGGGGCAGTGCAAATGAGTATGCATCTCTGGTAAGTAGGTTGTATTTTATTTAAAAAATTTATTTAAATGTTAATGTTTTTGTCATGTTATTAAACAAATATTAATTCTGAAATGCTCCAGATGATGTAGGTGGCACAGTTGTGCTTGTAGTGTAGAGATTTGGAGCTTGCTTTAGTAAAATGGTGTTCACCCTCCATATGTGGAATTCCTCTCTCTGTCTGTATTGCCATGCGTGGTTATTTTGTGTTTTTGTTTAGTATTGATGATTTCTATAATTGCAGCGTGATAGTGGTAGTATTAAGAGGTGAATTGTGTCAGGTAAGTCCTCACTGAAGGCCCAGGTACCAAATGCACAGCCTGCCACTGGGTTACATAATGGCTAAAATAAAGTGCTCATGAGGTAGATAATTGCTATCTAGGGCTTGATAGTGAGTAGCTAGAGAAATTGTCAGTTCCTAACCCTAACCCCAACCCCACCCCTAACAGTTAAATGTAGATAATTTTTGTATACTTTGGTTAAATAGGAAATACAAAACAATATACTGTATTGACAAAAGTGTGGTGATTACTAACCATCAAATCTATGTTTGGGCTTTTCCAATACTGTTGCTACAAAAACTGAAGAAATTGTCTGGAATGTCTTTGAATGCTATAATATTAAGAGTTATTAAGAAGTAAGTGGCCTAAACCTGTTCCAATATGAAAATGCAACTGGGGCATGGTCATTTCCATGTTCTTTTGGACTATAGTGCAAATGTTAGATAATAGGTGATTGGTGTTTCTTGTTAGTTACATAGAGGGTGGATGGGTGTAGATACCATGACATGTATCTCCTTTATTTGTTGATTAATTATTCTTAGGTAGGATCTTACAGATGGCCGCAGAGAACAGAATTGTTTAGCTCAGCTGATTGAGAGGGAAGAGGAAAAGAAATCGATGTCGAGAGACTTGTGAAGTGAATTCATTTTAGCAGTTCGATGTGTCGGTGAGGGAGATCTCTCTCTCTCTCTCTCTCTCTCTCTCTCTCCTCTCTCTCTTTCTCTCTCACTCACACACACACACACACACACACACACACACACACACACACACACACACACACACACACACACATACAGAAACATAACACCTACTGTGTGTGTGTGTGTGTGTGTGTGTGTGTGTGTTATCTCTGCAGGCTCTCTTAGTCATGCAGAGAGAAGGCATCTGCCATGTTGAACAGCTAATGGTTCTCCTGGGCAATGGCAGAATTCACAGCAATGTTTGTGCATGCCCATGTGTGTTTGTGTGTGGGTGTGTTCCACACTCCTGAACAATCACATAACAGAACAACATAGTAACTCAACCGTGAGAACAGGGCACTTGATTCTAAGTAAAGAAATATAAGAAATATAACTTTTTATTTTATATTTTTTATACACCCTTCCTCTTCACTCACATCCTTTAGTTGAACGGGTTTGCAATCTTCAATGCACAGTGTAAGATTCTTCATAAAGTCCTGTGTTTTTGGTATCTCTAACTGTTCTTTCTTCAATTAGTCTTAAAAGTATTAATGCTGTATATTCAACTATGTTTGGACAGCTGTGATAAGAACCAAGCAGTGATGAGGCCTGTGAATTCTGTCAGTCACAGATAAACCAGTCCAGACTGGATCAGGCTCCGATTTAGAGTATTATGGATTTTAGAGTATCAGTAACCTCTAATATGCCATTAAAGTAAGCAAATAAAAACAATCCTGAACAGCAGACAATAATATTAATGTAATTAATTTGCACTAATATAGAACAACAACAACAAATGATTTAGCACAGACACAGAATGATAATTTTACAGATTTCCTTCTCTGTACTGTTTTTATATGCATGATACACTTGAGCATTTTATCCAGAAAGCACATCACTAACAACAAGAAATATCTGCTTCACTCACTTCAATTCACATTCACAGATAAATGTAAGACATAGTTTAATCGATAAAATACAAACATTTTTCTATGTGAATATATATTCAAATATCTGAAAGGATGAATTATATAGATTTACAGTTTGATTTACAAATGCCATTTGATTGTTGACTTCTACGAAAGTGCATGCCCTGGATAAACATTTACAGCAGCCTAAAATTAGCTGTATGTTTCATTATAACTTTATATGAGCTCCTTTGCTCCAGAAAGACATTGAACATCAACCCCTGTGGAGCAGATAAAAAGGCCTCCTGACACACAGCTAAGACATCTACTGTAATAAAGTCTTGTTATTACAGCTGTGTGTTAATGGCTCTCAGTCCTTGGGGACCACTGCATGGCACCCTGTTGTGGGTTTCCCTATCTATCTATCTATCTATCTATCTATCTATCTATCTATCTATCTATCTATCTATCTATCTATCTATCTATCTATCTATCTATCTATCAATCAATCAATCAATCAATCAATCAAGGGGTGGGTGATCTTCAATTCCCAAAGACAAACTGTATCATGGTGTCGGTTTGCTAACAAACTGCCATTAAAAGAATAATGTTGCATTAAAAAATATATTAATTTTTATATATGACAAATTATAAAATGTTATACAAAATAATATCAGCTTATTCAGACTTTGTTAGAAATACATTTATCATTTTGATTCATCATGATATCCACATGTTTTTTTATATTGCTAAATCACGATATTAAGGTAGCACATGTCTGGGCATGTGGGCTCTTTTCAGGCACAATGGAGTATTGTTTTTGTCTTTGTCTTTATATCAGCTCATAGTGTTCCTCTTTTTTCTCCACCTGAAGTTTAATAATGCCCTATATTCTTTTTTTTATTCAATTTGTGGTTAACTTTCTTTTCCCTATCTCTCTGTACCTTCCTCTGCCTTATTGATGCCATATTTCCTCTTCTTCTCCAGCCCAGATATTCCCTCAATGTGATGTTCCTCTTCCTCATTTTCTTTCACAGCTCAGCTTGGAGCTCATATTCCATGATTGGATTTGTCTCCCCACATGCCCTTAATACTCTCTCACTTCTTTTGTTCTCTCATTCTCTGTAACCTCTTGTGGATGATCTCTCATGTAACTGGTTTAATTTGTTTATTTCTTCATAATTCTCTCTCTCTTTTCCTTTAGGGCCACACCTTAGTGCTTCATCATTTCTATAGCCAGCCTCTCTCTCTCTCTCTCTCTCTCTATCTATCTCTCTCTCTCTCTCTCTTTCTCTCTCTCTCCCTCTCTCTCTCTCTTAATTTTTTTTCTTGCTGTATCTCATTCCTGTCATTGTATATTGCGTTAGCCCCTAGAGATAGGGCTCCACTGGCCATGATGTAAAATATGGCTTCCTTTAAATTGCATTTGGATGTTTGTCGTAAAATTCTTTCTCCGTTCCACGCTCTATCTTCTCTTCTCTATTACTGGCAATAGGTTATTCTCTATGGCCTTGTCTTCAGCACAAATAAGACCTTGACTATATATTTTGAGCAGTCAAGAGTACTTCTGAAAATAGATCGCTAACAAATACATGCACTTCTAAAATTAGTATTTGATAATGATTTCAAAAAAAAAAAAAAAAAAGTTACATCATTTAAGGTTTATTTTATTTATTTAAGGTTTTCTTAAGTATATTAAAATATGTTCACATGAATCTTGTTTTTTGTAGTATTTTATATTAGCTACTGCATATAGAAACATTAAATGAATTGTGTGAACTAAATGACTGCAGTGTTTGTCCGATAAATTTTTCATATAAAAAGAACTTACTTACTTGAAAGTGTGAGATATAGAGGAACGACATAGAGAGAGAAATGTGGCAGCCTAGCCAGACAAATTACATCATCCCTCAGTAGCACTTTCTGTACATGTCTATTTTTCCATTGGCTCATTACTGTCAAAATCTGCTGCAATAAATATAGCAATGTGCCAAACTTCATTATTTTGACATTAATATTTAATGACAGTGACTTTTTAAATTTAGAACATTGTTTAGTATTTGGTTATTTTTCAGAGCAAGGTTCTTTTTGCAATTTTCACATGTCGCTTTCAGTAACATATCCGCTCAGTAGAGAATCTTGGGTCTATGACACTCACAGTTCTATAAACAGCAAAAAAAAATTATGCTGATGACCAACATGTAACCAGTCAAGACATGTCTAAACTACTGTTGATCGTGTTTCTTTGTTTGATTTCAGAAGGTTTCATTTTTACATTGGTATTGGATTAATTTCTAGCCTAGGGAGTGAATGGATGAGTTCTGGCCCCTAAACATTAAACAAAGGACAAAACAATTACTTCAGCTAAATTCTGACATACAAACAAACAAATAAATGTATACCATAACAGCATCATTGTGATAACTTTAGGAATGGAATGATTAGGAGGCACAGTGACTTTCTCTGAACTTTACATTTTATATTAAGGTACATGGACATTACATTCTGCCATTGTGCTGACTTTAAAGAGAGATCTCTCTCCAATCAGAATTGAATACACACACTCACATACATACGTACACACACACTCAGAAACATAAGCTCAGGCTCGCTCACACACATATAGACAGAAGGCTTGCATACAAACAGGCTTCTTTAGTTCATGCAGTCCATCATTCATTAAGGTTGGCCTAATTTAGGCTACCTCCACATACAGTAGATGAAATGTTAGATATGACTGGCCACTTACAACATACAAAAACACAGGCAAAATACCCTAAACCAAAATAACTTAAGTACAAAAAAAGAGAATAAATCTGTTAAAGAGAATGCAATTTGCTAAAATAAAAGGCCTTTACAAAATATAAGGTTCATCCACATATATTTACATATATTCAGAGTAACTGTTTCACGTTCCTTTGTTCACATTTTTCCGTACACTGATATTGATATTGAGCAGCGAACAGCAATAGAGACATAACATTTGGAACTGCACAATGTGGTGACCATTTAGATATTGTATGAAATATGAAGAGGAGTATCACTGGGTGTTGCAGATTGTCTTTGGAATCATTGATTGGCTGGGTACAGATGGCTTCTCCCCTCCGGAAGAAGCCCCATCTTAATTACATAGCCAACAGATGACATCGCTCGTAATAAGTCTCCTAAACCCCTGAAGTCCCACTTCAATTCCTTTGCATTCTTACAGTTCTTGAGCATGTGTCATGATCTAGTCTTCGGCTAGCACATGCCACTTGGCAATCTGCCGCCGTGGATGATCACAGATCTCACGCCAATGCTCGCCAGAGGTGCCTGGAGAGGACGTGCCTAGAAGGAGGCGGCCAATGACAGGTGTGCGTGCTGTCCTATCAGAATCCAGCAGCAGAAGCTCCACACTGGTGTCCCTCAGGCCCTCCTCTGAAGGCACATCAAAGACGAAGAGCTCGTTGAAGACAGGGTTTGGTGTGCACTTCTTGACATGAGTCTTCTTCTTGCATACACGTTTCTTGCCTTGGTACAGATTTACTTTTACGTAGGGGTCTAGGAAGACACAAAGGGTAAAAGACAAAAAAAAAAAAAAACAGTGAGGCTTAGTTGGATCTCACAGGACAGAGATCAATAATTGGGTCGATGGAGAGGAAATGCTGAGTGTTGTTAAGAAGCACTGCTTGCTTTGAGGTCATGACATGGGTTTTTAAGCTATTCTGGTCTTAGGCAAGGGAAAAGGACTTGGATTTACTCAACATGCAAATGCACTCTGGATTTGAGAAAGATTTGACAGTATGTGAATAACAATAATAAACATTTGCAATTACGTTATTTGAGCTTCAATTCAGCATGCTTTGTATTATTAACTTCTCTCTAATTGGCTTATTAAGGATAATTATGGATTTAACAATATTAACCAGTCACTTTTTTGATTTTAGTTATGTGTACCTTTGACCTATATAAGATTATAATACTAATACTACTACTATTCTACTACCATTCTTCGACTACTGCTAACACTATAATACACTAATGCAACAAAAACTAATAATCTTTGATTTCATCTTTGACTATCTGTTTTTCATTCCTACTCATTTACTCACCTGAGGGTCCATTGTGGTCCGGCTTCGGAAGGTGGCGAGCCTTAAGAACCACCACAGTGAGGGTGCTAGTGGTTGACTGATAACACAAAGACAGTAATAGCTCTCCCCTTCCTGCACTCCTCTACAGAGAAAACAGGAAATGCAAAACAACACATCCATATTTAATCCAGAACACTAATCCTACTAATACTAATTTTATATATATATATATATATATATATATATATATATATATATATATATATATATATATATATATATATATATATATATATAAAATGCTATTAAGTGCTGTAAAAGGTTGTCATAATTCCTATCAGCATAACCCATGGCAACAACTGTTCCAAACCCAGTGTGACCTAGCATCTCGTTAATTTTTCTTTGCATGGCACTTTCCAATACAAAAAATGCGGCTCCATTCAACACATACAAAGTATGAATCTGGTGACATATCACCATGGCAACCATCAGCAGGGGTTCTTTTGCTGCTGTGCCGGTGACTCAGGATGTGTCTCAAACACTAGGTGTGATTACAGTAAAACAGAAAAGCTACCTCTAAACGATTGGAGCTGTTTCCACCAGCAGTGGATAATGACTTCTCCTACTGCTCCAGATGAAGTTCATTAAACATACATGATGAAATCATACTTTTGAAATCATGACGTTTTGGGCAGTGCCTATTGTTCAGTGTTTTGACAGTGTTACAGGCATTACTGTGTGTCTCAGCCAGCCATGAAAATCAGTATGATCTCAATTAGTAGCCACCTGCATGGTTGGACAGGCCATTAGTCCATAAATTATTTACCAATGAAAAGGAAATTTTAATGTTTCCACCTGAATAGAAACTTTTGTCTCATTTAGTAGATTTCTATCTACTCAGAAAAGGCGGTCCTGAGTTACCATTACTAAATTACTATAATCATAGTCTTCAAATTTGAATGAATGCTTAAAAATTTACAACGACTGACTCTGGATATGGATTATTCATTTCAAAAAGTATTCATTAAGATTCTTTCAAATATTTCTGGGGTACAATTTAATGTGTAAGACACATAGTTTGTTTTATTAGAGGTCTAATCAAATATTTAGAACCAGTGTTTCAGCAGTTCATCTTTACCCCGATAAAAAGGACATATAAACATCCCCCCGAAACACACACACACACACACACACACACACACACACACACACACACACACACACACACACACACACACACGCATTAAGTATCCTTGGGCTTATGGGTGTGTCGATTGCTGCCCATGGCATGTAGGCTTTATACTGACCTAATGGATTAATATTGAATAGAGGAAATGCAAGATCAGGCAACATCCATATAAGGCACCAGCACACACTAACAAATCAGTCACATTCACATAGAAATGAGATCATTGTAAATATGTAATTAGTGTTTTGTATTTAGTAATATAGTTTTAGAGAATTTTTTAAAAGCTTATACAATAATTAATGAACTATTCTATTTTTAATAATAAAACACCTTTTGTAATTCATAATTGATGTTAATGATAATTTAAACTTCTAAAAACCAGAGGTCTTACCCTGACATTTCTCTTGATGATGTCACGGCTCATTAGGACCCTCCCTTCAGCGAGGTCAACATCAGCCAAAGGAACAAGTGTTTCTCCAATGACCTCATCACGAGAAAACCGGTCGAAGCTCAACACCATGAAGTGCAAAGCCAGCTGAGGGACACGAGTATATGGAATACCATAGAAGGTGAAGGTCTCATCAAAAGCCGGATCTAGGGTCTTCCTGAGCACCCGTGTCTTCACCTTGTGCTTCTTCTCAGGAAGCAGAGTGAGTTTGATGTAAGGGTCAGAGGTCAGGGACTGCTCGTCAGTAGCAGATAGACCATGAGCCTCCTTGATATGCACAACAAAGGCCTTCTTCTCAAAGTTGTACTCGAGTGAGAAGGAGAGTGTACCTACACCATTGTCCTTCTCCTGGGCCCTGTCCAGAGCTGGTGTGGGTGTCTGACTGGAGACATTGCTCTCTGAGGTTTCCTCTTCTTGGTATCCCCCTTGTCTAAACCCAGGGTTTGGGGAAGGGATGTTTAATTCTGGAGAGCTTCGGACTTTGGGATGGGCTACAGGTGGTACAAATGCGAAGTTTCCATTTAGGTCTCGTTTTTCCAAGTCAAGGTGAAGTGCTGGGCGTGTGCTGCTGGGACTTGGACTTGACTTTTCCTGCACTGGGTCTGGCATCTTCTCTCCAGCAAATTTCTTTTTGCCATTTAAACTCTCAGGATATATGTCCACACCCTTAAGCATGTGGACAAATTTGTATGGTGGGGTCTTGGCGCTGCTCTTGTTGGCCTTGCGCTGGCAACAAATCCAGGCAAAGGCAGAAACACTGAAGACAAGACCAAAGACGCTGACTACAGCCACACTCATTGGGACCTCTGCTGGGAGGAGACAAGATAGCATACACATGAATTTCAGATAGTTTATCTCAAGAAACTCCTGCCAGCTTAAATTAGTATGTCACAAAAACATGTTTAAAGATTGTTCTACTGTATATTGTGATTATATTTTGTACTTTTATTTATTCTATATTCTCTGTTATATGTCCTAATAAATTCAAACCATTTGGATGATGTAAAAAATACATCTAAATTTAGGCTGAATGAAGGGTTTTAAAATGTCTTTTCAAGAAAGTTACATTTACTATTCTGTTTGTATTCAACACATCTTATTTACCATGACCTGATTAATGTGAGCCAAAAATGACCAATAACAATGACCAAATTACTAATAGATGTAAATATGTTGGCGCATGTTGGTAATTGATTACATGTTTAAGTTTTCTCTTTCTTCATAAGGGAGCACATTTAGTACAGACTTTTGGGTTGCATCAAAGTCAGCAGATAAATACAGACATCGTGACTGACGTAGCCGGGCATGACTCATAAAAACCATAACACTCTGAGAATAACATTTGAATCACACCTAAAAACCCCTCTGAGATTTATCCTGTTTGTATACAATCTATACTACAGTGTAGGACTAATGTCCACCCTAGTGATCGTATGGGAGCGTGTGGATCCTCAACAATAATTACACATAGGTGAGTCCATAACAATAGTGGTCTGGAAATTTCCTACTGCATGGTGGGTGTCTCTCCCAGTGGAATCTCCACATGTATGTGCGCACACACAAACACACAACACACACGGGATTCTTTCAGATCTAATTATATCCACAAGGTTAAAATGTTATATTTATTTCCAAGTAATGCAATTTGGGATCTAACAAAATCTCAAACCAAAATATAATATCCAAATGATATCGTAAAATCATATAATTGAAATATTTATTCAACTTCGGAAATGGTGCACAGCAATTAGGTAAGCTCCAACAATTACGTCATTATCTACTTATAGGGATCTCGAGCGTCAGAACAAAAAGCAGCGTTTTCATGGGCACAACCACGATCACGCACAAGAACAGCGCCCCGCACCAAGCAATTAACTTCCAGTTCCATATGATTCAGAGACATACAGCGATCTATGATTTCACAGCTTTTAGTTTTTGCTTCAAATTTATTCAACATGTATATTCAACACATAAAAACGATATTTGAGTTTGTATTTAGGCTACTTACCAACATGCCCACTCTCCGTGCTAAGAGGAGCCATTGTGTGCGCTGACCGAGGTGCTGAAAAGACCGTTTAAATATCTAAGGCGGCCAGATCGAGAACAGATATGCCTTGATTTCCTTTAAAATATACTTCTGAGTATTTTGCTTTTCTGCTACAGGTTTTGGAGCAGTCGCCCTTTGAAGATGCTCTCCGCGCTGAGACTGAGAAACGATACACACACCCCGATCTCTCTCTCTCTCTCTCTCTCTCTCTCTCTCTATCTCTCTCTCTCTATCTCTCCGTGTGTGTGTGTGTGTGTGTGTGTGTGTGTGTCTCAGCTGAATTGGGCTCTGACGCAGTTCTGACGAACACTGGTGCTGATATCACCGCCCTCTGCACAACAAGGCCAGTCAATCATTAAGATCGAAAAAGGTTTTAAAGGTGTGTGCGTGTGTGAGTGCGCGTCTGTAAGTCTGAGTGACGAGGACACAGGTCTCAGAGCCTCAGATTTAAAGCTTAGAAAAATACATTAACATGAAAAATATCCTCCAATAAACATTCCTGAAAAAAAAAATACCCATAAGGTTTTTTTAAAGGTGATCAGTAATTAGCAAATCTGAATGTGTTGTATTGCATATTTTGCATTGCATTCATTTTGATTTGTTGCATATGCTTCATGCACAAATCTTAAGCGTACCCTAGAATTTGATATAAATACAAACTTTTATTCTCATGCATCAGTTTTATTATGAATTTAAAAAATGTGTTTGATTTTTTAAAGGGGTACTAAACTATGGAGTAACTTGAAAATATAATGTAATTTGAGACGGTGACAATTTACTGTACTTCATATACAACATATAGTAGAAATTATTGCATTAGGGTTCAACCATCAGGTCCAACATTTAAATTCATTTATTGATTCTTGAAGTTTAAAACTGGTATACAGAAACCTGAATTCCAAGCTCAAGACAGCAGGATGAAGATGGATCTTGCAAACATTAATTTCACCATAAAATATACCTGGTAAAGAAAATGTAGATACATAGACTATCACAGGCTTTATAGACTGATCTTGAACATTAACACAATAATGAAAGATGCACAGAGCGACCACCTTCTGACTGTTTGGAACAGATTATTAATACTGTAAAGGCACCACAAAAGCTATGTGTACCACTTCCTGTAAATGAAATCAGACAAGAACAGTGAGATGGCAACATGGGACCAATAACACAACTCAAGCTGACTGCAAACTGCACATCTGTGTTTACTGTACAGCTTAGAAAGACAATGGTGTCCTTTACAGAAAAAAACTATTATTATAACACCCACTATTACAATAGATTTCATTGGCCATAAATGCACCATTGTTAATTAGTGTTGACCATTGTCACTAAAATTTGTATTTGATAACAATTTGTAACACCAGTCTGCAAAAACTTTTGCTATCAGCTCATCAATGTCAAATTTGGATTTTCTCAAATAAATCTGCAAATATTCTAACAATGAGAATAATTAACAATCCTTATTTATTTCCCTTCCTCATACCATCTCAGGGAGTTTTTCCTTGCCACATTTGCCACTGGCTCGCTTATTATAGATAAACTTATAGGCACTAAATAGGCACTACATTCTAACTTTCTAACTTTAACAAGATTTTGGAAAGTAAGAGGATGCCTGAAAAATGGAGAAGGAGTGTGCTGGTACTGATCTTTAAGAATAAGGGGGATGTAAAGACCTGCAGTAACTACAGGGGAATAAAGGTGATCAGTCACACTATGAAGTTATGGGAAAGAGTAGTGGAAGCCAGGCTGAGAGAAGAGGTGACCATGTGTGAGCAACAGTATGGTTTCATGCCGAGGAAGAGCACCAAAGATGCATTATTTGCTTTAAGAATGTTGATGGAAAAGTATAGAGACGGTCAGAAGGAGTTGCATTGTGTGTTTGTGGATTTAGAGAAAGCGTACGACAGGGTGCCGAGAGAGAAGTTGGGTTACTGTATGAGGAATTCAGGTGTGTCAGAAAAGTATGTGAGGGTGGTGCAGGACATGTATGAGGACAGTGTGACAGCAGTGAAGTGTGCAGTAGGAACGACAGACTGGATCAAGATAGAGGTTGGACTGGATCAAGGATCAGCTCTGAGCCCTTTACTGTTTGCAGTGGTGATGGACAGTTTGATAGACGGGGTCAGACAGGAGTCTCCATGGACTATGATGTTTGTGGATGATATTGTGATGTGTGGGGAGAGTAGGGAGCAGGTTGAGAGGAGCCTGGGGAGGTGGAGGTACTTGCTGGAGGTTGAGTAATGAAAGTCAGTAGGAGTAAGAATACATGTGTGTGAATGAGAGGGAGAGCAGTGGAGTGGTGCGATTGCAGGGAGAAGAGGTGGAGAAGGTGGAGGAGTTCAGGTACCTGGGGTCAACAGTTCAAAGTAATGGAAAGTGTGTTAGAGAAGTGAAGAAAAGTGTGCAAGCAGGGGGAAGTGGGTGGAGAAGAGTGCCAGGAGTGATTTGTGATAGAAGAGTATCTGCAAGAGTGAAAAGAAAAGTTTATAGGACTGTGGTGAGACCTGCGATGTTGTATGGTTTAGAGACAGTGGCATTGACTAAATGACAGGAGGTGGAGCTGAAGGTAGCAGAGCTGAAGATGTTGAGCTTTTCATTGGGAGTGACGAGGATGGACAGGATTAGAAATAAGTTTATTAAAGGTACAGTGCATCTAGGAGGTTTTGGGGACAAGAGAGAGAGGCCCGATTCAGATGGTTTGAACATGTGCAGAGGAGGGACATGGGGTATATTGGTAGGAGAATGCTGAGGATGGAGCCACCAGGAAGGAGGAAAGAGGAAGGCCAAGGAGGAGGTTCATGGATGTGGTGAAGGAAGACATTCAGGTAGTTGGTTTGAAAATGGCAGATGTAGAGGACAGAGTAGTATGCAGGCAGATGATCCCCTGTGGCGATCCCTAATGGTAGCAGCCAAAAGAAGAAGAAGAAGATTTTAACTTTCTAACCTCTTTATCTCTGTTAAGCTACTTTTGGACAATGTCTATTGTTAAAAGTGCTTTACAAAAAAAGTTAATTGGAATTAATCTTCCATTGTTGCTAAATGCTGCCATCTGATGGAGCGATTTTACCCGTTAATCACAATAATCTGCAGGAGGAGTAAACCATTTTGTTGTTGCAAACATGCTGAGTCAAACATACGGCGAACTCATCTCAATGTTTTTGCAGGAAGTAGACATTAAACAAGACTTGAAGTTGAAGATATTCCGTGATAGTTTTCATCAGTGCGGTAAGGGGGAGTCATTAGGATGTAACGACCCAAGAGAGATTAAAGCAGCATGAAAAATAGATTATGTCTAAGACCTGCACCTCTGTTGATAGAAGGATTCAGAGATTTACTCTCTCAAACCATCTGTCTTCTTTGCACAAGTACATTTCCGTCCTTAAATGTTTGTCATTTCTCATTTAGATGCAGATACTAATTCTAGTCCTGAGGTATTTAAAAAGAAACTTTTACTTGCCCTCAATTCTGCCACCTTCTGGTACAATGGTAAAACGACATGGCCCGTTATAAAATGCTCTTATGCAAAGAAACCTCGTTAATATTCATAAGGAAGCGCTACGTGATTGGCCAGTGGTGGCTGCGACGTTTCATGTTGCTGCATTTGATTGCACGCGTTTTATGACTGCTGTTAAAAACGTCATCCTGAGGACATTATGCAGTAAATTAATGTTCTTCTCTTTTTGCTTCTAAATGCTGAGGGAAATGCTGAGTAGGAGAGTAATTCAATAGAACTTAAATCTGTTTTGTAGTGTAGTGACATCAATGGGCACCTACCATTAGAGCCATTAATGACTTTAATAACTGTGTGCACTTGAAAAGCTCCACTTTTAAAGCAGTTAACACAGTCATTAATTAATCATGAAATATACTTGCATGTAAATAAAGTCCTATAATTGGTGCAGAATTTTGAATATTCAATATTCAACACATGACTTTTGTTTCAAAGATATTTAGTGAGTAGGTGACATCACCCCAGTGAAGTGAAAAGCAATTAACTTTCATTGAGCATAAACTCCTTCACTATTTATGCTCATACTGACTTATTCATCTGCAGGATGACTGAGAAATAGACTGCAGAAGAAAAGTATTTACAGCACTTCACTTATTCCAAATTTTATGTTACAGCCTTATTCCAAAATCAATAAAATTCATTATTTTTCTTGAAATTCTAAAAACAATACCCCATCATGACAACATGAAAGAAGTTTGTTGGAAATCTTTGCAAATGTATAAAAAAAATATTTTAAAAAAGCATGTACATAAATATTCAAACCCCTTTTGGCACCAATTATAGCCTCAAGTCTTTTTAAGTATGATGCTTCAAGCTATTTTGGGAATAATAAATAGCCGGCTTGCTCTAGGAATAGTCCTGGTGGTTCCAAACTTCTTCAATTTACAATCCAGTTTTGGAGGTCTACAGACAATGTAATTAAAGAGACCTGTTTAAAAGATTTCTTTTATTTTTGCCTTTTTTAAAGACTTCTTAGGCCGACTTTTAAAGAGTTATATGGTGTTGAAGCATGGAAAAGAAGCCATGTTGGTTCATTAGGCTTATTGACTGCTTGTGCTTGAAGAAAGGGATAGCTCATTTGGTAAATTGTTGGTTTACCGATCAGCAGATCCCCAGAAGGTTGTAGGTTCAAACCCTGGTATTGCCAAGATGAAGTTCTTATTTTGCTTTTTTTATCTGATAGTTTGTTTACTTTGTTACATTAAACTGTAAATCTATTTGTTAATTAACAAGACCTGTTTAAAAGATGGCCTTTTTTTGTCTTTTTTGATAAATTAGTTTGGCCTATTTTTAATTAGTTATATAGTGTTGAAGGATGGAAAAGAGGCCATGTTGTTTCATTAGGTTTATTGACTGCTTGTAAAAGGAGAAAGGGATAGCTCAGTTGGTAAGGTGTTGGTTTACCAATCAGCAGATCCCCAGAAGGTTGTGGATTCAAACCCTGGTATTGCCAAGATAAAGTTCTTATTTTGTTTTTTTTTATCCAATAGTTTGTTTACTTTGTTACATTAAACTGTAAATCTATTTGTTAATTAAAGAGACGTGTTTAAAAGATAGCTTTTTTTTTGTTTTGTTTTTTTAAACTTGTTTGGCCGACTTTTAATGAGTTACATGGTGTTGAAGTATGGAAAAGAAGCCATGTTGGTTTATTAGGCTTATTGACTGCTTGCTCTATTAGAAAGTGATAGCTCAGTTGGTAAGGTGTTGGTTTACCGATCAGTATTTCCCCAGAAGGTTGTGGGTTCAAACCCTGGTATTGCCAAGATGAAGTTTTTATTTTGCTTTTTTTATCTAATAGTTTATAGTTTATTTACTTTGTTACATTAAACTGTAAATCTATTTGTTAATTAAAGAGACCTGTTTAAAAGATTGCTTTTTTTTTTTTGTCTTTTTTGAAAACTTGTTTTGCGAACTTTTAAAGAGTTATATGGTGTTGAAGTATTGAAAAAAGCCATGTTGGTTCATTAGGTTTATTGACTGCTTGCACTAGTAAAAAGGGATAGCTCAGTGGCTAAGTTGTTGGCTTACCGATCAACAGGTTCCCACAAGGTTTTGGTTTTAAACCCTGATATTGCCAGGGTGAAATTTTTATTTAGCATTTTTTATAAATAGTTTATAGTTTATTTACTTTGTTACATTAAACTGTAAATCTATTTGTTAATTAAAGAGACCAGTTTGAAAGATTTAATTCCTGAAAACTTGTTTGGCCTACTTTAAATGAGTTATATGGTGTTACAGTATGGAAAAGAAGCCATGTTGGTTCATTGGGCTAAAAGACTATAGCTCAGTTGGTAAGGTGTTGGTTTACCAATCAGCAGATCCCCAGATGGTTGCGGGTTCAAACCCTGATGTTGCCAGGATGAAGCTTTTATTTTCCATATTTACAATAAACTGTAAAACTATTTGTTAATTAAAGAGACCTGTTTAAAATATTGCTTTTTTTTCTTTGTCTTTTTTGAAGACTTCTTTGGCCGACTTTTATTACGAGTTATATTGTGCTGAGCAGTGGCGGCTACTGGTCTGTCAGAGAGGGGAAGCTCATTTTCGGCCTACATCATAAAATTGTCTATTTATTTAAAAGTAAATTCTGCCCTACGTTCCTTTTCAAGAAAATGGTCTGTGACCCTGTCATACCAACTAGGAGTCTTTTCAAGTGACTTGACCAGTGTCCTCTCAATGGCCAGCAGAGCTAGGCTGCTTAAACGGCCTTGGCCCATTGTGTTTCGGGTGTAGGACTTGAGTCGCTTTAAACAGGAGAAGCTCCTTTCTACACCTGCAGATGTAGCTCCAATTGTTGCCACTAATGAGAACAGTTTGTAAAGCTGAGGCATTGCACTGTCCAACTCCATGTCTTTAAGGAACACCAAGTAATCACACAGCTTTCCCCTGTTACCCTGCAAGTCCTGATCTGAATACAGGACTTGAAGTTCTGACCTCAGTCTTCCTGAATCAAAGTGATGGCCATAACTTTTCAGGACACTTTGGAAGGCCTCCTCTGGAAATACCTGTCTCATGTCATCAAATTTCCCTGGATTGACTAATTCTAAGAAGAGCATGCTTTCCAAATTTGAAAAACGTCGAGGAATCTGCTCCAAGATGTTATCAAGGATGGCCATGTACAATTTTAAAATATTAAACTCTGTAAAACTGAAACAAGGAATGTGGTGTATAATTGTGTGAAATGTATGATGAAAATCAAGCAATTTCGCCAAGCAAATATCAAAGAAATAGGTTGCAGCAGTTTTTATTTCGACTGAACTTGAGAAATCCGCGATGGGACTGAGCGCGAATAGCTTCAGTGATTCCTTATAGTACAGAATCGCTGTCAGTCAAAAGGAGATGCAGTCTTTCGACAGACCCTCCAATCATCACGCAGAAGCTCGGAGTCCGGGCCAGCCCACTCCCCATTCACCCCCAGAGACGCTGAGCGTCCGTGGGCGGGACATAATCGCAGCGTTTATCCAATGACCGTCTAGTTTCGAAGCGCTGAAAAAAACCGTTCAAACAGCCCCATTGAAGTCAATGGACGCTGGGCTTCAATAGGGAAATGCACTGTGACGCTGCGGGAATGTATGAGAAGGAAATCGAGTCAGCCGACCTGCTATATGTAACTGATTCTGAACGAACTCGTCTTTGAGATGAACGTTTTCTAACGCATTTTTAGTCAATAAAATGTTAATACAATAGTACATATTTGACCATTAATTTTGTGACATTATAAGGGAAGCCGTGCTTCCCTTGCAGTCTTAAAGAAATCGCCTCTGGTGCTGAGGTATGGCAAAGAATATATTAGAAAGGGATAACTCCGTAGGTAAGGTGTTGGTTTACCGATCACAGTTCCTCGGAATGTTTTGGGTTCAAACCTGGGTTTTGACAAGATGAAATTTTTATTTAGCTTTTTTATCTAATAGTTTGTTTACTTTGTTACAATAAACTGTAAATCTATTTGTTAATTAAAGAGACCTGTTTAAAAGATTTTTTGAACTCTTGTTTGGCCTACTTTTAATAGTTACATGTTGTTGAAGGATGGAAAAGAAGGCATGTTGGTTCACTAGGCTTATTGAGTGCTAGCAACGTTAGAAAGGGATAGCTCAGTGGGTAAGGTGTTGATTTACCGATCAACAACTCCCCACAAGGTTGTCGGTTCAAACCCCACTATTGCCAAGATAAAGTTTTTATTTAGCTTTTTTTATCTAATAGTTTGTTTACGTTGTGCCTTTATTCTGTAAATGTATTTGTTAGATTTATAGACCTGTTTAAAAGATTGCTTAAAATTTTTTGTCTTTTTTTGAAAAACTTGTTTGGCCTAATTTTAATGAGTTATATGGTGTTGAAGTATGGAAAGGAAGCCATGTTGGTTCATTAGGCTTATTGACTGCTTGCGCAAGTCAGAAGTGTTAGTTTAGTGGGTAAGGTGTTAGTTTGCCAAGCAGCTGGTCTCCACAAGTTCTTTCCCTGGTTTTGCCAATGTAACATTTTTTATTCTCTTTCAAAATCTAATAGTTTGTCTACTTTTTGACATTAAACTGTAAATCTATTTGTTAATTAACGAGACCTGTTTAAAAGATTGCTTTATCTCTTTGTCTTTTTTAAAAGACTTGTTTGGCCTACTTTTACTCATATAAAAAGTAGGGCAAACTTTTTTAAAAAGACAAAGAAATAAATCAGTCTTTTAAACAGGTCTCTTTACGTGGCGTTGAACTATGGTAAAGAAGCCATGTTGGTTCAATAGGCTTATTGACTGCTTGCAAATGTCAGAAGTGTTAGTTCAGTGGATAAGGTGTAGGTTTATGGATCAGCAAGTCTTCACAAGGTTGGGGGTTCAAATGGTGGAGATCATCATCACCTGTTAATTCAAATGTGAAGGTCATGATGCTGAAATAGAAAACGGATGGTGGAAGCAGTTCACAGTGTGGCTGGCTTGAATGAGGAGACAAGAACTTCCAAAATACCATCTTTAGCACTGAAGCTTGGGCACAACCTCAAGAAGATTGCAAACATTATTGAATGTGAGGTGATGATGTCAGGTGATAAGAACACCTTTAGCAATGTGCCAGCCTTCAAATAAATCTGCGAAACTAAATGGAGTGAGTGTGTCTCCTCCCAGGCCTTCCAAAATGTAAACAAGGCAAAGTGTACATCCCTGCAACTTCTTCCCTTTGCTAAAAATGTGGAAAAAATGCATCAGTATCTTGACAGACAGAGTACCCGAGAGCCAAAATAAATTTTAAAAAGATCCAAGTAACAAGCACTGGGCAGAAGTTGCAAAAGTGACACTCTGTCAGGTGATTGTGTTCAATCGTAGAAAGGAAGGAGAGGTATCCAAGCTGTCCTTTACTGCCTTTACACTGAGGGACACCTCAATGACATCCATATGAAGCGCTCGCTCTGACAAACCTTAAAAACAAAACTGTGTAAGCACTTCCAGAGAATTGAGATAAAAGGCAAACGTGGACGAAAATTCCCCGTTGTTCTCACTCCTGATATGGTGACCTCAATGGGGTTACTTGTAAAGACTCGCCATAACTGCCATAACATAAATGTCCGTGATGAGAACGTGTTCATGTTTGGATGGCCACAAGCACTGAGTCACTTTAGATGATCAGACATTATTCTTCAGACTGCTCGAAGCTGTGGAGCAGAACACCCTGAAGCGTTATCCTCCACTAGACTGAGAAAGCACATGGCCACTATGTCCAAGGTCCTTAATTTGAAAGACAATGAAATGGATAACTTTGCTGACTTTTTAGGACACGACATCAGGGTGCATCAGCAGTACTACAGGCTACCTGAAAGTACATTACACCTGGCGAAGATAAGTAAAGTTTTTCTAGCTGTGGAGAGAGGACAACTATCTCAATTCAAAGGAAGGAATCTAGATGAGATCCAGATTGATTCACAAGCTAAAACAGGCCTGAGTAAATAAAGATGTTTTGAAAATATTAAATTCCATGTTATAATTAACAGGAACACCACCTTTGGTTTTGGATTATTTGATGGATGTAGCAGTTTAAAAAATATTTTCCACTTATTTATAATAATTTTCTCTGTGGTTGCTGTGTTAAATAGAGAGAGTACTGATGGACAGTGAAGGTTCAGACTCTGAAAATGAGAAAGAAAATGATGCTTCACCTCCACCCTCACATTTTGCAGGTATGTAGACAGCTAATGTAGGGAATTATGGGAAAGCTAGAGGTGAAACAATATGTTATGAGTCACTTTTATCACAATTACTAATTACTTTTATTTTATTCAGGATTTTCACAAAATCCACAGAGAAAGTGGTTACAGAGGAGATCCAGGCTGTGGAAAAGACTCTAATAGACTACATCAGTTCTGGCAAGGTTCCTGGTAAAGGCCAGAGCATGGAGTACATTGAAAAATCTCCAGAAGCACTTCGAGGAAGAGGTTGGGAGGCAGTCAAGTTTTATGTAAAAAAAAATCGCATTGATTCTATGAAGCGAAAAACATAAACATTAATTTTTAATTAGTTTTTTTTCATATGTTTGTTAAAGGCAACATGTTCAGAAACATTTTAGTTCAAGTTGCTGACAAATAAGTGTTAAAGAGAATTAAGATGACAGATTCTTGTTTTTGTGGAATTGCCCAAATGTCCAAACTTTTCAGGTAGATGTTAATCATGGTTGTACATCAAATATCTTCTACTTTTACATAATGTTTATAAAGATATATCTTGCAACACGGTTGATCACATGCATGTTCTGTTTTAAGTTAAATAGATTCCAGTATGCACAGATCATTTTTATTTTAGACCATGATGGTGTAAATGAACATGAACTTTCCTGCTTGTCATATAATATGTGTTGTAGATACCAAAATGAAACTCTCAGAAATAAAGAGAATTGAATGTGTTAAACAGGAAGTGAGGTAAGGCTTTTTTACTGTTTACTTTATTAGAAATTGTCTGTTTAAATACAAGAGATGATGGGAAATAGTGAAAAGCAAAAATAAAATAATTAAATAAAAACAGTTAAATGCTCCCTTTTAAACAACACTTTAGTTATGGTCTGAACTTAATCTTTATCTTCGGTATTTTATACACAGTTTTAATTGCATATAAATTGGATAATCTGCAGATAATTTATAATAGTGACACCTAGAGGTGGTTGGTGGTAGGACAAAATAGGGACGTCCCCACCAGAATAGAAAAACGGGACAAGAATTGAGCTCTCTAAACTTGTGTATTTCTGAAAATAAAGAAGATTTTTGGGAAACAAAAAAATCCAAAAGAGACGTCTGACTTAAAAGTGTGGCGTTAATGTATTTAGAAATCTAATCAGACATTAACAAGAGCAATTTACAGAGCATTTTAATTTTCCAGCCAGCAACTTGAAGATCTTGAAAACATCTTTTAGAACATCTGTATATACAGTCACTAGTTTATTGTCATTTAAACCCATTTTATTACAGTTTGACATGGTAATGTAATGGACAGGAATGTTTTATTGCTATTTCTGTAGTGCTTAAAACTCCAGGTAAAAAACATAAGATAAGGAGTTAAGAATGTGAAAAATGCTGCTCATGCTGTTTTTATGTTTTTTACTCAATGCCATTGTCTCTAAACCATACAACATCGCAGGTCTCACCACAGTCCTATAAACTTTACCTTTTACTCTTGCAGATACTCTTCTATCACAAATCACTCCTGCCATTCTTCTCCACCCACTCCACCCTGCCTGCACTCTTTTCTTCACTTCTTTAACACACTCTCCATTACTTTGCACTGTTGACCCCAGGTACCTAAACTCCTCTACCTTCTCCACCTCTTCTCCCTGCAACTGCACCACTCCACTGTCTTTCCTCTCATTTACATACTTTAAAAGAAAAGCATCATCCTTCAATTGGCTGTCCTCAAGAGGAAGTGTTGATCACAGTAGTAAACTGAATAAATGCAAGGGACGCAAGTATTTTTTTAAATGAATTGATTTATTTATTTCATTTTATTTATTTCAATGTCTTATCATTTATATAAACCACTATAGGGTAATTCACTGGGAAAGGCATACAATTAGATTTAATAGACATAGTCCTAATCTTCAATGTGATACATTACTACTATAACACTAAGAATAGTGTGATAATAATAGATAGATGAATAATTCGATGAATTAGAGATTATGACCTCTAAATTACCTGTAAATGTTTTTGCTCAGACTTGTGAACTTGTGAACAATGTTCACTGTGATCACGTGTGGAACCACCTCGATCTGAACTCTACAAACTGACACCACCCCAGTGAAGTGAAAATGAAAAGCAGTTAGCTCCGTTCAACCATAAACTCTGCTTTTAATACTATTCACTGAACTGCAGGATATTACATGACTCTAGAAGGAATATAAATACAAACCATTCTCACTCCTTGAAAAGAGGCAAGTAAAATAAATTAATGTAATTGATTTAATGTTTTATAGTTCAGAGTTTTTGTGAGTGTGTGATTTGTTAGGACTCTAACGCAATGCTGAGATACTGACACTGAAATACAAGCTAATTTTTAATTTGTGTCTATTTTTTAATAGTTTATTTTTTAAGTTTTTAATAATTAGTGATCAACTGTGAGAGCAAAGCTGAAATGCAATGATAAGCATTGAATTACCAGTGTAGAAAACTTAAAATGTCACGCACCGAATTGATAGTCACTCAACAGAGAGCTATGAGAGTGATCAGTAAAATTCTGTGTTTATTATAATCTAATATATTTACAATCTGAATGAGTGGTTCTTAAATTTTAGTGGAAAACAAGCTCAGATCAACATTATAATTTTATTTTGCAACTCAGTGTCGAGCACTGCATAGACTCATAATATATGACTACTATAATATTTGAAAATATATCCTAAAAAAAAAAAGTATGTATAACATAAGTAATACAAATCCAGAGGAATATTCTTTGCTCTGACTTGTTAGGGGAACATAATCCATGCTGGAGTGGCATGACATGACCTGATAAGGAGCAGAGGGACCTCTTCAGTGTAGTGTGCAGGAGAAGCAAGTAATGCAGCATGAGCAGCATTGTTCACATTCTCTCCTCCTTATCTTTGCATCTTATCTGGACGTTTAAAAGCTACAAAACGTTCAAAATATTTTTGATTGTTTACAAGCTAAACTGTCATGTGGTGTTTCGATTTTATGCAAAGCAACATTAAATGAGGTACTGTAGATATAAATGGGTGGTTGTCCTATACTGGACTCAAAAGTAAAGCCAAAATGTTTCTGAAGTCTTCTAATGGATAGCTGCAGTACAGTAAATTGATCATGTTGATGTGTAATCTATCTCATTGTACTGATAATACAGCAGGCAAAACATCATAAGTGATGAAGTGTTATCCAACCAGGCCAGCACTAGCATAAGTTAATTGACTGATATTGTTTTTCTTAACCATGTAGACTGCAGTATATATTGAAAAGAAACAAAATTCCTCTAGGACCAAATTGCTAGGTAAAACAAGAAAAAAAGCAAAACTTTATGCCAGGTAGCACAAAACTAAATATATTATCAGAAATACAACTCAACAGAGACCAATGTCTCAGTGACAGTCCTTGTTATAGTAAAAACTTTTTATATATAAACATTTGTGGATTTAGCAGTAGTTTAGTACAAATTTGTGTGTGTGTGTGTGTGTGTGTGTGTGTGTGTGTGTGTGTGTGTGTGTGTGTGTGTGTGTGTGTGTGTGTGTGTGTCAGTCCAGTTTATTTGTGCTTAGGAGTCTGATGTATTGTGGGAAGAAACTGTTACATAGTCATGAGTGCCCGAGTGCTTGATGCCTTTTTCAGACTTCAGGAAGGAGTTGAGTGTGTTTGAGGGGTGTGTGGTCATCCACAATGCTAGTGGCTTTTGGTGTAAATATCTGTGATCGAGGGATGAAAGATGATCTAATGATCTTCCCAGCTGTTTTCACTATTTGCTGCAAACCATGCAGTGATACAGCTGCTCCGTATGCTTTTAATAGTCCTACTGCAGAATGTAGCTTCATTTTATTCATGAACTGTACAGTATGACCTTAGCTAATAATCTGAGTACCTCAACTAAGGCTGTCTAGGAACTCCTTTTAAAACAAACTCCACTAATAGACCTAGCAAAACATAAAACACTCAAAAGATGTTTTTCCTCTGTTAAAAAAGGATGTGTTTAGTGTAAATGTAGACATCTGTTTACCTGCATATTTACAATAATTGATACATTGTGTTAGCTAATAGCCATCATCTTCAGGTAATATCAATGCACATTGTCACATAGTGTCCTCCAGTAATATGGGCTGGTAAGACCCACCAAATATTCTACAGAACAGACTCTGTCTAAAATGTATGACTCTAATTCTGACCAAAAATGCTTAAAAATGCACAATTAGCGTGACTGGTGCCATGTTGTCTACTCTTGTGTGCCTTAAATGCCCTGATAAGAACTGTTTGTTTTAAAGAATTTCCATTACTTTCATGAATGTTCTCATGGAGCTGCATCTCAAATAGAAAGTATATAATAATCTATATAATCTAGAAGACTAGTATTTAAATCAGCTATTATTTATTAGTATGCATTACTATTAAGGAATTAAAGTTACAATTCACAAACTGTATTGAGAAAAATGATTTTACCAAAAATTTCAAGGCACCCAATTGTACATAATGTTTTTGGTTGTGGTAGCATAAAATTATCCCTTCAATTAAACTAGAGACCCAAAACTGTTTTAGACTTTACTACCGCTGTTGTAGCTGAATGAGCACAAATCTCCACATTTAATCACAACAACAGATGGGGACTAAATGTCAAATGGAATATTTAAAAAGCACGTCGGAATCTAATGTGCATGTCCATAAATGTATTATATAAGTCTAATAGTTTTAAGTTATGTTTCATCTACTGCGCATGTGTAAAGAGAGGTGTTAATGGGTTAGCAAGTTTTATCTGGGTGAATGTTAAAGGTGACTAGCGAATAAAGTAGATTAACTGCTAAAACTGCTGTAGTTATTGAAACAACATTGGTATGTTAAAATGTTACATGAAACATGAAATAGGTTGTTTACTGGTTTTAGATATACAAAGAAATTTGTCCATTTTTATTGCTGAACGTTTATTATGGCATGTCAGAATATGTCATAAAATAACATATTTACTAATTCCTTAATGTGGATTGTTTCAGAGTGTCTCCTAATAATATTTTACAAAAAGAAATTGTGTTTAAACCACATGACCCCATTCCAGGTAAAAAATCATTAGTAATAACACTTTGTATATAAACTGAATGATGCCATTTCTCACTGAAAAGGTAAAAAAAAAAAAAACTGCTGAATGCTGAAATGGCTGAATCGTCATCACCAACCAAACGAAAGAACAGCATGGATGAACCAAATAAATGTAAGTTATTCAGTTCATTTTTAATCAATTTATTTATTTCTTTATTATCTGTTTATTTATTGCCTAAGGAATGGAGGAGGAGTGTGCTGGTACCATTTTTTTAAATAAGGGAGATGTGCAGATCTGCAGTAACTACAGGGGAATACATTTGATCAGTCACACCAATAAGTTATGGGAAAGAGTAGTGGAAGCCAGGCTGAGAGAAGAGGTGATCATATGTGAGCAACAGTATGGTTTCATGTTGAGGAAGAGCACCACAGACGCATTATTTGCTTTGAGAATGTTGATGGAGAAGTATAGAGAAGGTCAGAAGGAGTTGCATTGTGTCTTTATGGGTTTAGAGAAAGTGTACAACAGGGTGCAGAGAGAGGAGTTGTGGTATTGTATAAGGAAGTCAGGTGTGTCAGAGAAGTATGTGAGTGTGGTGCAGGACATATATGAGGACAGTGTGACAGTGGTGAAGTGTGTAGTAGAAACGACAGAGTGGTTCAAGGTGGAGGTTGGACTGCATCAAGGATCAGCTCTGAGCCCTTTCTTGTTTGCAGTAGTGATGGACAGCTTGACGGACGAGGTCAGACAGGAGTGATTTGTGATTTGTGGTGAGAGTAGGGAGCAGGTTGAGAAGAGCCTGGAGAGATGAAGGTACATGCTGGAGAGAAGGGGAATGAAAGTCAGTAGGAGTAAGACAGAGTACATGTGTGTGAATGAAAGGAAGGGCAGTGGAGAAGTGAGGTTGCAGGGAGAAGATGTGGTGAAGGTGGAGGAGTTTAGGTATTTGGGGTCAACAGTGCAAAGTAATGGAGAGTGTGTGAGAAGTGAAGAAAACAGTGCAGGCAGGGTGGAGTGGGTGGAGAAGAATGGCAGGAGTGATTTGTAGGTTATCTGCAAGAGTAAAAGGTAAAGTTTATAGGACTGTGGTGAGACCTGCGATCTTGTATGGTTTAGAGACAGTGGTATTGACTTAAAGACAGGAGGTGGAGCTGGAGGTAGCAGAGCTGAAGATGTTGAGATTTTCATTGGGAGTGACGAGGATGGACAAGATTAGAAATGAGTTTATTAGCGCAACAGCGCATGTTGGACTTTTTGGGGACAAAGTAAGAGAGGCCCGATTGAGATGTTTTAGACATGTGCAGAGGAGGGACGTGAGATATATCGGTAGGAGAATGCTGAGGATGGAGCCATCAGGAAGGAGGAAAAAAGAAAGGGCCAAAGATGAGGTTCATGGATGTGGTGAAGGAAGACATGCAGATGGTTAGTTTGAAAGAGGGAGATGTAGAGGACAAAGTAGTATGGAGACAGATGATCTGCTGTGGCGACCCCTAACGGGAGCAGCCGAAAGAAAACTAAATTCCTTATTCTAATTGGTCAGAAGATGTTAATGAACTTTCTATAATTGCAAACATTTAACTCTTTAAATCTGTACTTCTGTCAATATCTGTCATATACATATCCGTTCCTTCTATCTCATTTGTGTGTATATCTTCTTCTTCTTCTTCTTTCGCTGCTCCCATTAGGGTCGCCACAGCGGATCATCCGTCTCCATTTGTGTGTATATATATATATATATATATATATATATATATATATATATATATATATATATATATATATATATATAAAAAGCGTTTCAATACATGTCTTAATCTGTATGAATGAGTATGTGATGAATACAGTTTTAATTTATTGTATTAAGGAATCACATGTTTATATTATTAGTTACTGTTACTATAGTATAGTGTAGTGATTTCAAAAGACTTTGTGGATGTAAAGCATCATTTAAAATAGTTGTGTCACAATCACAGCAGCTATATTGATTTAAAAGTAATTGTAATCTAAATGGATGCAAAGCATTTTTAGTATCTCCTTACATATTTCCAAAAAAATGTTCATACCTTTCTTGATGTAGTTCATTGTTGATTTTAATGTATGTTTAAAATCATTGTCTATTTACAGAAGCAAATCAGTTTTCAGCTGTTTAATAAAGGACTAATCAATTAAGTTCAAATTGATTAAATGCAAATGTCCAACCCTTTGCCCAAATTTTTTTTGTTTTAGTTTTTAATTCTTTTTTTAAGTAAATTTGCATTAACATTTGCAAAAAAAAATTTTTTTTTTTAAGTTTGCAATTGTTGAAGCACCAAGTTTGCATACACATATATTTCAAAATGTGGCAAATACATTTCATACTAAATGACTGGCATTGTTTTTTTGTTTTTTTTATCTATTAAAGTCATGGAAGACTCCAGCAGCCTTGTTTCTAAAGAGCAGCTGCTGTGTTCGATCTGCATGGATGTGTTCACTGATCCAGTCACCACTC
This sequence comes from Silurus lanzhouensis, assembly GCA_039877035.1. Classification (NCBI taxonomy): domain Eukaryota; kingdom Metazoa; phylum Chordata; class Actinopteri; order Siluriformes; family Siluridae; genus Silurus; species Silurus lanzhouensis. Next base: position 1,423,419 of record JBCEWE010000142.1, read on the forward strand.
CATGTGGACACAACTTCTGCAAGAGCTGCCTTACACAGTGCTGGGAAAAGAATCAACACTGTTACTGTCCATTATGTGAAGAGAAATTCACCAAGAAACCTGAACTGAAGATTAATACAACACTGAGAGAGGTTGCAGATCACTTCAAAAAGAACAGTGCTTCTTGCAAACCTTATGTTCTTTGTGATTCCTGCATTGGGGAGAAACTGAAAGCCCTGAAATCATGCCTAGATTGTCGTGTATCTTTGTGCAAAGCTCATTTAGGGGCTCATTATACAATGCCCAAACTTAAGGAACACAAACTAATAAACCCTGTGGAGAAACTGGAGGATTACATATGCCAGAAACATGATAAGCCTCTGAAGCTGTTCTGTAAAAATGATCAGATGTGCGTGTGTCAGATCTGCACTGAAGAAGATCACAAGAATCACAACACTGTTCCTATAGAGAAAGAAAGCAAAGAAAAAAAGGTAAGACACATTGATTAACATCACCTTTCCATTCATATAAAAACAAACTGTAATTAATTGACTCAGTGTTGGATCAGATTGGATTCCAGAAAATTGAGTGAACCATGGTTCTTCTGTTACATTGTTTTATTGATCTTCACCTTGAGGCATTAATAAATTAATAAAATAAATGACTAAATAATAAAAAATCTGTTGTTAAACAATAGAATTTATCTTCTTTTTGGTCTTCAGACTCAGCTGGAGAAAACACAGACAGAAACACAGCAGATGATTCAGGAGCGATTGAAGAAGATTCAAGACATCAAACACTCAGTAGAGCTCAGTAAAGTGCGTATTACCATGTAAAGACAGTGGATGTAAAAATTCAATATGTACCTGTTAAAATGACCATTTTTGTGATAAAAATTTAACAAAGATAGATTCTGTCCAAATATTTGCCAAAGCATCAAATTTAAGTGTATAAAAGGAAAGAAAAAAGATCAGGAACATTTTAGGGAAAAAAGGAAAAGAGTTTAAATACTCTTGGTGCATAAGTGTGCAGAATCATACAGTAGCCATCAGTGAAAATATTCTGATTAACCCCAAATAAAACCCAGCTTTATTTTAGGATTTTTTTTTACATCTTCTTGGTTTTATTGAACTGCTGTAGATATAGTCTTCAAAAAGCTGACAATGCCTGCAACTGGACTCACTGTCAAAAGGCATTGATCAGAACATATTTCCAAGACATTAGATATAACCTTGAATACTGTAAGGTGGAAAAAAAATAAAACACCACAGTGGTGTTGATCACCAATAAATGGATGTAGCTCCAAAATTCAAATATTCTACAAAAGTCACAAAGATGGGGGAGGCTGCCAAGAGACAAATGGCAACACTAAAGAAGCTCCAGGAATATCTGAGAAGTGTAGTTTATTCACTGCATGTAACAAAAATCCCTTACATTTTTTACATGTAAAAAACCTCAATTATCAAAGGGGAAAATGTTATCTAGTGAGATCTATTCCAAGTTCATAATACTAAAGGATTGACTTAACTTAAAGTGTGTCTGCTTGATTTGCACTTTATTTGTATACTTTAAAATGGGAAAAGACCAGGCATGATTTGTCTTAATTTACCAATGATTTTAACAGGATTTTTTATCCATGGTATATATGATACATACCCATGTACTGTGCTGCTGATTTTAAAAATTAACCAACAGTAATAAAAATTGTTTTATTATATAGTGTTATCTTGTGACAGTTAAAATGTGTTCCTCCTTTAGAGAAACACAGAGAAAGAGAAAGCAGACAGTGTTGAAGTCTTCACTGCTCTGATTCGATCCATTGAGAAAAGTCAGGCTGAGCTGCTGAATCTGATGGAGGAGAAGCAGAAAGCAGCAGAGATGCAGGCTGAAGGACTCATTAAAGAGCTGGAGCAGGAAGTCACTGTGCTACAGAGGAGAGACACTGAGCTGGAGCAGCTCTCACAAACTGAGGAGAATCTCCACCTCCTACAGGTCAGTGTTCCTCTCTCTGTTTACTGACAATGCAGAACATCACAGAACAGAATTCACCATGCTGAGGAATTTCTCCTCTCTCCTGATCTACTGTAGAATTATTCATCCATGTGCATCCCTCCACAAACCAAGAACTGGACTGAGATCAGTATTAACACTGATCAGAGAGTGGACATCCTGTCTCAGTTTCATGTGAAGCTGAATGAGAAACTTAATAAAACACTAAATGACAAGTTAAAAGAAACAGGTAAGAAATTTTAGAGCTATAATAATTTACTACTTCTACTACAAATGTATTACTTTTACTACAAATACTACTAAAAAATAATTTTTTGTTGCTTTGAGACTAAAATCTAAAATGATCTAAAACATATAATATGTTTTGTTGTAATTAGTTTCCACAGAACTGAAGAGGATTCAGCAGTATGCAGGTACAGTGAGGTTTCTGATTTCCTCTCATATTAAAATGTACATAACAGCATTACATCACTGCATCATCACATTCATTTTCATCTGTAGATCGTCTCTACCTGAAGAAGCTTTGAGTCTCCTTTCTATTGCTCCCTTGTACTGATATGAACAAAATTCCATAAGCACATTTATACTTTAGTAAATGTGACTTCTGTTCTTATATTTCACTAGTAACAATCAAAGGTAAACATGGCTCAGGTTGCAGGGCAAAATACAATCTTCCATACTTCAGATTCAGCAATGGATACAAGTGTTTTATTTCCTGTTACTGTAAATGTTTTGGAGGCTTTTTTAGTGTAATTGTACTGTAGTATAATTTTTTACAATATTTTCATGTTATACACAAACTCAAATTTTGAGATTCAGCTCTCCAGATTATTTTCAGTCTTTTGAAATTTTAAGTTAAATTTGTAGTTTATCTAACAATAAAATGAAAATTTTTAAATGTATTTTCTATGAAATATTTGATAGAAATTGGTGTTGTGGATAAAGAAACAGTTTTCTTACATTGCAAATGATATATCTAGCAAAACAAAATAGTGAATAAATCAGTATATACCAAGGTGGTGAATAAGAACTACATTTCATAACTGCATATTGACTGTAGCAAACACCAGTCACTGATTTTAAAATAAACAGCACTAATACAATTACAACATAAAACACAACGCTTCTCCATTCAGATAAATAACTTGCTATACTAAATAACGTGTCCTATAATAATCAATTGCTATCTTATACTAGCTATTTATTATCAATGAATTTAATTAATTTACAAACTGTAGCTCGGTCAGTTTTCTTTTCCTGAAGATTAATATAGAATATACCACTACAATGTAGCAATTTACCTAATAATTAATAATGTTGTACTTGTCACTTTGAGTTTGCTAGTGTGAGATTTTATTGTAGAAACATTATTACTAAACTGTTCATCAAACATGTTCATCTTATAGTTATAATTGCAGCCTAGGTCATTCCATTATACACAAACAACGAAATAATAGACTTCTTATCATCTGACCAACCAAATTCAAAAATTAGTCTGTGCTGTGGTGTAATTATAAATAATTTATTGAAGAATAAATTTAAACAAATATCTTCTGAAAGACTTTAAACATAACTTATATTCAGTTTCACAGTTTCTTAACAAATACTACAATAGCTAGTCATTATTATATACTGGTATAATTACATTTTTCTTACTTCACACATTGTGTGTTTCTCGCAGTGGATGTGACTCTGGATCCTGATACAGCGCATCCCAAACTCATCCTGTCTGCTGATGGAAAACAAGTGTCACATGGAGAGAAACGATTCAATCTCCCTGATACACCAGAGAGGTTTGACTTTTGTCCTGGTGTTGTGGGAAAGCAGAGTTTCTCCTCAGGGAGATTTTATTATGAGGTGTAGGTCAGAGGGAAAACTGAATGGACATTAGGTGTTGTGAGAGAGAACAGTAACAGGAAGGGAGACATCACACTGACTCCCAGGAATGGATTTTGGACAGTGATCCTGAGGAATGAGAATCAATATAAGGCTTGTGCTAGTCCTACTGTTCTCCTCACAGTGAAAGAGAAACCAACGAAGGTGGGGGTGTTTGTGGATTATGAGGCTGGTTTGGTCTCCTTTTATGATGTGGAGGCAAGCTCTCATATCTACTCTTTCACTGCTCAGTCTTTCACAGAGAAACTCTATCCTTTTTGCAGCCCTAGTACAAATAAATTAGGTAAAAATTCAGCACCATTGATCATCTCTTCTGTATTTAAGACTGAATGAATTTTCATCTCACAGATATATTTATCTAATCAATTAAAATAATAATTTTATATATATATATGATAAAATCTGTTTTATATATGAAAAAAAAGTGTCAATACAGTTAATTTTATTACCATGGTTTGTTATTATGTTATTATTATTGTTATTATTTTATTGTTATGTTTGTTATTTAAGCCAAGGTTTGTTGTAAATAACAAAAATTAATCCAACGTTCATTTATTTTTTAACTCTGTTTGTAATTATCAAAATCAATAAAGATAATTAAAGCTGAATTTGACTGCAGAGCTCAATATGATAAACATCATTTATAAAGAGCAATCCATGCTGTCTATAGAGCAACATTTGTTTTTACTAGGAAAAAATACAAAGTGCTGATAATAAAATATGAAATTTTTTATTAAAGTTGAGAAATACAGTGGTGTGGAAAAGTGTTTGTCTCCTTCCTGATTTCTTATTTTTTTGCTTGTTTGTCGGACTTTAATGTTTCAGATCATCAAACCCATTTAAATATTAGTCAAAGATAAAACAACTGAACACAACATGCAGTTTTTAAATAAAGGTTTTTATTATTGAGGGAAAATTAAATCCAAAACTAAATGGCCCTGTGTGAAAAACTGTTTGCCCACTCTAATAAACCTAATAACTGGTTGGGCCATGCTTAGCAGCAACAACTGCAATCAAGCATTTGTGAAAACTTGCAATTAATCTGTTACAGCGCTGTGGAGGACTTTTGGTCCACTCATCTATGCAGAATTGTTGTAATCCAGCCACATTTTGACCATGAACCTCCTTTTTAAGGTCATGCCACAGCATCTCAATAGGATTCAGGCCAGGACTTTGACTAGGCCACTCCAAAGTCTTCATTTTGTTTTTTTTCAGACATTCAGAGGTGGACTTGCTGGTGTGTTTTGGATCATTGTCCTGCTGCAGAACCCAAGTTCACTTCAGCTTGAGGTCACGAACAGAGCTGGTGTGTCCTCTGTCTTGCTCTCTCCCCTTTTTTACATGTTTTTCTTTCCCCATTTGACACAATACATTGAACAAAACATATTTATTTAAAAATAAAATTATAGATTTTAGAAACTACTTGACCAGTAAACCTGTCCTTTCTTCTTTTTGGAGCTGCCTGATTCATTTTCACTTCCTACCTCTAGATGGAGTTCTCTTCAACTGGAGACAACTCTGTGCAGCTCAGGGTGGTTCCACATGTTAAGTGGAAACAAAAAATATTTTATAAATTAAATAAAATGTTGTCATAAACAAGTTGATGTCAATCAGCAGAATACATCACTGGAACGTGATTATATTAACATTATTATGAATATAATTAATTATGAACTCTAAATTGCCTGCAAATCTTTTTTTATTTTTTTTTGTCCGACTGTGAACATACACAATCTGCATTGCAATCGTGTGTGGGACCGCCCCATCTTTACTTCAATACCAAGTGACAAAGTAAAAGTGAAAAGCTTTCAGGTCCTTATCAGGAAACTATTCTTTTAATTCTGAACTTATTTAACTGCAGGATAATCACTAATTGAATTGTAAATACAGACCAATTAAAGTCCCTGGAAAGAGGCAAGTAAAATAAAGGTATGTATTTCAGTAAATATACAGTATGTAGTTTTATCAGTATGTAATTTTATCAGAATAAACTGCACATGATAATGTCAGAAAGAGACATGGTGTCTAACACACTGCTGAAATACTGACACTGAAACACAAACTGATTAAAACATTTATTCATTTTATTAATGATTATTGATAACCCGAGACGATACAGTAATATATTCATGTTTTTGAGCTTTAATTGAGTGAAACATTGCATTAAGGTTGTGGAATGTTAAATAAAATGTAAATAAAAAATAGAAATACGTGGATAGTTGTAATATGTTTCCACAGAATTTAGCAGTATGCAGATACAATGTGTGTTCTGATTTACTTTCATATTAAAATGTGCATATCAGCATTACATTACTGCATCATCACATTTATTTTCATCTGTAGATCATCTCCAGCTGTTAGGAAATGTTAAAGTGCCTCTTATTATCCTCCTCACTAAAGCTTCTTTTTCTGCTTGTGCCTGCTGATGGAAAACAACTGACATGGTGACAGGCAACAAGATCCCCCTGATACACCAGAGAAGTTTAATATATTTGTGCCTCTGTGGTGGGCATGAAGAGTTTCTTCTCAGGGAGATTTTATTATTAGATGCAGGTCATAGGAAAAACGTGCTGGTCATTACCAGTACTTACTAGTCATACATTATACTGAATCCTCAGAATGGATTCTGGACTCGACACATTATGATTGTCAAACTTTGTGATTACATCGGCATATATTGATAAAGCTCATTTACAGTTCACATGAAATGTTACTACATCATTTATAATATATATTTTATTTGTTAAAATGCAGTAACACATTAACAAAGCAAAATATGTGCTCTGATGTGACAAGTTTTAGTCTCTGCTCCTTTTGATCTTATAATATTATTACAATTCTGACCATCAGATTAAGTGACATTATCATTGAAACTCCTTTAAAAACTTTTCTCTCAATAAACATTCATATTTTCAGCTTTTTCATAACTGTAATCATTGCAGTCAAACTTGAGGTGAAAGCTGAATGGTTTGGTGTTGTTTTGGAACAGGGAAGTCTGGAGACTTATTACAGGAGAAATGAAAACAAAAACTACATGTCTACCATTTCAGACGTCAGTGCCTGGGATTAATTGGACACATTTGTCAAGTTTTACAATAGAAATGTGTAGAGAAACAAACAGTAAAGCTGTTATTCATGCTATGGGAGGATTAATTTTATATATATATATATATATATATATATATATATATATATATATATATATATATATATATATATATATATACATTTTTATATTTGTTAAGTTAAAATCTTCATACCATTAAATTCCCTAGTTTCTAGAATACAAACAAAATGGAAATGTGTCTAAAAAATGATGAAACACTGTTTTCAAACTTTAACAGGTTAACACGTCAACTATACATTAAATTTTTGTGAACACACACATATATATAACAGTAAATACAGCACAGGAAAACACCTGTGGCTTTTCTCTAAAGTAAAAATAAAGTAATGTGTTACCATGACAACCTGTAACACTTACTTCCTCTAGTTTGTGCAGTTGCACTGTCTTAATACTCAGACTTTAACAGCGACACTTTACAATGGGAACAACACAAAATAAATCTCTTTTACTAAAAATGACCATCACAATTGTAAATACATATACATCAAAATATAATATAAATACAATGTAAATAAAATAGATAGTTTTAAAAAAGTATATAAACTTGAATATTTCTTGTTGGCTTTGACAAGTAAAGGAATAAAATAAGTTTACACAATCACATAATACTTGACTGATATACTGTAACAGCACAAACTATTTCACTGTAGTATTGTAGAAGAAATCTGGATGGAGACTCAAAGCACTTTTGTACGTCGCTCTGAAAAAGGGTGTCTGCTAAATGCCTTAAATGCAAATGCAAATCAGTTTTCTGGGCTGTTTGTACTAGCACTATACACCACTGACATTTGAGATAAGATCAAAAAAATGTAGAAGCAGTTGGTAATGTCTGTAAAGAAAAATCTCCTTCTAGATAAAAAAAAAATGATAAAAAAAAAAAAAAGAATTTTATTAAACTGTTATTCTGAAGAAAAATATTAGTGTTCATTTGTAGAGACAAACTGCATTGTGATCCACTGTGGAACTGCCCCTTCGTAACCTTTAGAAAGTAAACGAGGAAGTGAGTATGTTGAAAATGAAAAGCAGTTTAACAAGTAACCCTGATTTTCACAGTTATTTCTAAAATTAACTGCAAGATGATTACCGACTGAAATATAAATACAGACCCTTCACATTCTCTAAAAGAAGGCAAGTAAAATAAAGGTACGTATAAAAGGTTTATTCATTTTATAAAATACTAAAAAGTGTGTTTAGAGGGAGGGATTGCCAGTTAAACAGACATTCTAAATTAGTCATTTTATTCAATACATCTACACTTTATTCTTTAACTTTTGGGGGGATAAAAGTTTAACTGTTGGGTTGCTGTAAATTCCTTTTCTTTTTTTACTTTGCGGTATAGTATTTTTTCGCTTTTTTTATTTCCTCTTAATTAATTGTGAACAAACTGAAAGAACTGGGGAAAAGAATGAGGCTTCCACAAACAACACATCAATTTTATATAACAATCAAAATAATTATTCGATATTTTACTTCTGAAAGAAATGCATGTAGACCTATTGGGTGATTGCTGCTCCATTAGGATAAATACAACAATTAAACAGTCCACACTTTGTAATAAGCATAGCACAGATTGGCGTCTGCTTTATGCTGTTTCTGCACTGGCTGCACAGCATAATGCAAAGAGATAATTATTAATAAACTTGCCCCTGCTTATCCATTTTTAATACAGGTACATTTAAAGCTAAAAAAGGTTAACACTTTTAATGTTCTTTATATGAAGGATTCTTTATATTCTTTACAACCCAACTACCGCGCACTCCCATCTCACACCTGACCAAAAACTTTTTTTCATCATGTTAGAGAAAACAACAATTAGCTTGAGATTATTGGGCCCAAGTGTCTATAGACACTAACAGATATTAATTGATTAAGGAATTGTCACGCCCTTCTCTGATTAGGGGTATGATTCATTAAGAGGAGACGTGTTTTTTAAATAATAAATACATTTTGATTGTTCAATAAATACAAGGGTATTTGTTTACCATCAAGTTGGACTGGTCAGAATGAAAAGAACTTCAGAATGAAACCATACAGTTATACTTAAAGTTCAAATGTGTTATCTATAGATAAAAGGTGAGAGCTGTAAGAATGATGACTGACAATCTGAGTTCATTACAGAGTAATGATGATGAGGATTATTTACATGTTTTTAAACAGTGTAAATGCTTTTAGAGTGATACAGATTAATCAGTATCACAACATAATGTTACATGTGTGAATGATGTGATTTCTTATTAAAAAGGTAAAAGCACATGAAGAAATAAATGGCTGAATCTTCATCACAAACAAAAGGCAGAAAAAGAAAGAAGAGCATGGAAGTACTTGGTGCATGTAAGTTATAAAGTCTGTATATTTGAATTTATTTAACCTGTTAGCCTTCACCATAAATTTTGGAACTCAAGGCTGAAAATGCTTTAATGTTAGCAGTTTGATCCTTTTCTCCCGCCCACTGTTTGAGAGCCACCTGCTAAACTCAGGTGTCCATTCATGTAGTATGCATATAAATGAATGGCTGACCATTAACGGCTATTGTTATACATGTCTATTGTTATACATGTTATACACACACACACACACACACACACACACACACACACACACACACACACACACACACACACACACACACACACACTTTTCAAGCATTTCTCTTATAAAAACAAACAGGCAATAAAACATATAACATCGTATAACACTGTATAGGGAGATTGTACATGAAAATCTATGAATTCTGCACTTTATTTTTGCACTTACTCTAGTGAAATGAATACAGATGAGTTTAAAACAAATTGCAGAATTCCCACACTATTTATAAACAATGTGTAACATTTTTTCTATTAAAAAAGTTTCAGGTGACTCCAGCAGTCTCCTGTCTGAAGAGCAGCTGCTGTGTTCGATCTGTCTGGATGTGTTCACTGATCCAGTCACCACTCCATGTGGACACAACTTCTGCAAAAGCTGCCTTACACAGTGCTGGGAGAAGAGTCAACATTGTTACTGTCCATTATGTAAAGAGAAATTCACCAAGAAATCTGAACTGAAGATTAATACAACACTGAGAGAGGTTGCAGATCACTTCAAGAAGAAAAGTGTTCCAGACAAACCTGAGGTTCTTTGTGATGTCTGTACTGGAGAGAAGTTAAAGGCCCTGAAATCCTGTCTGGATTGTGGACTGACTTTCTGTAAGTCTCATTTAGAACCTCATAATCATGTTCCAAGACTTAAAAAACACAAACTAATAAACCCTGTGGTGAATCTGGAGGACTACATATGCCAGAAACATGAGAGAGCTCTGGAGCTGTTCTGTAGAGATGATCAGACATGTGTGTGTCAGTTCTGCACTGAGGGAGACCACAAGAATCACAACACTGTTCCTATAGAGGAGGAGAGCAGAGTGATGAAGGTAAGAAACTCTGACATATTTATCATCTTTGGACAATATATATACATGTTATGTATCGAATGTATAATTTGAAAGAAGGAGCTAGTTAATTATGAATTTGATGGCCACAACAGCAACTAATTAGGTCAATTGGCAACAGGTCATTAGCATAAGGTATAAAAAGAGTCTCTTAGAGAAAAGATGGGCAAAGGTTCACCAATCTACTAAAAACTGTGTCTACAATTTGTGGAACAACTTAATAAAACTGTTCCTTAACATATAATTGTGAAGACATTGAATATCTGATCATCTACATTATATAATAACATTAAAATATTCAAAGAATCTGGAGAAATCTGTGCACAAGGGACAAGGGTTAAAATGTATATTTTTGTATGTATGATCTCTGGGACCTCAAACAGCAAAAGTCACTGAATCAAACAGCAAAAGTCACTGAATGAGGTCAGAAACACATTCAGAAATCATTGTCTTTGAGCACAGCTTAATGTAAAGAAGAAGCCATGTGTGAACCCATTTTCTCTGTGCCAATGCTTTAAAATAGATTGGGCAAGAGAATAGAGACCATCTTGTTATCAGCTTGCAGTTTGAAATTCTGCCTCTCTGATGGTATGGGAGTGCATTAGTCCCTATTGAATGGGCAACTTGTACATATGGAATGTTATCATCAATGCTAAAGGTGTATCCAGGTTTGGAAGTAACATTTGCTTTGATCCAGACTATGTCTTTTTTAGAGAAAGCATTGCATATTTCAGAGAGACAATACATAACTGCATACTGCTTTTATTACAACAGCTGTTAAGTGTGGGTGCTGAAATGGCCTGTCTTTAATCAAGACCAAACACCATCATCAATTACATTAACATTTGGTGCATTGTGAAAAATATGACAAGAAAGACCTAGGACTGTTAACATATTGTATCCTATAACAGAAATAAATGAAACAACATTTTTTCACAAAAAAACAGCAACTGGTCTCTTTAGTTCACAGACATATACGGGCTGTTGCAGTGGAGACCCACTTAAATAACAATAGGTTACTGTTTGTAACCCCGGTTCGCTGAAACATCGAGTAGAGAGATCCACCTATGGGAGGGGCATCTGTATCTGACCTCTGCAAAGGCATCCAATTGCAAGTGTGGCTTGACAGACAGAAGTGCGTGCCCAATGGCAGGCAAGGGAATGCCCCTTACAAGAGTGTATAAGGCACCTGCATGCGCTACCTTTCCTCAGTGAGCATATTCGTGCAGCAAGCGGGGCAAATTTGGTGAATCTCTTCACTCAATGTTTCACAGTACCGGGGTTACGAACAGCAACCTATTGTTCTCTTTTATCATCTTGTGTTCGAGATCCACCTATGGGAGATATAGACAGCTCCCCGGTTGACCAATACACTCACAGCGAGGCCCTTTAAGCCAAAGGACAGCCCTCAAGGTGGTGCACGACACAGAGCAGTAGACCTCACACACTGCGAGGGTGAAAAACCCAGCCATGAAAAACATGGTAACATGCATGCTAAAACCATGATGACCCCAACATGCAGGCAGCATGCCAAAAAAATACAATTGGAAGATTTGAGAATGGATTTGGACTGTAGTTAGTGTCAACAGTCTGCTACATTGATTTAGGACTAAAGTTTGCTTCTGATCACCATCACTGCACCCCACAACATCGTATATCTGCAATAAATGGACATTCCTGGTTCCTCTTAAGGTTTTTTTCTTATTCCATCTTGACGAGCTTTTCCTTGCGACAGTCACCACTGGCTTGCTCATTAGAGACACTCCCTCAGATTCATGTGCCATTGAGATAGCTTTCACAAGCCAATGAGTTAGGCGTTGCTTAGAAATGGGATTCCCTGTGTTTCGGGGGCCCAAGAAACGAAGAGCTAGTCGCTCCTTCTAAAAGGGCTGGTCCTGTCAACGTTACCCCGCAGGGCACACACAGGACATTAAGCATTCAGAATCTGGTCCTCTGCAGAGAAAAAGGGGGAGGGTGAAAGGTGGAGAGCTCAGTCACACCACCAGTGAAAGCTGAGAAGCATTTATGCATAAAGGATGGGTTAGGCCTGAGAAAAACCTTATCCCAATTAAACGAGAATTTGGAGCACGGGGAATGAACCGAGAGTGCATGCAAATCACTGACACTTTGGCATAAGCCAAAGCCAAAAGCAGAGCTGTCTTTAAAGACAAAAGTTTGAGGGATATCAAAAGGCTGTTGTGCCAGCACCTCCAGCACCATGGAGAGGTCTCATTCTGGAACTACTGAAAGGGGCCGTGGGTACTATGAGGATCAGAGACAAACTCTGTACTTCCACCCTGGCCAGGGTTGGGGTTATCAGGCAGAGTGGAGGAAATGTGTAGAGCAGCATGTTGGTCCATGGATGAGCCAGTGCATACATGCCGAGGGGGGCATCCTCATCCCGTAGCGAGAAGAACATAGGACAGTGGGCGAAATCGATGGCCACCCGACCAAACCTCTTTCATAGCAGCCCCACTATCTAAGGGTGGAACTGGCAATTTCCGTAGAGTGGGTTTCCCCTCAACAAAGGTCTGTTTTAAATGCCTGGCACATGAATCACCTCTAACGACAGAAAATGCTGTCTGCTCCATACTAACAGCTTGTGAGCTAGAGCATGAAGCTTAAAGGAGCGCATCCCCCCATGACGGGTTGATATGTGTTACAGCTGTCATATTGTCACAGTGCACCAGCACATGATGCCCTGGCAAGCGGGGTAAGTGTGGTTTACTTCCACACAGTAAAGAGCTCTAAATAGTTTATATGACTGAGTGAAGTCTGTTTGGCCACACACCATTTACTGATTTGCCTTCTTGTCTGGCTCCCCACCCTGTTAAGGTTTTGATGCTCGCCCCGAAAGGGGTCCCATGAGTGTAAAACTCTGGGTCTATCCAGTGGCGCAATGCTGCTGCACGTAACCATGACATATCGGCAAAGATCGCGCAACTGGCTGAGATGAAGAGATAAAATCCACTTTGTGAAAGCTTTTATTCTCAGAAGGCCTAGAGGCAAGACATGGACAGCCGAAGCCATAAAACCCTGTAATCTGAGACATGTGCAATACTGTACCCTTGCTCCTACCCTGAACTGCGAGAGAATTCATGAAGGAGAGAATGCACACTGTGACAGACGCACGTGCATGGTACTGGAATTCAGCTCCAAACCCAGGAATATGGCATTCTGAGTGGGAATGAAATTGCTTTTGCTCACATTGACTGAAACCGAGCCCTGTGTGTGAGTATGCGGGTAGTGTTGCGAATCACTTTCTCTATTGAATTGGCTATAATCAACCAATCATCTATATATGTCAGGATCTTGAGACCCGCTGTTCTCAGCAGCGCAATCCCCACCTCCGCACACAGACAGAAAGTCTATGAACTTAGTGCGAGCCCAAAGGGAAGGACTGTGAATTTGTAACACATGTCTTGGTAGCGAAACAAAGGAATCTCATGTGCAGAGGATAGATACTTATATGGAAAAAAGTATAGCTCAGATCGATTGAGCTTAACCTATCATTCTGTTATATTGAACATACAACTTTGATATCTTGTTAAACAATCTGGTTAAAAACTCCACTGCCATCTCTCCTAAACATCTCCATGCTTCTACTAGTATGACATCTGGTCCAACTGACTTTCCCCCTCTAGCTGCTCTCACTTCCTCGTTACTAATCCGCTTCATTATCACCACATCATCCATGTTTATATATATATATATATATATATATATATATATATATATATATATATATATATATATATATATATACACACACACAGTATATTGTATGTTAGGGGTGTAATGGTACACGTATTTGTAATGTGCCGTTATTTTTTGGTACAGGGCTTTCGATTGGAATTCAATAATTTTTTTCAATAGTGAGGAACACCTGAGTTAAAATCTAAACCACAGGTATATTTAGTCTCCACCTCACACTCTGAGTGCATTTATTATTATTTTTATTATTTTTATTATTATTATTATTATTATTATTATTATTATTATTATTATTATATTTTTTTATTTTTTTATTTTTTTATGGCTAATGGATTTGTTTGATTTGTTTTTTGCATGCATGAATCAGCTAAAGAATCCATACCACTAGCGCTATGGCTTCTTTAGAGTTTTATGTCCAGCTTTTCTCTTAAAAGGCAGGAAGACATTTGTTAAAGTAAGCTGAAATAATTACAACAGTTAAGTAGATCATATATTTAGAAAATTTAATTTAAAACACACACACACACACACACACACACACACTTACATATACATTAACCAAATGGGGTCTAATAAATGTAAAACATTTATTTACATTTTTGACCCAAATCAGTACAATTTGTGAAAAATCTGGGCCAAAAATAAAAATTCAGGATGCACTTGGCCAAAAACCACAAACAAAAATGGCTTAATTTAAATTATATTATAATACCTTTTGTATAATTGATTGTATTAATATTAGATTTTTTAATTTTGTGACATTTTATTAATTTAAGCTGAAAAACTACAAATCAATAAAATAACCACACTTAGAATTTATTTTTTAAAGTATCACAACAAATTGGAAAAAAACAAAATTATCATACATATTAAACAAAATATTTTAGAACCAACAAATATATTTCCATTCTATTATTTTTGCTGTAATATTGCAAATTTATTGTCCTCATCAGAAACATTAAAATACTTTCATACTGCTGACATGATTGCCCTCTGAGGTAGTGCTGATAACAGCTAGAGCAAATGTGTAATCTGAGCACAAAACCTGGGTGTGGGGTGATATAATTTTGGTTTGTATTTTCTGACTTTACTTTAGCCCAAAATGGATAATGCCATTTTTGACCCTTTATATATCTATGGCTGACCTCCTGATGTCTGATTTCTTCAAAAGTCCATTTTGAAAATTGCCTTGTAAGTGTATCTGCAACCAAATCTATTTCATGTCCTCTGTTACCCATTGTGGAATGTAAAAACAGCTATTTCATCTGAATTAATATTTTTGAACTTGTGCAGTTTGCTACAGATGTGGTTAGCTCTGACTAGTGATCTCTCTAACTATTCAGTTGAAGGACGTGGAAATGCAGACGTTATTGTTATTTCGTGTGAAATGCACGGCCTGCCACTGGACTGTTGTTAAAAGAAGAGAGGTTGCTACTGGCCCTGTTCCAACTTGAGACATGTTGCAGCTATCAAATTCAAAATTACCTTATTTGTGTTTCCTGCTCTTTTCTCAGACTCAGCTGGGGAAAACACAGACAGGAGTGCAGCAGAATATTCAGGCCCGAATGAAGAAGATAAAAGAGATCAAATACTCAGTGGAGCTCTGCAAAGTGTGTACAATTTAACAAGTGATATCTGTTACATTCAATAATTTAGTTTTTATTTTATTTGTAAAATTATTATTAAACATTGGTTCACTATTCAGTGTTATCTAAGAAACAAGAAAATGTGTTTTATCTCTTTTAAGATGTGTTTAATCTCTTTTAGAGAAACACAGAGAAAGAGAAAGCAGACAGTGTTGAAGTCTTCACTGCTCTGATTCGCTCCATTGAGATAAGTCAGGCTGAGCTGATGGAGCTGATGGAGGAGAAGCAAAAAGCAGCAGCGATGCAGGCAGAAGGACTCATTAAAGAGCTGGAGCAGGAAGTCACTGTGCTACAGAGGAGAGACACTGAGCTGGAGAAGCTCTCACACACTGAGGATCATCTCCACCTCCTACAGGTCAGTGTTCCTCTCTCTGCCTACTGACAATGCAGAACATCACAGAACAGAACTCACCATGC
Organism: Silurus lanzhouensis; assembly: GCA_039877035.1. NCBI lineage: Eukaryota > Metazoa > Chordata > Actinopteri > Siluriformes > Siluridae > Silurus > Silurus lanzhouensis. The sequence continues at coordinate 1,439,629 of JBCEWE010000142.1, forward strand.
TGAGGGATTTCTCCTCTCTCCTGATCTACTGTAGGTTTACTCGTCCATGTTCAGCCTTCCACACACCAAGAACTGGACTGAGATCAGTATTAACACTGATCTGAGTGGGGACACTGTGAGGACATCTCTGTCTCAGCTTCAGCAGAGTCTGAATGAGAAACTCAATAAAACACTTGATGATAAGTTAAAGGAAGCAGGTAAGAACAGTTTATACCATACTGATATTAGTGATATTTCTGTTATTGTTACCTGTAATTGATACAACCATCTAATTATTTTTGTTGCAAATATTTCACACAGAACTGAAGAGGATTCAACAGTATTCAGGTATAGTGAGGCTTCTGATTTCCTCTTAGATTAAAATGTACATATCAGTGTTACATCACTGCCTCGTCACATTTATTTTCATTTGTAAAAAAAAATTGCCTGGTTAAATTTCATGCTGCTCAAAAAGATTTTTGTGCAGCATGAAACCCAGATGTTTATACTCATGGAGTTGAAAATTAAAACACACGTTCACAAAGTCAAGTCAAGAAGCTTTTATTGTCATTTCAACCATATATAGCTGTTGCAGTACACAGTGAAATAAAACAACATTCCTCCAGGACCCAGGTGCTACATACAACAACATAAAACAACAGTCACAAACTGAAAAACACAGGGCCAAGAACAAGTGAAAAAACTTGCCACATAAAGTGCATGTGTGCAACTGCAAAAGTCTGCTGTTTCAGTGTTTTTAGATCATTTTGTCAGATGTTACTATGGTATACTGAGATATAATTACAAACAGTTCAGTGTCAAAGGTTTTATTGACAATTACATTAAGGTTTTGCAAAGAGTCAATATTTGCACTGTTGACCCTACATTTTTAAGACTTTTGCAATTCATCCTGGCATGCTGTCAATCAACTTCTGGGCCACATCCTGACTGATGGCAGCCCATTTTGCATAATCAATGCTTCGAGTTTGTCAGAATTTGTAGGTTTTTTTGGTTCACTTGCTTCTTGAGGATTAAGGGCTGCGGAGTTTTCTGGCCATGGACCCAAAATTTTGATGTTTTGTCCCCAAACCATTTAGTTATCACTGTTGACTAATGGCAAGGTGCTCCATAATGCAGAAAAAGGCACGGTTCTTTAACCGTTTCTCTTTGATGATGTCTTTGTACCATTCCTTATTAACTGTTGTGTTCTTAAGCAAATTTGTGAGTGAGCCCACTCCCTTGGCTGAGAAGCAACCCCACAAATGATGGTATCAGTATACTTTACAGTGGCATGACACAGGACTGATTGTAGCTCTCATCTTTTGTTCTCCCGACCATCTTTTTCTCGATAATTGGGCACCCTGAAGCCTTCTTTACAACAATGTAACCTCTCTATTTGAAGTTCTTGTTGATCTGATAAATGGTTGATAAAGGCACAAATTTACTAGCAGCAATATCCTTGCCAGTGAATCAATTTTTGTGCAAAGGAATGATGACAGCATGAATTTCCTTGCAGGTAACAATGCAGAGGAAGAACAATGATTTCAAGCACTACCCTCCTTTTGAAGCTTGCAATCTGTTATTCTAACTCAGTCCAGCCTTGTTCCCGATAAAATCACTGGCATGATGTCAGCTGATCCTTTTGTGTCAGGGCTGAAATGTAGTGGAAATGTTTTTTTTTGCGATTAAGTAAATTTTCATGGCAAAGAGGGACTTTGCAATTGATTGCAATTCATCTGATCATTCTTCATAACATTTTGGAGTATATGCAAATTACTATCATGAACATTGAAGCAGCAGACTTTTTGAAAATTAATATTTGTGTCCTTCTCAAAACTTTTGTCCACAGTTGCACAATTAACTGTACAGTTTTGTTTATTTTTTAAATGGATTGTTTTGTAAATTATTTATTCAATGAAACAATTCTAATGAATTTGATCCACTGGATGATGATTTATTCTTTTTTACCTGCGAACTCACATCACTCACTGTGTGTTTCTCTCAGTCGATGTAACTCTGGATCCTGATACAGCAAATACTTATCTCATCCTGTCTGCTGATGGAAAACAAGTGACATGTGGAAACGAATGGCAGAAACTCCCTGATATACCACAGAGGTTTACTAAATATGGTATAGTTCTGGGAAAACAGAGTTTCTCTTCAGGGAGATTTTATTATGAGGTGCAGGTCAGAGGGAAAACTGCCTGGGATTTAGGAGTTGTGAGAGAGAACATTAACAGGAAGGGAGACATTATAGTGAAACCTCAGAATGGATTCTGGACTGTGATACTGAGGAATGAGAATCAGTATTGGGCTTGTGCTGATCCCCCTGTTCCCCTCGTACTGAGAGAAATTGTGGAGAAGGTGGGAGTGTTTGTGGATTATGAGGAGGGTCTGGTTTCCTTTTATAATGTGAACTCCAGATCTCATATCTACTCTTTCACTGGTCAGACTTTTACTGAGAAACTCTATCCATACTTCAGTCCTTGTTTAAAAAAAGGCTGTAAAAATTCAGCACCACTGATCATCTCCTGCAAATAATACTAAATTAATTTTCAGCTCATAGTTTTATAACCTGTTAAAATAAATATTTTACTTTATTCAATACATATTCTATTTTTATAGTTTCATATAAATAATTTTAGAATGCTGAACTTTTCTTGTGTTTGCCTAACAGATGTTATGAGTGTGTTCATTTGTCCTTCCCTAATGACCTATTCTCTCTACCTGTTATCAATCTCCCTGTGTCTAAGTTCCCTCTTTGTGTCTGTTTGTTGGTTGGTTGGTTTTTAATGTCATGTGGTCAAAGTCTTGACATGTCCCTTTTGGGGTTTTTTGATTTTGTAGATTTCTACCCTTTCTACTGTGACTTTCTTTTTGTTATTTTGACTGTTTGTGTACTTCTCTATTTTAATGTCTTTGTTTATGTATTTACATGCTTCCCTGTGGCACGTTTAGTCCTGAATGTGACATTTACATTATTTTAAGCAAATCACTTTTACACATTATGAAGATGTTGAGGTTTTCGTTGGGAGTGATGAGGATGCACAGGATTAGAAATGAGTTTATTAGATGGACAGCGCATGTAGGACGTTTTGGAGACAAGGTAAGGGAGGTGAGATTGAGATGTTTGGACATTTGCAGAGGAGGGACATGGGGTATATCCGTAGGAGAATCCTGAAGATGGAGCCATCAGGAAGGAGGAAAAGACGAAGACCAATGAGGAGGTTTATGGATGTGGTGAGGGAAGACATGCAGGCGGTTGGGGTGAAAGAGGCAAATGTAGAGTACAGGGGGTTTGGAGAAGGATGATCCGCTGTGGCGACCCCTAATGGAAGCAGAAGAAGACTTTTACACATTATAACTGGGGTAATTCTTTTTTTATTTTTTTTATTAAAGATTAAATGCAAAAATAAAGTCCATTCAAATAGAGTTTTTCATTGTCATTTAGTATATTATTATGGATAATTCATATTCATTGTATTAAGTTTATTTGTTGAGATCAATGTAAATAAACAAAAAAAACTGTCTTTCTCCTTCAAACAAAAATGTCTGAATTTTTCTGGTAATTATAAAAAGAAATAAGCTAATTCATTCTTTATCTGTCTAAACCCCCATCTGCTGCTACCAGTATGAATTGACATAGCCCTTTTAGGAAGGGCTCATTTTTGCCTCATTAATATTCATAAGTAAGTGCTGCCTGATTGGTCAGTGATGCATCTTGGCTCTGATGATTTTTGTTGCTGAACCAACTGTTTTATGACTGCTGTATGAACTCATTCTGAGGAGATTACACTGACTAGTGCAAGAAATAACTATAATATAAATTGTATTATATTTTGTAAGTATTCAAAGTAAGCTAGATAAGTAGTAACATTTTATTTTTGCCTTTATTGAAGTTCAGTCATATATTAGTAAACTAACCCAGCAATTAGGGTTGTACAAGCCAGTGCCTGTCCCTGGCCCAGATAAATTGGGAGGTTTGCGTTACGAAGGGCATCCAGAATAAAGCATGTGCCAAAACAATTATGCAGATCACGAACCAGAATTTCACACCAGATCATGGCCCGGGCCAATGACCGCCACAGGTATTGTTTTCCAACAGGGTACCGGTATAAATTGGGCTACTGTTGGCCGAAGGAGGAGAAGAAGAGAAGAAAGATAGAGCAGGAAAAGGAGAAATGTAGGAGAGTGGAGGTTTGGGTTGGCACTTTAAATGTTGGTACTATGACTGGTAAAGGGAGAGAGTTAGCTGATATGATGGAGAGGAGAAAGGTAGATATGTTGTGTGTTCAGGAGACCAGGTGATGATAAATGTCATCAGTGCCTATGCTCCACAGGTGGGCTGTGAGATGGAGTAGAAAGATATTCTAGAGTGAGATAAATGAAGTGGTGAAGAGTTTACCTTGGAAAGTAAGATTAGTGATTGGGGCAGACTTTAATGGGCATGTAGGTGAAGGGAACAGAGGTGATGGGTAGGTATGGCTTTAGGGAAAGGAACGAGGAAGGGCAGATGGTGGTAGATTTTGCTAAAAGGATGGAAATGGCAGTGGTGAACATTAATTTTAAGAAGAAGAAGGATCATAAAGTGATGTATAAGAGTGGCGGAAGGTGCACACAGGTGGACTATGTGCTATGCAGGAGATGCAACCTGATGGAGATTGGAGACTGTAAGGTGTTGGCAGGGGACAGTGTAACTAGAAAGCATGTGGGATGGTGGTCTGTAGGATGGATTTAGAGGTGAAGAAGAAGAGGAGGAGAGTGAGAACTGAAAGAAAAATAAGATGGTGGAAACTGAAGGAAGAAGACTGTAGTGTAAGATTCAGAGAAGAGGTCAGACAGAGGCTCGGTGGTGGTGAGGAGGTGCTGGATGTTTGGGCAACTACTGCAGGAGTGATGAGGGAGGCAGGTAAAAAAATACTTGGTGTGACATGTGGAAATAGAAAGGAAGACAAAGAGACGTGGTGGGGGATTAAGGAAACCCAGGAAAGCATAACGAGAAAGAGGTTGGCAAAACAGAATTGGAATTGACAAGTGATGGGAAAAGTAGGCAGGAGTACAAGAAGATGCAGTAGCAGGTGAGGAGGGATAAGCCAAGGAAAAGGCATATGAGGAGCTGTATGAGAAGTTGGACACTAAGGAAGGAGAAAAAGATTTATAACGATTGGCCAGGCAGAGGGACAGAGCTGTGAAGGATGTGCTGCAAGTTAGAGCAATAAAAAAAATGGAGATGTAAATGTTTTGACTAGTGAGGAGAGTGTGTTGAGAAGGTGGAGGGAGTATTTTGAGCAGCTGATGAATGAGGAAAATCAGAGAGAGAGAAGGTTGGATGATGTGGAGATGGTGAAGCAGGAAGTGGATAGGATTAGTAGGAAAGAAGTGAGAGCAGCAATTAAAAGGATGAAGAGTGGAACATACATGACATGAAAAACATGACGTATCTGTAGAAGCATGGAGATGTTTGGAAGAGATGGCAGTGAAGTTTTTAACCAGATTGTTAACAAGATTATGGAAGGTGAGAGGGTGCCTGAAGGAGTTTGCTGGTAGTGGTTTTAAAGTTTTTAAGTTATGTTAAAGAGTTATGGAAGCCAGGAAGGATCTGCTCTGGGTCCTTTTGGCAGTGGTGATGGAAAGGTTATCGGACAAGGTCAGACAGGAGTCTCCATGGAATATGATGTTTGTGGATGATATTGTTTTTGTGGTGAGAGTAGAGAGCATGTTGAGAAAATCCTGAAGAGGTGGAGATATGTGCTGGAGAGAAGGGGAATGAAAGTCAGTAAGTAAGAGTACATGTGTGTGAATGATAGGGAGGGAAGTGGAGTGGTGCGGGTGCGGGTGCAGGGAGAAGAGGTGGAGAAGGTACCTAGGGTCAACAGTGCAAAGTAATGGAGAGTGTGTTAGAGATGTGAAGAAAAGAGTGCAGGCAGGATGGAGTGTGTGGAGAAGAGTGACAGGAGTGATTTGTGATAGAAGGGTATCTTCAAGAGTGAAAGGGAAAGTTTATAGGACTGTGGTGAGACCTGCGATGGTGTATGGTTTAGAGACAGTGGCATTGAGTAAAAGTAAGGAGGTAGAGCTGGAGGTAGCATAGCTGAAGATGTTGAGATTTTCATTGGGAGTGACGACGATGGACAGGATTGGAAACAATTTTATTCCCCACGCAAGTAGGATGTTTTGGAGACAAGATAACGAATGTGCGATTGAAATGGTTTGGACATGTGCAGAGGAAGGACATGGGGTATATTGGTAGGAAAATGCTGAGGATGATGCCACCAGGAAGTTGGAAAAGAGGAGGTTTATGGATGTGGTGAGGGAAGACATGCAGGTAGTTGGTTTGAAAGAGGCAGATGTAGAGGACAGGGGGGGTATTGATGATCCGCTTTGGCGATCCCTAATAGGAGAAGCCGATAGAAGGAGTAGTCATATATTAGTAAACTAAAATATAATTTTAGAATAAACAAACAATATTATCAGATTTAGTTTGTAATTTATGCATTCTAATAGTTTGTATATAAATCATGGGTTCAGTCAGAATCTAGGGTTCATACTCTGATTCACTGCTGCTGCCATTGTTTTTGAACTGGGCCCAGGGAAAAGGTTGCCAAAAGAATCACAAAATCAGTGTTTTAGTAGCAAAACACCTCTAAATCAGACAATGGGTATTTATACATTTTTGAGAACTATGCTTGTGATGTATGTATGTATATGACTGCAGATCCAAACAGGACCTGTGCATGCTCTGGAACACCACCATCTGTTAAATAGCTTGGGTTTAAATACATCAGTGTTCTATATGTGTATGTAAAAAGGTGAGATAAGATGAGGCCCCCTAGCAAGAAAGATGCTTTGCAGTCGTATACATATACATATACATATACATATACATATACATATACAGTGCCCTTTTTTTTAAAACAACATAGAACCCAAATGCAAAAAAAGAGAAAAATCCAACCTTTCATTTAAGTAAATAACTTTGGTGGTAAAAAACTTGAAATCATGTGTCCCACAATTATTGGCACCCATAACAATTCCTCTGAAAAATTAAATTGTTTTTTTTTTTTTATATATTTTTCTGTAGTTGCTAAGGTTGGTCAGGGTATCTAGGGACTTTTAAATAGTAATTCATGATTTCCTGTTTCCCTGGGGTATAAATATGACGTGACACAGAGGCCTAATTCTCTTACCCATTTGTCAACATGGCAAAGACAAGAGAACATACCATTCAAGTAAGGCAGATGTGTGTCGACCTTCATAAGTCAGGCAATGGCTACAAGAAAATAGCCACTCGCCTTAACTTGCCGGTATCTACAGTCAGAGGAATCATTAAGAAGTTTAAAACAACTGGAACAGTGACAAACAAGGCTGGAAGAGGTCCCAAGTTTATCTTGCCACAACGCACAGTGAGGAGGATGGTAAGAGAAGTAAAAAAAATTCCCAAGCTCACCGTCACAGAATTGCATCAAAGAGTGGCATCTTGGGGTCACAGAGTCTCCAAAACAACCATCAGACGCTCTCTACATGCCAACAAGCTGTTTGGGAGGCATGCAAGGAAAAAGCCTTTTCTCACTAACACTCACAAACGTAAACGTCTGGAGTTTGCTAAGCGGTACTGGGACTTCAACTGGGATCGTGTGCTTTGGTCAGATGAGACTAAGATTGAGCTTTTTGACAACAAACACTTTAAGTGGGTCTGGCGAATGAGTATGCCGAAAAGCACCTCATGCCCACCGTGAAGTATGGTGGAGGATCTGTGATGCTGTGGGCCTGTTTCTCTTCCAAAGGCCCTGGGAACCTTGTTAGGGTGCATGGCATTATGAACGCTTTGAAGTACCAGGATATTTTAAATAAAAACCTGATGGCCTCTGCCAGAAAGCTGAAGATGGGTCGTCATTGGGTCTTTCAGCAGGATAATGATCTAAAACATGTGGCAAAATCTACACAAAAGTGGTTCAGCAGTCACAAACTCAAGGTCCTCCCATGGCCATCTCAGTCCCCAGACCTCAACCCAATCGAAAACCTGTGGGCGAGCTAAAGAGAAGAGTGCATAAGAGAGGACCCAGGACACTGGATGATCTAGAAAGATTGTGCAAAGAAGAATGGTCAAAAATCCCTCTCTCTGTGTTCTCCAATCTTGTGAAATGTTATAGGAGGAGATTAAGTGCTGTCTTGTTGGCAAAAGGAGGTTGTACAAAGTATTAACATCAGGGGTGCCAATAATTGTGGCACACATGATTTCAAGTTTTTTTTTTTTTTCTAAATGTGTGATTTTTTTACCACCAAAGTAATGTACTTAAATAAAAGGTTGGATTTTTCTCTTTTTTTGCATTTGGGTTCTATGTTGTTTAAAAAAAAAAGGAGAATTTTTAGAAGTCTACGACCACATCTTAAACAGGGGTGCCAATAATTGTGGAGGGCACTGTACATGAATCATGCTGCAATTTGGCAATCCAAGGTCCCCTAGAAGACATCAAGTCATGTCAGCATTTTCACATGCTTTGATTTAGCTGGTCAGAGGAAGCACTAGTTAGAGCTCACAAACCGCAACGGTAGCAGATGGCACAAGATCAAACATATTTTTGACATAGACTTGCAAGGCCATTTTCAACTCAGACTTTTTAAGAAAAGCTGAGGAACGTTAAGCCAAAACAGCTCCAAACCGTTGTTAAGCTTTTTTTACAAACCATTTATACTTTTGCGTTTTCTTTCACATAGAATTTGTTCAAAAAACACACATTTGCCCTTATTTTAAATCCCCAGGAAAACCACATTGCAAGGACAAAATGCACAATAATGCACAGAAAGCCCTGAGTCATTTTATTAGGTTAATATTGATGATGCTGCTAGAGATGACACTCATACTCATTTCACACATCCATGACTTCTGTATCCCCCAAATTATATTATTTATTAGTACACAACTGTTTACATGCTGTTTTTGTACATCCATTTGACTGCTACTTTTGCTGTTTTGCACAACCTTTTATGTTTAATTTTTGTGGGGTTTTTTTACACATACACTCCTGTATCCAGTTCTGTCTTGCACACTGCACAGTATAATACACAGTAGGTTTACTGGTGGCTCTATTTTGTGTTTTGTGTATTTGTCCTACACTGTCTTGTGTTGTCTGTAAACTTTTTGCTTAGACTATAAACTGTGCACTGTGATCATGTGTGGAACTGCCTTCATTTAAACGACTCCATTTATGTAATGTCCTGAGTATATGTTTATTTGTTCTAGTTTTGTGTTATGTTGTGTTGTGTTTGTGTTGTTTTAATGTAGCACCTTATTGATGACACTTTTTCATTACATGTCAGATTTTATTTAATATCATGTCCAGTCCACATTGAAATTTAACAGCAGCTGAACTAAACAAAAATACAATGTTAAAAGAAAACTGTCATGGTTTATTAGTTCCATAATAATAATAATAATAATAATAATAATAATAATAATAATAATAATAATAATAATAATAATAATAAAAAATCTCTAAAGATCCAAAGCACGCTGATATTATTTCATGTGCAGTTTAAATGACTGTATAAATAGGGATCAGAGGTCATGGAGAGGAGACAAACTGCACTGTGATCATATTTATCAACCTGAACCAAGTGAACAAGGAAGTAACTAATTTGAAATTGAGCAGCAGTTTAGATCACATACAGAGACCTTTTTTTACCATCCAGAAGAAACATTTATTTCACCATTGAGAAGAAACTTTTAATGTATAAAATTAACTGCAGGATAATTTCTGACTGAAATATAAATACGGACCATTCTCATTCCCTGAAAAGTGACAAGTAAAATAAAGGTATGTATTTCAGTGAATGTTTTGTAGGTTACGGTCAGTTTGTGATTTATTAGGATAAACTGCACATGTTAACAATGTCAGATAGAGACAGGGTCTCTAACACCGCTGCAATACTGACACTAAAATACAATCTAATTATAACAACAAAAAAAATTATTTAATGATCACTGATTAACTGAGACAGCAAAGCTGAAAAACAGGGTCAAAGGTTGCTTTGTTTGATTAACTTCATGACTCTCTTCATGACTCTCTCTCTCTCTCTCTATATATATATATATATATATATATATATATATATATATATATATATATATATATATATATATATATATCCCCTGCCTATGGTAGGGGAAGTAACATATGGTGTTCTGGAGTTTGGAAACAAAGACATAACTGAGACCCAGTTCAAGTTATTGATTCACTTTATTTTTCAGTGTATAATAAAATTTTTTACCTGCGTTACAGACAGGACTATATACAACAACAACAAAAGAAACAAACAGCTAGGATGAATTAGCTTAGTGAGCTTGGTGAATCTTAGAGTTGGACTCCAAAAATGGTGCCAACACAGAGAACAAAACGACTTCCCTACGTATGTATATCTTAACCTGCCAACCTGCCAATACTAATGTGAAATGACACAAAGAAAAATGATTGAATATGATTTATTTAATACTTCGAACAAAACCGTTTTGGCACATTCTTCTACACAAACATTCTTTAAATCTTAAAGGTTCGGTGGCCTCTTCTATAAACTCTGATCTTTAGTTCTTTTTATAGCTTATTAATGGGATTCAAGTCAGGTGATTGGCTGGACCATTCTAGCAGCTTTATTTTCTTTTTCTGAAACCAATTGAGAGTTTCCTTGGCTGTGTGTTTGGGATCATTGTCTTGCTGAAATGTCCACCCTCATTTCATCTTCATCATCCTGGTAGATGGCAGCAGATTTTTATCAATAATGTCTCAGTACATTTTTCCATTTATACTTATTTTCCATTCATTTATTCATGGATGTTCCCAACACCAAACCTTACTGTTGGTATGGTGTTTTTGATGTGCAGTGCCATTTGTCCTCCAAACATGGTGTGTATTATGGCATCCAAAGAGTTAAATTTTGGTCTCATCTGACCAGACTTTATTCTCCCAGTATTTCACAGGCTTGTAGAAACGTTGTGCAGCAAAATTTAAACGAGCTTCAACATGCTTTTTCTTCAGAAATGGAGTCTTGAGTGGTGAGCGTGCACACAGGTCATGGAGGTTGAATGCATTACTTATTTTTTTCTTTGAAATATTTGTACCTGCTAATTCCAGGTCTTTCTGAAGCTCTCCACAAGTGGTTCTTTACTCTTGGACAACTCTTCTGCTATTCTTTTTACTCTTCTGTCAGAAATCTTGCGAGCAGCACCTGGTCATGGCCAGTTTATGGTGAAATGATGTTCTTTCCACTTCTGGATTATGGGCCCATCAGTGCTCACTGGAACATTCAGAAGTTTAAAAATCCTTCTGTAACAAATGCCATCAGTATTTTTTACAACAATAAAAAGAGAGAGCTCTCTGCTTTTACCCATCATGAAATGTTTCTTTTGTGACACCTTGGTAATGGGACACCTTTATACAGGCCATCAGTTGGGACATTCCACATTATTACACATAACTTCATTTATGGACATTGACTTCTTTGCATGTGTGGATTGCATAGGTTGTTACCAACATCTGGTAGAGATTTCATGTCAATAGCACCTTTAGAAATATATTTACTGAGAAAAATGGTGACAATATTGTTAAATATTTATTTTACCCGTGTGTATATATATATATATATATATATATATATATATATATATATATATATATATATATATATATATATATATATATATACACACCCCCCCCCATGTTACATTCCCCTTTTTAATCGAGACCCAGTTCAAGTTTTTGTTTCACATTACTTTTCAGTATGTAACACAAATTTTCATTCGTTAGAGACAGGACTATTTACAACAACAAAAACAAAGAAACAAACAGCCAGGATCTACAGTGCATTGGTAAATCATAGAGGTGGATTCAGTGACGGTGCCAAAACAAAAAAGAAACAAAGCAACCTCCCTACCTATATATCGTAATATCCGGACTATTAAGCGCACTCAAATATAAGCCGCACCCACTGAATTTGACAAAAGTTTTTATTTTAAACATAAATAAGCTGCACCTGTCTATAATGCCTACATTAAAGCTAATAAACTTTACACAGGCTTTAATGGTTATTGTTCACTGTCTTCCTCCTTCCTTTCACAACAATTTCTCTCGGGAAATTTCTCTCTTTTGGCATCGTCGTTCATTTAAAAATCACCATCGGTGAAGCTTTTCTCTCGAAGCCGTGCAGCTCAGAACACAGGTGAAGTGCGTTTTTTCATGCCCGGTTGTTTTCAGCGTGATGAATTATTTGCATTTCCTGTAGACAGTCTGAGTGAGCGGCAGGTCAAACGTCAGAGGAACCTCATGCATATTTATGATGTGGTGCGGCCCGATTCACTGATTTAATATAAGAGTTGCATTGGTTCACCTTAACCTGTTCGGCAATTTCATTGGTCTAACGTTATGGGGCTCAGTGTTTTGTCTTGAAGCTTGTAAAACCGGGAAATACCCAGGAAAAATCCAGGTTCAAAGAGTGAGAAAAAAGTAGCGGCTTATAGTCCGGAAAATACGGTACATCTTAACCTCCCCAAAAATACAGTGGGTGGCACTCACGTCGAACCCTAGTTTGCCTAAACAGACAACTTCTACGTGGGGGGTATGTTTGTGTTATGCGTGTTTTATAAAACAGTCTAAATGCCTAGAGTGTCATTGTTTAGGTTGATTACTACAGACAGACACACTGAGTCACACACACTAGTAACACCTCATACTGTTACATGTATGAACTTCATTATGTAAATACTTACTGAAAAAGTTTAAAACACAGGAGGAAGTAAATGGCTGAATTTGTGTCACCAACAACCTATGGAAGAAGGAGCAGCATAAATGAACCATTTGAATGTAAGTAATACAGCTAGTTCATTATTCTGTATGTAATTATTAAATATTTATGCTCTAGTTAATGTAATAACTCATTCGCAGAGGCTGTACTGCATAGTGGATGTTTTACATCATTACATCATACAACATACATAAAAAATCTTTGTCATTTATGACTTATCAATCATGTCATTTACTGACACAGTGTAACTTTGAAGACATTTTCTGACTATTTTTTTTATAAAAATGTAACACTATAATTGAGTTTTCTATATACAACCTTTATTTTATATATACACACTGTGCTCCACTATTATTGGCACCACTGGTTAAGATGTGCTTCTAATAAATTTATTTTTTATTGCAGAAGCATAATCTAACTGAAAATTGTAGAAAAATCCAACCTTTAGCTGAAGTGAATATTAAAAACATACATAACAATCCAAAATTAAAATATTATTGTTTTTTTACAATATCACCTGTTCCCCAATTATTGGCACCACTAACAATTCGTATAGAATAACTGTAAATAACGCCTTTTTTAACTTTTCACTGTAGTTTTTATAGTTGATCAGAGTATCTAGAAACTTTTAATTAATAAATCTTGACTTCCTGTTTCCCTGTGGTATAAATATGACTTGACACAGAGGCCTATTTCTTTATCAAATCTTCAACATAGGAAAGACAAAAGAAAACCCCATGCAAGTAAGACAGATGTGTGTTGACCTTCACAAGTAAGGCAAGGACTACAAGAAAAAAATCACTTGCCTAAACCAGGACTTCAACTGGAGTCTTGTGCTTTGGTCAGATGAGACTAAGATAGAGCTTTTTGGCAACAAACACTCTAAATGAGTCTGGCGTAAAACAAAAGATGAGTATACAGAAACGCACCTCATACTCAATGTGAAGTATGGTGGAGGATCTGTAATGCTGTGTGCCTGATTTCCCTCCAAAGGCCCTGGAAAGCTTGTTAGGGTGCATGGCATCATGAACTCTTTGAAATACCAGGACATTTAACAATCAAAACCTAATAGCCGCTGTCAGAAAGATGAAGATGGGTCGTCATTGGGTCTTTCAGCAGGATAATAAACAAAAATGTGGTGAAATCTACACAAAAATAGTTCAGCAGACACAAAATCAAGCTTCTCCATAGACATCTTAGTCCCCTGCCTTCAACTTAATTGAAAACTTGAGGGGTGAGTTAAAAAGGAGAGTGCATAAGAGAGGACCCTGGACTCTGGATGATCTAGAAAGGGGTGCCAATAATTGTGGAGGGTGCTATATATAAAATATATATATAATATTATTCAAAGCATTGAGTGTGCATGTTTGTGTTTGCAATAACCATAACACTAACCCTAAATCAAATCTAGTTGCTTGTGACTCCAGCAGTCTCCTGTCTAAAGAGCAGCTGCTTTGTCCGATCTGTCTGGATGTGTTCACTGATCCAGTCACCACTCCATGTGGACACAACTTCTACAAGAGCTGCCTTACACAGTGCTGGATGAAGAGTCAACACTGTTACTGTCCATTATGTAAAGAGAAATTCACCAAAAGTCCTGACATGAAGATTAATACAACACTGAGAGAGGTTGCAGATCACTTCAAGAAGAAAAGTGTTCCAGACAAACCTGAGGTTCTTTGTGATGTCTGTACTGAAGAGAAGGTGAAGGCCGTGAAATCCTGTATGGATTGTTGTGCATCTTTTTGTAAGTCTCATTTAGGACCTCATACTTATGTTCCAAGACTTAAGAAACACAAACTAATAAACCCTGTGGAGAAACTGGAGGACTACATATGCCAGAAGCACGAAAAAGCTCTGGAGGTGTTCTGTAGAGATGATCAGACATCAGTGTGTCAGTTCTGCACTGAAGGAGACCACAAGAATCACAACACTGTTCCTATAGAGAAGGAGAGCAGAGTGAGGAAGGTGAGAAACACTGACTAATATCTTTTTTTATACTATATAATATACATATATATATATATATATATAAATATATATATATATATATATATATATATATATATATATATATATATATATATATATATATATATATGTATATTATATATATAATACACAATACTATATTATTTTGTATTATATTTTATATATTCAGTGAGGAAAATAAGTATTTGAACACCCTGCTATTTTGCAAGTTTGTCATCATAGGTGCATGTCCACTGTGGGAGACATGATCAAAAAAAGAAAATCCAGAAATCACAAAATATGATTTTCAAACTATTTATTTGTATGATACAGCTGCAAATAAGTATTTGAACACCTGTCTATCAGCTAGAATTCTGACCCTCAAAGACCTGTTAGTCTGCCTTTAAAATGTCCACCTCCACTACATTTATTATCCTAAATTAGATGCACCTGTTTGAGGTCGTTAGCTGCATAAAGACACCTGTCCACCCCATACAATCAGTAAGAATCCAACTACTAACATGGCCAAGACCAAAGAGCTGTCCAAAGACACTAGAGACAAAATTATACACCTCCACAAGGCTGGAAAGGGCTACAGTGAAATTGCCAAGCAGCTTGGTGAAAAAAGGTCCACTGTTGGAGCAATCATTAGAAAATGGAAGAAGCTAAACATGACTGTCAATCTCCCTCGGATAGGGGCTCCATGCAAGATCTCACCTCGTGGGGCCTCAATGATCCTAAGGAAGGCGAGGTTTCCAAGGTTACTGTTGGTAATACACTAAGACGTCATGGTTTGAAATCATGCATGGCACGGAAGGTTCCCCTGCTTAAACCAGCACATGTCCAGGCACGTCTTAAGTTTGCCAATGACCATTTGGATGATCCAAAGGAGTCATGGGAGAAAGTCATGTGGTCAGATGAGACCAAAATAGAACTTTTATAAAAAATATACAAAATAGAACCACTAAACGTGTTTGGAGGAAGAAGAATGATGAGTACCATCCCAAGAACACCATCCCTACTGTAAAGCATGGGGGTGGTACCATCATGCTTTGGGGGTGTTTTTCTGAACATGGGACAGGGCGACTGCACTGTATTAAGGAGAGGATGACCGGGGCCATATATTGCGAGATTTTGGGGAACAACCTCCTTCCCTCAGTTAGAGCATTGAAGATGGGTCGAGGCGGGGTCTTCCAACATGACAATGACCCGAAGCACACAGCCAGAATAACCAAGGAGTGGCTCTGTAAGAAGCATATCAAGGTTCTGGCATGGCCTATCCAGTCTCCAGACCTAAACCCAATAGAGAATCTTTGGAGGGAGCTCAAACTCTGTGTTTCTCAGCGACAGGCCAGAAACCTGACTGATCTAGAGAAGATCTGTGTGGAGAGGTGGGCCAAAATCCCTCCTGCAGTGTGTGCAAACCTGGTGAAAAACTACAGGAAACGTTTGACCTCTGTAATTGCAAACAAAGGCTACTTATATACCGTATAAAATACAGTGGAACCCGGTTATGTCGATGTCCTAGGGGGTCGCCAAAAAGCATCGAGGTAACCGATGTTCGAGATAAGCGAAAATCAAAATGGAGGCAATATATTAACGTGCTTGAAATTTCTTTATGTACATGATGTGCGTTAATAAATGAGAATGTGCATGCACGTGTTTTTGCAGGGGTTTTTTACACAACAGCGTTGCCGCGATTTGTTTGATGAAGGCATGCTATTAAAATACATACAGTACATGTTTATCTGTCATGAATCCACCTGCCCCGCCCCCTTCGGCCCCCTTCAGCGTGTCAGGTGTTTTCTCGGCCGCTTTCTCTGACGCTCCGCTTCAATCGCGCACATATGGTGCTCGTTTATCATCATCATCAGCTCCTATTTAAACTTCCACACTCTCACTGTCCGTTATTGTTGGTATATGTTGGTTCACGGTGGTCATTGTTATCGCGCATGCGTATCCCGGTACGTGTCTTCCCACCGGCACTCTCTCAACGGCTGCGCTTTTCTTCCCAAATCGCATCGCGAATTCCCCCCGATCCAGGTTCATTCTATGATTTGATATCATCACACTGCTCATCCCACGTTCCGCGCCGCCAATCGCGGCTTTCGCCTCCCGTTCATCGCATAACATTTAACCACAAAAGGCATATGTGCACTAACTAACAGCAGAGATTCACCAGTATACAATACAACACCTGTAGCAGCTATAAGACTTGATTTTTCCGCCATTTCCGCGAGTTCTTCTGCGGCTGCACCGAGATAACCGACGTTAAATGGCAGATTTTTTCCCCCTTGTGCTCGAGATATTAGGGTTCGGCGACATAACCGATAAAAAATGCTTGGAAAAAGCAAGAATTTGGCTGTTCCACTTCAAAAACGTCGACTTAATAGGGTTGTCGAGGTAACCGAGGTCGAGATAAGCGGATTCCACTGTATACAATACTATAGAAAATTTTTATTTATTTAACCAGTGGTAGATCAGACATGAATGTTGTTTCGAATAATCAATGTGCCTTGCTCTCCATTGTTTAGTTCTTTGATATGTTTGGATTTGGCTTTAATTTTAAAATGCAAAATTGTTTATGTAAGTAAGTAAAAAAATTTTTTACTGTACTTTACTATACTAACATATATCTTACACCACACACGAGTATAAATTAAGACAAATTACACATATGTATATATAAAACTATTATTCTTTTTGCTCTGTTCTTAGGCTCAGCTGTGGAAAACACAGACAGATGTGCAGCAGATTATTCAGGATCGACTGAATAAGATTAATGAGATCAAACACTCAGTGGAGCTCAGCAAAGTGTGTACAATAAAACAAATTTATATCTGTTACATTCAGTGGAGTTTTCTTCTTTTTTTTAAGAAAATAACATTAATATTGAACATGGTTTGATAAAAGTGAAAATGTGTTCCTCCTTTAAAGAAACACAGAGAAAGAGAAAGCAGACAGTGTTGAAGTCTTTACTGCTCTGATTCACTCAATTGAAAGAAGTCAGGCTGAGCTGATGGAGCTGATGGAGGAGGAGCAGAAAGCAGCAGAGATGCAGGCTGAAGAACTCATTAAAGAGCTGGAGCAGGAAATCACTGTGCTACAGAGGAGAGACACTGAGCTGGAGAAGCTCTCACACTCTGAGGATCATCTCCACCTCCTACAGGTCAGTGTTCCTCTCTCTGCCTACTGACAATGCAGAACATCACAGAACAGAACTCACCATGCTGAGGGATTTCTCGTCTCTCCTGATCTACTGTAGGTTTACTCTTCCAAGTTCAGCCTTCCACACACCAAGAACTGGACTGAGATCAGTATTAACAATGATCTGTGTGAGGACACTGTGTGGACATCTCTGTCTCAGCTTCAGCACACTCTTTATAAAAAACTCAGTAAAACACTCAATGACAAGCTTAAGGAATCAGGTGACAACATTTTATATTATACTGATAGCAACATATATGTGTGTTATTGTTAGCCTTTAATTGTGAAACATTGCAGTATAAAGTCTTAACATTAAATAATACTATGTTTTTTTGTGATTAGTTTCTACAGAACTGAAGAGGATTCAGCAGTATGCAGGTACAGTGAGCTTTCTGATTTCATCTCATATTGAAATGTAGATATCAACATTACATCACTGTATCATCACAATTTATTTTCATGTGTAGATCTCTCCAACTCTGTCGTAGTTTCTTTAAAAAAACATATATAATTATATTTTATTTAATTATTAGTATATTACAATAAATATTAATATACTTCATAAAATAATTGTTTAAAACGTAGATTTTCTCTATTATTTGCTTTACAACTTAACAAATATTTAAGATTTTTTCTCTCATGATCTGTAACGTTATCTATTTAATTTATTTACAAAATTATAATAATAAAATCCTACTGTACAAGTACACCACCTAATTACTACCTACTCTAAACTGTACAAGTTTGTTCTCCTATTCCACAAATCCTCCTATAAATCCTAATGAATTTAATCCACTGGATGACAATTTAATATTTTTTACCTGCAAACTCACATCACACACTGTGTGTTTTTCTCAGTGGATGTGACATTGGATCCTGATACTGCAAATCCATATCTCATCCTGTCTGCTGATGGAAAACAAGTGACCGATGGAGACACACGACAGAATCTCCCTGATACAACAAAGAGGTTTAATCAGTGTCCCTGTGTTCTGGGAAAGCAGAGTTTCTCCTCAGGGAGATTTTATTATGAGGTGCAGGTCAGAGGGAAAACTGAATGGGATTTAGGAATTGTGAGAGAAAACATTAACAGAAAAGGATACCTTACACTGACTCCTCAGAATGGATTCTGGACTGTGAGACTAAGGAATGAGAATCAGTATGAAGCTCGTGCTGTTCCCCCTGTCCCCCTCACACTGAGAGAGAAGGTGGAGAAGGTGGGAGTGTTTGTGGATTATGAGGAGGTTCTGGTCTCCTTTTATGATGTGAACTCCAGCTCTCTTTTCTACTCATTTACTGCTTAGACTTTCACTGAGAAACTCTATCCATACTTCAGTCCTTGTTTAAATAAAGCAGGAAATAATTCAGCACCACTGATCATCTCACCTTAAATTAAAACTAAGTGACTTTTACCTTACAGTTTTAATCATTTATTAAATGTCACCAATAAAAAAATATTTAATACATAGTCTTTTTAATAGTTTCTTTTGAACAAATCATTTTAATATTACAGTCTGCTTAGTGCATGTTATGATTGTGGACATTTGTCATTACAAGTCAAATATAAATAAAGATCATTTACAGTCCATATTGAATTTTACTGCATCATTTACATTTAGATTTACATTTATGGCATTTAGCAAACACTGAATCACTGAATAAGTACACTGGTTCAATAGGTTACAAACTTGGGATACGATCAGCCTAAAATTGTAGGTTTTGCCTCGAGTTTATTACTTCTCTTCATAATATAAATAATAATTTTTACGTTTCAAATTTGTCTTTGAACAGAATACAGTGGAACCCGCTTATCTCGCCCTCGGTTACCTCGACAACCCTATGAAGTCGATGTTTTTAAAGTGGAACCGCCAAATTCTCACTTTTTCTAAGCATTTTTTATCGGTTATGCCTAACCCTAATATCTCGAGCACAAGGGGGGGGGGGAAATTTGCCATTAAACGTCGGTTATCTCGGTGCAGCTGCAGAAGAACTCGCGAAAGTGGCGGAAGTCTTACAGCTGCTACAGGTGTTGTATTGTATACTGGTAAATCTCTGCTGTTAGTTAGTGCTAGTGTTTGTAGTGTTAGTAGGGGCGCGGCGCGGCTTTGGGAAGAAAAGCGCAGCCGTTGAGAGAGTGCCGGTGGGAAGACACGTACCGGGATACGCATAAGCGATAACAACGACCGCCGTGAACCAACATATACCAACAATAACGGACAGTGAGAGTGTGGAAGTTTAAATAGGAGCTGGTGATGATGATGATAAACGAGCACCATATGTGCGCGATTGAAGCCGGGAGCTTCAGAGAAAGCGGCCGAGAAAGCACCTGACACGCTGAAGGGGGCCAAAGGGGGCGTGGCAGGTGGATTCCTGACAGATAAACATGTACTGTATGTATTTTTATAGCATGCCTTCATCAAACAAATCGTGGCAACGCTGTTGTGTAAAAAACCCTTCAAAAACACGTGCATGCACATTCTCATTTATTAACACACATCATGAACATAAAGAAATTTCAAGCGCGTTAATATATTGCCGCCATTTTGATTTTTGTTTATCTCGATCATCGGTTACCTCGATGCTTTTTGGCGACCCCCTAGGACATCGACATAACCGGGTTCCACTTTACTATCAAATACATATATATATATAGTGAGGAATAAGTATTTGAACACCCTGCTATTTTGCAAGTTCTCACACTTAGAAATCATGGAAGGGTCTGAAATTGTCATCGTAGGTGCATGTCCACTGTGAGAGACATAATCTAAAAAAAAAATCCAGAAATCACAATGTATGCCTTTAAAATGTCCACCTCCACTACATTTATTATCCTAAATTAGATGCACTTGTTTAAGGTCGTTAGCTGCATAAAGACACCTGTCCACCCCATACAATCAGTAAGAATCCAACTACTAACATGGCCAAGACCAAAGAGCTGTCCAAAGACACTTGAGACAAAATTGTACACCTCCACAAGGCTGGAAAGGGCTACGGGGAAATTGCCAAGCAGCTTGGTGAAAAAAGGTCCACTGTTGGAGCAATCATTAGAAAATGGAAGAAGCTAAACATGACTGTCAATCTTCCTCGGATAGGGGCTCCATGCAAGATCTCACCTCGTGGGGTCTCAATGATCCTAAGGAAGGTGAGAAATCAGCCCAAAACTACACGGGAGGAGCTGGTCAATGACCTGAAAAGAGCTGGGACCACCGCTTCCAAGGTTACTGTTGGTAATACACTAAGACGTCATGGTTTGAAATCATGCATGGCACGGAAGGTTCCCCTGCTTAAACCAGCACATGTCCAGGCACGTCTTAAGTTTGCCAATGACCATTTGGATGATCCAGAGGAGTCATGGGAGAAAGTCATGTGGTCAGATGAGACCAAAATAGAACTTTTGGTTCATAATTCCACTAAACGTGTTTGGAGGAAGAAGAATGATGAGTACCATCCCAAGAACACCATCCCTACTGTGAAGCATAGGGGTGGTAGCATCATGCTTTGGGGGTGTTTTTCTGCACATGGGACAGGGCGACTGCACTATATTAAGGAGAGGATGACCGGGGCCATGTATTGCGAGATTTTAGGGAACAACCTCCTTCCCTCAGTTAGAGCATTGAAGATGGGTTGAGGCGGGGTCTTCCAACATGACAATGACCCGAAGCACACAGCTAGGATAACCAAGGAGTGGCTCTGTAAGAAGCATATCAAGGTTCTGGCGTGGCCTAGCCAGTCTCCAGACCTAAACCCAATAGAGAATTTTTGGAGAGAGCTCAAACTCCGTGTTTCTCAGCGACAGGCCAGAAACCTGACTGATCTAGAGAAGATCTGTGTGGAGAAGTGGGCCAAAATCCCCTCCTGCTGTGTGTGCACAACTGGTGAAAACTACAGGAAACGTTTGACCTCTGTAATTGCAAACAAAAGGCTACTGTACCAAATATTAACATTGACTTTCTCAGGTGTTCAAATACTTCTTCTTTTCCTCACTGTATATATATATATATATATATATATATATATATATATATATATATATATATATATATATATATATATATATATATATGTGTGTGTGTGTGTGTGTGTGTGTAGGACATCTGCTGGTACAAATGTGAAATGACGTGGTGCTTTTTTCATTAATATTCATGAGGAAGCGCTTGCTGATTGGTCAGTGACGCGTCTCTGCTCTGACGGTTCATGTAGGTGAACTGACTGACGGCTGCAAGTGGAAAGTCCACTAGTGATGGAAAGTCCGATTCTTTTTTGCGAATCAGTTCTTTCGGACAGTTCGTTTCAAAGTTCGTTACCAGTACTTTTACGTACTTACGTCATGACGTCATGCATATCCTAATATCATCTCGGCGGATGAACATACACACTAAACACAATTAAATAAAGTCATGTCTATTGAATGAGGGCATATAGCTTATGTGTTTAAATTAGATCATCATCTTAGAAATGTTCCTTACATTTACGTTTTGCACTAAATCACCCAATACTGGCACTGATGTGTAAAACGTTGATGTTTTAAGTTGTTAGTAAATAAACTTACTTTTCATTTAAGTCCTCAGTTCACCTGTGTTCATATATCAGCAGCGCAGCACCAGCCTTTACAGTATGTCGAACGCATCTGATTTGTAGTCCAAAAAGTGTGTGTGTGTGTGTGTGTGTGTGTGTGTGTGTGTGTGTGTGTATTAATATTAATGTCTGCATATAAAAATATATATATATATTTGTTTGAAATAAAAAATACACCTGTACGTGTCTGAATAAACGGACGACGACAAAAAAAAAATGAAACCAGCATGCACTTAAACGAGTGCTTCTCTTTGCTTCTCTTTTTCTTGTATTTCATTTTCATTATAGTCTATTAAAACTTTTTAATAATCTGTATTTTTTTTAGGAGGAAGAACAAAAGGCTTCAGTAAAGACACAGTATGGAAAAGGTTTGGAAGTACAATGATAGGAGCAATTCCAGAAGGAGCAGAAACATGGACATTTAAGTGTCATAGTTCGAGTAAATCTTGTTCCTGACCAGAAACATGGACGTTCAAGTGTTATACATAGTGTAAAACCTGTTAATGACTAGAAACATGGATATTCAAGTGTTATAGGTACAGTAACTCTTGTTCCTGACCAGAAACAGGGATGATCAAGAGTTACATTTAACTTCATGAACAAAAACATAGTGGAGAACTTCTATTGTTTTATTTTTGCTTTTATTTTAATTGCAGAACTGATGGGTGGTATTTTATTGAGTTGTTTGTACAAGTGTATGTCAGGTTTCAATGTTTTGATGTTAAATATAATAAAATATTTGTTCAGAATACTGTCGTTGTTGTGACTATTCATTTGGGAGGGTGTGTATCAAGTGGCCTGGTTATGGTTTTTTTAAGGCTGACATGTGGAACATATCTGGTCCAATTTATAGGACCACAATAGGGCCAGCTATGGTCATACAGGTGGGTGAGCTATGGATCTGTCATAGCCCTTTTATGGCCCATATTTTGGCTGCCAGGTTTAGTTAACCTATGGATTATGCTCAAGTGTGGCTAAATTTTGGGCTTTCTGCTGTTGATATGGTTTACTTATGGTTGTATTTTGGTTCCAATGTCATATTTTGTCCTGGCCCTATTCAGGACCAGTTATGGGTATTTACCTTGGGACGTGGGTCAGTTATGGCCCATGTGTGGGTCCCTTGTCCGGAATCCAGACCTGGTCCACACTAGGACCGTAATTCATTGTGGTATGTGGGCCAAGCAAAAGATGGTTGTGTGGGCCAGAGCTGGGCCAGAGAAAAATTGCTATGTGGGATAAAGCCTTGCTGCTTGTAAGCTGCATTGATGATTGCTTTGTCTTATTAACTGTGTTTGGATTGTTTTTGAGCGCAAAGCTGAACTTTTGTTATACACACAAGTTTACTGTAGGCTCCTAGATGTGTTAGCAAATATGTGCTATGTGTGTATACGCCAATTGTAAAATCTGAAACTGTTTATTTCATTTAAGACTGTCATGCATAATCAATGATCTAATCAACCTATATTCCTGTTTGTCCCAGTGTCTGTCTAGTACAATAAAAGACCATCCACCCGGCTCGCAGTGTCAATTAACCAACCATCACAGACACACAGACACCCATAGACTATATTGCCAAAATGGTATGAGATTTTTGAGCATTGCTTTAAACATTTAGTCAAAATTTGCTCTTATAACTCCATCCACTCTTCTGGGAAGCTGTTCCAATAGATTTTAGAGTGAGCTTATAAATATTTGTGTTCATCAGTCACAAGGATGTTATAATAGGCAGGTACTGATGTAGGTGAGGAGACCTGGGGTGCAGTCAGCATTCAGATTCATCTCCATAGGTGTTCAGTAGTGTTCAGATCAGAGCTCTATAGCAGGCCACTCAAGATCTTCCTCTTTAAAGCATGTCTTCAAGGAGCTCACTTTGTGCCCAGGGGCATTGCCATAGTGGGACAGGTTTCCAAGTTCCAGTGAATGCAGAATTTTGTGCCTTGAGCTTTGTGGTAACAGCAATTACCATATTCAATTCTGAATTTCCATATATTTAAAGGTATTTACTTTTATAGAAACTATTAAAGAAGTTTGGTCTAGTGGTTAAGATGCAGCGCTCTCCGGGTTCGATTCCCGGTCAGGGAACCATCCCCAGCCACTCTCACTGCCGGTCCCAAGCCCGGATAAATTGGGGAGGGTTGCGTTAGGAAGGGCATCCAGCGTAAAACATATGCCAAATCAAAAACGTGCGGAGGATCCGCTGTGGTGGATTGAATTGAATTTTCTGCATTCTGTACCGCGTTTTTACTTACACGATGGGGCGAGGACAATCTAAGTGTAAGTTAAAGTGTTATTTACGATGAAGTTGATCCAGTTAAAATAGATTGCTGAATAAATAATCGAGCACTTATGTGTAGTGTTAACAATGGCTAATACATTCTGAACTAAATTTGCCTGATAAACACAGTTTTTCCACAACTATGACCATGAGAATTAATTTATTGCAGGATCAGTCCAGTGTTAACAACTAAATTATTTAATAGTAGTAGTTGTAGTAATAGTAGTGTAATGAAGATAAAGAAGGACAAAGAGCAGATTTCATGAAAGTGATCATTTGGATTTCAGTCCCACTAAATGTGTGTGTATATATATATATATATGTTTGTTTCATCGTTTTATCAAATCTAGTTGCTCGTGACTCCAGCAGTCTCCTGTCTGAAGAGCAGCTGCTGTGTCCGATCTGTCTGGATGTGTTCACTGATCCAGTCACCACTCCATGTGGACACAACTTCTGCAAAAGCTGCCTTACACAGTGCTGGGAGAAGAGTCAAGACGGTTACTGTCCATTATGTAAAGAGAAAATCACCAAGAAACCTAAACTGAAGATTAATACAACACTGAAAGAGGTTTCAGATCACTTCAAGAAGAAAAGTGTTCCAGACAAACCTGAGGTTCTTTGTGATGTCTGTACTGGAGAGAAGGTGAAGGCTGTGAAATCCTGTCTGGATTGTGGACTGACTTTCTGTAAGTCTCATTTAGAACCTCATAATCATGTTCTAAAACTTACTAAACACAAACTAATAAACCCTGTGGAGAACCTGGAGGACTACATATGCCAGAAACATGAGAGAGCTCTGGAGCTGTTCTGTAGAGATGATGAGACATGTGTGTGTCAGTTCTGCACTGAAGGAGACCACGAGAATCACAACACTGTTCCTATAGAGGAGGAGAGCAGAGAGAGGAAGGTGAGAGGGATTTTTGATAAACTGATTAATTTGAAACAAAAAGAAATGTATAACTTTATATTATATTTATATTATATTATATATTATATTATTATTATATTATTACAGCAGATGATTCCGAGTCGACTGGAGAAGATCCAACAGATCAAACACTCAGTAGAGCTCAGAAAAGTGTGTAAAACATTACATGAAGTTTTATCTACAACATATCTGCATATTGTGATGTTCTTTGTATGTATATATCTGTATATAACTATTTCTATATCTGTATATAAATCTGTAGTTAAAATGTGTTCCTCTTTTAGAGAAACACAGAGAAAGAGAAAGCAGACAGTGTTGAAGTCTTCACTGCTCTGATTAGCTCCATTGAGAAAAGTCAGGCTGAGCTGATGGAGCTGATGGAGGAGAAGCAGAAAGCAGCAGAGATGCAGGCAGAAGAACTCATTAAAGAGCTGGAGCAGAAAATTACTGTGCTACAGAGGAGAGACACTGAGCAGGAGAAGCTCTCACACACTGAGGATCATCTCCACCTCCTACAGGTCAGTGTTTCTCTCTCTGCCTACTGACAATGCAGAACATCACAGAACAGAACTCACCATGCTGAGGGATTTCTCCTCTCTCCTGATCTACTGTAGGTTTACTCGTCCATGTTCAGCCTTCCACACACCAATAACTGGACTGAGATCAGTATTAATACTGATCTGAGTGGAGACACTGTGAGACATCTCTGTCTCAGCTTCAGCAGAGTCTGAATGAGAAACTCACTAAAACAATCAATGACAAGTTAAAGGAGGCAGGTAAGAAGATTTCAAAATCTACTTTACCCAGTAGCCAAATCCATAACAGATTCAAATAAATATTATAGCTTATAAATGTGTTAATGTAATTAATATATTTAAATAATAATTTGTAAGAATAACATTATTTATTTTTTTGTGCATTTGTTTTTGCTTATAGACTAAACTGATGTTTAGCTGTCACTAGCTTCTTTAGTGAAATTGAGCTAGCTAGTTAGCGGGTTAGCTTGCCAACAATTTTTTGCCAACATATTTGGCTGCTGATGATTTTATTTTTTATGAAGAAAGACTGAGTTTAACAGATCAAACAGACAAATCATATATACAGTATAAAACATATAAAAATGGAATAAACAGTCAGGACCACTCTAATATGTCATAATGAGTGTGATCAACTGAATGGTGATTTCACATCACACTCTGTGTGTTTCTCGCAGTGGATGTGATTCTGGATCCTGATACAGCTCATCCCAACCTCATTCTTTCTGCTGATGGAAAACAAGTGTCACCTGGAGACAAACGACAAAACCTCCCTGATACACCAGAGAGGTTTAATCAGTGTGTCTGTGTTCTGGGGAAGCAGAGTTTCTCCTCTTTTTAGGATTTAGTAGTTGTGAAAGAAAACATTAACAGGAAGGGGAAGATTATTGCAAAACCTCAAAATGGATTCTGGTCTGTGATATTGAGGAATAAGAATCAGTATTGGGCTTGTGCTGATCCCCCTGTCCCCCTCACACTGAGAGAGAAGGTGGAGATGGTGGGAGTGTTTGTGGATTATGAGGAGGGTCTGGTCTCCTTTTATGATGTGAACTCCAGATCTCATATCTACTCTTTTAGTGGTCAGACTTTCACTGAGAAACTCTATCCATACTTCAGTCCTTGTTCAAATGATGGAGGTAAAAATTCAGCACCACTGATCATCACTCCTCTAATTTAGACTAAAAGATTTTTATCTCGTAAAATTGGATGTTAAAAAAGGGATTAAAACCTTTTTTTCTTTTTAATGAAATTATGAAATTCACAGAACAATGTGATATAATCAGAAATGTTTAAAAAACCTGATAGTATTTTAAACTATTAGAAATTTTGAAATAAATAAAAACTATGAACTTTACATTTACTCTTTTTACTTTAACGATATATACATAATGTTTAAATGCTTAAATACATACATTTATGTGGCAAAGAATATTTGAATTTTTTCACTTTTTTGTTCATTTTCGGAAGAAAAAAATGTATACTTTAAACTCTGTATCCTTACAATACATACAAATATCCGATTATTGTCTTTGGATAACATTTTAGACTAAATATTAACATTTTGATTATATAAAAATGAAATTATTGACTAATTAACTCTAAATCTCCTGATACTACATTAAGTGAAGAGATTTTGTTGCGATCTTTGTTCTTCTTGTCTAGTTAAAGGGCATTAAATCTGAAATTGTAAAAGAGAAATTGATTCCTAAATGGGTAAAATACTTTCTGAAGCCCTTTCATACATTGTTCTTATTGTTTGTTTTCCATCTGCATGGTATAAAAATAAAGCCTTTTCATCATTATCACCTTTACATACATCTTATTTTATTGCGGCTAAAAAAACTAAAGCCAGGTTTATTGGGATGCTTATCTTTGCTGCCACTGTTATATCTTTATTTCAATGTTTAAATATGTTCATAACAGCTCTCTGCTAAAAACAGTACTCTGCTTAATTACATTTATTTTTGCCTCATTCTCTGTTTTTATGAGGTGATTTAATCAGTAGCCTATTGTTCAGAATATGCTTATAAGCATGAGCCCAGTCAGACTGGTCATGGGGATGGTGTAGCTACCATTTATAGTGCCCTTCTAAATGTTAGTCAGAGATTAGGATTCAGGTTTAAATCATTTGAAGTGCTCGTTCTTAAAGTTGTACTTTCAGACATACACAGAAAACCCCTACTATCTCTCGCTCTGGCCACTGTGTACAGACCCCCAGGGCCCAACGGTGATTTTCTTTAAGATTTGGCTCGTTATCTTTCAGACCTCTTGATCAATTTTGATAAAGTGCTGATGGTAGGAGATTTTAATATTCATGTAGTTGATGTAAATGATGCTGAAGGACTATTATTTGTGGACTTATTGAACTCTTTTGGGGTAAAACATAACATCACCACACCTCACCATCGTTTTTATCACACACTAGATTTAATAATATCCCACGAAACAGATGTCACTGATATAGATATTTTACTGTCTTTATTCGCAATTCTAAATACCTCCAATTTAGTTTTCCTCCATCAGTGTTATGAAATCATAACACTGATGGAGGAAAACTAAATTGGAGGTATTTAGAATTGCGAATAAAGACAGTATGCTCAGCTACAGACAGGCGCTAAATGCTGCTAGAGCAGAACACCTGAGCAAACTCATAGAAAACAACAAAAACAATCTCAGGATCCTTTTCAGTACAGTAACTAAATTACCAACAAATCAGGTATCTGAAAAACGTCTTCCATCAGAGTTTAGTAGTGAGGACTTTATTAATTTCTTCAACGAAAAAAATAATAGTATTAGAAAAACAATTGTGTCCAACCTCTGACAGCATCTCCTGATCCAATCGTACCTAAAACTCCAAAACTACACTGCTTTACACATACAGTGTTGTGCTTGTTACTAAGAAATAGTAACTAGTTACAGTTACTAGTTGCTTCATTCACAAACTAACTCAATTACTTTGTTGATTACTTACACCAAAAAGTAATGAGTTACTGTGAAAAGTAAATAAACTTTTTTTTAAAGGACGTTCTTTAATGTTCCCATTAATGCTCTTTTATGTGTTATGGTCTATACAAACACAAAACTGACTTAAACACAAAGTAATTTTTAAACACTTTTTTATTAAAGTCAGAGCAGCACAAACTGAATATAACAGAAGGATTTCTGAAATAAATAACAAAACAAGCTGAATAATATATTCACAATCAAAAACTAAAGTGGCTTCTGCATCATAATAGCTGTTGTGTTGAGCTCTTAAAAATTTTCCTTTCACAGCTTAAATATGAAAACTATCAACAATGTAGAACAGAACACCGGGTTAGCTGCTAGCTTCGTCGAGCCATGGAGTTTCTGGAGGAGCTTCGACAGACTGGAGTTGCTGTTTTTCGCTGTACATGCATGCAGCTTACATTTGACTAAAAGATTTTGTCTTTATACTCAACTAAAGTGAAATAATGAGCATATTTCCACTTTGAGAAACTCGTCTTGCTCTCGCCTCGACTCGCCATTACTGCCGCACAGACCTGAATAAACAGAGACACGGCCACAGTGCGTCTTCTTCGTGTTTACAGTGGTTCATCCACCAATCCTACAATGCGTCTCTGCTGTACACAGGTTAGACTGTAGTCTACACTTCAGCCCAAATTAATTCATTTAAAAAAGTAATGGGTAACGCACCATACGGTAACGGAGTTACTTTATTTAAAAAGTATTGCATTACAGTATTAGTTACTGTCAAAAGTAACTGCGTTGTAACGCTTTACTGCCCAACACTGTTTACATGTATAGGACAGGAAGAGCTGTATGATGTTATTACCAAAGCCAAATTAACAAAATATATGTTATATCCCATTCCAACTATACTACTGAAAGAAGTGTTACATACAGCTGGTGAGCTTCTTCTGAATATAATTAACTCCTCACTATCTTCACTATCTTTAACTTTACCTAAACCCCTCAAGTTAGCAGTTATTAAACCCCTCATCAAGAAACCTTATTTGGATAAAATTACAGACCAATTTCAGAATCCCTTATTTAGGTCTAATATTTTAGAAAAGATTGTGTCCGCCCAGTTATGTTCCTACAATATCTTTGAAGAGTTTCAGTCAGGTAATGTTGGTGATATGGTGATGGGAAATGCATATATAATATATCACTATAGTCAAGTAAGGGTAAGAATTTTAAAAAAGACCAAATACTTTCTAACCAAACCCCTTACATCACTGGGAAGTATTCCAAAAAAAGGATTTTTTTTTTTATTAAATGCAGTAATGTTTACCTTTCATAGCATTTTAAGTTTAAATGAGTAAAACTATCAATCACCATAACTAAATGGAAAAAAACACAGATTTTAAAGATCCAGAAACAGTAGACAGTCAGGCCTAGTTGAGGTCACCCACTAAAATAACTTCCTTAAGATTTAGTCTTGATAGTTGTTGAGTTATTGAAATTAAAGTTTTAGAAAAGGGACAAAAACCAACCACTGTCACATTTTGAAATCCTGATGTTCAAGGATAAGAATTTAAACTGTTTACTGAGTGATGATGTAGCTATCAGTCTGGTATTAAATGTATTCCTTATATAAATTGCAATGCCACCACCTATCATCAGTATCTTGTATATTTTCCGTTCAGACCACCAGAGGGCAGTCTTGTTGTACAAACTTGTCTCTGACTATTTGCTTCAGGCCTCTATAGCACACCCTGGTGCTTTATTTTGATTTCATATTTTGTTGTTAAGTCGAGTTCCTGAGTTAATTTTGCACAACAGTTTTGTTTTAATTTGTTCTTATTTGCGACATTCTCTAATTTTTCTTTCTTTGTTAAGGAATTATCTATATTAAAATTATCTATATTATTATATTGAACGTTTTGGAGTGTGCTTATGGATATTTGGGTTCATCAGTCACAAGGGTGTTATGAAAGGCAGGTACTGATGTAGGTGAGGAGACCTGGGGTGCAGTCAGCGCTCCAATTCATCCCATATGTGTTTATTAGGGATGAGATCAGAACTCTAGAGCACGCCAATCAAGATCTTACTCTCCAGAGCATGTATACCAGATCTTCAAGGAGCTCACTTTGTGCATAGGAGCATTGCCATGCTGTAACAGGTTTGGGTTTCCAAGTTCAAGTGAATACTAAATTTTATTAAAGGGGTCATTTTCAGTTGAGTGCCTTGAGCTTTGTGGCAGCAGGAAAAGAACCACATATAGCAGGAAATGACCCAATACATTTGGCAATATAGTGTATATGTACAAGCCCACTAGTAGGAGGTGAACAAGGAAGTAACAATTAAGTGAGAAAATGAAAGTAGATAGAACAAGAGAATGCACTCAGAGCAAAATCATGTTTCTTTACAGTACTTAACTACTGGATATGAACACTGACAGGAGGATCACCATATTTAATTCTAAATTCCCATATAATTAAAGGTATGTACTTTTATAGAAACTATTATAGAAGTTTGACAGGGTGTGTTCGGTCTATTAGTCAAGAGACAGAGACTTATCAATAATAATACAAAATAAGCTACAGTATGTGTATATTATTAAAAAATAGTTTTTCCAATCTCTGTGTTTAATTACTTATGTACAACTGATACCTTCTTCAAACTGTTAAAGGTGTTTACTAACATATTTCATGCAGGAAAAGTGAAAAAGAAAATTCAGGAAGTGAAGTTCCATTGCCACAAACTAGAAAAGATTGAACGAAGATCATGGAAAGCCAATTTAAGTGTAAGTTTTTAATACATAATCAGAATGTGTTTTATGTATTGTTTGAAAATATATAATTAATAATTACCACCAATGCAAGTACAGTGAGGAAAATAAGTATTCGAACACCCTGCTATTTTGCAAGTTCTCCCACTTAGAAATCATGGAGGGGTCTGAAATTGTCATTGTAGGTGCATGTCCACTGTGAGAGACATAATCTAAAAAAATCCAGAATATAATATATAAACTATATTGTATGTACAGCAATAAGTATTAAACACCTGTCTATCAGCTAGAATTCTGACCCTCAAAACCTGTTAGTCTGCCTTTAAAATGTGCACCTCCACTACATTTATTATCCTAAATTAGATGCACCTGTTTGAGGTCGTTAGCTGCATAAAGACACCTGTCCACCCCATACAATCAGTAAGAATCCAACTACTAACATGGCCAAGACCAAAGAGCTGTCCAAAGACTCTAGAGACAAAATTGTACACCTCCACAAGGCTGGAAAGGGCTACGGGGAAATTGCCAAGCAGCTTGGTGAGAAAAGGTCCACTGTTGGAGCAATCATTAGAAAATAGAAGAAGCTTGACCTCTGTAATTGCAAACAAAGGCTACTGTACCAAATATTAACATTGACTTTCTCAGGTGTTCAAATACATATTTGCAGCTGTTTCATACAAATAAATAGTTAAAAAATCATACATTGTGATTTCTGGATTTTTTTCTTAGATTATGTCTCTCACAGTGTACATGCACCTACGATGACAATTTTACACCCCTCCATGATTTCTAAATGGGAGTACTTGCAAAATAGCAGGGTGTTCAATTACTTATTTTCCTCACTATAAGTGTAAGTTAAAGTGTTATTTACGATGGTGTTGATCCAGTTCAATCAGATTGCTGAATAAATAATCGAGCACTTCAGTGTAAAGAGTGTTAACAATGGCTAATACATTCTGAACTAAATTTGCCTGATAAACACAGTTTCTCCACAACTATGACCATGAGAATTAATTTATTGCAGAATCAGTCCAGTTTTAACAACTAAAATATTTAATAGTAGTAGTTGTAGGGTGGTGAAGAGGAAAAAGGACAAAGAGCGGATTTCATGAAAGTGAAAAAATGTAAGACTCATTTGGATTTCAGTGCCACTAAATGTGTGTAAAAAAAAAAAAAGATATATTTGTTTCATCATTTTATTAAATCTAGTTGCTCGTGACTCCAGAAGTCTCCTGTCTGAAGAGCAGCTGCTTTGTCCGATCTGTCTGGATGTGTTCACTGATCCAGTCACCACTCCATGTGGACACAACTTCTGCAAGAGCTGCCTTACACAGTGCTGGGAGAAAAGTCAACACTGTTACTGTCCATTATGTAAAGAGAAAATCACCAAGAAACCTAAACTGAAGATTAATACAAAACTGAGAGAGGTTGCAGATCACTTCAAGAAGAAAAGTGTTCCAGACAAACCTGAGGTTCTTTGTGATGTCTGTACTGGAGAGAAGGTGAAGGCCGTGAAATCCTGTCTGGATTGTGGACTGACTTTCTGTAAGTCTCATTTAGAACCTCATAATCATGTTCCAAAACTTACTAAACACAAACTAATAAATCCTGTGGAGAACCTGGAGGACCACATATGCCAGAAACATGAGAGAGCTCTGGAGCTGTTCTGTAGAGATGATCAGACATGTGTGTGTCAGTTCTGCACTGAAGGAGACCACAAGAATCACAACACTGTTCCTATAGAGGAGGAGATCAGAGTGATGAAGGTGAGAAACACATTGACTGATATCAACCTTGGACATTCTAATGGATTATACAGATTCATTTATCTGTCATTAATGATCTGTAAATGATCAGTTTGAAATCTAAAACTGATTAGGTTGAAGTTAATGTTGTAGGTTTAAGGTTTTTATTGTCAGTGCCACCATGTGTGCAGACATACAGAAGAATCGAGATACCGTTTTGCTTTTTGACAAGTTGACCATTTTAACCCTTTATTGCTCAGGTGTAATACAGTTGGATTGTATTTGTCTCCTACATGAGTTTTTATAAGTGTGAATAAGTTCAATCGAACACAATTAATTTAAATTCTTCTTCTTCTTCTTCTTCTTCTTCTACTACTTTTTCTTCTACTTTCGGCTGCTCCATTAGGGGTCGCCACAGCAGATCATCTGTCTCTATATCAGTCTGTCCTCTACATCTGCTTCTTTCTAAACAACCAGCTGCATGTCTTCCCTCACCACATCCATAAATCTCCTCTTTGGGGTCTTTTCCTCCAGCCTGCATCTCCGTCGAGTCAAGACAAGAAACTTGTAATTTTAACCCTATACAGGTGACACAATACACAATGAAATGAGACCTCAGAACCCTGGTGCTACATAAAACAACTATAGCAAGTTGTCCTCACCACAAAAAGTGCATCGTGTGCAACCTGGTGCAAACAGTGAAAGGCAAGACAGGGCAAAAGACAACACAAGAAAGTGTAGGAAAAATACACAACACATAAAATAGCACCACCAGTAAACCAACTGAATATTATACAGTACAGTGTGCAAAAGAAAACTGGATACAGGAGTAAATAAGCATAAAATGTAAATGTACCACATGTCCCTCCTCTGCACATGACCAAACCATCTTAATGACATCTCTCTCACCTTGTCTCCAAAACATCCTACTCTCTGTCTCTTTAATAAACTCATTTCTATTCCTGTCGATCATCATCACTCCCAAAGAAAATCTCAGCATTTTTCTCAATGCCACTTTCTCTAAACTATACATCACAGGTCTCAACACAGTCCTATAAACTTTCCCTTTCACTCTTGCAGATACTCTTCTATCACAAATCACTCCTGTCACTCTTCTCCGCCCACTCCACCCTGCCTAGACTCTTTTCTTCACTTCTCTAACACACTCTCTATTACTTTGCACTATTGAACCCAGGTACCTGAACTCCTCCACCTTCTCCACCTCTACTCCCTGCAACTGCACCACTCCACTGCCCTCCCTCTCATTCACACACATGTATTCTGTCTTACTCCTACTGACTTTCATTCCCCTTCTCTCCAGCACATACCTCCACCTCTCCAGGTTCTTCTCAACCTGCTTTCTACTCTCACCACAAAAATAATTTATTCTTTGTATTCTTTAAATGTGTAAAAAAAAAATTAAAGGACTAATTTCATATGGAAAGAAATGTATACATTTATATTATATTATCAATTGTACTGTGTTCAGACTCAGCTGGGGAAAACACAGACAGATGTATGCCAGATGATTCAGGATCGACTGGAGAAGATCCAAAAGATCAAACAGTCAGTAGAGCTCAGCAAAGTGTGTAAAACATGACAAGTTTTATCTACTACATATATGTATATATCTGTTTATTGTGATGCTCTTTCTAAATATCTGCATATAAATCTAGTTAAAATGTGTCCCTCTTTCAGAGAAACACAGAAAAAGAGAAAGCAGACAGTGTTGAAGTCTTCACTGCTCTGATTCGATCCATTGAGACAAGTCAGGCTGAGCTGATGAAGCTGATGGAGGAGAAGCAGAAAGCAGCAGTGATGCAGGCTGAAGAACTCATTAAAGAGCTGGAGCAGGAAATCACTGTGCTACAGAGGAGAGACACTGAGCAGGAGAAGCTCTCACACACTAAGGATCATCTCCACCTCCTACAGGTCAGTGTTCCTCTCTCTGCCTACTGACAATGCAGAACATCACAGAACAGAATTCACCATGCTGAGGGATTTCTCCTCTCTCCTGATCTACTGTAGGTTTACTCGTCCATGTTCAGCCTTCCACACACCAAGAACTGGACTGAGATCAGTATTAACACTGATCTGAGTGGAGACACTGTGAGGACATCTCTGTCTCAGCTTCAGCAGAGTCTGAATGAGATACTCAGTAAAACACTCAATGACAAGTTAAAGGAAGCAGGTGAGAAGATTTTATATTATATTAATAGTGATATGTTTAGCTTAAATGGAATCAAAACATGCATTAAATATAAACAATAAAATTACAGTGATGTTTTTTGTGATTAGTTTCCACAGAACTGAAGAGAATGCAGCAGTATGCAGGTACAGATTTCAAAATCCACTTTAGCAAGTAGCCGAAATATATAACAGATTTAAATAAATATTATAGCTTATAAATGTGTGAATGTAATTAATACATTAGGATAATAATTTGTAAGAATAACATAATTTTTTTTTTGTGCATTTATTTTGTCCCATAGACTAAACTGATGTTTAGCTGTCACTAGCTTCTTTAGTGAAATTGAGCTAGCTAGTTAGCGGGTTAGCTTGCCATAAATTTTGCTGCTGATTATATTTTTTTAGAAAGACTGAGTTAAACAGATCAAACAGACAAATCATATTTACAGTATAAAACATAAAATATGAAAACATTCAGGACTACTCTAATATGTCATAATGAGTTTGATCAACTGAATGGTGATTTCACATCACACTCTGTGTGTTTCTCGCAGTGGATGTGATTCTGGATCCTGATACAGCTCATCCCAACCTCATTCTTTCTGCTGATGGAAAACAAGTGTCACATGGAGACAAACAACAAAATCTCCCTGATACACCAGAGAGGTTTAATCAGTGTGTCTGTGTTCTGGGGAAGCAGAGTTTCTCCTCAGGGAGATTTTATTATGAGGTGCAGGTCAGAGGGAAAACTGAGTGGGATTTAGGAGTTGTGAGGAAAAACATTAACAGGAAGGGGAGGATTATAGCAAACCCTCAGAATGGATTCTGGTCTGTGAGACTGAGGAATGAAAATCAGTATAAAGCTTTTGAGGTTCCCGCCGTCCCCCTCACACTGAGAGAGAAGGTGGAGAAGGTGGGAGTGTTTGTGGATTATGAGGAGGGTCTGGTCTCCTTTTATGATGTGAACTCCAGATCTCATATCTACTCTTTTACTGGTCAGACTTTCACTGAGAAACTCTATCCATACTTCTGCCCTTGTTTAAATGATGGAGGTAAAAATTCAGCACCACTGATCATCTCTCCTCTAAAACCTTTTTTCTTTTTAATCAAATTATTAAACTTATAGAACAATTTGATACAATCAGAAATGTTTTCGGAAGTAAAAATTTATACCTTACAATACATACAAGTATCTAATTATTATTAAGTGAAGAGATTTTGTTGCGGTCCGTTTTATTCTTGTCTAGTTAAACAGCACTCAAACTGAAATTGTAAAAGAGAAATTGATTCCTAAATGGGTAAAATACTTTCTGAAGCCCTTTCATACATTGTTCTTCTTGTTTGTTTTCCATCTGCATGGTATAAAAATAAAGCTTTTTCATCATTATCACCTTTACATACATCTTATTTTAATGCGGTTAAAAAAACTAAAGGTAGGTTTATTGGGATGCTTATCTTTGCTGCCACTGTTATATCTTTATTTCAATGTTTATAAATGTTCATAACAGCTCTCTGCTAAAAAACAAAACAAAACAAAAAAAAAGCACTCTGCTTAATTACAAATAGAAATGATCGTTCAATAACATAATAGAGTAAAACAAAAGATTCGTAAGCACATGAAATATATCTGCCAGGAAAACACTTTTATCGCCAGAGAACTTACTGAAAGTAAAAAAGAACATGTTTCGTTCTGTTTTATCTGAGAAATATTAAGGTGTAAATGCTAAAATATGACCTGGATACTTGGATCCGTTTTTTTTTTTTGTTTGTTTTTTTTTTGTAAGTTACAAACAATCATAATCCCAGACTTGTCAAGGTCAGGAAGACTGTGGTGGTAATAAGCATGAGTAGATTACAGATAATAATATTTAAATAGCATTTGTATTCATATTACTGATGGCATGGGTTTGCGTCGATACAAATGGCCCATGATGGGTAAAGCTTATTAACAAGCTATAAACACATGCAGTCGCTGATCTTCGGTAATCACGTTATCTATATGGGGTTGTGGTGGAAGAAACGTGAGAACACCAGGTGTAAGGCAGGGGGAAGGAACCCTGGGTGGGATGGCAGTCCGTTACAGGGGGCAGGGGCAAATAAATGCTGGTTATTTCCAGGGACACTGGGAATTAAGACTTGAAATGGTGCTCCTGTGCAGCTCTGGAGGACAAGACAGCATTATTACTCGAGTGTAAAGCATGCTTCTGGGTTCCCACTGACTCTGGATGCAGTTCCCTGTGGTCCAGATGGACTGAATGAAAGGTGAGCATGTCCTGGGGCTTTTATTTTATTTATTTTTTATTGAAAAATTAACAATTACAGATACAAAAATGTAAACAGAAATTCTCATTTTTTTCTTTTTAAACAAACAAAGAAAAAAACCGCCCCCACCCCCCAAAACACAGACAAACCCCCAGACAAAGACACACACATGCGCGCACGCGCACGCACACACACCCCACATCCCCCTGCTTAAACAACTAAAGAAACCAAACAAAGGTCATGCATACAGTCCAATTTTTACCCTTTGACTTTAATCAGGTAGCACCCGTAGTCTCCTAAAATAAGAAATAACAGGTTGCCACTTGCAAAAAAAAGTGCCAGTAGAACCCCTCAGTGTATATTTTATTTTCTCTAACTTAAGAAAAAACATTAGGTCTTTAAACCACCGAGAGATGGAAGGACATCCTATTGTTTTCCAGTGTAGAAGTATGCAACGTCTGGCCAATAAAGATGAGAAAGCTAAAACATCTTTGTGTGCAGAACTCAGTGATACCGACTAGTTGGTAACATGGGGCTTTTATTTTTAACCGATAACACTCTCCAGCGTTTCTCTTTTCGCCCAGCGAAGATGCGATAGAGCAAATTGTGACTAGTAGCAGTTCGTTTCAAAGAACCGGTTAAAAAAAAAGGTTTACCAGTACTTTTACGTACTTACGTCATGATGTCATGCATATCCAAATATCATCTCGGCGGATGAACATACACACTAAACACATTTAAATAAAGTCATGTCTATTGCATGAGGGCCTATAGCTTATCTGTTTAAATTAAATCATCATCATCATCATAATCATCATCTTAGAAATGTTCCTTACATTTACGTTTTGCACATCAGTGCCTGTATTGGGTGATTTAGTGCAAAACGTAAATGTAAGGAACATTTCTAAGATGATGTTTTAAGTTGTTAGTAAATAAACCTACTTTTCATTTAAGTCCTCAGTTCACCTGTGTTCATATATCAGCAGCGCAGCACCAGCCTTTACAGTATGTCGAACGCATCTGATTCAGAGTCCAAAAAGTGTGTGTGTGTGTGTGTGTGTGTGTGTGTGTGTGTGTGTATTAATATTAATGTCAGACAGCACGCGTACTGCTCGGTAGGTCGCGCATACACATTCAAAAGTGAGTAATTTTGATGATTAGTGCTGATTTGAGACACGAACAGTTTTGAACGATTCAGTCCGATTTGGTGAACCGGTTCGACCGGTTCACTAAAAAGAACCAGTTCAAATGAACGATTCGTTCACGAACCGGACATCACTAAAGTCCACTGAGGAGATTCAACTGAGTGGTGCAAGAAACAGCATCTTCCAAGCAGAAATACACCTTTGATTTTATTTTCCCCATGAAAAGTGTAGTATCCTGGAGTACACTTTAGGTGTTTGTTGATGTTATACTGTTGTGTTCTTTATCAGGGAGTAGTAAAAAGTTCCTGTGCAGGAGGACAATAGTGCTAGAAAGTCTGTTGTTATGCTTGATATACCTAACTAAAGTTAAAGTGCTAATTTCTTCATGAATATTAAGATGTTTTAGGTCAAATGTTCTTCTTTCTCTTTTGGCTAACAAATTATCTGTCTGAAAAACTACTCTGTCCTCTATATCTGCCTATTTCACAAACTACCTGCATGTTTTCACTCACCACATCCATAAACATCTCCCGTGGCCTTCCTCTTTTCCTCCTGTCTGGCGGCTCCATCCTCAGCATTCTTCTATCAATATACCCCATGTCCCTCTTCTGCTCCAAACCCTCTGAACTGTGCCTGCCTTACTTTGTCTCTAAAACATTCTACATGCACAGTCCCTTTAATAAACTGGTTTCTGATCCCGTCCATCCTCGTCACTCCCAATGAAATTCTCAGCATCTTTAACTCTGCCACCTTCAGCTCCATCTTCTGTCTTTCTTTGCTCGGAGTGTACATACCACCTCAGCATAATCTACGGGACCATTTGCGAACTACAAAACACACACCCTGACGGATTGTTTATTGTCACCGGAGATTTCAACCATGCAAATCTCCACCAGAATGTGGACTTTGCAACCAGAGGAGAAAACACGCTCAATGTTGTTTACACAAACATCCCGGGCGCACACCTGGTCACTCAACACCAGCTCCATAACCAAGAAAGCCCAGCAGCGTCTCTACTTCCTGAGAAGGCTGAGGAAAGCTCAACTCTCTCCCCCATCCTGACCACGTTCTACAGAGGGACCATTGAGAGCATCCTGAGCAGCTGCATCACTGCCTGGTTTGGGAACTGCACCGTCTTGAATCACAAGACCCTACAGAGGATAGTGAGGACAGCTGAGAAGATCATTGGAGTCTCTCTCCCCTCTATCATGGACATTTACACCACACGCTGCATCCGCAAAGCCAACAGCATTGTGGACGACCATACACACCCCTCACACACACTCTTCACCCTCCTGCCATCAGGAAAGCGGTTCCAAAGCATTTGGGCTGTCACATCCACACTGTGCAAAAGTTTCTTCCCTCAAGCCATCAGGCTTCTCAACACAGAACTGAACTAAAACTCACACACATAAACACGCACACACACACACACACACACACACACACACACACACACACACACACACATACACATACACACAAAACTGTGTGACTGAACTGTGTGACTGATCTGTACAACCTGGACTCAACACATACTCATACTCACTTCACACATCCATGTCTTCAGCACCACTCATATTTCATCACTTCGTTACCATAAACTGTTTACATGCCGTTTTTTGCCCATCTTTTTTGGATTGCTGCTTTTGCTCTTTTGCACAAAATTTTGTTTCATTTTTTTATATTACTTACAATGTTCTCTTACGTCTCTCATGCCACAGTGTGTAATATACAACAGGCTTACTGGCGGTGCTATTTTGTGTATTGTGTTTTGTGTATTTGTCTTGCACTGTCTTGTGTTGTCTTTGCACTGTTTGCACCATGTTGCACACAATGCACTTTATGTGGCAAGGACAGTAGTCATTAGCCCTGTGTTTTCTGTGATTGTTGTTGTATGTAGCACCAGAGTTCGGGAGGAACGTTGTTTCATTTCATTGTGTAATGCGTCAGCTATATATGGTTGAAATGACAATGATATAGCTTCTTCTTGTACTTCTTCTTCTGTTTAGTCAACTCCACTGTCTCTAAACCATACAACATATATAACTTCATGCTGTGGTTAATCAATCAAATACTGGACAGGCACGAAAATCCTGTGGCACGAGGAAAGTCACATGCCAGGGGCAGACACAATGGGACTTGAGGTGAACTGCCACTGAGTAGAACCCTTAGGAGGTCAGGAAAAGTGTGGAGCGAGCCTCCAGATGACTGCCCCAAGCACTTTCTGGTCGATGTGATGAGGCGGCGTGCCAGTGGATGTGACTCTGGATCCTGATACAGCAAATCCATATTTTAACCTGTCTGCTGATGAAAAACATATGTCACGGACAGTTAAATAATGCAATATAAGAAGGCAACAGTTTGAAGAGAGAGTGGGCTGGGTGTGTGGGGTCCAATGTGATTTTCTTAGCCCTTTTCTCCACTCTGGATGAGTGAAGATCTTGGAGATTGGGCAGTGGGGAAACAATAATCCTCTCAGCAGTCCTGACCGTCCACTGTAGCCTCTTGATGTATGATTTGATAGCTGAACCAAACGAGACAGTTATCGATCTACACAGGACAGACTCTCTGATGGCTGAGTAGAATTGTTTTAGCAGCTTCTGTGGCATGTTGAATTTCCTCAGCTGGCAAAGGAAGTACAACCTCTGCTGGGCCTTTTTAGCAATGGAGTAAATGTTATTGTCCCACTTCAGGTCCTGAGAGATGGTGGTACCCAGAAACTTGTAACACTCCACTGTTGTTACAGTGCTGTTCATAATGGTAAGTGGGGGAGTGCTGGGGGATTTCTCCTGAAGTCCACGATCATCTCCACTATTTTAAACGTGTTGAGCTCCAGGTTGTAGTGGTTGCACCAAACCTTTAAGCCTTGAGGGGATCAGGAGAGCCATTGAACACATGTGGTTGGTGTAGGACTTCTGGGTTCTAGTAAAACAAACATTTATATATCTTGAATATATATCTTGAAAAATGTTGGTAACTGAACAATGCTGGTACTCATTCATTTCTATTTTCTGGACACAAAACCAATGAAGGTCGATGGACCCTGCCGTTGTTTAGATACCGTACTTCTTCTGAATATCTTCTTTTGTGTTCTGAAGAAGAAAGTCTTACAGAACTATTTCTTTAGTACTAACATTTTTCCAATAAATGTTTTTACTGATACAATTTATATGTGCTACAACCTTTACATTGATAATGCAGACTTTACACCGACTTTACACTGGGAATGGAAAGGTGCGATGGTAAAAAATAAATGGTGTCGTTACCTTCTGTGGTTTCCTCTGCTGGTCTTGTGAGACTGGTGTAGAGGGGTTTTTTTTTGCTGTTTTTACTTCCTTTTTGCACTCCTGATGAAGTTTGGGGACATTTTATTTAGATGTGTTTCCATGTTCTTTGTTCCAAACAGTATTGTCATTCATGCAGCATCTTAAATACAAACCATTTGTTTAATTCAGGTGCATTTATTCAAATTACATACTTTCA
The DNA here is from genome assembly GCA_039877035.1 of Silurus lanzhouensis. Lineage (NCBI taxonomy): Eukaryota > Metazoa > Chordata > Actinopteri > Siluriformes > Siluridae > Silurus > Silurus lanzhouensis. The sequence continues at coordinate 1,482,436 of JBCEWE010000142.1, forward strand.
GCCCAACATGTTCTTCTAAAGTCAGCATGCACTGGAGGTTGCAATTGACTACCATATAGTGCTGTATTTCCGAGACAAAATATTCAATAAGAGAAATTGTGGGCAGGCTAATGTTAACAAAACAAATCCAGGCATTGAATCCCATGTGATTAAAATAAACTTGATTAGAAATACAACATAGACATCTGTATTTAATATATTTTTTTATTCAATTTGCAATTCATTTGTTGTGAAGCGTCGAATTACTGTTAGTTTACACTTCAGTAAAAAAAATTATTTGCTCTCCATTGGTTCTACATATAAATTTTTTTGGTAAAAGGTTCTGTATAGAACCTCGAGGAACCCTTTTTGGTGTATTTATAAGCAATATTTACACTGAGATATTATTCCCAATCATCATTCCTTGACTTTAAACTCGTCTTCATGGCAACCCCGTGCCGCCCATACACCACGACGTCGCGTGCAGCGTTTCCGCGCAAAGGCTCGCGCGCCGCTCCGACGCTCAAATCTCCGTCAAGAGGAAGCGCTGCGGCTCTTTCCAAAATGGCGGCCACCATAGAGAAGAGCAGTGCTGCAGCTGCGAACAAGAAGAAACACTTAGGAATCCCTGAAGCGGTGTTTGTAGTGAGTCATCACCCCTCACACTAAAGGAGATTCTATACTCGGAGAAAACACGGGCTCTTTTTGTAAGCGCGTTCACGACGTTTAGAGTAAAACACGGCGTGTATTAGCCGTTAGCCTAGCCCGCTGTGCTAACACGCCTCGGGAGATGAAGTTCCCCCCGTGTCCTTTTAAGGCTGGGGCTCGTCCTGGCTAACATGCTAAAGCTAACTCACGCCTTTATTAGAAAGCATAGACTTTGGTGTTGTGGTTTTGTTCCCAGTTTTTGGAAAACCAACTCAACGTTTAGTTCAATAATTAGCTGTGAATGTGAAGCTGCTTACTGGATTGTTATTGTTTAGTTTAGTCTGCTTTTTTTTCCAATTATAATTAATCAGAGATGATCCAGAATGTACAGAGTGGAGCAGAACTGCATGATGATCACTGACAGTAAAATAAGTTAATTGTCCTAGCAATAGCATGATGAGAGCATAATAACATTAGAAGGGGATAAAGTGAACTACTGAATGCAGGCGAGAGTCTGATTCCTGAAACTGACAGACAGCTTGGGATTGAATTGAAGTGAATGTGTAGAAATGGTACATTCACAGTATTATGATGTGGACACACGTGTCTGTGTTCTCCAGTATCTGTATCTCCTCATGCTAATTTGAATAGATTATTATATTAGATTAAATAAGATTACTATCAGCCTTAAACTCCACAAAAAAATTGCTGGATTTATTTTGAGAATTTAGATAAGTCTATTGATTTGCCTGGTAAAGAGTCTGGCCTTTTTCGAGGATGTTCAAGAGCTGGAGCACATTCATTCCAGCGAAGTGTGTCAGATCAGACACGGTGTCTTCATGCATGTCTTTCTTGTATACAATTATTCATACACGTCTTTCTGGAAGGCAGCTCGAGAGTACCAGGATCTCACAACCTCCTGATTAGTAGTCCAGAGTTTTAACTGGCAGAACACCACTCCCACACACTGTATCTTTCCTTCATACATGCTGAGGGATAGTAGTAGGTCAACTTTAGCTGTACCAGAGGCATGAGGGAATGACGGGGTGATAAGCGTTTTGGCTATTTCTCAAACATTTGTTAGTGCTCCCAATGTGCATACTGCTATATGTAAATTTAGAAGGTGGTGGACACATTTATTTGCTATTTGAGACAGAACCCACGTTGGTTTTCTGAAAGTTTGTTGTATGTTTATTGTTTGTCTGCAGGAGGATGTGGATTCGTTCATGAAGCAGCCCGGCAATGACACAGCAGATGTCGTACTGAGGAAGCTGGATGAACAATACCAGAAATATAAATATATGGAACTCAATCTGGTTCAGAAAAAAATGAGGTTCAGGGAATTTTGATACGTTCTTGTTAAATGCTGCTCAACAATGGAAGAGTTATCATGTTATTATCAATGATGACTGCATGACATTAACATTAACTGCAGTAATCTGGTGACTGCTCAGCTGCTTACAGTAAGGCTCGTTCAGCCACCTCTTAGTGGAGAATCACATTAATTATTACTCGAACGTTAATGTCTTTTTTAAATATTGCTTAAAAGTGGTTGTTAGTATCTGATTTCAATGTTTACGCACACTAAGACGTTTTGTTTTTTTTAATCCCTTGGTATACGACTTTACTGCTTTCCTGATTTCAAAATATGTTTTCAAATCCAGAAACATGAGCCAGAAGAAGTGGTGGCTCAGTGGTTAAGATGCTGGACTTCTGAATGAAAGATTGTGGGTTCAGATTCCAGCACCACTGAGCTACCACTGCTGGACCCTTGAGCATGAAAGCATTGAAAGTTGTGCTGGATACGGGCATCTGACAATTGCCATAAATGTACAAAGTTGGCGGTCAACTCTGACGGGCCAAACTACAGACGGTTCAGTTTTTCTACAGTCAGAACCTCTATAAAAAAAAAAAAAAAAGCTGTCATTGTCAGCTCTATATAGATAGATAGATAGATAGATAGATAGATAGATAGATAGATAGATAGATATGTGATCTCACCCAAAGCTAAAACATGAATTGCAATAAAAGTACTGTATAGATTTATATGTATGCCATTGCCCTAATATACCACACTACAAACAAACCCTTCCTGGATGATTTGATCTGACTGATGGTATTGCATTTTCCTGCCATCACTGCATTGCAGTGGTACCACTTTTCATCTCCTGCCTAATCAGAGCAATAAATTGGACTTGAGTCGGGGGGGCAGAAAAGGGCCTGAAAGTCTTATTTTCCCAGAATTAAATATTATGAAAGCATCAATATACAGTGGGAGATAGTTACACTATCAATAGAGTTTAATATGTGGAAGCTGTAATGATTTTCTGAGAGTGGGGATCAGATGTTAGCATTTAGGCACATCTTACTTTTCTATTGTTTTGGGTTTTTTTTGCTCCTCCAGATTGAAAAACCAGATACCCCAAATCAAGCAGACGTTGGAAATCTTACGGCACATGCAGAAGAAAAAGGTAAATTCCACATAATTTAGTGAGTCCTATTCAGTTAATCATTCAGGCTACATGGTTAGCTGTAGTCACGGCTTTTTGACTATGCACTGTCCATCTCGTTTTTGTGACTGTGTAATTTGTCCATGTTTCAACACAGGAAACTACAGACCCAATGGAGACACATTTCCTATTGGCTGACAATGTGTACTGCAAGGCCTCCGTTCCACCCACGGATAAAGTGTGTTTGTGGCTTGGGGTAAGTCATCAAACAGACTTGTGGAGGATCATGCCACCTTAAACAACAGTGTTTTAATTCAAATTCTCTTTAATGATATTTTAAACGTATAAAATGGTGTCAGTTTTTATATTTTGAAAGGCGTAGATTTCAAACTATTTACAATCTAATGTATTAGAGAGTGTGGGAAACAAGAATGGGTAATGAATGGCCAAATAAATAGCTTATATATGAATTTCACACAAATTAACTTTATTAATTGATTATTAAGTACATACTATTTTTAAGAAGTTTCACACATAATCAGAATCAGTCATCCAGTGTGTGGTAACCATTTTAAATCATGTGTCTGCAGTCTGTGGTACTTCTCTGAGCTCTAATCATGGAAAATCAGTTCTGATGATAATCATCAGGTTTCTTACTGGTGATTCTTCCTTTAACAGGCCAATGTAATGTTGGAATATGATATAGATGAAGCTCAGACGCTGCTGGAGAAGAATCTCGGCACGGCTTCTCGAAACCTGGAGTCTCTTCAGGAAGATCTTGACTTCCTCCGGGACCAGTTCACAACCACTGAAGTCAGTATCCTTACACAGCTGTGTGTCTTGCCAGGCTGACCTTTTGGACCTCCATCCATAAAAAGAATAGTAGAGTAAAGTAAAGAATAGTAAATTAGACCAAAGGTCATCTTTGTATGATCTAGCTGGTGTAATTTTTTTATGGTAGGTGAGCGCTGTAGAGTTTGATGTTGCATGTACTTTAATTTTGCTGAAACTTGTTTTGTAACAGGTACTGAATAGAGCTGAATCTGTACGTATAGAACTTACAGGTGGTCAACAATGGCATTTTTATTAGAGTTGTACTGTGGGCTTTGAATTTAAAAGTAGTGTACACATAGACGAGACCATCCGAAAAAAGCCCATATAGCTTGAGTATATCTTGTAATGATCAGGGAGACTTAGAAGGATCAGAGGAAATGTAACTGATGCAGGTTGATGCAACTGATGATCCCTGCCAAGTTTAATATTCTCAGGAATGGCTCTAGTTTTCACCAATTTGCCTTTTACATGTTCAGCTTGTCAGCTCTGGTAGGCTGTTTGAAACATTAGCAGGGAAAAAAATTCCACATCACGGTTTCAGTGCGAACTGATATATATATATATATACATACATACATACATACATACATACATACATACATACATATACAGTGGTCCCCTGGTTATCAAACGGCTCGGCTATCGAACATTCCGGTTAGCGAACGGTTTTCCGAACGAAATTTCGGCCCGGTGAATGAACAAAGTTCCAGTTATCGAACGCCACCCACGCTGCCCAACCCAGCGCGAGGGGAAGAAACTGCTTCCGCTTCACCCATCGCTGAGTAAGCATCTATCGCAACTTCTGTTTGTGAACAATATTAGTGATATTTAGCGGTAAGTACAGTATCCATTTTGTTTCTTACTCTTGTAAAGTTGTTAATTTATACTTTTACCGAGCCAACACAAAAATACCCGCATAGATCGGGATAATCCGGCAAAAGGCAGTCCATAAATAATATCCACGGTGCTTTACGGAGGAAGCCTGATTGCGATGAGCTCAATGTGGGCGGGGCACGCATGAGTGAAGGAAAAGGGCATTCCCTGAAGCACCATGACAGCCACCGTAGGGGGTGTGGCAGGGGGATTCCTGACTATTAATACGCTAAAAACAGGAAAAAATGGTTAATTATTGGGTATTGGTGGAGTTCGGGAACGGATTAATTGGTTTTCCATTATTTCTTATGGGATAATTAGGTCCAGTTTTCGAACGGTTTTAAGGAACGAATTAAGTTCGATAACCGGGGGACCACTGTATGTGTATGTGTGTGTGTGTGTATATATATATATATATATATATGTATGTATGTGTGTGTATATATATATGTGTGTGTGTGTGTGTGTATGTATGTATGTATGTGTGTATGTATGTATGTATGTGTGTGTGTGTGTGTGTGTGTGTGTGTGTGTTGTGTATATATATATATATTATATATATATATATATATATATATATATATATATATAATAAAAATACACACACACACACACACTCTCACCGCCCACTTTATTAGGTACACCTGTCCAACTGCTCGTTAACGCAAATTTCTAATCAGCCAATCACATGGCAGCAACTCAATGCATTTAGGCATGTAGACATGGTCAAGACGATCTGCTGCAGCTCAAACCGAGCGTCAGAATGGGGAAGAAAGGTGATTTAAGTGATTTTGAACGTGGCATGGTTGTTGGTGCCAGACGGGCTGGTCTGAGTATTTTAGAAACTGCTGATCTACTGGGATTTTCACGCACAACCATCTCTAGGGTTTACAGAGAATGGTCAAAAAATTCGAAAATATCCAGTGAGCGGCAGTTCTGTGGGCGCAAATGCTTTGTTGATGCCAGAGGTCAGAGGAGAATGGCCAGACTGGATCGCGCTGATAGAAAGGCAACAGTAACTCAAATAACCACTCGTTACCACCAAGGTATGCAGAAGAGCATCTCTGAACGCACAACACGTCAAACCTTGAGGCAGATGGGCTACAGCAGCAGAAAACCACACCAGGTGCCACTCCTGACAGCTAAGAACAGGAAACTGAGGCTACAATTTGCACAGGTTCACCAAAATTGGACAATAGAAGATTGGAAAAACGTTGCCTAGTCTGATGAGTCTCGATTTTTGCTGCAACAGTCGGATGGTAGGGTAAGAATTTGGCGTCAACAACATGAAAGCATGGATCCATCCTGCCTTGTATCAACGGTTTAGGCTGGTGGTGGTGGTGTAATGGTGTGGGGGATATTTTCTTGGCACACTTTGGGCCCATTAGTACCAATTGAGCATCGTGTCAATGCCACAGCCTACCTGAGTATTGTTGCTAACCATATCCATCCCTTTATGACCACAGTGTACCCATCTTCTGATGGCTACTTCCAGCAGGAAAACGCACCATGTCATAAAGCGCGAATCATCTCAGACTGGTTTCTTGAACATGACCATGAGTTCACTGTACTCAAATGGCCTCCACAGTCACCAGAATTGAATCCAATAGCGCACCTTTGGGATGTGGTGGAACGGGAGATTCGCATCATGGATGTGCAGCCAAAAAATCTGCAGCAACTGTGTGATGCTATCATGTCAATATGGACCAAAATCTCTGAGGAATGTTTCCAGTACCAGTATGTAAAATATCTTTAAAAAGTGATTACTTGCTATCTTAATCTATAGATCTAAAAGTACAGAAATTATTATTGTCAAAATAACTGCCAACAAAAGTGAGTAAAGACTAAGTGAACATGTCAAAACTGTCTTTATATGTCAATATTTTGTGTGAGCACCACTGTTATCTGGGTGATATCAGTGGTGTGATTATAAATCTTGAAACAATACAAAACACCACAGAGAGAGCTACCATGAGTGCTGGAGTGTGTGATTGAGTAATGTCCTTTCTACTGTATAAGACTGTTACTGGTTCCTCTCAAGGTTTCTTCCTCATAACCTCTAGGGAGTTTTTCCTTGCCACAGGCTGCTCATCAGAGATACACACATAATTCACTTTCATTCTAAAGTTCTGGAAAGCTGCTTTGAGACAATGTCCATTGTGAAAAGCGCTATAGGGATTAATTTAAAACTTGGACATTGTTATCCAGCACTGCCTTAATCCTCCTGAGCAGGGAATTCACTAGCGCTGCACAGGTTGTTGCTGGGATCCTCTTCCACTCCTCCATAATGACACTTTACGGACCTGCTAATTGTTATACACATGCTGCTTCTCCACCTTCTGCTTGAGGATGCCCCTCAGGTGCTCAATAGGGTTCAGGTCTAAAGACATACTTGGCCATTCAATCACCTTCAGCTTCCTCAGCAAGGCAGTTGTCAGCTTTGTGGTGTTTTTGAGTTGGTTGTTATGTTTCTAAAGGTAGGACATCATGTTCTGCTTTAGGAGAGGCTTCCTTGCAAACCGACTGCAATCTTTAAACAATGCTGGCTGCATATGATTTTTTTTTAAGCCATGCATGTCATGCCTCTGTTTTTTGAAGCCAGCTTTTGCACCTGATGCACAGCATGAGGACTAAACTTTGATCGACCATTGCGAGGCCTTTTCCAAATGGAACCCTTTTTGGGAAACCCTGGTCACTGTACTGTAAATCAGTTTCAGGGTGGCACCGATCCTCTTATAGCCTCGGCCATTTTTGTGGAGAGCAACAATTCTATTTCTCAAATCTGTAGAGTCTTTGCCATGAGGTTCCATGTTGAATATCCACTGGTCAGTATGAGAGAATTGTACTCAAAGCACCAAATTTTAACTGCTCTAATACAAGATACACACATTTGTATTGTGCTGTCAAGCAGATAAAAACATGAACTTGATGAATAGGACATGTGGCTTTGCATTGTTACATGAGGTACAGCTGTTATTACTCAGTGTACTCACTTTTGTTGACCGTTATTTAGACAATAATGGCTGTATGTTGGTATTTTTAGAGGACTGTAAATCTGTACTGATATAGAAGCTGCACATTGACTACTCAAAATCTATCCAAGTTTCATTTCTATAGAATTGTCCATTCAGAAGATATGCTGAAATCTGGGGGTGTTTACTTACTTTTGAGAGTTTATACTGATTTATACTGATATATATATATAGATAGATAGATAGATAGATAGATAGATCTCAGTATAAATATTAGAGCATTCACTAGTTAGGTTGTAAATCGAAGGGCTGGAACACAAGTTCTCCTTTGTACAAACATGTCTACACCATTATGTATTCCAAATTGTAAAAAAAAAAAAAAATGTGGGATTTTGTTCTTCCTTATACATATCCCTATTTTCCAAGTGGTAGAGAACTCTTGTTTGTTTCTACCATGTTAAAGATAAGAACAGTTATGGCATGCATGGTTTAATGCATTGTTTCTTGTCCAAATACATTTAAGTAAAAATATAATTTAAAAAAACATTGTATTAGAAGAATAGCTCGATTTATTTAATCACAGTGCTTTGTAACTGTCACAGTAACATTATTTGGACAGGCCTTAACATTGTCTTCAGATATGGCACGTGTGTACAACTGGGATGTCAAGAGGAGGAGCAAAGACAACCTTCTTAAATCAGCTGAGAGGTCTTAGAAAAGATGGAATTGTTCCCTGTCAGAGAAACACCGCAGTCAGTTTCCCTCCACACTGTTATCAATTTTGTTATTTTTAAAATATTTTTTCAAGTAAAAAGGAAATGAAACCGATGTCATCATGTCAGTTTTCTTTTTTCTATAAACAGTAGTAGTTTATTTTACCTGGTTGTTCATTTATTTTATACTTACAGTCTGGTTTTCATGACACTGAATTAAACTGTTTCCTGATAATGGGAGAAATATACTGGTTTTGAAAAAGTCTGTGTGGCCAGATTCTGTATACAAAGAGTGGATTGCTTAAACTCTGAAAAGTGTGTTTACTGGTTAACCTTCCCATCTGTCTTAACTTGTTTCACTTGCTCATGTGTTTCTTCTCCCCCTGTTGACTCCACAGCTCTTACCTCTTCAGAATCCTGTGCTTTTTCCTCTCCCTTTTTACTTGTTTTTCAAGTGTATTTATTTGTTATATTGTATCCATTAAAACTGAACGAGCGAATCTCAATGAAGCTTTGGGAAAGACACAAAGTGAACAAAATGGTCTTGTGTTTATTAAACACCCCCCCCCCTTCATGTATAACACTATTTCTGAGCACTACGGCAGTGCAGAAAGTAGTGTTGCCCCCTTTCTCCAGACTCCTCCCTCTCTCCAAAACTCAGTAGCTTGATTTATTGACCTTAAATTGTTTATTTTCAGCCAAACTCTGGTCTACATTGAGTTGTTCCAGAGATATACCCTGAATTTACATTTGCTCCGCCCAGCATAAAGCCTGAACATGAATATTCACTCTGGCCATTTTAAATAATATCTTTACTCCTGCTCTTTTATACAATCATCTAAACTGCCAGTCATGTTGCAGCAGCACAGTGCATAACATCATGCAGGTACAACGCTGTAGGGGGAAACATGATCTCTGAAGATTTTCATACACAGCTTATCTTTCAGAATTTGGATTATTTTAAAACTAATTTCGAAAAGGTTCAGACAAATCGTACGAGACTACTTTACTGAAAAATGGATTTAAATAATAAATATCAAAACATTTTATTGGTTTGTCCAACAGAAGGAAGAATCTATAGCTTATTTAATAAGTAATAGAGATTTAATTCTTTAAATATCTTTCTAATTATTCCTGACAAAACCAACCCACTTCCAAACTATATATTAATGATATACAGGGCATTATGTCATATTTACATGTATAAAAATCTTTGGTGTTAGTCCGCTTCATGTAAAAATGTCTTTTAATGAATGAATTGACAGTTTATTTATTTTAAAGGTGTCACCTAGTTAAAGGCAAAAATTGTTCCTTTATAACTTAGGAATTGTTTTCCCAAAACAAATCCAGAGTTACAAACTCTACATGCCTGGACCTCAGAAGTAGTACTTCTGCAAAAAGTTATATTGTCTCGTTTAATTCTTTCATTCACGCAAACACAAAAAGATCACAATTTAAGACCTCGTTACTTCATTTCAGGAATTCATTATTAAAAGAAGGGGAAAGAAATACATTTTCTTTTGTCATAGTATTTTAATCTGTAATACATCAGGTTCTGATAAAGAGGTACAGAGTGTTTTACAACTATTTCTCAGTACACTCATCAGTAATATTCCAGTCTTCAGAAGCTCGGATTCATTTGCTTTAGAAAAACAAAGCGAGACTGAATACCAACTCAAAATGTGTGTTAGTGCTGTAAAGATTTATTTGACTGGATTGAATCCAGTACTGTGGCAGAAGCTGCACGATATACATACATCACTAAACAAAACGTAACAGTTGCTCTCCGTCCGTTCTTCATACTGTAAATAAGGAGATTGGGATCATTAATACCATGCAATATTATATTGTTACAAATATAGGATTTTATTCAGTCGAAGCAGCAATGTGTACTACAGTCTGGTCCAAATAGATGTGCTTGGTAGAAATATTTCTGATCAATTATTATTATGAGGGCAAGAATCTGCATTTATATGCAAATATATTTATATTTGTTGTTTTTTGTGTAGTGGGGTGGGTGGGGTTGAAAAAGCTGTTTGTAAAAAATATAACAGTGCAAACCAATTGCTTTTAGAACGTGGTTCAGTAGTCAGGAGTGAAATTTTGAGCACCAGGAAGGGTCACAATTTTTCAAAATGGAGGCGTATAATGGTATTTCACCATTTCTCTTACCTGTAATATAAAGCTTACATAAATCCCTTTGGTACATTATCAAAAGTACAGGTTTTGCTTATCAACATGTCTCCAAAAAAAAAATAAAGAAAATGGAAATCAGCAGGTCTTTGTTGATATTAATGTTGATTTGTCACCTAAATATTCAGGCCTGGTTTCTGTGTTATGTGGTATATTGCAATACACCAGTTTCTTTCATTCCACTGTCACCTGATATTTCGCTTTTATACCTCAACCAGAGAAGTAAGTAATCCAGTCTTTTTTTCCTCAAGCAGTGATTTCAGCTTTCTGAACTCGATACATTTAAAAGTCTGTACTTTTGGGTGTTCCCTCATGGAAAAGTCTGCATGTCTAGAGAAGACCCAGTCTCTAAAGGCTGTTTACCCTCAAGGGAAACATGTCATGGCTTTCAAGTGATTGATTGATTGATTGATGTATAAGGTGCTGGAATATGGTTCTGTTTATTTAAGAGGCCGAAGGAGCTGAAATGTGTGTCAGTGTGCATCGTCTTGTTGGTCTTGTAAATGGTTAGCTATAAGGAGAAGTAACTAGTGAGGAACCAGAAGGTGGAGACTTGGGGACCATTCAGCAGGCAGGGAAGAAGTAGTGTCAGAAGTGAGGATTGAAGTTTGCCCTTCTATTCTGAGAGATGGAACGTTTTGAGTCTGAATGAGGATTCCAGGTGGCTCAGCAGAAGCACCGGCGTTCATTCTTTGTTACCTCCTCGGATGAGTGCACCACGTTGGGAACAAAGCCGCTCCGCACCCCCTCCCAGTCTTCTTCAATAGTGATGTCTCCATGCTTGACCAACTCAAAGATGTCACGCGTGAGCTCGGTGAACGCCCTTTCCACATTGATGGCATCGCACGCCGAAGTCTCCACGTAACGCATGCCGTAAACCGATGCCAACTTCTCGGCCTCATGCCGGGAGACCTGACGTTGTGTCTCCAGATCGCACTTGTGGCCCACTAGAAGGAAGACGATGGTGTGTGGTTGCACATGACTGCGTGCCTCCTCTAGCCACTCACGCACGTTCTGAAACGAGCGGCGGTTTGTGATATCAAAGAGCAGCAGGCCTCCTACTGAGTTACGGTAGTACGCTCTAGTAATGGACCTATGGGAAACATGAACGGTTGTGAGTGAGTTGGTGAAAAACTTGCATACACACTGAGGTGAAAACTTATAGATCAAAAGTCTGTAGTGACTTAGAAACTATGATAGTTAGGACTGATGCTGAGAAAAGAAATTTGTGAAGTACTATTTTTAAAATTATGATTCAGAAAAAAATTTATTTACAAAATCTGAAATTTGTACCTCAAAAGTTAATTAACAGAAACATACTTGGTGCTATAACAAAATTGTTGCCATAATGACTGTAAAAAATATCTGCCTAAAACTGCATCAAATTTTTAAGTAAACTGATTGGTTGATGTGATTTAGGACACAGTCTAATCATTTGTAAAATGGACAACAGCTTGTTTTTTATATTTTTGGTCACTTGACCAACATTCATGATTATTTCTGCTTCGAGAAATCGAATTTATTAAATAAAATGCCCAAACCCTGCTAAATATAAATGCATTAAAACATTCATGTTCTAAAAGACTCAATGACTAAAAACTATAAGTTACAATATATGGACAAAAATCTTTAGACACCTGACTTTTCCAGCCATTTGTGCTTCTTCCCAAACTGTTACCACAAAGTTGGAGTCACACAATTTAAAATGTATATATGTTCCAGCATGACGGTGTCCCTGTGCACAAAGCCAGCTCCATAAAGATATGGTTTACATGGGTTGAAGTAGGAGATCTTGAGTGGCCTGCTATAGAGCTCTGACCTCAACCTCACTGAATCCCCTTTGGGAAGAATTGGGATGCCGACCGCACCCTAGGCCTCCTCACCTACATCAGTACCTTGCTATACTAATGCCTTTGTGACTGAATGAGCACATATCTCTAAAATATAGTGGAACATCTTCCCTAGAGGAGTGAAGTTTATTATAACAGCAAATTGGGACTAAATGTGGGATGGGATGTTCAAAAAAGGATCAGGCGTCGACAAACTTTTGTCCATATAATTTATATGGGTACCGAGCTGTTAAGAAAGGAGAAGAGTTTCGTTTGCAGGGTCATAGCAATAGTGAGCAGCAACAACAGTTTTGTGTAAGCACCTACATATTGAGGAAATAACATGTGCCTCAGTGAATCACACTGATCAGAAATATCTCTCATTGACGTAAGTAGAGATTTGTCACCACTGAAGGGGGTGTACAGACATTCGACCATCAAAGGTGAAATGCTCCAGCATGGTTGCCAAGGGGACAACAAACTTTGGGATAAAGATAGCTGTAAAGTTAGCCTGATAATCTTCTAACTGAAGGTTCAAAGTCATTGCGTAACAGACATTTTCATCCATGTATTACAAAATCCCTAAATATACACAGTATGTGCCTATCATTGTCACATTTTTCAGTCTTTCTCTATGTTTTAAATTGACTGTAAATATCCCTCTACAGTAAATATTCCTACAATACCTGAAGCGCTCCTGTCCTGCCGTATCCCATATCTGGAGCTTTATGCGTTTTCCCGGCTCAATCTCAACCAGGCGGGAGAAAAAATCCACGCCAACTGTAGGGTCAGAAACTTGGGCGAACCTCCCCTCTGTGAAGCGCCTGATCAAACATGATTTACCAACCGTGGAGTCCCCGATGACGATCAGGCGAAACTGGTAAAGCCATATTGTCTCCATGTCTATCTGTGGAGATTAAGTGGGTGAAGAGATAGTTGGTGCACACATACAGTAAATATCCTATGGCATAAACAAACATCAGTTTACTTCCCTGACTTTTTCCTGATCCCTTAAATTTTTTCCAAATTGATTGTATTTTTTTTAAATAATCCTCTTCACGTTTCTAATCAAGTCTTCTGTCAAGGCCAGGAATTTTAACTATTTTATACTGCACCTTTAGTGTCCTAAAACCATACATTTCTGCACCTGGTACTGTCTATCTGGGCTCTCTTGCCAGTCCTACTGGTCAGGATCATATTCCTGGGATGGTCCAGGACCAGATACCACAGGACCAGTGGAAGCCTCTGAGCTGGAATGATATACTGATCTGAGCTTGGTACACAATGTACTAAAATAATCTCAAATGTTTTTTTTTTTTTTGGCAAATGTCCTGCTCTGATCACATGGTGATGACCAACAGGATGTGATCTGCCTCATGATATTATTTTGATGATATTATAGCATTAATATATGAATATGTAAATAAAGAATTTACATATATGAATATGTAAATACTTTTTTTTTTTTCCTTTTAATGCATTTAATCATAATGTACAGTAAATTATCACTTTTATGTTATTGATGGACTGCTTTAGAGCTGTCTGGCTGTAACTTGGCCTCAGATTGTCAGCTCTTACACAGCAAAAAAACAATCTCAAATCACAATTGGGTGTTTCTAATACAAGCTAAGGCTGTGAATTTTCACTCTAAACACTGCATGAGTTATTTTAATATAATGATGGGGTTCTGCTGTGTGTTCAGTGTCTGGATTAAACAGTGTTCTTCCAAACAGTGGAACTGGAACACGCAGTGATCAGCCGAGGCCCTGCTCTCTCTCATACCGGAAGTGTTGCCATGGGGAGCGCTTATCTGCTAGCTCTCCAGAAACAACATGCTCACTACGGAATAAAGCATCACTCCCAACGCTCTTATAATACAGCATGTAATAGATTCGTGCGCAAATAGTTAAATATAGGATGGGATCAAAATTCTGGTATGAGTTTTATAAGACGACAGTTTCCTGTACTTCTAGTTCGCACTCAAAACAAAAGTAATACGGTAATGACCATTAGTGATCCATTCATCAGCAAGATCATGCACCTTTATACGATCCGGATCTCTTTATGCGTTTATTTAACGGTATGTTACAGAGTAAACATGGAAGAAAGTAAACATGGAAGCCCACGATATAGCTTTATTTACTTACAGAGGCTGGTCGGGTTCATCAGAGTTCAGTAAACACATACGCCATGGTCCGTGTAAGATGCTGGAGTTAATAGAAAGCGCGCGCACGCACACATCCACGCGCGCGCACACACACACACACACACACACACACCCTGTTCAGTCTTACTCTTTAACAGCGACCAAAAAAAGATCTCAGGGAGCTACAACAGTGATTGATCTTCTACAGCAAGATCACACCATGTCGCTTTATATCTGCACAGGAAACAGAGCAGCTGCCACAGGAATTAAGAAGTGAAAGAACGAAGTCATGACGCTTTTCCGGGGTGTGTGTATATCTCCTCCACGCTCTGGACACCAGTGAGATGTTTGGAAATTGTGCTGATGAAATGGCAGCAGTGTCAGAGGCATCACACAGCCTGACTCATCCCGCATCAGCACCACTACCGTAAAGCAGCGAGGAGAGGCGCAGCTGTAACACACGGATGATTCAGTGTGTAACCCTTTAACAACATCCAGGAAACATTTGGAGTTCAGGAAACAGCAGGGCTTCGCTTAGATTTGGTAACGAGCGCTTGTTTTTGCGCAAAACCCATTGTGCAAAACTCCCTCATGATCCCAGACATGATTCATTTTATGATTAAGATCAATAAGGCTTTTGTTGTACAGTACAAACCAGGACCAAGGTGCTGCTCTAGACAACATAAATGAACAAAAGTAACACCCATGTGCAAAACTTACTGCAAAAAAACAACAACAACTTGACAGTGAGACCATAGACACAGTGGACACAGTGGACACAATGATTAATATCTACATGATAATTTTGTAATAACAGTACTCCTCATAAACCACTTACAAACTGTTTAACCTCCATCCATCAAGAAGGAGAAATATACACCGACCAGACAAAACATTATGACACTGTAACATTATGACCAGTGAGTGAATAACACTGATTATCTCTTCGTCATGGCACCTGTTAATGAGTGGGATATATTAGGCAGCAAGTGAACATTTTGTCCTAGAAGTGATGTTTCAGAAGCCGGAAAAATGGGCGAGCGTAAAGTTTTGAGTGAGTTTGACAAGAGCCAAATTGTGATGTCTAGACGACTGGGTCAGAGCATCTCCAAAACTGCAGCTCTTGTGGGCTGTTACCAGTCTGCAGAGGTCAGTATTTATGAACAGTGGTCTAAGGATGGAACAGTGGTGAACCAATAACAGGTTCATGGGCTGCCAAGGCTCATTGATGAAGGTGGGCCCATGTGGTCTGATCCAACAGACGCGCTCCCGTAGCTCAAATTGCTGAAGACGTTAATCCGACGAGTCAGGACTATTTCAGCAGCCAAATAGGGACACAATATTAGTCAAGTGCTCATTATGTTATGTATCTAAACTTAATGGCTTTTTTTTTCCATCCACCATCACTCTATTGAACTCAACACTACACCGGTGTGATACACTGTTCATAATGTTTGTACAGTTGTACATACAATGTATATATTCTATATTGTAAATGTATTTATCCCACATTTTCTACACACATTGTGCCTCGCATACATCTTGCACTATTATAATTCTATAGATATATTCCTATGATTTACTTGTTCATCATCATCTGCATATTTTCACGATGCCCAGAGCCTTTATATTTATTTGCTGTACATATATTTACATATTTACAGTACATGCTGTACATATATTTATCTGCACTTGTCAGTTTGCACAAGTGATACTATTTGCACTTCTGGTAGACACTTAACTGCAGTTCATTGCTGTGTGGCTCTATCTATCTATCTATCTATCTATCTATCTATCTATCTATCTATCTATCTATCTATCTATCTATCTATCTATCTATCTATCTATCTATCTATCTATCTATCTTTTTATTTTTTTTTTTTTTTTTTTTTTTTTTTTTTTTTTTTTTTTTTTTTTTTTTTTTTTTTTTTTTTTTTTTTTTATTATCTATCTATCTATCTATCTATCTATCTATCTATCTATCTATCTATCTATCTATCTTGTCTGTCTGTCTGTCTGTCTGTCAGTTATATAACTCAACTAATAGTGACACCCTCTGTAATTATGAGCAAAGAAAATTGCAAAAAAAACTATTTATTGTTCAACCTTTTGATCTTTTGTCCCAAAATTCTAGAAGTATAAAATGGATGCAGATATATGTTATGTCATAGTTAATCAGTTAATATTTTATTTGTTCTAGGATTATAATGGCACTCTTTGTTCTCATGTACATGTCTAAGCTGGATTTGTTACAAAGGTAAGGTTTCTGTATATGTTAACTATATTTGAGCTGCATGTCACTCAGGTCCTTTTCATTATGTCATGCTTTTTTTTAAATAATTGTTTCTTTACATATATGTCCCTTGTATGTAACACACATATACAACACAGTAGATCTAACATTATGTGTGCATGCGTGTGTGTGCGTGCGTGCGTGCGTGTGTGCGTGTGTGTGTGTGTGTGTGAGAAACATTTTAAACTTTAGTAAAAAACAAAATGTAGCAGAAAATCTCTCCAAGTCAGAAGTTGGCTACTTGAATACAGTATTCTAAAATTTATACAAAACTGTATTCCAAAACACTGTCTGGTGTTACATGTGTCATGAAAAATATTTTTGTGTTCTTGCTGGAGTGCAACCTTTCCAGCACGTTCCTCTAGTGTTATTTATCTATAGATTTCAATGTCTTTTCTTTATTCCCTCCTCCCCAGCTCTCTTCCTGATTTTTTTCTCTCTTTTTTTCTTTTCTTTCTTTCACTTTCTCTCCCAATGCAGTATGCAGTGTATAAAGTTGTTTGATTTCTGTGTAATCACAAGCTGATAAGATATGATCTCTAACACTGAGGTAGGATAATGCAAGGTTATGATCAGTGCGAGAAAGAAAAATGAAGTACAGAGAAGTGAAGAAGTACATCAAATACTCATCAATTACACTTTATTAGGAACACCTTCACACCCTCTTATGTTAAAAACTTGTTTTTCTTTTTCTTTCGGTTTTTTTTTTTCCCCTAAAGGTTTCAGTTAATCTATTTTGTGTTTCTTGGTTGTAAATGCTCTATTTGGTTTAATTAATACTTTTTATTGTAAAGCACTATGTCGGCTGCTCATTATAAAATGTGCTATATAACTAAACATTATTAATTGATTGATTGAGTAAATGATTGATTGTTCACTCATTCATGCAGTTGTCTAATCAGCCAATCGAGAGGCAGCAGCAGCATGCTTGAAATCATGAAGATATGGGCCGTCAGAACCATCAGAATCCTGTCCATCTTGTTGCTTATTAAATGCTGACATTGAAATGCTGCTCAAATGCTGCTCTCTACTCAGACCCACTATTTAATTTTGGGCCTCTCTATGAGTGAGATTGGCACCACTGCTTTAGAACTTTGGATCTGAAGATCAAATCCCAGCCACACTAATCTGCCACTCCTGGGCCCCTATACAAGGCTCTTAAAACCACAGTTGCTCAATTGTATTAATGAGATAAATACGAAGGGTGATCAAGTAAATAAAATAATAAATTTTAAGAAATGGAAACTGCATTTATTTTTCAACATACCCCCCTGCTGCATTTATACCCTTATTTATACCCAGCGTTTACCTATTGCCTGGAAAGATTAAGCACAGAAAGATTAGTCAGTAAATCTGAACCATTATAGAACAGCCTGCTTCACTTTGTGCTGAAATGCTGACCTTCGAGGAACTCATCGATTATCCAGGATCAGGCGTTCCACGTGCTGAATGTTCACAAGAATGGCTGCTGACAGACGTACGGCTATTTTTGAAACATTTACAGCATTCAAGTGTCCTAATGCGGCTGAGTGGTTCATCACTGTAATGTTCTTAAAACCTTCAGTAGATATCTGCGGGATTTATGCCTCCGTTCACGAGAAACTTTATCACCACATGCTAACTAACACTGTTGCCTGCCATCTTGATTAACAATCTCTGGACTGGATCGTGACATGTGCGCTGTCTATCTGGAATAGGACACACTGGACACTTACTACTGCGTGTAATACCGGCACATAGCATTAATTTTTATACATGTAAAATTTTATTCTTAGTTTGAATTACTGTAAGTCACTCTGGATAAGGTCGTCTGCCAAATGCTGTAAATGTAAAACTTAGACAATGTGAGATTTCAAACCGTGACCCAGTATATATATTGTAAAAAAATAAAAAAATAAAAAAATAAAAAATCACTAGAACCTAGCTCTACAATACATTTTTTGGATATGTATTCACATATTGAAGAGTTTGTCTGAAGGTCACACATGATGTTGAGTTGTAAAGGCAGTTTATCACCCTTCCAGTAAACGTGGCAGTGAACTACACTGTGGCTTTGTCCCAAACTCTCCACACAGCATACAGCAGCCTCTCCCAGAGGTGGCGTAGTCTGCTATTTAGTGCTGCAGTGGGCGGATTGTATTTCCACCATCCAACTTTTTAGCCGTATTTAGCTGTAAAAAAAAGAAAAGCTCCGGTTTGTGAGGACACCATGCAGCGGGAGCGCTTGTTGAAGGTGTTGGTTGTAGGGGATCTGGGTGTAGGGAAGACGGCCATCATCAGGCGCTACGTGCACCAGGTTTTCTCTCATCATTACAGAGCCACCATCGGGGTAGACTTCGCTCTCAAAGTGCTGCACTGGGACCCGGGCACCGTCATCCGCCTCCAGCTGTGGGATATCGCCGGTAGGCACCACATCTGGAAACGCTTATCTAACTATACAGCTGCAAAAGTTTCCACTCAATGCGCTTATTTTGATCGTAATAAGGCATTTTTCATATGTTAATTTTGAATAGTTTGTATAGCCATAAGTCACTGGATTAAAAAAGTGGTATATACATGAGAAATAGACTAGTTTTTTATTTTATTTATTTTTTTACATTATTATTTATATTTATATCACATGATTATACCATAAAGAAACCTGCCTTGGTCACAAGGTATTATATATCCACAATGAATAATTTCTATACCATTTCATTATATATCAAGCTTATGTTAAGTCATGGGTTCACTGTTGTTTTAAGGTTTCCACGATATATTAGTTTATAATCCTTTTTATTGCTTAGCAAGCCAGTACTGTAATACTGATATCACAAACATAAAATAAAAAAATATATAAAATATGTTACGAATGCAAGTGAACAGATATTTTATTAGGTTGTTCCGGGGATCCGAGTTGCCTGAGATGTTTCAATAATCTCAGGCACTCCAGATGACTTCAACATGTGATTCGATGAATCCAAGATCTCTGACAATCGAAATTATTTGAGCCTAGCATCCAGTGTTCATCGCAAGGGTTTTAATGTTGTACAAGATATAATCACTATATCTTCCTTTGGGAGAGTACAGAGTTTTGTATCTTTAGTATCTTTTAAAGTCTTTAGTAAAGTCTTTAAATGTTTATTATTGGTTCTCAAGGTTTAATTGTATGCCTTAGATCAAATCTAAAATACATTATAGTCATGTTTCCAGGTCCATGAATACTAAAATACATACTAAAGCCACAAAAGTTGTCCCACATGAAATGTATGCATGTAAATGTATAGTGTGATACCTTTATTTCTAAAGAGTGTGCAATGTTAGGACTTCTTCTCAATAATATGTCTGAAGCCATTGTTATACATATAAAATGGCACCGAGTTCTGTATAGACTGTAAAAAAAAAACAAAACAGTAAAGATTTTGCTTATGAAGTTGCAGTGGGTGTTTGCATGCAGTTAACTATTTGCCTTTGCAAAACTTATTACACAAACACGCCCATGGAATGCACTGTTTAAACAGTGCGTGTCATTTCTGATATTTGAGTGTGTGTGTGCACGTGTGTGTGTGTGTAAATGTCTTTCTGTCCATGTCCATGATACTTAGATGGAAGTCACGTGGTGTTTTCTGCTGGTTTTATTCATTAGTTAGTGTCATGTGAAGGAAAGCAATGTTTAATGTAATTAGAGTAAAAGGTTTAATGTAATTAGAGTAAAAGGCTTCAAACATGTGATATTGTGGCCAGTACAGTGTAGTGCATTTCTCACATTCTGCCATGTTTTTCCAGGACAGGAGCGATATGGCAACATGACTCGTGTGTACTACCGCGAAGCAGTAGGGGCACTGGTGGTTTTTGACATGACTCGAGTCTCCACTTTCCAAGCTGTACTTAAATGGAAATGTGACCTGGATGCTAAAGTGGCCCTCTGTAATGGTCACCCGGTGCCAGCTGTCCTGCTGGCGAATAAGTGTGACCAACAGAAACATGGCCTGTGTGCCAAACTACCCAAGCTGGAGAGTTTTATGGAAGAGCAAGGATTCGTAGGATGGTATGAAACGTCTGCCAAGGTAAGGTACAATCTCAGGGTTACTGCTACTGTATTACAGAGTTTCAATTACACTCACTGTGTCTATGTGGGTTCTCTCCAAGTCCTTTTGTTTTACAAATGTATAGTAAAATCAAATTAATTCAAATTTTATTTGTCACATACACATACATACAGAGTACGACATGCTTTGAAATGCTTTTTACGACTGTCCGGCATGAGTATAAAATAAATAAATAAAGAGTATAAACTACTGTTATTTCCGGACTATTAAGCGCACCCACTGAATTTGACAAAGATTTTAATTTTGAACATAAATAAGCCGCACCTGTCTATAAGCCTATAAGCCTGTCTATAAGCAGGTGTCTACACTGAAACTAATGAACTTTACACCGGCTTTAATAAAAGACAGTGTCTGTTACAACGGTGAAACGGGTGAAATATGTTGTGGCTCCTTTAAGAGCAGAGCGGCCTTTTGGGAATAGCCTGCCGCCGCATTTTTCCGCTATTACTGCATGTGCATTACTGCAATCTTTTCTCCTGATGCCGTGCAGCTCAGAACACAGGTTAGGTGCGTTTTTTTCATGCCTGGTTGTTTTCAGCGTGACGAATAATTTGCATTTCCTGTAGACAGCCTGAGTGAGGGACAGGTCAAACGTCAGAGAAACCTCATCCATATTTATGATGTGGTGCAACCTGATTAAGTGGGAGCACATCTGATTTAATATAAAGAGTTTCATTGGTTTACCTGAACCCGTTCGCCAATTTCATTGGTCTAATGTTATGGGGCTCAGTTTTTTGGCTTGAAACTTGTGAAACCGGGAAAAAGCAAGGAAAAATCCATAAATTAGCCGCTTCGTTGTTTAAGGGTTCAAAGCGTGGGAAAAAAGTAGCGGCTTATAGTCCGGAAAATACGGTATATTAAATATAAAATATATATATATATATATATATATATATATATATATATATATATATATGAGAAAAAAGTGTATATAAAAAGTACGCTTATGACAGTAAACAGTAAAATGGTAGCTATAGTATAGTGGTAGCTCAGTGGTTAAGGCTCTTGGTTATTGATCAGAAGGTCAGGGGTTCGCACCACAGGGCTGCAACTCTTAGGCCCTTGAGCAAGATGCTTAAATCTCTCTGTTCCTGTGGTGTTGTATCATGGCTTAACCTTTGTTCTGACTTCAGCTTTCTAACAAGCTTGGATATTTAAAGAAAGAACTTCAGTGTGTTGTAAGATATATGTGACAAATAAAAGCATTTTTCTCCCTCTTTAATTTCTCTAAAGTGTATACTGTGGCATGCGAAAGTTTGGGCACCCCCTGGTCAAAATTTCTGTTAATGTAAACAGTTAAGCAAGTGGAAGATGAAATGATCTCTAAAATTGGTACCTGAAAACACTTTGCTATCTTCTTATAGCCCAATCATGCTTTGTGGGCATCAATCATTTTTATTTTCAGAGTGCTAGGCAACTGCTTACAGGAGCCCATGGCTTCTAAATGTTGGGACAAGGTTAAAAGAGTCTGGGTATTTATAAGGCTTTAAAATATCAAATCAACTGGCTATTCTTAACGATGACTGTGAACAAGCTATGACCCTAACAGGCTAATTAAGGTCTGATACCTTGGTCAAAGTTATCTGAGAGCTCAAAATTCTGTTGCAGGATGCTGCTTTCCCTTTTTCACTCTAATATTATAGAAAACAAAAACAACACACTGATATTGTTTGAAATATTGCAAAATAGTGTTACATGTTTAACTTAATGCCTTTTAGAGATCATTTCATCTTCCACTTGTTTAACTGTTCACATTAACAGAAATTTTGACCAGGGGTGCCCAAACTTTTGCAAGCCACTGTACAATAGGTGGATTACCGATGGATTGCCGATGCTAAATGAAAGAGTGAATGGATATACACATTACCCTTTAATGGACTGTTACTCCATACAGTGTGTTTTCCTGCTGTGTGCTCAGTGTTTCTGGGATAGACTCCAGCTGCCGAATACTATCACCAGGATAAACATCTGAATAAAGATGAATCACAGAACATGTTAGTTTGAAATGTGTACATAGTTTGAGTGTATAAGCATCATACGTCTCTTCTAAACCGTTCTTTTTCCTTCATTTCATTTCAGTCAGTTTTCAGTGATATAAATAATGTTGCTTTATTCCCTGCTAAACATCTACATGATAAAATAAACAATAAATTGATACATTAAAACCAAAATAACGAAATTAAATACCGTATGTTTTTTTTTTCAATCAGATTGATAGATTTGTACTTTATTCCAGACTTTCAGTTATTATCTGTCTGGTACAATTACAATGTATGTCTTTTGCATTCATCAGAAATAAAACGATGCTGACATGTTTTCTTTAAAGAAAAATATCCTGCATCATCAAGTGTTTTATTCTTCTTCTGCCAAAAGTAACATTTTTAATTACTTAATGAACAACACTGCATGATTTATAACAGCTGAACAAATATAACAGAAAAGAACAATTCCTGTAATTAGTTTTAAAGCAGCTATAAACCCTGGACATTCTAGCAATTTTATTTAACAAACCTAAATCAAAAACTTTTTATTTTTCTCATTTAGGTTATGCTATTTATGTGGCTTTTAACGATTCTCACTACACCACTGCACTATATAATAAATGGAGTGGATGACGAGAGTACACTGAGATTTCGATTGCATCAGTGATACAGTATGCCCAGATATATACACGTCAATAATGTTCCAAATATTAAACTGCATCAGTTAAATTAAACCCATTCGGTCAGGTAATTAAAAAACTACATTGTGGAACACAAAAGGAAACTTTGGTATCCAGTCTCTGTAGCTTTCTCTTGTGACACAAGGTTGTAAAACTAGTTTTTGCTTACTCTCTCTCTTTCTCTTTCTCTCTCTTTCTCTCTCTCTCTCTCTCTCTCTCTCTCTCTCTCTCTCTCTCTCTCTCTCTCTCTCTCTCTTTCTCTCTCTCTCTATCTATCTCTCAGGATAACACAAACATTGACAAAGCCATCATGCGCCTGGTTGAGCACATCATGGAGAGTGATGCTGAGAAACCTGCAGCTGACTCAGATCGCAGTCGGGTGATCCTGCCTGAGTCTGACTACAACATCCACGAACGCAGGCAATCCACCTGTTCCGCCTGTTCCAGACCTCACATACCTCCCAAAGAGCATGAGCAATTATAGCAGTGGAGAAACTAGACATATCCATGTACATTAACAGCTATATATTTCAAATGCTTTTGATGATTACTGTTATTATTTATACCAGCATGTTTTTATATATTCAATATGCCTTAACTGTAAATTTGTTCTGAAGGATTGTGATGGTTTAGGCATGAAGACGATGTTTTCACTTTTGAGAATCAGAAAATCTATGGAATGACAGTTAAAGAGGAACTTGTTTTTGAGTTGTACAGTTGTTAATTTTGCTGAAGTAGGCAACGCAGCAGGACCGTTGAGGGAACTGAGGGCAAACTATTAACACCTCTGTCAAAAATAAATGTCACCAGTAGAAAATGCTGCTTAAAGAAAACGCTGTCAATAATGAGAACATGCGTCTCTATGCACATTGTAATAGAACGGCTATCTGGGAAAATGGAATGAAAAAAGGGTTATTATTAAATACAAACGAATTGATTAATGAATATTTTATATAGTGTAAAAAATCTTGCACACATTTTGTTGATAAATTGAATGATAGCAGCATTTATTTATACTCATTTATACAATGGAGCAGTTTCATTTATACAATGGAGCAGTTTCATTTATACAATGGAGCGGTTTTATTTATGCAATTTAGGACCCAGCAGTGAAAGTTAGGTGCTTCTTTACAAGTATAACATCTCAACCACTGATCTACCACTTCTATTGAATGCATGGTATTATAATGTGTGAAAATTACATTATAGTGGCAGCAAGTGATAATACAACAAAACAAGAAGCCATATTATAGATGCATAATCTATAATATGGCTTGTGATATCCACTTGTATCTGGTACGGAAATGCACTTGTTTTCCATTTTAAATTGTGTAAATACTTGTCTCCAGGCTTAAATTCCAAGTGTGTGTATGTGTGTTTAAGTGTGTGTGTTTATGGGAGACACTAAGCAGGTGCATGCCTGCTGTTTAAATCTGTCTCAAGCTGTTAATGCGGCATAACTGAATGGTAAAGCTGCTCTGCTGAAGTGTTAATGGTGTTATAACCCATATGTCCCTGTGCACTGTGTAACTAATTATTGCTGGCAGACACACTGTCCCTCCTCTTGTCCGCTCTATAATTTTAAGATTGTCGCAGCTGTTCCCAGCTTGAAAAATACTCCACAGAGACTGAATAATAGCTGTTTTTGAAAACTGTCATTCTGTCTATTGAATGTGTGCTGAAATGTTTGCTTGAATTTAAACAGCAGGTTTATTTGTGGCCTATTTGTATTTTCGATGCATGTACGAGTGCAGCGTTTTTGCATGAACTGAAAATAGACCAGCATTAGTTTCAATGACCTTTCAGAGCCATTTTCTCAGCTGACATAATAGCATCATTTGCGTCGACAAATAAAGCCCAGGAAAAGTCAATTATACAATATGTCAAATGTCTATGGCTCATTGAGATTTATATTGCCTAATGAAATGAATGATTGTGATACTGAATCCCAGTTTGCTATAGCATTTGAAATTATGAGGCTGTTTGAAGACTTTTTTTTTTTTGAGACATATTCCTACACTTATTCCTCCTCATAATAGAACAAAGGATGTTTCTGCCTTTTGGAATTGCCGTCTCTGGGCCCCCTGCCCATTTCAAACCTTTCAATGCAAATTGTTTGAAAACCTTGTCTACATAAACACCTTGTCCCTTTTGCTTTTATATATGGTTACAAAAAAATAATTTTATATATATATATATATATATATATATATATATATATATATATATATATATATATATATATATATATATATATACACAGTGCCCTCCACAATTATTGGCACCCCTGTTTAAGATGTGGTCGTGGACTTCTAAAAATTCTCCTTTTTTTTAAAACAACATAGAACCCAAATGCAAAAAAAGAGAAAAATCCAACCTTTCATTTAAGTACATAACTTTGGTGGTAAAAAAATCACACATTTAGAAAAAAGAAAAAAAAACTTGAAATCATGTGTGCCACAATTATTGGCACCCCTAATGTTAATACTTTGTACAACCTCCTTTTGCCAACAAGACAGCACTTAATCT
Organism: Silurus lanzhouensis; assembly: GCA_039877035.1. Lineage (NCBI taxonomy): Eukaryota > Metazoa > Chordata > Actinopteri > Siluriformes > Siluridae > Silurus > Silurus lanzhouensis. The sequence continues at coordinate 1,508,645 of JBCEWE010000142.1, forward strand.
CCTCCTATAACATTTCACCAGATTGGAGAACACAGAGAGAGGGATTTTTGACCATTCTTCTTTGCACAATCTTTCTAGATCTTCCAGTGTCCTGGGTCCTCTCTTATGCACTCTTCTCTTTAGCTCGCCCCACAGGTTTTCGATTGGGTTGAGGTCTGGGGACTGAGATGGCCATGGGAGGACCTTGAGTTTGTGACTGCTGAACCACTTTTGTGTAGATTTTGCCACATGTTTTGGATCATTATCCTGCTGAAAGACCCAATGACGACCCATCTTCAGCTTTCTGGCAGAGGCCATCAGGTTTTTATGTAAAATATCCTGGTACTTCAAAGCGTTCATAATGCCATGCACCCTAACAAGGTTCCCAGGGCCTTTGGAAGAGAAACAGGCCCACAGCATCACAGATCCTCCACCATACTTCACGGTGGGCATGAGGTGCTTTTCGGCATACTCATCTTTTGTTTTACGCCAGACCCACTTAGAGTGTTTGTTGCCAAAAAGCTCAATCTTAGTCTCATCTGACCAAAGCACACGATCCCAGTTGAAGTCCCAGTACCGCTTAGCAAACTCCAGACGTTTACGTTTGTGAGTGTTAGTGAGAAAAGGCTTTTTCCTTGCATGCCTCTCAAACAGCTTGTTGGCATGTAGAGAGCGTCTGATGGTTGTTTTGGAGACTCTGTGACCCCAAGATGCCACTCTTTGATGCAATTCTGTGACGGTGAGCTTGGGAAATTTTTTTACTTCTCTTACCATCCTCCTCACTGTGCGTTGTGGCAAGATAAACTTGGGAGCTCTTTCAGCCTTGTTTGTCACTGTTCCAGTTGTTTAAAACTTCTTAATGATTCCTCTGACTGTAGATACCGGCAAGTTAAGGCGAGTGGCTATTTTCTTGTAGCCATTGCCTGACTTATGAAGGTCGACACACATCTGCCTTACTTGAATGGTGTGTTCTCTTGTCTTTGCCATGTTGACAAATGGGTAAAAGAATTAGGCCTCTGTGTCACGTCATATTTATACCCCAGGGAAACAGGAAATCATGAATTACTAATTAAAAGTCCCTAGATACCCTGACCAACCTTAGCAACTACAGAAAAATATATAAAAATAAATAAATAAATAAATTTTTCAGAGGAATTGTTAGGGGTGCCAATAATTGTGGCACACATGATTTCAAGGTTTTTTTTTCTTCTAAATGTGTGATTTTTTTACCACCAAAGTTATGTACTTAAATGAAAGGTTGGATTTTTCTCTTTTTTTGCATTTGGGTTCTATGTTTTAAAAAAAAGGAGAAGACCACATCTTAAACAGGGGTGCCAATAATTGTGGAGGGCACTGTATATATATATATATATATATATATATATATATATATATATATATATAAGACAGTTAATGGCGTAAGCTCATTAAATGCATTCTGCTGTTTCTGAAAGGAAAACCTTCTATTGCACAGTTTTACACATTCACTAACAAATATATAAGACAAAGAGAAAAACAGAAATTATTTAGAATGTAAACTAGAACATGTTTTTTCTTTTTTTTATAGTAGTGGAGCATTTAATATTTAACATTTTAACCCTAGACATATTTTTCGTACTGCGGCTTGCAAAGGGAACTTTGAAACCTGGATCGGACTAATGGAATGTTTATAGCTAAATTTACATTAAATAAAAAATTTTTAATGAATTGTTCATTTTTATTCATTAACTGTATTTAAATAAATATGCTAAGTTGTCTCATTTTACATCTTTTAAAAGTAAGATTTTTTTTTCTTATTTACTACTCGTGAGCAGAAGAATATATACAGATTTTATTAAAATAAATTCTACCTTCACTCATTGGATACCACTATGAATGATAAGTGTACTATGTGAAGGGATAGAAAAGTCTGTGTAAAGTTTACTCTGTGTGTGTGTGTGTGTGTGTGTGTGTGTGTGTGTGTGTGTGTGTGTGTGTGTGTGTGTGTGTGTGTGTGTGTTCAGGTTTTATTTAAAAAGCAAACAAAAAAAAGAAAACCAACCACAAAAAAAGGTTAAGGTAGACTGTAGGAAGCATATTTAGCCTCATAATAATTAAAACAATAGGAAGTCTTGTGTGTGTGTATTTTAAAATTGTTTTTAGTTAAACTTGGATGTCTGTAATAATAGCAGTAACAGGCCATTTACCTTCATTAAAAGCAATTTACAACTGTAATGGAATACAGCATAGCAAAAGCTGGACATTTGATGATTAAGGGTTTCGCTCCAGGGTGCACCAGTGGCTCTGGCGAGCTTCCAGACACAAGTACAGAATGTTATCTAGAATGTTTGACAAAAATGTAAATTCACTTCTGTCTAGGTTACTGAGCCTGTGTGGATCATGCTGTTGAAGAAACATTACACTCTTCACTGGCTAATGTACATTTATTTGTTAAAAAAATAATACGGTACTAATAAAATTGCAGATGTTATTTTGAAGCATTCGTGCCAAAACCAGAAATGTGATTTCACCCTCCTGTGTGATTTACACTTAGCTCTACCAAGGTGAATTGGGCCTCCAGCAACCGTTGCCATGAGGGGGCAGTTGCCATGGAAATAGTTAAGTCTATTTGCCTCTAGATGGAGCTGCTCTATTATCATTTTGTAGTATAGTGAGGTATATACAACCAGAGCTGCTGTAGTGTAGTTGTGGTTTTGTAGCTTACCAACCACTTTCTTACACTAGCAGGATAAATACATTGTGCCATAACAATAGGAAGGTATGGTCAAGCGATAAGATGTTATAGGTGTTCGTTTCCAAATTAAGATCATGTACAAAAAGAGATCTTGCCCTAGACAGTGTTTGGAATGTTTTTACCTATTTTTACTCATATATATGTATAACTGAATGTTAAATAATATCCTTATATCTATTCCTTTTCAGCTTATAACACATATATGCAGGCCTACCGTTCTCTATACTCTGAATATAATCTGCTTACAACACGATGGTTTACAGTCTGGTGTTTATTTCAGATATTTTCACCTTCAAATGTGCACAGTCTCGAGACTGATTTCTAGCAAAAACACAGTGTTTGAAAATCTATGGTATTGGAACTATTTATTGGGTCAGGCTTGTCAGGCAAAGAATGTTGTCAGAGTATATTGCTTGTAACAATCAGCCTGGTGGATGAGAACAAATGGGAGCAGAATTGAAGGTTATGTATGTAATCTTCATGATTCAATGACTAAGTCGAGGACCAGAAGGGTACTTAGGTTGATGAGAATTGCCAGAAAAAGAGCCTGATGAAGAGGGAGCCTTCAACAGGCTGCACACATGAAGTCACAGTCACATGGTGACAACTTTGCTATTATTATTCAGCAAGAAACTGAGCAAGTGGTGGAAAAACTCTACTAGTTCAGAAGAAAAGCACCATGGTGGTCCTCCACTTAGCTGTAGATTCACGGTTAAAAAAAAAATTGGGAATGCAATTTGTTCCACTTTTGCCTATTTATGACATGCCGAAGAGGGTTTATATGGAGTTAGCAGCATAGCTAAGCTAGCCACTTCTTGTATAAATATACTCTGTCTATATATAGACTGTATTCTATCAGTATGGCAGAAGGGCATTCATTTTTAATTTGCATATTCATGTTCATTAATGAGGTGGAATGATAGCACAGCAGGTAGCATTGCTGCCTTTAGAGTACTCGATTTCAATGCTGAGCTCAGGTTAATGGCCCTGCTGTGTTCCAATGTGCTCTATGTTCTAATCGTGTGTACAGCGGTATCTTCTGGGTTCTCTAGTTTTCTCTCATTTATCTTAGATTATTAAATTGCTCTAATTAGTGTGTATATGTAGCCTTGTGATGGGTTGGAGTCCTCTCCAGGGAGTCAGCGTTAGACTCGGGAGCTACTGTAACCCTGATCATGATAAATAAAATGGAAATTAATCGAATGAATATTAGAAAAGTAAAGATTGGATCATTTGGATTGACGTATTAATGTAAAATCCAATATTAATAGAATTTGGTTATCATTTATTTAAAATGCATTACCAGAAAAATGACAGACAACTTGTGTATAAAGATACACCTCAACTCTGATAATCATCAACAATGACCTGTAGGCTTATAAGAGTTGGAATAAGGTTGATCAGTGGTAGCTCAGTGGTTACTGTTTAAGGCTCTGGGTTACTGATTGGAGGGTCAGTGTTTCAAGCCTCAGTATCAACAAGCTGACAACCCTCTGTGCTTCAGGGGGGCTGTATGATGTGCTCTGACCCCAGCTTCCTAACATCACTGGGATATGTGAAGAAAGGCTTTTACTGAGCTGTGAGGTACATGTGACAAGTAAAAAGCACCAGCACTCTTTACAGTTCTACATGCAGTTCACTTGTCAAAAAATTGCCTGGATATTTAATTTACCCTGAAGGTTTATATGATTGTGTGTGTATATATATATATATATATATATATATATATATAGCCAAAATATTGAGATTCAAGAGGTTCAATACAATTGTAAGACAATTTCACCAAAAGTATTGGAAAATAACACCTTCTTAATTTTTAAGATCCACTGAATTCTACTGAATCTTTTTACAGGATCCATTTGAGTGATAGTGAACTCAAATGGATCCTGTAAAAGATCCGGTAGGAGTGGTCCTACAGGATATTTATTGCTTGTCATATAAGAGAACTCCTTAAGAAATCTCATAGAAATGTTTGCAAAATATGAGGGGAAAGGGCACCTTTAGGATTTTTTTAGGATCCACTGGATTCTTATAGACATTTCAACAGCCATTAGTCTTTGGGCCTTGGACGTTTCCGGTTAGCTAATGCACACATTCAAAACATTGGTGGCAGACTGTTTACACAAAGTAATATTGGGACAGTTTATTTAATCCTGCGATTAAAAAATGTCAAAATTAAAACAAGGAATATGTTGTTCATGCTCTCTCAGATCAGGAACTGACTTGCTCTCGGAAATTAAAGTGATTTCCAAAAAAGAAAACAATTACAGCAGTGAAGGCTGGATACTGACTAGCAACTCAATATCTACTTTTATCTAAAACCAAAAACACGTGGTGAATTCAAATGTAATATATATCAGATAAACAAAGCAAAAAACTGTAGCCAGAATTCAATGCACCTTGTTGTTTATCTGTGACCACACAGGGCTCAGATGTCACAGATAGAACATTTAAATCTTCTCACCAACACTGTCCCACTGCTCTGTTCTTCACCTTATCTAACCACAAGCATTTCAAAACGTATGAAATAATTATATATGCAATAAGTTATGATTGAACACAGCAATTCATTTTGTAACACTTGTGGGGTTACATTATAGCATCACTGATCGGTTTATCACTATTGCAGGTGGGACACCGACAAGAAGCCCAGAAGATCAACACGTTTTTAACAGCGTGTCATCACCAAACACAAGATAAACCTTATCCACATTGTATGACCAAACGTTTCCGACGTTTCTGGTAAGTAAGGAATTGTAGGCATGCAGACTACAGGTTTTTACTGCTTCATGTAGACACACTCGGTCTCAAACAGATAATAAAACATGCCTGTATATGAAACTTCAGGTACATGTGTAATGTTCTGAGCGAAAAATTAGCTCCTTAGTGTCTGATTTAAGGGGTCTGGTAAATATGTTTTCTATTTTTTAGCTTTTATAAATATCTTAACTGTTTTGTTTGCGCTAAAGTGTGTTAATCATTTTATTGTGACGTCTGTTATTGTTTACTTCCATTAAAATGGTTCAAAAAGACCCGGTAGCGAACCCAAATATATTTTTCGACAATGGTTCCGTTCCATCGGCACTTTGCATTCTGTCCAATCAGCGCTCAGCGATTGTATCCAATCAGTGGACTCTATTCCTGTCCAATCAGCGCGCTCTCTCTCTCTGCCGCCACCCAATGGCCGCTTTCGGGCATCACGTGATTTTTGTGCGCCGCCATTTTGTCCGGAGCTTCTCTCCGCAAACCGGAATCAGGCGAGGGCGAGTGAAGGAACGCCGTTGGAGGGGGCTGAGAACACACACACACACACACACACACACACACCGCCGGAATTTCTCCACCTATTGATCCAGGACGGGGGGAAGAGGAAGAAAAAAAAAGACCGTTTTTTCCCCCTCTCTCCGTGGCGCTCCTACAGCCGGATTAGTGGACTTCCTTCCCCAGGTCTAGGTCGGACGTTAGGGTTTGAGCTGTTGATCAGCTGATGTAAGATCTTTCAGGTTTCCCAACTTAACTACAGTTTCATTTCCGAGCTTGGTGCCACTTGAGTTGGCAGATCAGCAGGCAGTCAGGTGAACGGAGTGTCTGGAGATCCGGTAACTAGCAGCGACAGAGAGAACTAGCAGAACCACTTTTAAACAGAGTTCAGACCGTGGCTTTGGAGGAACCCACAGATTCCCCCTGGTAGCCTCATAACTATAACCTGTTAACCAGATAGTTACATTCGTGTCTCGGTTTGCTCAGGAAGCGACCGCAGGTCCACACTGAAGCCTTATTTTCGACCAATGTAACTAGTTTTCCGTCGTTTCTTTCGGGGTACGTGGCATTTTCTTCCCTCGGTAGTCTCTCTCTCTCTCTGTGTTTTTTTCTTGACCTGGCTGACCGGATTGCCAGCGATGTCCTTTTGCAATCTTCCTCTCTGCTCAGATTTCACCGCTAGAACCTGCACTCGGGTTGAAGGCTGTTATGGTTATATTAGCTAACATCAGCTCAGTCCATCAGATCCTCCAGGTGTAGATTTGACACTTGGGATTATATTTCTACAAGATAGGTAGATAGATACTTTTTATATTCTATTACAAAATACACGTTGGGAAAAAAAACCACATTAAGACTGCTTTAAATATCTATATATAAATCTATATACTATAAGCAGTCGGTTTGCTGACTCGAGGGGTTTTGCTACATTCGCTCATATTAGTGAGCCATTCGGGTTTTGTAGGGTTTTTTTTCTTTTTCATTTTGGGAGAAAAACCCGTCCAGCTGATCAGTGCTGAGGAGTGTGGAGCTGAAACATGTCCGGGCAGAGCATCACGGACCGCATCGCAGCGGCGCAGCACAGCATGACCGGCTCCAGCATCAGCAAAGCCGTGTGTAAGGCCACCACTCATGAAGTGAGCGGCCCCAAGAAGAAACACCTGGACTGTAAGTATCTTCTACCTCCTCACACACGCACGCGCGCGCACACACACACGCACGCACGCACGCGCGCGCGCACACTCAGAACCGAAATCCAGACCTGAGATTCTGACATCTGACCTCCTACTGGACGCTATAACGAACCTTTAGCTTCTGCGCATGCGCACTTCACTCTCAGTGAACGTATGCCTTTGAATGCTCGAGAGATTCTCCACAGACTTCACCCTCAGTGTATACACACATACTTGTGTCTCAAAAATGACACAAAGGATGTAATATTTGTGCCTAAAGTCTCAAGACTTTTCATACAATAAACGTGAAGCAGAAGTTATTGGGAATGATTCAGCTCTGTGGGAAACATGGTCCTCAAACGAACCGCGTTCTTTCTTAACTGCTTTCGACGTTTTTCTTCTCACCGTATGTTTAATCTTAAATAGTCAATCCAAAAAGCTTTTCTTGTCAATCCCTGCCATTTATAGCTGACACAATCCACAGTTAAATGAGACAACATTCCTCCAGAACCCTGGTGCTTCCTCCAGAACTAAGGACTGAAATAGATCAGGAAAAGTTTGAGACTGGAATGTTGGGTTCAGGAAGTGCACCGTGGTACCGAACCGAGTCTACCTGTCAGAAGTATTTTAGTCATCGTGTCTCCAACATGTCTGGTTTGCACTTGTTCAGGAAGTAAAGTAATCTATAAATATTTAGCTGATGACAACGCCATTTGTTTCCACAACACATAAATACTACACTATAAATAGCTCTATGCTGTAATAGGGAATGGCTGTGGTGACGACTTCACCTTCGGATACGAGCTGGAAATATTGTGGGCTTTATGCGATAGCATTTCTGTTTCAGTTTTAGGAGTGTGCTGGAATGCAGACTTCTCAGTTCAGTGTATGTGGATTTGGTGGCAGTTTGGCTTGGCTTTAATATGGGTTTGATGCATTACCTGTCCAGTGAAAAGAATTGCACAGATTACTTATTTCCCATAACTTCTGGTGTAAAATCAAGCATTAAACTGTGTATCAACTAATAATGTTTTTGACTCCCATCTGCCATCCTTTTAATAGCTGAGCTGGGATTCTGTTACCTACCTCGGAGTTGATGATATTCCTAGAACTGACGTGTTTTATTGTGTGTTCTGTACCGCAATTTGCCTGCAACAGCGTTTTCTAAAATGAGAAAAAATGAAACACGACACTTTTTGTTCCATTTATAGTTATTCTGGGGAATGTCTGTAAGATAAGCTTGTTAATGTTATCGCTTGATTTACAGCAGCTAGAAACGGTTCCAGATGTTTTTCTTAACAAGACAAGACAAAATATCCAGGAATTTTCTTGTTCCCAGTTCCGTCCTGAAGATTTTTCCCCATGTTGCAAAACATCTGATCGGTTAAGAATTTAGCAGCACTGTGCTATCAAAACGTGCAAATGAAGCGCTTTAGGCTGAAATTGGTTTGAATATTTTTGAGTCGCAGGTGTAGTGCTTTTAATATTAGTGTGTCTTTAACATCGCTCTGCTTATCTGCACACGTGTCCTGTTGTTCTTTAGCTTTGGAGTCTGTACAGCTGCTGCATGAAGGCATGAAGGTCAGGTCATTCAGACTATTAGCCACATCAGCGAGTCACTAATACCTCTAACAAACACTTCCTCACTGCGAAAGGGCGACCACAGTTTCACTCTGTGAGAAAGTTTTCAGAAAAGGATCTTTATAAGGAAGTGTGTAATGCATGTGTAATGTCTGTGTGTTACATGTTGTTGATGCTTTTCATTGTAATATCTAAATTCATGTGTAATATCTACATTCATCAGTGATGTGACGTGTATGTTACTACTCGGGGGGGAAAATATACCGCGGTATTTATAAGCAGTGTGTGATTTGATTTTTTTGTGCGAAAAGACATATTCTGAGCTGATTTTTTGGTTTCGGTTTCAGTCATTAAAAAGTTGGTCTGTTCTTCCAAATAAGTTTTCTGAATTACCCACAATGCCATGAGTCTACAGAAAGCGATGCAGCAGAGCTTTACTTCTTTAGTGTGTCCAGCTCTCTCAGTGCCTCCTACACTGTACAGGTTCCAACGCTTGAGCGTTCCTCTTGGTTCCTCTGTCAACCCTGTCGCACACTTTAGCTCGTAGGTTTTTAAACCGTCATACATTGCATTCTGAAACCTTCAATCCACTGGGTGCTTCTGCACTGGATAGTGAGTCCGTTACCTCTTGTGTTGCAAATGTTTCTCCATTGAAACTCCATTGATGCTGCATTAACAAGATCCTCTTGTGATGACAGAGCCCCAAAGAGCGGCTTTTACTTTTACACCGAAAAAGCTAAAGCACAGAAAAAAACCAGCATCAGAATCGCAAAAATCTCATCATCACAAATCTAAGATGATAATCTCACCTGGGTGTCTTTTGCTTTCAGTTTAGTATCATATCCTTTTTTGGTCCTTTTTATTTGCTTTGTGGTCTAACAGTCATCCTGTGAAACTCCCATGATTGCTTGCTAGATGATTGTAACATAAAGGCAGTGTTGCTGTAGGTGTTGCGCAAGACACCTGCACCTCCACTTCCTCTTTACCAACAGAAATTCACAATAAATTGCCATATTCCCGAAAATACCCAATAACAGTTAGAGAGAGGGGATAAAAACACCACCTCCACCACTTAGGGAATGAAATGTGTGGGAATAAATGCATTTTCATTTTAGCTGCTAATTTATTATGTTTTGTTCTTTCACTTAGTCGCCTTACTGTAATCCGTCTCAAATGTATTACCGGCTGCCACGACCGAGGTGGGAAAAAAAATCTCCCGAAAATAACTGCACGGTGAAATTGTAAGGAACTGGAATTAGATTTCTGGTCTGATTACTGGCTCTCCTCCAGCTTGCCAGATGTTTGCTCAAGGCATCTGCATGTTGCACTTGATCAATCGTCCATGGAACAAACACGAGTAAATCAGTGTCGCCGAAATCTCTCTCCAAACACCTCTTCTGCCGACTCATCAGAATGTCAGACGCTGCTGTTTTCCTTCGCCGTGAGCTCGTGCTTTCCTGTTTGAGCAAACAGTGCTGAGGTTTTTCACCGAGTCAACACACAGATGTTGCTCTTTGACCTCTCTTCTGTACAGTACAGCATTTTTGTACTGTTTCCTCGATCGGATTTATTTTTGATTTTTACGTCTGTTTACTTAAATACAAATCTTGCACGACGATCAAACATCTTTGGTTTTGTCGTTTGTGTGCGCCTTTGTGTATTGTGTGGCCTGTACAGCTTTTGAACCTCACATGCTCCGTGTGTGGTATTTACAGTGACACAGGGATTTGACATGTTTTGCACTTCCGCTTCAGTCAGCCCACATCCTGCCGAAAACGGCCGCGTAAGAGCTCCTGATATATTACTGTTCCGATAAACGTGAAGCATTTCCTTCATCGACGTCATTTCTGTAACATATCGATGACTATATCATTTAAGGAAGAACGAACGCCTTGCGAGCTCCAGAGTACTTAATGGTGTCTCTTTAATTGGTAAAACTGTTATTGAAGCCGAATGTTTTGGCCAATTTAATTATCCTTTGTGTCACACGTTAGCAGTACAGCACTTGGGGCATATGCTGTTCTTGGAAAGTCGTCCATTCCAGAATGGAGTTTTGTGTTCCAACATGAAGTGGAGTTACTCCCATCACCTCAAACTGATTGTTTTAAATATATGTTTACTCCAGCAATTTACATAAAGCAGGTGAGGTCCTGTTCTCACTGACCTGCTTTCACTCACACCCCCCCCCCCCCCTTTCTAATACATATACAGTGCGACCTCGATCCTTGCGGGGGTTCTGTTCTATGACCCCTCGTGAGTAAAAAAAAATCATGAGGTTTTGACTCATTTTTCTAGGGGAATTTTACATGTGCTTTACTGTAAACTCAACAAAAATTGTGAATGACTTGTCATAAATGGTTTATTTTCCACTTGAGATGAATAATACAATAATAAATTAGCTTTTTAAACATTATGTAATTTATTAGTACAAACTCTGTTTTGAAATGTTACTTCGAACATTCGAGCCACTCGCGAACTACCAGATTCTCCACGAGTTGCTCTTAGTCCGGTTCCAAATGAACGAAAGAGTGTCAAGGATATAGATAGATATATACACGCACACACTGTATACGATGGAGATTATAACTTACAAATATTGTGAGTCAGGACATGGCCTAGCCTATCAGGAGTCTTAAAGAATGGTGATCGGTATGGGGTGGGGCGGGATTTTTGGAGGGCGGCGCTCTAGTGCTCTGTTTACAAGAGATAAAAATTGGCCAGTGAAACACCAAAAATGCAGAAAAGAGATGCGTGCTCTAGACAGAGACGCCTGACCTCTGCGGGAGGTGGGAGATGCGTACATCCTGGCAGCGTCCCAATGTATTGTACAACACGCATTCTGTTTGCCCACAACACGAAACTTAAAATACGTTAGATTTTGTCGTGTTGCCAGATCATCGGAAGTTCAAAAAACTGTAACTTGGGGAAGTCCTGTAAAATGTTAGACAAAAACAGAGTCAGTCATGTGACTAAGAAACAACAAATTAATTTTTGAAAAATGATGATAGATAGATAGATAGATAGAACAACGAAATGCTGTTTGGCATCTACCAGAAGTGCAAAAAGTAGCAATAGTGCAAATAAATATGTAGCATATCTACAGCATGTATATGTAGAGTGATTAAATATAAAGGCTATAGCAGTGCAGAGATGTGTGGACATCATTGAGAAGTACAGATAGATGTTTGATTTATACAGCAATTCAAAATAACGTCCAGACGAGTGCATTAATATAAACGTAGCTTACAGCTGGATCTCGTGTCGGAGCCGCCGTTCTAGAAAATGAATCCACACCTGGAGATTTTGGAGATTTTCCACACCATAGCTGTGGACGCAATTTCAGTTTTTTTCACATTCAGACCTGTTGCACAGATCAAATGCTGAAAATCTCAATTTCACTTTCGGTTCTTCAGATTGCGCACTGTGGAAACGGTCCAAGGCGTGAACGCTTCTGCACGTCTGTGTAACGAATTCTTTCAGTTTAAAAACACGGCGAACATTTTAGGCGAATAGAGGAATAATTGTTTCTAAGCAAAGATTTTGAAAAGCAGTATGTGTGAAATGAGATTGCGAGCGGACGTTAAGACATCGTCGTGCGATGCCAGCCAATCTCTATATCCTCTGCAAATTGAGATATTCATTTATATTATAACCGAGTTAGTTTTAAACCGGGAAAAGCGATGTATTTGGACGATTTTTCCTCTCCCTGAAATTTTTATAGAGATGCATGGAAGAGGGGAAGAGAGTGCTCTGGAGGAAGAACGAGTGGCAGAGATGTGGGATTGGGAATTGGGGGCGAATGGTTGTGGTTCAAGGCGCAGAGCCGCGACGCTGAGCTCACTGTGCAGGAATCTCAACCAGGGCGAGCACACACACACACACACACACACACACACACACGAAAAAAAGCGTACTCATCGCATTTGCACTTTTTTTTTTCGTTTGTTTGTTTTCCCCGACCTACTTAAACCTGTGTCTTGGCTCTGAGAAAACGAAGCACAAAAATGATCTAGGGCCTGAAGGTACAGTGAGACTTGTGGAGACGCACGCACACACACACACACACGCATGCAAATCAGCGAGTGGAGAAGGGATGGGGGGGAGACAGACGGCAAACAAACCCTCAAAAAGACGACTGGTGCTATTTTAAGCCATCTGTGGTTCTTCGACTCTTCTCAAAGCAGTGAGAATGCAGGCTTGCTTTTGGAAAGACTTTTTTCTCTTTGGCATCACCTTCAAAAATGTGTCGAGCAGGCAGCTGTTCTGTCAATGAACTCATTAAACCCAAACGCCTTTTCTTTTCCCGCACGCCTCATCTGCAGGTCGGGAATCTGCTTTTTATTTCCAAAGCCCAGAAAGAGCGGGAGCCAAAATCAGAGTCGTGCAGTTGATTTTGTTTGTCTTGACTTTGAGATTCTGAGGTAGCAGAGGACTCGTAGGACTCCTAGCTCATAAAGTGGTACACGATCGTAACCTGCTGCACGGATGTTGTCTCGGTTCAAACAGAAGATTTATTTTGCCCTCGATGTTTAAATCGTTTCTGTCTGGCAATTCAGTTGCCCAGCAGACAAAGAAACAACCCCAAAATATGTACATTATCAGCATTTGATTAATTATGCATGTCAGGCAACTGCACCGTTTAACACAATCTGTGCATCCCACAGAGTTCAAATATTTCGAGAGAACACTGGTCACATGATCACGTTTGTTCATGTCGAGTCTGAAAAATCATCTGCACTTGTGAAGAGGCATAGCTAAAGGTTATATTAACGTTATTACGGCTAAAATGTACTTTAAAACAGTACCATCTCTTTCCCTTTGCTTTAAACCCTTCCTAAGGAAAAGGTTGCGGAAAACTGACTTTGGAAAGCCGACTTTGGAGCTCTTTTTCTGCTCCGGAGGTGTTTATTTCAAAATGAAACAATATTTATTTCGAGACTCTTTTTGAAATCTGGTTCCTTGTAAGTGCTGTTGTCATTCTGGACTTTTTCTTTTACAATGTCTGTGTTAAAAGCACTACGCAAAAACAAACGAACTGAATTCAACCTATTAACTGCCTACAATTTTGGCATTGGCTTTATAATCATATTAGCTCCAGGGTTAAATAAATAATTAAGTATAATTTCCATTACCACACTGTTAATGATTCTAAAGTTGTAGCTGAAGGAAGGTATGAAAAAATGTTCAAGGTTTGGCAAACTGATCTCTTTTAGTAATCTTTAACTCGGCCACTTGAATTTTCAGCCTTGGTTTGTGTTGTGTAGATGGACATTAGTAGTTAACCACAGCTGTAAGTGGGAGGTTGCACATCTGGCCCTGGGTGTGCTGTTAATGTTTGAATGTAGAAATCCTCAATAGATTTTTAGTGAAGCATGTTTATTGGTGCAGATGGGCCTGACTTCTGCTCCGTGATTAATTAACGGTGGTGGTGGTGCTGATTGATGTCACTGTTCCAGAGGTCAGTGGCTAACAGCTGGGCCCGGTGCTGTTCTTCTCTTCGGAGACCCCACCTCACGGACTTTCCATTCCTTCACATTGCTCATTCGGCGTGTCTAACTCGCATGCTGCTGAGATTTGCTACAGTATGTGGAATTTCACACGCTTTCCAGACACGATGGTGGTGGTGCAGCTCTTCAGTGTGCATTTCTTATTGCATGCTCTTGAATATGGATGTGCCTCTGGGTTTACTTCTTTCATAGAACCTTGGCAACGCACTAATTGGGAAGCTATTGTGAGGGCAACTGTACTGCTCAACACATAACTTAGATTTTGCCAATTAAGAATAGAAGAATAGAATAGAATAGCCTTTATTTGTCACATATACATTACAGCACAGTGAAATTTTGTTCTTCGCATATCCCAGCTTGCTCAGAAGCTGGGGTCAAAGCGCAGGGTCAGCCATGATACGGCGCCCCTGGAGCACGGAGGGTTAAGGGCCTTGCTCAAGGGCCCAAGAGTGGCAGCTTAGCGATACCGGGGCTTGAACCCCCGACCTTCCGATCAGTAACCCAGCGCCTTAACCACTGGAGCTATCACTCCCCATTACATTATGAATGTGTACGTTTTTTTTTTTTACACATATTTACCAGATTGATTTTTTTCTTTTATTTTTCCCTATCCCTTCAAGGTTAGCTCTTATAGTTCACTATCTGAATGGTTCCTCCCCATGTTCATGAAAATCTTCCACCAGGATCTATGTAAAGCCTTGAGTAGTATTAGTAGAAAATAACCGAAAGCACATTCAAACACAAACAAGGGGTTTCTTTAAACCTTTGTGAAGGATGCAGTATAACCAATCAATTCAATTTAGTTTTATATGTATGAACATTGAACATGGAACAATGAACATTGTTCCAAAGCAGCCTTTGGAAAAAATGCACTTGTGCCATAAATGCCTTTTTTTTTCTTTTTCTTCAATTTATTCATTACTCAGTAATACAAGGGAACGGAAAACCAGTCCGAATCAAATGAACAGAAAAATCATCTAAGCTTGGAGAACCCAGATTTGCGTCTGAATAATAATAAACGAATGAATATTTCTAGAAATAATCGAAATCTTGAAGCATTTTGTTCATGTACAGTGTTTGTTTTATTCCTTTCTTGTTAGTGCAACAAAACATAGCATCTCTGCAGCCCTTCCCCCAGTCCTTTAGCTCAGTTCATACCTCAGAGCTCATTTGAGACACACGCTTCCTGTAAGCTAAAGTACACGCCATGTTTGATTTTCTCCCAGCAGGTGGGTTGATGAGGCAGTGACCCATCATCTTTCAGTCCGATTGTTCGGTTCCACAATCACACGGTTTTCTTAGCTGCCAAATCGGAGCGCACGAGGGTTTCAGTTCAATTCGAACAGACTCGACATGTATGAAAGCACTGTCATGTCTGCGGGCGAGATGTGCCAATCTGCCGGTCTGTACTCATGAAGATGATTCAGCGAACACCGAACATACGTTTCTGCTCGCTTCTCTGAAAAATAAACGTCATCCTGTCTTCTAGTGAAAGCAACAAAAAAATACCGGATCTGTTTTCTGTACGTGAGATTTTATTTGTGCCGTGTTTTCACATCTATGGAATCTTCTCCTCTGGTTTCCAGCCATCTCGAACCCCTTTCCCAGCACTTTCCCCAGGGCTTTAAAAGGGAGCTGCAAAAACAGATTATTGTGAAACGTAGCCAGGAGCAGATGGAGGGCAGAGCTCGGCTCGCGTGGAAACCTTCCTCGTGTCTAGTACCAGGATCGGGCAGGCACAGACCCGTCCCTACAGCTTTTGTGTGTGGCCCAACAATGACCCCTTTCTTGTCCAGCTGCACGCTGCCGCATACCGATACACGGCAAAAGCGATGACCTCAGGGGTCATGCTCCTGTCTAGGGAGAACCTGATGACCCTCTGACATGACACTTGAGCTTCCACCAGCTTCTGTTTGCACTCTAACACGCTCAGTATGCTGTGTGCGGAAGCATCTCTGAAAGCAACCAGTGTATAAATCCTTCCTGGTTTCCTGTATAGAGCGGAGGCTTTCGAGTGGATATTTGAGTGTGTGTGAGATGGAGGAAATCTAAATCGCATGCATTTGCTCACTGATTCAAGGTTTTTGTCCCCGGTGAAGTAGTTGGAGGAGGAGGAGGAGGGTGAAGATTGGAAAGAATACAACCATATACCACGGCATCAATTGTACCACAGCACATCTCTCTCCATCACCAGTCATGTGTTTAAGGCGACACGTTGTGCGATCAGTAAGATGCAATTGTGTTACTTTCTTATTAAGTCAGCACATCCTTTTTAACATCCTTCGCTCTTTCGCAGTCTGTCTCTCACTCCCCATGGAACCAATCAAGTCTTCTTTACATGTCAGGGATAGCAACAGGGAGAGGCTGGAGGCACCGAGCAGGCTGCATTATTGAAGAAGCTGAAAATACACACACCTAAAACACAAACACGTCTCCAAACCATCCTAGTGCTATTCATGCAATGCAGCCACGTTCACGTCGGCCTTTTGTTTTCTCGTGCTTGTGCTTTTCGAACTCGCCCCGTTTATAGGCGTGTGCTCTTTTCCCGGGTGAACGCCACGATCGGTCACACCTCCACTCGGGAACTGTGCTAGTTTGAGTCTCGTCATTAAAACAAAACGCATGCCCGAAGGAGCACGTGCTACTGCTCCGTCTCGCCGTGTGTGGCAGCGATGTTTTAGTTTTCAAAAAATGGACGCAGAAGGAAAGAAGCAGCGTGCACTCGGAACTCTAAACGGGCGTGATTTGGAAGGCGGGTTTGTCTGGAGCAGCGGGGAAACCCGGATCTACACCGCAATTCGTGTAGATCCGGGTTTTAAAAATCCCAAGAGCGTTAGGGTCAGGTGTCACCGAACCCTTTTGTATATATGCAGGGAGACCCGGAGCTCCAATGGTTCGGCTTACGATTTTTCTAAACGATAGCGGTGCGAAAATATGCGTGCAAATATTTACATTTTTGCGCACCGATTTCATTTTTGTACGTTGGGACGATGCCAGGATGTACACATCTCTCGCCTTGTGAGATGCCTTGCTCTCGCCAGCGGTTTACAGAGTTTAGTTGTTGGACTGCGTGTTTTTCCCTGTGTTTTTGATGTTCCAATCACAAGTTTAGCTCTTTTCTCTCTCTCTTTGCATAAGGTTTGAATGATCTATTAAGTAACATAAATGTATTCCTAAAGAGAAAAGCTAAGTGGCTCAAACTGCTCTGCATGCAAATATAGCATTGTGTATTGAAATTGTATGAAAGCATATGGTTTCAATTATCTATTATGTAACATAAAGGCATTCCTGTATGCAGAAATGTACACAGCCATAAAAACTGTGTACAGGCGTGTTTGTTTATTTTGTTTTATTTTTTTTCTTCTCTTTCTCTCTTCTTTCCTCTTCCTGGCATTTTATAGGTGCTTTTTTTTTTTTCTCTCATAATCAGCGTCTCTGGACACTGAACCGGAATCAGTAGTGTGTTATTATAAACATATGACCGTATGCCACCCCATACTGATCAGCATTCTTTAAGACTCCTGGGTTAGCCCATGTCTCGGCCTGCGATATTTTCCTGTTACGCTGGGGTCATCAGAACGCATCTCCATCGTGAGTCCAACCTGGATTTCCGAACGCAATCGCTGAACCACAGTCTCTCTTGCGAGTTCTTGAAATGAATCCAGATCAGCGGTGAGAACAGTTCGTTCGCTCGTCGTGAATGTTTGCTCATATGAACGTGGAGTGAGGAGGAATTTGCTGAACATTGGGCTGAGAATAAATAGCGTGACTCCTGCTTAGAACAAATGTTTGCTGTTCTTGTTTTAGTGCCATGTGCACACCGGGGCACGTTTCTAGTAAATACTTAATCTGAATAAACATGCAGCAGTTTCGATTCCTCTGCTTTTAAATTTGGATTGTAAAATGGCGACCATACAATTAATGGATTGTAAAAGTATCTGTGCCTTCACTCAATCCCAAGTACGATTTGTTCTGAAATATTGCCCTGATTTGTTTACTGCCAGCTTGGAATTTTTTTTTGGCACAGAACCATTGCTTAAATCACGTCTCTGCCAGGAATTTCTTTCTCTCTTCTTGCTAGATGTTCCACTAGATTTTGGAATGTAGTGGTGGAGATTTGTGCTCAAGGGGGTTAGTAAAGGCAGGAACTGATGTAGGTGAGGTGAGGAGGCCCTGGGGTGCAGTCAGCGTTCCAAATCATCCCAGAGGTGTTCAATAGAGTCGAGGTCAGAGCGCAGTAGCAGGCCACTCAAGATCTCCCATGTAAACCATATCTTCATGAAGGTGTACAGGGGTATTATGATTTCTGGAAGAGGTTTGAGTCACTTAGTTGAAGTAAATTTTAAATTTTAATGCTTCCACATCCTATGTGTTTGTGTGCCCAAAAGTCCTGATACTTTTGCCAATGTGGTGAAGGGTCTCTGGAGCAGAGGTTGTGCTGCGCGATATGCATGAAAGGATACGTGCAGGACATGACTATTTATATCCCACTCCACTTTTCACATGGAATATGTGTTCTATGTGACTTGAGGTGTGTGTGTGTGTGTGTGTGTGGGGATCTGGCAGTGTTTGAATAACTGAAGAACCTTGACGTTTGGTGCATGTTTGAGCAATCTAATCGTCTGAAGCCGGTCGTCTCGGGGAAACCGAGCTGCCGCATTCTCTCCTCGAGACCCTGAATTTGACGCACAAACTGAACACATTGCAATTAATTTCCTTCCTTTCCTTTTATTTCTATCTTTCAGACCTGATCCACTGCACCAACGAGATGAACGTGAACGTGCCCCAGCTGGCCGACACGCTGTTTGAGCGGACGGTCAACGGCAGCTGGGTGGTAGTGTTCAAAGCTCTCATTTCCACTCACCACCTCATGATGTACGGCAATGAGGTAAGACATACGCTCCCACACACACACACACACTCGCTAGTTCACCCACACTCGCGTGTTTATCCTCATGGAATGGTGGTATAATGAAATGGCCTCATCTCGATCTCACACACAGACAGTGTAATGATGTAGAGTAGTAACGGTGCACTCTGTACACACGGCTTAATAATGTGCAGTGGCCCAGATACACAATGGTGTCACCCACACACACACACACACACACACACACACAGTGTGCTCAGTTCTGCTGGACTAACGGGAATGAAACCCATTTCTGACTTTAGGCTGTAAATAATTGAAAGCTATAATTGATGCCAACAAATCAGTCCCAATAACACAAACAGTAATTAGACGTGTTGTGTACACACACTTACACTCCACTAGTTGTTCAGTGTTTTGGGGAAAGGGTAAGAAAAAAAATACGCTGCTTTCTGGGGAACCTGGTGATTACGCACAAAGCCTCAATGTGTTTAAATGTAAATATACGTAACTTAATTGTGTGTGTGTTTGTGTGTGAGAGCAGTGATGTGAACCTGCACCTTTTTTTTTTTTTTATCAGTCGCCTTTCTTTATTGGCGTTCGTATCAGAAGAGAAGCGTCAGGGACAGTTAGAGGACATCTGCAGACTGCGTACTGGTTAAGGGAGGGCACGCTGATAAAGTGCCGATCTTAAGGACACACTCGTGGGTTGTGTGTGTGTGTGTGTTTGGAGAGGGGGAGTGTATGTGAGTCACTCCCAACTGTGGCCCAGATACTGAACGTACAGTTTGCGTTATGACTCTGCTGGAGTTGTACATTGTCGAGGAGGAGTGGGAGAGAGAGTAGGAGGGAGAGAGAGAGGGGGGGGGGGGATGATGGAGGAACTAAGGGTGTGGGAAGCTGACAGTGGATTGATTGCTCCACATTGAGGCTCGGAGATACGGAACGGTTGGCGTGTGTTTCTCTAATGGGCTTTTGTAGGTGTCGGATTAGTTGCCTGCATGCCAGGATGTTCCCTGTCTTTTCTTTAACTAATAATCAAAGGCAACCTGGGAGCTACTGAAGTAGCACATGAAGTGCCTGTGTGTGTGTGTGTGTGTGTGTGTGTGTGTGTTTGTGTGTGTGTGTGTGTGTGTGTGTGTGTGTGTGGAAGTCTAAGATACAACCAGGGAGCTGCAAAAGCAATATAGATTTAGAGAATGTGTACATTTTACTCATTAAAATTGATCTATTTCAATTTGAATTGCTTCCATTTTTTTAGGCAGATAAATTAAGATGGTCCTAAACATATATTATACTCTTAATAACATGGCTTTTACCTTCTCTGCTATATTTTTAAGAACGCAATTAATATATACAGTTCGGACCATCCAAATTCATCTGCATAGATTTCGGATGGTCCTACCATAAATAATACTCTTAAGAATATGAAACAAAATGAAAAGGTGTTGGACCTAAGAGAGGGGGTCATGAACACACTATTTCACACTTTTCACTTTTTATTCCACCGATTAATGGAGTTATCCGATAAGACGTACTTTGTTTCCTTTTAGAAAAATCAACAATTTTAATAGCTGAAATCGCATACAAGAATGTCTGAAAACTAAACCCATATAAGGCATTTTATTGGCGTATTACATCAAAATGCAAATACAAACAGAAATAAAAATGTGTACAATTTCGAATGACTTTATTAAAGTTTAAACACACTCTACAGTGTTTTCTTTAGGTTTTAGTTTGAAATGATCCCAAACTTTGGAAAATGTCTGTCGTTTTCTTCGGCCTGTATCTTCTCCATGCCGTTTTCTCCTCGCTCCTCCATGTTTCATACTGCAGCGTCTTCTGTGTTACCTGTCCAAAGCGTTCCAGAGTTTAGTGGGTGGTGCGTCAGTAATAATGGTCCGTAGAGAAACACAGCGCTCCGTGTTTAGTTAAATGGACTTTTTTGTATTCGAATTACTCGAGTTACTTAGCCGTATTTCTCACCTAATTATTATTTGAAATGGCAAATCCACCTACAGCTACACTCTATGTGCAAAGGTTTGGGGGACACCTCACTCAAACACTTTTTTTTTTTTTATCTCATTTCCATATTTAGTCCATCTTTACAGTTATAAGAAGTCTTTCTAGCTAGCATGGAAGTGGGGATTTGGGATCATTTCGAGTTCGTGCAGGTGGTGTTCAGGTGGGGGTTGAGGTCAGGGCTCTGATCAGGATTCTCTAGTTGTTCAACTCCTTGGCAAACCATGACCATGTAGGACAAGAAGGGAAAATGTAATCCTACAGAATACAGTGTCATTCTGTACAATTGTGAGATTCCAGCTTTGTGGCAGTTGTTCAAATTAAAATTGTACTTGTAACACACAGGTTTATACAGTATGGCCTACAAAGGCTAATTATTTTGAGGAAGAACCACATTTGGTTCTTATGGCCAATCAAGATTTGGCCATATACTCTATGACAAAGATGCCCAAACTAGGGCATGTTAGCAAAAGTTGGCCTGCCATGCCACCATAAGAAGAGGGGGAAAAGGGGAAAATGCCATTTGGAAAAACATAAAAAAAAAAAAAAAAAAGGGCCACCTTTGTCTCTCTAATAGAGACCACTGAATAGCTGCTTTTGGCATTAAACTACAATAAAAATTGGATTGTAAATTACTACAAAAAATCGGCTTGTTTTTCCAATTAATTATTAATTAAACAGATTACAGTAATGTTTTCTATTTATTAATTTTTTTTATCTTATGAAATCATAATTGATTGAAAACACTTATATTTATAGAAAGTGGCAGCACCTGGCTAGGATTTGAATTTGGATTCCGGATCAGAAAGTCAGAATGCCTTAACAACTAAGCTTCCACCACTATCCACCATCCATGGTCCTCATTCAAGTTAGATTTTTGACCATTGATAGGAAAATGTTTGGGCTCTTCAGGTCTATAAGAATCCAGTAGAAACCCATATGGACATGGTGAGAACATGTAAAACTCCTCTCAGGGCTGCACCTAAAGCTTACTATTGAAGGAGGAGACTTTCACTGATATTTATAATTCAGCCACAAAAATTGTATAATCATCTCCTGGAAATGACTGATTTACTTCAGTTATAGTGCACACACGTTTCTTATATTTAGTCTGATGCACAATTTGGAGCCATTAAACAATAGATTTATGATTTAACAGTTGAATGCTGATTTTAATTTCCTTATGATGGTATAAACAAGAATAGAGTTTGAACAGCAAAGATTTGTTTACACTGCTATTGTACGTGTGTGTGTGTGTGTGTGTGTGTGTAATTTCTTAAGCATGCTGCATGTCCCCACAATGAAAGGTAACATAAGTAGCTCTTATGTAGTAGAAATAAAGGCCAATATGGTTTCTCTTGGTTACTGGGAATAAGGTTGGGGTTAGCTTTAAGTACAGCAATTACATGAATGAATTATGTTAATATTGTCGTGTGTGTGTGTGTGTGTGTGTGTGTGTCTGTGTGTGGTGGTGGTTGGTGGGTGGGTGACTGTGTGTGTGATGGGTAAAGAGGAAAATTTGTTGAGGGTCTGCCTTGTGCAGCCCTGATAAACTGTTTGTGTTGCAGAGATAAATAACTGCCTGCTGATATCACTGTTTAATGAGACCTGCCTCAGAGCGCACACACACACACACACACACACACACACACACACACACACACACACGGAAATTGAAAAACAGGCCCCGAATGTGGATTATTAGGTTTGAACGGCGTGTTTGTGGGAGGACAGGAACAGCCCTTACACACACACACTACTGCTGTAATCCACAGTAGCCACACAAATCAGCCTGATTTTTTGGATTTGCTGATATCAGAGGTTGTAAGTGGGTTATGATATTACTATAACTATAGGACGGCATGCGGGGGGGGGGGTGCAAATGAGCGAGGGAGCTCGTTTAGCATTCCAGCAGCGTGCTGGTTTTCCAATGTGCTCAGAAAGCACTGCTGTTTGCATAATGACTGCTGGGTTTGAGTGATGCAAGATAGCCAAGGTAATAAATACCTTTTTAATAAGCACACAAGCAGACACACACACACATGTGCACACTCAATTCCTGGGGTCTCACCATTGTACTTTTGTTCCCTTCCCTTGGGCAAAACTGCTAATCAATACCTGTTAGCATAGACACAGGAAAAAACGTTAAAGATAAGTAGTGATTTTCTTCCCTTTAGCAGAGCAGCTCCTGGCGAGAAGATCCGAGTGCCGCATCGTGGCTTATTAATCATTTTGGAAAGCTGCTTGTAGTCTGCGATGCCTACTAAAGAAGAGAATTATTCCATGTACTGTGGGTCTTCTCAAATGATTTGAGGGAGAATGGGGAAATTAATCGCCCCTTTTTGACAGCGTTGAATCCTGAATAAACAGATTCCCCTAAGAATACGCACTAGACTTTTTCCTTGCGCTTGTGTTTTCCTGCTTTTTTTTTATAAAATATATATTATTTTTTATAACCGCACTAGTTGCATGAGGCGTATCCATAGTAACTCTGAACTTGTTGAGAGACGAGCGCTTTCGCTTGGCTGTGGAAATCCGCATGTATGCGCAATCCCACTTCTCCACGGTCAGGTTTGATTTTATTTTTTTTTGCCAGTAAACTGATCAAGACAGGGCTGCGATCTCATCCTAGATCAACAGTCGCTTCTCGATTCATCTTTGTGAGGAATAGATCTTCTAGCCAGAGGCTTGTGCGTTAATAATGCACGCCGCTGCGCCGCTGTCACTTTTCAAGGTTTATACCCGATTTTATTATTAGCAAAGTATTTCTCATTTGTCTATATTTCCTGTCCATTTTAAACAAGCCCCTTCACGCACCTCCGGATCGTCAAGCCGGAGTGAAAGAGGATTAACACACGCTAGTGGCTGCATTCGTGAGTGGTAATGCTGTTGCTGCATCATGCTGGGTTTCCACACAGCCTCTATTCAGATTCGAGAAGATTGTCTTATCGAGAAACACATGAACAGGAAGAAAGTGTCCACCTGGTGCGGACACACACGAACGTTCTTTAGCTGCAGCGTGTTCCCTCAAGCAGAATTTTAAATAAGACCGCAGTAAATCCTGTTTACTCGCTGATTTAAAAACAGGTTGAGATGATTTTTTTTTCAGTCAGTAATGTGAAAAGTATCAGAGCTGCAATGGAGAAATGTTGGAGAAATGGTTCTTGAAATCAACCAATCAGAGCTCAGGAGGAGGGTGAAGTAACATTGTGTAACTCTAAGCACTCATAGTGTCTCCCTGAGTATAGCTTATTATTCGAATGTTTCTCAAGTTACCTCAAAAACAATACTGGTGTCGGCTATTAAGCGGCTGCCAGATGGAACCCTGAAGACGGCAGTAGGTTCACAGGCGAAGTTCAAGTTTGCTGAATTTGTATTGCGTGGACTCAGTTGTGACACAGTTGTGAAACAGTTGTGTCCTATCATCCTGTTCAACAGCAGAAAAGAAGCTACACGGTTTGCGTCGTCATTGCGCACAGGAACAGACAGAATCGGGTTCTCGCAGCAGGTTTTTTTTTTTGTGACCGTCCCTTTAAATCAAACACCATGGACTATTATATACTCGTATCTGATAGCATGTGATGTGATGTAAGCCTAGTGGCAATTGACACACTCTACGTTGTGTGAATAGATCACGAGAAGCTACTATACTATAATACATACATTCATCCTCGACCGCTCGGATCAGCGAGTGAATTTGCTATCGGGGAAACCACACACACACACACACACACACACACGAGTGTTAAAGCCATTACTATGGAAGTAATATTATTTTGATTTTATGTAGTAAAATCTGAGCAAATGAAACGTAGTAATCGGAATGTAAACAGTTAGCCAGTGATCTAGTATAATGTAATTTGATTGGCTGTTTGATTTAGTATGAAAGAACAGTCAGAAGCCACTGGACTTTGGAGCAACACAGTTTGTTGACCTACACTGAACTGCACAGTTAATTTGTAAGAAAAGTAAAGATCCTAAGTTTTATTTTTTATGTTTTGAGATTCATAATTAAACAGTCACACGAAGAACTTTGGATTCAAGACTTTTTTTCACTGACGTTTTGTGTTGAGTACAAAAGAACCTTGAAGTCCTAAGCTAGCGAGTACGCTTGTTGCACTTACACATGAGCACTTCAGTTCTGCGAGCACTGAGCACCACCCTTCACTTTATTCTTTCTTTGACTTTCAGGGAACTCTGTGCTTATTTTTAATCTATCACTCTTGATGATGCGAAGGAAAAAAAGGCTCAGCACATGAGATGAGTCCTCTGATTGCTCAATAGACTGCAAGTTATATGTACATTGCAATATTAGTATCGGAAATTACCAGTAAGCTTGTCCTTAGACCTGGTGTAAAAAAAATATATATATATTTTATTTTAAATAAAAATTAAATGATCAATAAATTTGTAGGTGTGTAGGTGAGTGGCTCAAAGCTGCTTGGAAATCATTTGCCTTTTTTTTTTTTTTTTTATATCAAATGTTCACACACACACATTCCTGGTATTATTTTATGATGTGTATTTCTTTATTTCAGAGGTTTTTGTTTATAGTCAGCATTTGGCGTTTGCTTGCAGCGAGGATGCGCAAATAAAATCCAGCTAAATTTGACACGTTTGGATGCTACACAAAAAAAAAAAAAAAAAACACAGCTGTTACACATGAAAACACGATTCAGCCTTCAACAGCTTTATAAAAACACCACTGGCTTTCGTAATTCAGACAAAAGATGCACGATCTCGCCGAAATCTATTATTTATTTATTTTTCTCGTTATTTTTGTTCCCCCTCCGATTTTTCTTTGTTCTTGATTGCTTGTGAATGTTTTTACTTTACTTGTCCTATGACATAAATAAGGGTTGGTGGGTAGGAGCTTGTTTTCCATGCAGCAGAAGCTGATTTTATCATTTGTTTTCACATTTTCCCTCCCAACCAATGCAAATTGACTAGAAAAGCTGGGTGAAGTGTGGGACATTAGAATAGCAGGAGATCTCCAAAGATGATTGCTAGATGATTGCTGCTTGTATTTACTGGGACTTTTTGCTGCAGTGGGTGATTTATATATATATGTGTGTGTTGTGTGTGTGTTGTGTGCTGTGTGTGTGTACATACAGTTTTCTCCCCATTAGCATTCTACTAACAGTATGTCTGAGTAAATGAGTGAATCCACCAACCATTTATTTCTGTCGTTTGTGTGAATCTGTCTGGTTTTAACACAATTGTGTGGACACCTCGGGGTAATGAGTCACTCTGCCAGCATCAATTATACCCCGCTTTCAAGCTTCTTTCACAAGAAATGCGGTCAATATCATCTCGCTCGGCTTTTAGCCACAGGCAGCGTAATTCCACCTGTAGGGCAAATCTGTGTTTGGTGCAATGATTTTGAATTCAAGAAAAAGGTGAAAGTCGTTTAAAAAAAAACGTTTGGATTTTCTCAATCATTCCCTGAATTGCGTCGCCGCTTATATCTGCCGAGCTTCTCGTTTCAGGATCAGGTTGGAACAGAGAGTGGCTGCTTTTCTCAAACCATTCACGTCCTGATTGAGCCAATCCTAGGAACTTTTTTGTGAGGAGAAGAAAAAAAAAACAGGGCAAAAGGTGAACCACATGATCATCCTCGAGGTTCTTTACAGTCACCAAATGTCTTGAGGCGGTAGAAGCTTAAATTTTCTGAAGAAAACCGTTGAGATTTTTCTTTTTGCAGCATTGATAGGAAAAAAAAAGCTTTGGGCTCTTTCAGGTAAAGCTGCTGTTCCCTTAGTGTAAACGGCCACAAAAGAAGTCTGACTGATGAAATAACTCTGCTGTTTAATACTTTTGCCCTTTGGCAGAAGGTTTATATTTTATGCTTGACTGCAGAGATCTCAAAGTTCTCATGCCCTCTTTCCCCTGTATTAAAGCTAAACAGCTTAGTTGCACCGGCCGAACCGCTTTCTCTGCATGTTTAGTAGAAAATGAGAAAACGGCAAACGGTGTTATCAATGACATCTGGGCTTCTGAAGGAGGCGTGGCTCCATTCCTGTCATTCTCGCTGAAGGGGGTGTGGAGTCAATAATCATAGCAATTATTTAGTAAAGTGTAATGAATATGGGGCTGCTTTTAGATTTCTTTTTCATTCATCCAATTGTGGCATCGATCCGTTTTCACTCTTCACTTTTTCTAATTTCCTGTTACAGTTTTAAAACCCATAATTTCAGCTTTTGTTCGGCTTTCGCATCGACGCAATTAACGTTGTCGAGAAGGCTGTGGAGGTTCCTGATTCACAAAACTCTTTCCTAACTAGGAAAATTAGAGAACTGAAGTAGTTTTGTGACGAGCGGCATTAATCGTTAGCGTTCCTCTGGTGTTTTGACGTGAATCCCCCAAAATTCCCACACTCTGCCAGGGCTGGGAAAAGATCACTTGCTGCTCAGTCATGTCTGAGCAGATCACTGCTTGGAACATTGGATGATCCTCTGTTCGGGAATTTCCAGACTGCTTTTCCCAGCCTCGGCTTCGTCAGCCTTGAAAGGCGGCGGCGGCGGCAGCGCCGTCTGCCAACCCATAGAGCTCCAAAAAACTCACGTCTTATACAAAAGCTTTAGTCCAGACGCGTTTCAGCCGGAACAGGGAGTTTCCTCCTATCAGCAGCGCCCTCAAAGTCGTCACGTTGTAGATAAACCCGCCGTCTCTCAGTCACGTGCGGCAGAACATCAGCCAAAATACTGATTGTAATCTCTGTCCTTTTTGTGTCTTGTAGCGTTTCATTCAGTACCTGGCCTCGAGAAACACTCTCTTCAACCTCAACAATTTCCTCGATAAAGGCGCATTGCAAGGTAAGTCCCGAGTGTGCACAAGCACAATCTCCCTGCATACATACTCTTTTCTCTTCCTGTCCTCCAACTGGCCTTCTCTCATTGGTTTATTCTCACTTATTCTCTGTCAGGCTATGACATGTCCACATTTATCAGGCGCTACAGCCGCTATCTGAACGAAAAGGCTCTGTCTTACCGGCTCGTAGCTGTCGACTTCACCAAGATGAAGAGAGGGTAAGCCCCAAACATCTGCAGGTCTTTTTTTTTTAAGTAATTCTTAACATTTTTTTTTTTTTTTTTTATAAATCATTGCCTTCTCTTGAGTGGCTGACTCAAAGAGTGAGCTGACTGTCTTAAGCCTTATTCAGACAGGATTAGTTTTCCATCAGGAGGTGTCTTATCCCAATCCTACATACAAAGTTATTTTCTACACACTGCATGCATGAGTTTGGAAAGATCAAACCATGTTTCACCTCGAATACAATGACTAGTAGATATAATCCCAATTAATACTTATTCCTTACTATTAGACTTGTGGGTGGAGTTTTGTTGGGTTGTTTTTAAACAATGACTGGTCAAAATCCGATTTTTATCTGATTCTGTAACCAGATCGCCACTGTAGATGAATCCACCTGAATCACCTGGGTCTTAAAAGTTAGCCATAAAGATGTATATGTTTTTATTTCAGTAGACAATAAATAAATAAATAGTTTTACAGCTACATGAGTGTCAAAAAAAAGTTTAATATTTAACATTAAACAACAATCCTATAAAAGATGCAAATTTAGAGCGACATTACAGTTTAATTTTAAGATATTTTCTAGAAATAAAGATTCCAAATAAAGATTCCAAATAAAAAAATTGGTCGTTCCCTAGCAGTTAGCTAGCTTATACGCTAAAAACGTTAGCGTTACATAATAAATGAATTGACTTGTTCCCCAATTTATGATTAGGTGGGCATGCATGAGAAATCTGTAGACATGAAACTAAACCATTCCAACAATAGACAATAGGTTCTTGAACTTCACCTGATATGAAGTGTGTACGTTTTATTGCGTTTAACCACAGCTGCAGTGTTTTTCAACAAGATGATGACATTTCTATTCCTCGTGTATCCGCCTATTGGCCACCTCCGGTTTTCCTTTTGTTTTGCCTCCAGCGTGACGTAATCGTGACGTGGCCAGTAAAAGGGTTTATTGGCACGGAGGAAGGACACACCTCAGGAAACGCTTGATTCTACTGAAAACCAAGCTTTCAAATATACATAGGGTTAAAAGCAAACGGCAGAAAAGCAACACTTTCTGTAACAGCCTGCACGCACGCTATGTTCATGTGACTTACTAACGAGCAAGCAAGCGTGTGTGTGGCCACGTCTCCGACAATATGCTTTTACACGTCCAAACTAATGGAATAGTATGTGGTGCTAATGAAATCTTCGAGGTTACGAGTGCATTGAGACAAATGAATAACTATCAAGAACGATTTCTAACGATCGAAAAAAAAGTCTCCCATAAAATTACTCATAACGTGGTGCATTTTATTTATTAGGCGTTCAATAATTTGGCCACAGTAACGTCTTGTTTACTGTGGAGCGCCTGTACTCTGGGTCTCTGTGGGCTGCAGTCGAGTCAGGCGTGCCCGTTACAGCACTAATGAAGTTGCCTCTGTAAGCCGATCGAGACGATTATTTAAAGACCGCGAGTAAGATGCCTCTCGAGAGCTTCCGTTTCTTGCCGGAGTGTGACGAGCTGATATTTAGAACTCACGTACTGTCTATTCCCCACCACCACCACCACCAATTTTCTGCTAGTTATTCAGCTTTTTGTGTTTTACACTTCAGTCTTTCACTGAGGGAGAATGTTTCAAGATTGTCCTCCAGCTATCCTGGTTACATCAGAGCTGCACTGCTGCACAGCTACTGAGGAGTAGCTGCGTTTTCCCTTCTGCAACGATTTCAATTTAAATGCCGCTCTAAAGCTGCAAACCGAAATACACTCGTATGAACCATAGTGTCATAAAAAATCTCTTCAATATCATATATACTGCAGGAACAAAAGCGTACACGGCACGACCGGGACCTCTGTGGTGTTTTTTTCTCGTGTGCTGGAGTACTGACACTTCAGCACCTCTGGTCGTTGTGTTTGTTGCTGTGCGTTTGTTTCTGTATTTGTTTTTGTTGTTTTGTTTATATATGTGTTTGTGCGTTGTGCAGTATTGATGGAGTGATGCGCACCATGAATACAGAGAAGCTGATCAAAACTCTGCCCATTATTCAGAACCAGCTGGATGCGCTGCTTGACTTTCAGGTGTGTGTTTTGCGTCTGTACGTTCTGTACAGGCGCGTGTGCGAGTGTATATATATATATATATACCTGTGTGTCTTGCCTCATCAATCACACAATGTCATTTCCAGTGTGCGCTCGTGTAGACCGGCTGATGAAACCAACTAGATTTAGGTGCTCGTTTCAGATAAGTGATAGATACGATCTTGAAATCCTTTAGATCTTTCTAAAGTTCTGAAGCGCTACTGCATTCGTGTGATGATTATTATAGTGGACATCTAAAATAAATTGGTGTGATAGTAGAACAAAATGTGTAATTAAAAGCGTCACTCTAATCATCTTGAAATCAGAGCTAAAAACGTGTGTAACCAAGTAACAAAATATTCAGACGAAATCCTCATTTCAGTTAAAGCCACGGCTCAGAGATTGGACTTCTAATCGTATGGTCCTGAGTTTTGATCCCGGCATGCTGCCACTGCTGGACCCTCGAGCGAGACCCTTTAACCGTCGACTGCTCAGATGTATAAATTGTGAATCGCTCGGTATAAAGGCGTCTCCCAAATGCTGTAAATGCAAATTAAACTTCAGGATCTACAAACGTTCTGTAACACTAGTGATTTACACGTATGAGCAACAAATATGGACGTGCACTGCTTTGTAGTCGAACATAATCTTGTGTAAACCAGTCCTGCAGGCACAAAGGTCACTTAGATTTTTTTTTTTTCCTTCTGCTGCATAAATAAGAAACATATTTTGAAAAAAACAAGCAAAAACCCTGCAACCCAAATCACACCTTTTAATCACACCTGGGCAACCTGCTAGCTTTGTGCCGGCCGCTAAATTATTCATCAGGAAGTCTTCTAAAAGTCGCACCATTGTTCAACAATGTGTCAACAATAAAAACTTGGTTTCATCAGCTGATCACTGTAGCCTGAGGTTTGAGGCTGATGTTTCGAGAAGACACTTGAGTAAATTCTGTTTTGTTGTGTGTGTGTGTGTGTGTGTTTGTGTGTGTGTTTGTGTGTGTGTGTGTGTCTCCAGGCTAATCCTAACGAGCTCACCAACGGTGTGATCAATGCTGCCTTCATGCTGCTTTTCAAAGACTCCATTCGTCTGTTTGCCGCCTACAACGAGGGGGTCATCAACCTGCTGGGTGAGACACTCACACACTCTGCCTCTGATAGCACCGAGGTGTGTTTTAATCTCATTCACTCACAGGGGTGTGTCCTAATCTCGCTCACACGCTCCAAGGAGGTGCGCACTATTCTTTCTTTCTTTATGAATGACGTGGTGATCTCAGTCACCGGGGTGTGTCGGTATCTCGCATACCCAGGAAAGCCTTTTATACGCTGCAGGGACGTGTCGCAATCTCCGTTTCTCTGAGAGAGTGTGAGAAGTTCTTACTTCTTCCGAGAGAGTGTTTTATTCTCACTTTTGGAGAAGGGTGCTTTGTGCGTTCTCTCACTCTTTAGGTTGCTCTGTTTGTTCTTTCACTCTTCAGGGTGCTCTATTCATTCCTTTTCTCTTCAGGGTGCTCTATTTACTCCCTCATTCCCTCACTCTTCAGGGTGCTCTATTTACTCCCTTCGTTTCCTCACTCTTTAGGGTGCTCTGTTCGTTCTCTCACTCTTCAGGGTGCTCTATTTACTCCCTCGTTTCCTCACTCTTCAGGGTGCTCTGTTCGTTCTCTCACTCTTCAGGGTGCTCTATTTACTCCCTCGTTTCCTCACTCTTCAGGGTGCTCTGTTCGTTTCCACTCTTCAGGGTGCTCTATTTTTTCCCTCGTTCCCTCACTCTTCAGGGTGCTCTATTTTTTCCCTCGTTCCCTCACTCTTCAGGGTGCTCTATTTACTCCCTCGTTTCCTCACTCTTCAGGGTGCTCTATTTTCTCCCTCGTTTCCTCACTCTTCAGGGTGCTCTGTTCGTTTCCACTCTTCAGGGTGCTCTATTTTTTCCCTCGTTCCCTCACTCTTCAGGGTGCTCTATTTTTTCCCTCGTTCCCTCACTCTTCAGGGTGCTCTATTTACTCCCTCGTTCCCTCACTCTTCAGGGTGCTCTATTTACTCCCTCGTTCCCTCACTCTTCAGGGTGCTCTATTTACTCCCTCGTTTCCTCACTCTTCAGGGTGCTCTATTTACTTCCTCGTTTCCTCACTCTTCAGGGTGCTCTATTTTCTCCCTTGTTTTCTCACTCTTCAGGGTGCTCTGTTCGTTTCCACTCTTCAGGGTGCTCTATTTTTTCCCTCGTTTCCTCACTCTTCAGGGTGCTCTATTTACTCCCTCGTTTTCTCACTCTTCAGGGTGCTCTCCCTCTTGAAGGCTGCACAGTTCTCCTTCTCACTCTCTCAGAAGGGTGCTTTATTCTCACTCTCTCAGGGAAGGGCTGATCTGTGTCTCAGTAAATGGCACTCTGTTCTCATTCTCTGAGAGGAAAGCGCATCATTCTCGCTCAGCAGGTTGCTCGTATCTGAAACTGCATCATTAGGTGTTTAAGGAGCAGTATTGAGCTGACGGTTCCTGTGGCTTTCACTACACACCACCACACTATACTCTCCTTATATACTCTCTTCAGCACATGTTAGCAGAGCACAGAAAAAGAACTATTGTTAGCCCAGATGTGTCTCTCATTCTTTTTTTCTTCCCCTTAGCTGTTTTTATCGGCAGTATCTCAGGCATTAAGTACAAACCATTTCTATGAATAGTGTGCACTAAAATGCTTCTTGTAGACCTCGCTGCAGCCGACACCTCCGTGGGCACGTTTTGTTGCACTCTTTTTTTTTTTTTTCTCGAGCAGGCAATTTACCCCCCTCTGTTCGTCTGGATCCTGACGGTGTTATTAAGCAGCCGTGTGTGTTTTGACAGCTCGCTGATGTGGTAATTACAGCCTTTTGCTCAAATCGCTCATCTAATGGCTGCTGTACTTTTTCTCTCCACAGAGAAATATTTTGATATGAAGAAGAACCAGTGCAAAGACGCTCTGGACATTTACAAAAAGTTCCTGTACAGGATGACCAAGCTGTCCGAGTTTCTCAAAGTAGCAGAGGTACCTTTTTATTTCTCTCGATTAAACACACGGACACGACGTTCTGCAAGCGCCAGTCTCACCGGGACTCGTTGTGCCATTCAGGACCACTTACAGGAAGGGCTTTAAAAATTCATTATAAACAATTATAAAATAATTAACTAAATAAACTCGATATATATAAGCTTCACGTTAGATATCGACAGTAGCATGAAAAAAAGGAATGGATAATAATTTCCTTTCACATGTTGAGGGATTCTAGTTATTGGGCATCTCTCATTATCCAAAATCTTCTCAATTCCTGATTTTTGAGCAACTTGTGTCTTAAGCAATGAAATATTAATATTCAAATCAAAGTTTACTGTAAAGTATGCCAGAGCCTTGACATTTAATGGTAAATGTCAGAATTCAGTAAAGATTTGAATTAACTTGGATTTTTTTCCCAACAGTTTCATGAATCGAGTGATCATTTAATATATTGGAATTTTTTATAATAAAAAATAAATAATAATAAAAATATAATAAAAAAATTAAACTATATGGGCAAATGCTGAAAAATGATTGATTACTCAATTCATAAAATTGTTTGGAACAAAATCCAAGTTAATGCAGCGTAGACGCAGCGTAGAGAATGAAGCTCCTCGCACTCACATACTGTCTCTATGGCTATTTGTGTCTCTCGCACGTTCTTCAAGTTGCAAACTTCCTCGCGTTTTCTTTCACACACTCGCGCTCTCTCTGTGGTGTGACCGGCGTTAACTGCTTTCTGAGCGCTGTGGCACCTTTCTGAACAGAAATCTGCAGTTTAGATGCTGGGGATTTTCTTTGTGTCCCTCCCTCTCTCTCTCTCTCTCTCTCTCTCTCTCTCTGCCCCTTACCCTCCCTCTCTCTCTCTCTCTCTCTCTCACCCTCCCTCTCTCTCTCTCTCTCTCTCTCTCTCTCTCTCTCTCTCTCTCTCTCTCTCTCTCTCTCTCCTTTTCATTCTTTTCCTCCCTCTCTGCCTCTTTCTCTCAATCACTGTCCCACTTTTTCTGTCTCTCTTTCTCTCTCTCTTTGTCTCTCAATTATAAATATCTTTCCTTTAAATCCAGTGAGCTTCATTCCAAGTTTTTGGAAAGACCGTTTTTTTCATTCATCCCATTTGCCATCATTATAGATTTGTTCATATGCGTGTACGTAACAGGCTTTTTTTTTTTGTTGTTGTTGTAATTTTAAATAATTTTTGAGTCCCGTTTGTCTAAAAAGCGTCATCCACGTCTCACATCTACATTCATCTCCATCTCTCCCGAGTAAACGCTGCACGGCCGGCCTTCACGTTTCCTTCCGCATCGATCTTTCTGTTGTGTTCAGTTTACAGACACTGCATGAAGTAATGACCCTTTTGTTTATATATATATATATTTTTTTGTCCTTTATCCCCTCCCCTCCCTTTGTTTGTTTGTGTTTGTCCATGTGCCTTTTTTATGTTTGTTCGTACGTCACAGCAAGTTGGGATTGATCAGGGTGACATCCCAGATCTCACTCAGGTCAGTGTACATTTCATCTCCACTTCCTCCACCCTCTTGTTCTTCTCTGTTCTCTGTTCACCCTCACTGTGAAATCTGGTTTCGTTTTCAGCTGATAAGATTTTTGTCGGTTGGTGTCAGTTTGTCAGTCAGTCCACATTATGGGTCAAAAGTGCATCGATTATCCAGCTTTTGAAAATGAGCAGTAAACT
Organism: Silurus lanzhouensis; assembly: GCA_039877035.1. NCBI lineage: Eukaryota > Metazoa > Chordata > Actinopteri > Siluriformes > Siluridae > Silurus > Silurus lanzhouensis. Next base: position 1,543,582 of record JBCEWE010000142.1, read on the forward strand.
GAAGACAAGTTTGCATGGACATTGTTCTCAAAGCAGCTTTACAGAGAGTTGTATAAAAGAGTGTATAAGCTTTAGTGGCTATCATTTTGTTGCTTATATGTGCAAGATGGGGTCGAACTTATGGTGGAGTTTACAGATACAGAAAGCTAGTTTGGATCGCACTTACCTATTTAAAAAAAAAATATAATGGATATTAAACAAAACATAACACTCCATGTAAAATAGTGCTGAACTGTAAACACATAATAATAATAATAATAATATAATTTATGCAGCTCTCAATCTCGGGTGTGAAAACATGCGCCTCTAGAGGCCCCTGTCATAATGACAGTGGACCGGAAAAACTATTGATATAGATTTTTGCTGATAGTTCCAGCAATCAACTATCGACCTCTAACTGCAAGTTCATCTGTAATGAAGAAACCTTGAGAGGAACCAGACTCAAAAGATAAATCCATCCTCATCTGGGTGGCACCGAATGTCCATTTAAGTGTCATCTCGACAATAATCACCAATGTGCATTTATATATATATATATATATATATATATATATATATATATATATATATATATATATATATATATATATATATATATATATGTATGTGTATGTGTGTGAGAGAGAGAAGGAGAACAGTGTGTCAGAGTGTGTTAGATTTCAGCACCTCAGTAACAGCTTTTACTGTTCCTTCCAGACCATCAGAGGATGTTACATTGTAGGTGATGGGGTTGTGCACAAGGCTTGGGGTTGGTCATGCACCTTGCTGCTTCAGTGTGTAATCTGGTGTACAGATCAGTGTTATTGTCAGCTCCTCGCTTCCTGAGGCTAACACTGAATAAGGCGACTCTGCATGATGCCTTCACACCACTGCTACTGTGTGTGTGTGTGTGTGTGTGTGTGTGTGTGTGTGTGTGTGTGTGTGTGTGTGTGTGTGTGTGTGTGTGTGTGTGTAAGGGAGATGATTAAGCAGCTGGAGGGACAGGTTTCTTTAACTATCGCGCTTCATTCAGCCTGTTTAATTTATAGGGAGAAATATTTCCCACTGGCTGTCTGCAAGACACTTGTAAAGTATTGATGTAACCACACATATGCACACGCTCACAGACACACACTTTTATTATTCAGCTCCTAAATCAAAGGTGTGATTCTCAGCGTCTCGCTTTGTCGAGCCACGGGGCAGAAAAGCAGCGTTGTATTTAAAACTGAGGTTCTCTTTTTATATCGACTCTTCTCTTTTTGTAAAGCTGCCAGGATCCTTCTCAGTAGAAAACAACACAAAAAAAAACATTCTCAGTGGAGCCCTTCCTATTTTCAGAGTATTGGGAAATTTCGCTTGGCCAGTTTTCAGTTCCTGTTTAAATCTGTGGAAATATAAGCAAGTAAAAATCTACCTGGCAGTCACATCCACGCGTGGGTCGTTTATTTTCACCCTCGGCTTCCTCTTGCAACAGAGAAGCGTGAATCATGCATCTAATAAGCCGTGCAAGGGGAGAAAGGTTTAGCGCGAAGGTGATGATCATTTGTTCAACATATGCATGCGGTCATTATGTAGATGTTCTAGATAACTGCATGCTGTAAGTAAAGATTATATGTATTATGTCATTTTCTTGCATAAAAAAGGAGATACTTGTAGTTGAATGTGTTTACAGTTACATTTAATGCCACTAAACGGCCATTAAACAAGAGTTCCCGTTATTGCTTGCATAGTATGGCGACGTTCTCTGCTCTGATTGGTCAGAAGGTTTTGCATTATGTATGATTTAACAGCACGGCTCAGGCTGTAGTTCCAGCTGTGGCATGAGCAATAAGGCTCTATGAAGGCACCGTTTCTTTAATACAGTGACCGTGCACGCAAAAGGACATGGATTTACCACATGATCTACAACTAATTATTCAATCGAGAAATCAGTCGAAAATCTTTGTGATGCAATTTGATGATCCTCTTTAAAAAGAATGTGAAACAGAAAGCATTACTTTATTAACTTTTATTATTTTTTAAATACACATTTGTGACACGTCCACAAGCACTTTTATATTAAAATTTTGACTTGTAATAAACTGTGATCCCGGCAGCCGGCTTTATTTTATCGTCGCTCGTCCACACTTATAAAAGGGAATTGCTTTAAAATGTCTGTTTCGGAAAGCCTGCAATTAAAAAGACTCGATTCTTTGTCCTTCGAAGGACTCGTCCAACTTTGCTTGACCTGATAAAGCAGCGTAAACAACCTCGAGTCCACGACGGGTTCAAGAGCGGGTTAAAATCCGTACCGAAACGCGGCAGCAGCTGGTTTGGAGAGAGAGTTTCAGTCCCTCAGTGGCTTAAATGCCAGTTTAAACATTAACCATGTGATCTGGAAAGTTGGCACAGGGTCAGTGCTCTTCTCTCTAACGGCGAGACACGGAGGACACTGCCTTAGCTAACATTGACACTAGTACAGGGCTGTATACATTACAGTATTTAGCACTGGGCTTCCAGGAATCTTTTCGATGTCCCTACATGATGCCATTTGTAAAAGGTACCTGAGGGTGAGACAGAGACGGCCTGCTCTCACTGCCAAGCACGTATTGTAGATTACCTCTGTGTAAAAGGGCAAGCATGATGCACTGCATGATTAACACTGATAAACTCAATATGGCTGTCTTTCAAAATAAATGTCACTGTGCGTTATTGGCATTTTGCACAGAAATCTGTGTGTTGCAGCAACACTGGGCGGATGCCTTGTGCTGACATGACAGTTTTACGGAATTCTTGTGTGCACGGGTTTCCTGTCTGACTACACTATTCTCTTTCCTCATCCCGTCTCTCTCTCTCTCTCTCTCTCTCAGTCCATGGTGAAAGACAGACTGAATTTGCATGATTTTTTTGCCAATTTTGCAGATTCAAACCAGACAATAGTTATTAAAATTTGAACAATAGTTTGACAACGTTTGATGTTTTGTTTCCCGAGTTTGCACCCGTAATCGCATATACCCGCTTGTCACAGTTTGATACACTTGACTGGTTGAATCAGATGTTTTCGAACTGTTCGGAAAGGAAGAAGTAGCAGAATTGAATGAACCATTTATGCAGTTTGTCAGCTTGAATATTTCCCGTTTATCCAAAGAAAAGCAGCACCGTTGGGGATCAACATAAATCAGATATTGGATCTGCTATGTGATGGTCCTAAGGTGAATCTTTTCCATTGATGGATGAGGTAAATGGAGGCTGGCAAACGGTGCCTTCCAGCTGGGGGCTAAGTTTAAAACATTTTATATCCGGACTGCAAGACTTAAGGATTGTGGACACCTGTGCTCTTTGGATGTCCCGTCCCATTCATTTCCTCCTTTGCTGTCGTTATAATCTTCAGTAGATTTTGCCTACAAAAGCATTAATGAGATGCTGGGTGAGGAGGCCTTTGGGGAAGGTCAGAGTTCAGGTTCATCTCAGAGGTTTTTAGTGAGGTTAAGTTCAAATCTTTGTTCAGGGGACCCTTTTTTTTTTATTTTTATTTTTTTTAAATAGTCCTTTGTTGCTCGTCAGACTGTACGAACATGAACCCACACTGTAGGATCTCATTTGTCATAATTACAGACTGCACGAGAGTCAAAAACCGAAGCACACAAGAAAAAGACTCGTCTGAAGTTTTGCGGCTTCAATCGGTGACACGGTCAGACTCGCGTTCTCTCGCCGACGGTAGCTGGCAGCGGAAAAACGATATTGTTAATTTTGTTCGTGAAATGCATTAATAATAAAAATGCCATACAAACACTCCTTTCCCCTTCATGACTCAAGAAGTTTCTCATCTTGCTGTACTGTCCATGTGACTCGCTTCCACATTTTCCCCGAGGTGGTTTGAGGTTGTCGCGCTGTTGTAATTGCGTCATTAGGTTCGGCGCTCCTCGTGGTTCCTGTTTGACGGTCGTCGTAGGAGAAGTCGCACTGCAGAAAAGAGTCTGGAATCTTCTCACACTGCCAGAATGTTTTCTGAGATTAAAATGATGGAAACGGCCATTAATCGACTGCCGGCGAACATGTCGACAAGACGAGGATTAAAGAAATCTTTTAGGATTTTCTAAATTTGTCTCGGACATACAATCCGTGGCAAAAATCCGCACAGTATGGCAACCGGAAAGAGGATGCCCACATACGTAGATGTGATGGTCAGGTGTCCACCGCTTTTGGCTTTCTCATATGTACATGTAAATATTAACAGATCACACTAATATTTAATCGCTTTAATAACTTTTTTTTCAGATCGAAAGTTTCTTCTTTCAATCTGTCTTTTATTTTCCTGTCTGTCTTTCTGTCTCTGTCACTATTTAACTCTGTATCTATCACTAGTGTGAATGGGTGGATGGATAGCTGCACAGGCATGTAAATATTGAGAGAAAATAAATGCTGAATGCGCGTTCTGGCGTTCTCTCATCACCCTGTCCGTGTCTCTTTTAGGCTCCCAGCAGTCTGCTGGAGGCTTTGGAGCAGCACCTGGCCTCCCTAGAGGGCAAGAAGACTAAAGAGTTCTCTGCAGACAGCAGGTACGCCACAGTGCTGAGTGTCACACATGCCAGGTGGAGGTTTCCTTTCGCAACCTGAGCTGAGATCAGTCCCCAAATGCTCGGTGCAGTAGCACAAGTGTAAAACAGCTCACACAACTAGGTAGTGTGTGTGTCATCAGACTGGTCTCTGAATGGGCAAATCTGCTTCTGTTTTGCAGTTCATCTAAAAGTATTTGAAGCGCTTCACTTTTTCCACATTTTATGTTACAGCCTTATTCCAAAATGAATTAAATTCATTATTTTCCTTTAAATTCTACAAACTAAACACCATAATGGCAACGTGAAAGAAGTTTGTTTGTATATTTGTTTGCAAATATATTTTTATAAAAAAAAATCACGTACATGTGTTCACAGCCTTTGCCATGACAATCAAAATTGAACTCGGGTACATTCTGTTTCCACTGATCATCCTTGAGATGTTTCTACAACATGATTGTAGTAAATTCAGTTTATTGGACATGATTTTGAAAGGCACACGCCTGCCTATATAAGTCTTAGGAATTGTCTCTAGACCTCCGAGACAGGATTGTCTTGAGGCACAGCTCAGTTTGTAGCATTGAAGGTCCCAATGAGCACAGTGGCCTCCATCATCCATAAATGGAAAAAGTTTAGAACCACCAGGACTGCGGGCCGCCCGGCCAAACTGAGCGATCAGGGGAGAAGAGCCTTAGTCAGGGAGGTGACCAAAAACCCGATGGTCATTCTGAAAGAGCTCCAGTGTTTCTCTGTGAGGAGAGAAGAACCTTCCAGAAGAACAGCTCTCTCTGCAACACTCCACCAATCAGGCCTGTATTGTAGAGTGGCCAGGCAGAAGTCAATCCTCAGTAAAAGGCACCTGACAGCCCATCTGGAGTTTGCCAAAAGGCACCTAAAGGAATCTCAGACCACAAGAAACAGATTGAACGGAATGCCAAGCATCTGGAGGAAACCAGGCACCGATCATCATCGCCAATACCAATATTACAGGTGGTGGCAGCATCATGCTGTGAGGATGTTTTTCAGTGGCAGGAACTTGTAGACTAGTCAGGATCGAGGTAAAGATGAATGCAGCAATGCAGCATAATTGATAAAAACCTTCTTCAGAGCACTCTGGATCTTCCAACAGGACAAAGACCCTGAGCACACAGTCAAGGAAACAAAGGAGTGGCTATGGGACGACTCTGTGAATGTATTTGAGTGGCCCAGCCCGAGCACAGACTTCCACCCGATTGAACATCTCTGGAGAAATCTGAAAATGTCTGCACCAACGCTCCACATCCAAGCTGATGGAGCTTGAGACGTTCTGCAAAGAAGAATGGAAGAAACTGGCCAAAAATAGATGTGCCAAGCTTATTGCATCATTCTTAAATACACTTGAGGCTGTAATTGGTGCCAAAGGCGCTGTAACAAATTACTGAGCAAAGGCTGTGAATACTTATATACATGTGATTTATTTATTTTAGAAATCTGCAAAGATTTCAAACACACTTCTTCCACATTGTCATTATGGGATATTGTTTGTAGAATTTTGAGGAAAAATAAAGAATTGAATCCATTTTAGAATAAAACGAACACAAAATGTGGAGAAAGTGAAGCGCTGTGAACATTTACCGTTAAACTATGTAATAAATAACATCAGGATGTGCGAACATTAGAGTTTCAAAACCATTTTTGTATAGTAGCATGTCTCAAAGTGTGTTATTGCTCTCATATCATAGCAATAATAATAAATAAAATGGCTTTTTACAAAAGAGGTCTTCTCTATTGAAGATTTGGCACGTTGACACTGGGGAAACCTTCCGAAAAATGCTAAACACCCCTTTTTAAAGCTATGCATATCACTATAAACATCAAATAAAACACCAGTACATGAGAATGAGTTCATATAATCCTATAATTTGTTCTTGGCACTCCTACTCATGAATAAACACACTGTAGTCAGTCAGGATCGAGAGTGTTATTCAGCCCCCTCAGAACTGAGCGCTTGTGAGCAGGAATAGAATCCATGTAGAGGCTTAAAGGGAGATTCCTGTGTCGTATCCTGCTATAAGACTGCAGAGGATTTCAATCTGATTATGTAGTGCTGCGATTAGCTGCAGATTTACGTGTCTGCTCACACAGCAATAGCAATTAAATCTGAGGAAATCATTACTTTTCCTCTAAGACGCTAACCACATTTTACCCGTGTGTGTGTGTGTGTGTGTGTGTGTGTGTCTCTGTGTGTCTCCATGTAGAGCCACCACTCTGTCCAGCGCCGTGTCGTCCCTCTCGAACACGGGCATGTCCTTCACACGCGTGGATGAGAAGGAGAAACAGCAGGCTCTCGAGGAGGAACAGGCCAGACTGCAGGCTCTCAAGGTGGGCTACAGCTTTCCTGTGAGTTAATTCAGCTTTGTATCTTTTTAATTACATGCTGTTATGTATCGGATCAAGCGAAGGACCTTTAGATCTTTTATCTTCTATCCTGCACTCCATTGCCCCCCCCCCCCCCCACCACCACCACCACCACCACCACCACCACCACACACACACACACACACACACACACACACACACACACACACACCCTTAGCGACATTTCATGAATTATGCTGATTGATTTTATTGCTTATTACAAAATGAGGAATTGGTTTCGAATGTGCTGTGCTGGTACGCCGAGTGGGCAAGAAATGTCAAATAAAGGCAGTACAGGTACATTGTTCTGGGAGTTGTGTGCACCACCTGCCAAGAAATAAATATACACGGGTGGAGTTTTTTTTTTCTCCTTCTTCCTTATTTATTTTTATTATTTTTGCTCTGTGTGATATGACCTGTGTGTGTGTGTGTGTATGTGTGTGTGTGTGTGTGGTGTGTGTGTATGTATATATATATATATATATATATATATATATATATATATATATATATATTATATATATATATATATATATATATATATATATATATATATATATATATATATATATATATATATATTAGGGATGCACCGAATATTCGCCCACCGAAAATCTTCGGCCGAAAGACTTTGATCACCGAAAAAACACGGCCGAAACAGTTTGTTGTGATGATGACGCAAACAGAAACCGCGGCCTGCACGTGCTTGTCTAAAACAACATGTCTGCTGTGTGGACGTAGCGATTTGCAAAACATGTAATGCCGAAATTTCAAGAGGGGGTGCGTCTGCAAAGACTTTCTCTACGTCGGGTTTAATTTGAAATCCAAACATCCGATCGCTATGCTGAATATGAGAGGAACACAAACTCACAGAAAAGCAAAACCCCTCCGAGCACGCACACTCCGTCTGTGGTGGACGTTTTTGAAAAGGCAGGAAGTTTCTCAGTGATGTTGTTGTATTGTTGTATCTTTAAGCAGTTGCACTTGTTCTGATTGCACTTTGTTTTTATGAAAGAACATATTTAATTGTACAACCTTTCAGCAGGCCAGAGGGCCGGTACATTATTATTTAATGTACACATGAGTGCATTTAAGTTAAACATTTAAGACTAAATTTTAATTAATTTTATCCTGTGCATTGTTGCAATGTGCTATGAATAAATATTTTCATAATTTGTAATTGATTTATTTTTTGAAACTTTAATATTTAATTTATGCAATTGAAATGCCTTGATTTTAGTAAGTTTAGTACACAGTCATAGCCATAAATGCAATGGTAATAATAATTGGCATAATATCTTTCGGTGTTTCGGTTTTCGGCCTTGTTTTCCTCCTTTTTTGGTTTCGGCCAAGAATTTTCATTTCGGTGCATCCCTTTTATATATATATATATATATATATATAAAATATACACACACATAAATACACTGATCGCACCACAAGACATTTGTACATTTCTCCTTGAGCTACAATCTGGTGAGGGTGACTGGTTCTTCCTCAGACCGCCGAGTACGTTTTTTAAACTGCTGATCATGCTGCATCACAGGGCAATGGAACACAAACTCTATCTGCATACTTTCTTCACTGTTATTATTACTGTTATGTAACTGTACACAAAATTCACAGTTCGGGACGTACCTCAGTTTTGAAGTCATGGTTCGGTTTAATTTCGGTGCAGTCAGGGGGAAGAATTGCAAAACATTAAAATTGCTTGTAATTTTTATTAACATCGTTTATCAGCAATTGACATTTGTGAACACCAACAGATTCCCAACAGTTAAGCAATTTTATGGTTAAAATATATGGTCATTGAATCAATCGGATTAATGCAATGCACTTTATTAGAATTTATTAAATTGCGGCATCAATTCAAATGGCACAAATGATATTGATTTGAATAAATGAAAAAATGGTTTAGACCCCATTTAGGTAATATGGATGCGTTAATGCGTGTGTGTGTTTTACATTTACTATTTAATTTTCCAAAGATATGTTCTATTTATTTCAGCATACTTTAACAAATGTCTTCATTAAAGAAACACACAAGATGGTTATTAATTTATTGATAAATAAATGTATTCCTTCCATCCTTCATTCATTCATTCATTCATTCAACCAATTAATGTTTGTGAGGATTTTGACTCTGTTCCACACGTAAAACAAGGATTGCTTTCGGTACACATGCACCGAACCGAACGCCCTGTACTAAAATGATTCAGTGCGAATACGTGTACCTTTACATCCCTACCCCTCATACATAAACTCATGGATGCGCGTGATTGGCTGGTATGGGAGAGTGTGTGATGTCCCTTGTTCTAAAAGAGCATGGTTAATTTTATACTCTGACTTTTGTTTAGGGTTTTAATTTTTTTTTTTTTTATTGTAATACCATTGGTTTAGATACTATTGTTTAATGACCAGGTCACAATAACAGCAATATTTCTAGGGGGAAAAAAAGCCACAATTTTTCAGCACAAAGAAAATTGATCGAAAACATGAATGACTTTTTTAGTTAGTTTTATTGTCTTGACCAGTAACAGACCTGCAGCAAGGATGCTAGAAGATTCAAAGATCACACACATTTACGCACATTTCAAGCGACAAGATCTTTAGGTGATGAAATAATTAAAATAAAAAAAGCTGTAGAGGACAGGGGGGTATGGAGACGGATGATCCGCTGTGGCGACCCCTAATGGGAGAAGCCGGAAAGAGAAGATTTCTGGGGACTTATTTTTCAATCTCCATTTTAGTTATGCAGAAGCTCTGTTTTGGTTAATAACCTGGAAAGTGTTACAGGAAATAGGACGCAACACCGAAGCGTACAGCTGCATGGATCATATAACCGTGAGAACATTTAAATCACTGTTTATGTCCATACTGCTTGGATTCACCATATATTCTAATAGGGCTTGACTTAAGCCTGAGTGACGTGGGAACTTTGTACAGAGATAAATATATACGCAGTGTGCCTCAGATCCTCCACAACCCCCAACCATCACCCCACCCCACCCTGACTCTACCCAAACAGCTGATCCCAGATCAGATAAGGTTATTTTTATTTTCTTAATAAAAACACCAGTTTAGTCTGGCAGCTGAACATGCTCACAGATTAGTGTGTGATAAGAAAAGGCTCAGCACTTCCTTTGGTGATTTTTGAAACGCTTTGGCAGTGTCAGAGCGGCGCCGCTGCTCGGTGAACACCGCGTCCTTCACTCTGATAGGACCGCACACACTTAGTCATTTGTTTACCCCGCACGTCCTCTTCACGTCAATGATTAGCCTCAGGCAGTGAGAGGAGTGTGAGGTTAGCCAAAATCCTTTGTCTCTGTCATCCCATATGGAACACACACACACCTGGAATGTGTCCTGGAATGCACTCTACATTTAGATAAGATGGATTTAGAGGCTCGATATAGTACCTGGATCTCGGTAAATGTTCAGAGAAGCTATGATGTCTAAACTGATCACCGTCGGGATGCGCGTGTCGTATATTTGTAAGCCATTTTTGCAGTATTTTGATAGAAGCTTATACTAAATATCTCTAATGAAGATAAGATGAAAGTCATTTTGGTGACGTTCTGCTTGTTTTGACTTCACCGGAGCTTTCAAAGTAACTGAAGTTGTTTGCGTGACTTAAAGTAGGACGACATGTGCCTCGATTCTAAAAATAACCAAGATACTTTATAAAGATTTTGGTAGTCATTATTTTCCATTTTCAGAGTCTCATCAATCTCGTTTCACAGGCACCGCCCTCAACATTCGCCTCTCAGTTTGTCACATGACTGTTCCAGAGGTTAAACAATACTTGGTCATTGTCATGTTGTTGTTGTTTTTTTTTTTTTTTCTACAGGCAGCACTTTTTAACTGCACGTGCATTATGCATAAACATTTATTTATATAAAACATGTCTGTAAATGTATAGGTGGAGCTTTAGCTTATTGTTCTGTGTGATGTGGAGTGGATCTGCACACGCTACTTCATGTAAAGCATACTGCTGTGTGTGTGTGTGTGTGTGTGTGTGTGTGTGTGTGTGTGTGTGTGTGTGTGTGTGTGTGTGTCTGAGAGATAAAGGCAGGTATCCTGTGTGCATAGTGTTTGGTATAGGACAGACTATAGTCAGTCACTTGTGGTATATTTCATCACTGCGGTCAGTGTAGTTCAGCAGTTATAATGTTTCAGCAGCGGGTTGTGTTTGTGTCTGAATTTTGGTGCGTGTTTATCAGCTCAGTCATTTGTAACGGCGTTTGGGAGGAATTTCGATTGCTCTTGTTGATGTATTTGTGTGAATTTGACTGGTTTCTTTCCAGGCTGAGTTTATCTTGCTTCTTAAAATCTAATCCTGCACACACTGCCATCATCCCTGCATACCAGTGCACGTGTGTATACTGTGTTCCTCAGTGCAGTGTGAATGGTGCAGTACAGTTTACTGTATATTTAGATTCTTTATCGCAGCCTGTCAGCTGCAAACCATGTGCTGTCAGATATATTTTGAAGACTTGTTTTTATATATATGTATATATTTATATATACTGTTGTCTGTAAAGTGAAGTGACAGAAAATGTGTGGATGTGCAGGACCAGCGGCTGAAAGAGATGAGCATGCAGACTCCTTCTTCATCGCCTGTTACTCAGCCGGCAAGCATCAACAACCACAGTGCGGCAGTGGATCTGTTCTCCAACCACAACACCACCCATGCCCCTGTCACCAACAGGTGTGTACCACACACACACACACACACACACACACACACTGAAGTGCAGACTGCAGCCTGTAGTGGAATCTGTTCTAGCACAGTCCTCATAATGTTTTGCTTATTATAACTATATAAAACCCCAATTCAGGGTAATTATGTATAATAGTATATAAAATAAAGGCACATGCTGAGTTTAACTCTCTTTAATATTGACATATGAAAGTGTATAGTGCTGCTTGTTGAGGAGGGAATGGGAGAAGAATTCGAATGCAGTAAAGTCGCAGGAAATCACGTTTGATAAACTGTTTGTTACTGCTGTAGAAGACAAATGATATAAAAGAGAATGAAACGGAGAAACTCAAGTTAACATTAAAATACAAGAAAATATGCATTGGTTTACACAATCGCACTTCATTAAACTGTACCATTTTCACATGATGAGGGTGATACTTTTTTTTTATTTACTGTGCGGATGTTTCACCTTCATCCGGGACTTTGAACAGACCCTGCTCCCGGTTGACCCTGAACTCTCCGGCGTTTTCTTACCGTCACGCTAAACCCGTTACTTGATGACTATCGATTAATTCTATCGATTAGTTGTTGCAGCTCTAAGCAGAATATAGACGTTTTTCTGATGATTGTGAGGTATGTTATAATGACTGTACGATGCCGGTGTCCCACAGCGTGCCAAATCTCACCAGCGACCTGTTTGACCTCCAGCAAACTTTCATCCCTGCTGTGCAGAGCACTCCATCCATACCTACAGCCAGCAGTGCCTGGGGAGGTAAGATGACTTCTTTGGTCATTAGTTTTATTTTTTATTTTAAATATTTGAAAACGTAATTTTCTTCCGATTTTTATGTTCCGATTTCCCAACCACTTGCTAGCTTTCCCCTATTACACAACAGCTACCAGAGCCAGTAGTGCATAACAGCTGAACACTGAGAAAAGTCCTGATCTCCTTCTACATACACAACCTCACACTCGTCCATGATATGCGAGTTTTGTTTTGATTGACGAGAGAGAGCGTAATCTCATAGACTCCCCACGGAGCAGGAAAACAACGCTCTCTACAGTATGTGCCCTGGCAATGACTTTGGCACGGTCAGGTTTCACACTCGCCAGCACTTGACCGTAGCGTCAGGCTTACCGCGTAAAATAATAGCGTCGTTGGCCCCATTGTTTTGGAACATTCAATAAATTTTTAGCATGATATCAACTTTCCATTTCTCTTACTCACTTCACTGCCCCTCGTCACTTGTTTTAAACCGTACCTCTTGTACAGATCTGAATGGAGTGGGTTAACTGGTATAGGCGTTAGTAGTGGTGTGACCTGCTCTGGGTGGTTGTGCTCATCCATCTGCCCTGCTTTAAAAAATATGAGGACATTGCTGAAGAGAAAGAGTGAGAGACTGGTAGTTTGCTCTCCTGTAGTGGATCGATCAGAAAAGCTAGAAGAGAAGAAATGCACACCTCAGCAAGAGAAACTATAACACTTTCTATATGTAACATGACTGCACTGTATGATGTACTATGAATATAAATCTTATGGTACAATGCATCAGAAAATGTTATAATTATACTAGTTGCAGATGTGAATAGCATTTGTGTTTTACTAATGTCATCATTAGTAGGCATGGGCACTATAACGTTTTTCTTTTCTATTACTGCCTAAGTAATAGAAAATGTAATAATAATAATTTAATAAAAAATTTAATAATTGCCTAAGATGAAATTATTAATTAGTAAATTAAATACACAACATACATTATGTATTGAATGTCGTTACACGTGATGTGGAACGTCCGTAATGCAAGTGAGGTGCTGCTTAGGCTTATAATATAGCAGCTATAAACTCTTCCTTCCTTCCATAAAAGTGAAATAAACGTCTCCTCACAGAAACCGCATTTGTTTCCTCAGTCGGAAATCAATCGAACGCATTAACATAACCTCGTGATTTGCTTTGGTGACGGGATCACGGCCAGAGGTGCACTTTCGACCAATCAGGTTCATGACTTCGACTCCAGTGTGGCATATGAGAGTATGCAAAATTTCTAAAGCATCAGTATAAACCCACTGATGTAGTGCTGCTTTTTTTTTTTTTATACATGTACCTGTGCAGAAGGTCAGGAGGGAACATTTAATCCGTGTGCGAGCCTGAATTAAGGATTTGTGTATGCATGTGATTTTGTCCTCAGGTCTAGAGCGCGGCGCTCCCCAGCAGGCTGCTCAAATTCCCGGCATGAATGTAGATTTTGACGCGGTGTTTGGAACTCAAACTGCCAATAACGAAGTGACGCCAGCACCTGGTAAAAATAAAAGAAAATACAAGAAAAACCACTAAAGGAGCTTATTTAAGCATCTAACCCACTGCTGTGTCCGTCAGCAAACCAAATAACCTTTAACCTTCTGCTCAGCTAACCTCTTTGCTCTGTCGTGCTTTAATAGAGCCGGGTGAAGTGCTTCCTTTTACAGGTGTATAGCACAATCTAAACATATTCAGCCTCCGCTCTCAATTGCATCTGTACAAGTTCTGGTTGGTGCTACTTTTATTTAAGCTTCGGGTGTAAACGCATCTACCTTATAAATTGGAGATTCACATGTGCCAGATGTGGATACGTGACCAAACCCGTGAACTCGAGATGAACTCAAAATCCCACCTGCTGTCTGCTTGTCTATAAGTGTGGCCACTTTTTAGCCAGCCATCATAACCCCTTTCTGTGTATGTGAGGAAAAGACATTGTGTCTCGTATGTATCGGAGTTGCAGAAGCTTAAATGTATTAACCGAATTTCACAGTAGGAGTTCTGTACTGTAAATCACGCATCTTTATCGAGTGGATAAAATTAAGCGCTTAATGATCTCAATAAACTGTTGGAATTGGGTCCAACTTGAAGTGACTCAAAGAGAGAAATTGATGCCAGATTCTGGTTTTTACAATACTTGCTTGTTCAGGGTCAGTGTTTAAACAGTGTTTCTTGAAATAGTGGAATCTCTTCATACTTACATGGTTTATGTTCATGGTCGGTTCTCCTTGTTTCAGGCTTCTAGCCTGCTGGAGCTTTGGAAAGCGGTGTTGCAAAGCTGGAAGCTTCCTTTTCCAGTTGATCTTTTTCCTTTTGTTTTTTCTTGCTCCAATTTATTTTTTTCTTACAACCCCCAAACAACGCCCACGCCCTCCCCCAACACGCATACAAACATGTGCACAATTTCTCACACTCTCTGTGACTTGGTTATCTTCAATTCAATCTACTGTAACAGAACAAACAATGCCTCTGCCTGTGTACACGTGTTGGTCATTTTAAGACTGTGTGTGTGTGTGTGTGTGTGTGTGTGTGTGTGGTATTAAATGGTGTTTGCTGACTTGCAATTTCTCCATCTGTTAGTCGCTTTTCACTTCAGGGCTCATCCAAATAAAGCACAAGGACAGAGATAGATGCTTCTCAGCTCTCTAGAACCACAGTTCTTTAAACACTTTCTCCCCCTTTTTTGTTTCTTTCTCTCTCATTCTCTCTCTCTGCATTCTCACTGTGTGTGTTCTGAGTTGTATTGGCTGTATGGTGAATTCACTCCGGCTTTCTGTTTCACTTTCTTCGATGTTGCTGGTAAAGCAGTATATCAGACTGGTCGAATGCGTCAACACAATATCTATTAGTCTCTCTCTCTCTCTCTCTCTCTCTCTCTCTCTCTCTCTCTCTCTCTCTCTCTCTCTCTCTCTCTCTATCTATCTATCTATATAATAAATCTTTTTTTTTTTTTTTTGCATAAAAAACATGCATTGAGGATTATCCTCCTTGGTTATCCTCATGCATTGAGGATAACCAAAAGTGTTGCCTTTATAAATGTATATATATATATATATATTATTTCCTATGTTCAACCTGTGTGCAAGTAAGTTTTTGAATAATATAAAGGATTATGTGTAGTTTGCCAAGTCTTAATGTTTGGACATTAAAAAAACCTCAATTAAATTCCTTTTCCATGAGTGTAGCAAATACACCAATACACAACAGTTACAGTGATACTAATATTCATTTATTTATCTTTATCCAGAAAAGAGACCCTGCAGCTGTTACACTACAAATACAAGTATCATCATAACTACTTACCTTTTACTCTACTATAATTAAAAATGTATATATGCCGGGGTAAAAGTAAATTCTGGCTTATTTAAATGTTATATTTGTGCAATGGACAGCCATATAGGTGTTTCATTACTGTCTGGTTGTGTGTGTAAATCTTAATTTGTATTATTAAATTACCCATGATCCTTTATATTTTGAGTTGTATTGAGCGTTGAAAAAATCTTGGTGTGTCTTTCAGTCAATTAAATCCTTTATTAGCACAACTGTTCCAAATACAGTGTAGTAACACAACAGCAGACTTGATAATACTAATATTCTTGGTAATATACTAATACCCTGGAGCTGCCTTGCTGCAACACTAGCGTTAATGCAAATACTATAAAAACGAATATTCGATCATGACGAATTATAATATAAAATATATTAAACAGTTATTATCCCTTTATAATATTTGTAATCATATTTAAACTAGTTCAGAGGACAGCATCTCTCTCTCTCTCTCTCTCTCTCTCTCTTTCTCTCTCCTCTCTCTCTCTCTCTCTCTCTCGCATGACAACTCTCGCATGACAACTCTCGCTCTGCTTTTCTCTCAGTAATGTGTGCCATTAGCTGAATAGCTGCTGAGGATTGTTAACATGAGGATGTGCTGAATAATTCTGTACAGTTGACTGATGTAACAGCAGCACTCGAGCCTGTGATCAGCAGCTGCACGAATCCGCTTTGTGGTTGGACCTCAGGACCTCAGGTGCCGTGATTCAGTTCGAACCAGGCCGACCGATAATGTTCTATTTGTATTGCCTGTGTCTGTTTTACAAGCTCAAACAGTACCAAATAGAGAAACTTAAACATTACAGAATCAGAATCAGGTTTATTGGCCAAGTGTGTTGACACACAGAAGGAATTTGGTTCCAGCTGTATTGTGACTCTCAAAAGTACAGACATAAACTGCAAACTGAAGTTGGAAAGCCATTGTAAAACGTAGATGCCATCTCTGGTGATGGCATGATATTTTTTCCTTTCTTTTTTGTTTGTTTTTTTGTTTGTTTTTTTGTTAAACATGCATAAGCTGCTAAATAACATGCTTAATCTCATCATCTCACTTCCTGTTTCACAATGGCAGGAAATAAGATTGTGTAGTCTGCGCAGAAGCCAAAGTGCCCCCTGTAGCACTTTTCCACCTAAGAAATGCTGCCGCTAAGTAAAACGCGTGAAGAGGGAATTCGAACGCAAGTGACTGCAACACAAGTTCTCTTATTACTTTTGTGTACGAGCAAACGGCTTCTGCTGTAAAGGTTTATCCGTAATATAAATCACTATCGAGCAGAAATCGGCCGCTGAATTGATACACGTTTCTATTTTATTTCTATAGTGCTTTAAGGAACGGACATAAAGCGGTCCCAAATATAGAAGTAGACGTGATTTTTAATCAACGAGACAGAGGCAGCAACGGCCATTAAAAAGAAAATAAAAACATAAGCAACATAAGGACCTCTTAAGAGATATCAGACTTCCAGCAAAAAAGGATGCATTCTCTCCTGAGACACACTACATAAGTGTGAGACAGATATACTGTGATTAGGAAATGAATATTAGAAAAACAAAGAAAGCAACCCATTTGCTACCTAATGTATAGAAATCTGTGTGCTCATCACAATATATAAAAAATGGTACCTCCAGACAAGTCCAGAATTGTTCCCAGATATAATATTGAGCCTTGGTTTTAGAAGTCCTACTGTCTTACAGATTAAAGTCTTGTGCTTGACTGACAGCTTTCACATTCACTGCAGGCTGTAATACCTCTTGTGTTTATCTGGCTTGCGGTGTGTAAGAGTATGTGTGTGGGTCTAACGCTTCTCGAATGTGTTATGAACGTAACTCTACTTTCTGCTGCTCACCATCTGTCTGTTTGCTCTTTGGCATGATGTAAAGACTGTCATGTTCGCTTGATGACAGTCATCAATATTGACTTTTTCTCTCTCTCGTCTTTCCCGCAGGATTCGATTCTCTAGGAGACCTGTTGAAGCCCTCTTTACCAGCTCACAATCCGGCTCCCATGATGCCCCCACACACTGGAGGCAAGCTGCTGGCCAACGACCTTGACTCCTCCTTGGCCAACCTCGTGGGCAGTCAGTACACACACTCGGTTCTTTTCCATAGTGTCTCATTCTCTCATTCTCATGTTGATGCACCTATTCATTAGCCAGGCATCTTTCAGGCCACTTGCTTGTACAAGCAGCGAGCAGATGGAAACTTTTTACTCCGTCTAATGCATCTTGTGCATCTCTGATGCAATTTAAACCGCATGAATTTATTCTTCCCGCCTGAAGCAATGAACTGAAATCTGCTGGTTATCATATGCAAATCGGCTTGTTTCATATGCAAATCGGCCTGTTATTGAACGAGGTGTACGTCATGTGACCTGGAAAGACGGATGAATATCGATACGTTATTGGTTAGACCTTTTATTCCTCTCTTACAAAAACAAAGCACGTTCCTTTGCCTCGAACTGATAAGATCAGTACATTTATAGCACTTAGAAATCATAAGTCAGACATTTTATGTTTTTTATTTTATTTTTTTATCAGACACTAAATCTTTTCCTCATCACTTAAGATTTCAAATCGACCAAACAGCAATGCGTTTATAAATGGTACCTCATACTGCTTAACTGCGTATGATGTATTGATGTAACATCTGGCTGAAACACTGCAGACTTAAGTGAAGTAGTTTATGTAATTGAGTCTAAATGTGTTTTAACTGCATATTGGCTGATTTGATGTATAATCTCTTACAGTACACGGAACGACCAGGTGTTGACGTGTCTAAAACGTACGCTTGCGGTGTTCGTATCTTTTTTTTTGTTGTTGTTGTTGTTGTTGTTTTAATGTTTTCGTCATCCTTTAACAATATCACTTTGTGGAGATACGAACCTCTCCACCGTAGCCCCTGCAGTGTTTCGTGCACCTGTTTTATACGCTGCGTTTACAAGCCAGATGGTAGAAGGGAAAGTGAGAGTGCTGAGAGAATTTTTGTTTTGGGAATAAATTAGCACGCTTTAACAAGGACATGGAGGTTTGCATGCTCATGCCTATGTGAGTGTGTTTCGGGCAGTGGACATGAATGAAAAATAAAGTCCTAATGATGATGTTTGGGGAGCTGCCAGCACTGTGGGAGTGTAACTGGCTCATGCTGTTTTGATTAACATGCCTTCTTTATTTCTTCCAGCTCGTTCGCGCTTTCACTCCTTTTCATTATTTTTTTCCCCTTTGTCATGTTACAGATCTGCAGTTTAGTGGATCGTCAGTCAAAAAGTGAGTAGCGATTATGTAGTTTTATTTTATTTCTTTTCTTCTTGTGAACCTAAAAGCACTAGTGATGGTTTCTGCAATTAAAAATACGTATTATAGTGGGGTGTGTGTGTGTGTGTGTGTTGCAGACCAGACATGCATTGGACACAGCCAGGGGAGAAGAAGATGACCGGCGGCACTAACTGGCAGTCCAAAACCATGAGCAGCACGACTGGCTGGAGTCCCACCCCCATGCCACCTGCTCCCATTCATGTGCCCCACATGGTGAGCTCACACATGCACCCACACACACGCGCACACCTTTGTAACAGATTTGCCTCTTCTGTTGACGTCACTGTAAAAGAGTGACTCTGGCCAGATGCATTCTTACACATTCTTTAACTGCTTTAGTTACATTATAGAACAATAGAGCAGCAAGAAAAGCACCACAGATTAGTTTCTCTCACAACAATTTTTCCACAGAACGGTTGAATATTACTATTATACATATTATATGCACCACTAAAGTCAGTAAAATGGAAATAAAATAAGCATTAAAACGTTTTTCATTCTTTCTGTGAGGCCGATAACAAATGATCCACTCCCCAGTACCTGCCTACGGCCTGGTGGTTTACATTTACGCCCTTATACAGTGCGATTTGGTTATCTCATTCATACAGCTAAGCGGTTAAGAGCCCTTTCCGGTAGTGGCAGCTTAGTGGTGCTGGGATCTGAACTCATGCCCTTCTGATTCAGAAGTACAACATCTTAACCATTGAGCTATTCGATCTCTCCCCAGTGGTTAGGACTCCAGCTTTAAAAGTAGTGTTGATAACCAAATTACACGAATTATTCGAAGATCGCACTGTTTAACAGAATTGTATATATTTTTACAAACCATCAAGTTAGTGTTTAGCATTGAATATGTCTCGTGTCAGCAGAAACAGGAAAACGCAACAAACAAAAAACGTGTCAGACAGTTTGTCTGTCTGGAGGAAATTTCTTGGAGAATTTTCCTCACGTCAAATTCAGTAACCAGCTCGGGTGCATGCACACTTTCCTATTACTCAATTAATGATGTATTTAGAAAAATATATAATATATAATGTAAAAACTGCATAATGCATAAAGAGACATAATAATGTTTTCCACAATCTGAGCTGACCAAACACTAAACTACTTGTGTTTCTAATACACTTATTAGTATCGTAGCGCATCGGACATGGAAGCGTGTAGAGTTCCAGTGTCTACAGTGTGCCGTGTAGGCGGGTTGCCTTGTTTAATTCTGCACCGTGAACCGCACTGCTAAAAGTAACATGGAGGTGGTTTCTGTATTGTACTTCCATAGGTTCTGTATTGCAGTATATTACAACATACAGTAAAGTTGCTTAGTTACCGCGTGTGTGTTTGGGGTTACAGAAATGGGGCCGTCGTATTATTCCCTGTGTTTGCACTGTTCTCTCTCCTCCTAGGCTTTAGATTTTTTTTAATAAGTGAATTTCACTTTTATGACCTTCCCTCTATGGGATCGAATATACATCACTGTCTATTTAAGTGTGTGCTTCAGACTAACCTCTCACCCTCCTTCCTTTCCCCTCCGCTCTGCCTTTTCTTTCTCTCTTTTATTTCCTCCTCTTGCCTTCTCCACTGTGGTCAGCACTGGTTCATGCAAATGTCTTGTGTCTAATGTCTTCTCCTTCTCCATTCCTTCCTCTTCTATCTCCCTTTTTCTCTGTCTCTGTCCCTCTTGATCTGTCTCGCTCTGTCTCCTTGTCTCTTTCTCCGTCTGTCTCGCTCTGTCTCCTCGTTTCTCTCTCTCTCTTTTTCTCTGTCTTTTTTGCTCTCTGTGCTCCCAACCCAGCAGAGTGGAATGTTCTATACTGGTTATGTAAGTACCCTGTGTAATGGAGCAGTCTGTACTATAATCCCCCAGATTTTTATTTTTAGGGACCGTCTTTTCTCTCGTACACACGTGCGCACGTGTCCTTGTTGCGTAGTTGTTGTTTTTTTTTTTATCTACGTCATGCAAACTGAATATTTTAATGCATGTGAATATGTAAATATTGAGTTCCCCTGTTTTACTTTAGTTTGCTTAATGCGAGTCTGTGTGTGTGTGTGTGTGTGTGTGTGTGTGTGTGTGTGTGTGTGTGTGTGTGTGTGTGTGTGTGTGTGTGTGTGTGGTGTCTGTGTGCTCGGCGTAATCCATTTACTACACTGCTTCTGTCTCACTCACACTCACTGTTTCAGACCGCAGCCTCCCTGTCTCTACTACAATAAATATAACCAGAACTTCATAGTTTTGTCAGACAGTGTTAAGTATCCAATAAAAGAAAACTATAAAAGGCTAGGATATTACACAAGCGTGATACAAAGAGACAGGATGCCATAGGTTTCCGATTTTGGCTTATGACGCAGAAGTCTTTCTTGTGACTGTGAGCGATTTTCTGGAGAAATTGGTTCTAGTGATTCCCTCCAATTGACCCAGTGGTGCAGCTGGTGAGGATTAGTCTACGTATATGCATTTAGATCACAATGATCACTTTTCCACATTGTTACAATTGGACAGGCCACATATTAAGTGCCTTATTGTATGTGTGAATGCAGGGTTCATAATCTAGTTTTTTGCTCCATGATTTTTAAGTTAAGGCTTGTGGTCCTGCTCATTATCAACACGGCTATAAATCATCAGTGGAGTGAGAGGTGGGAACAGAACAGTGGACTGTTTTTGTGTGTGTCTGTTTACCCACTGCAACCTGCACTGTAGTATAACCTGTGGTTCAACTCCTGGAATGCGGAGCTCATCATATGTGCATGGCGTCTGTTCATTGTGTTCTGTTGTGTGCTGCAGGCTCAGGCCCCCATGGCCTTCCCCATGACCACACCTCAAGTGCCTGTCTATGGAATGGTGAGGTCCTGCAACTACACCCAACACTAGTGCATATGTATGAAATAGCACTTTATCAGTAACTATGGTGTGTGTGTGAGACAGGTCCCTCCTCAGATGGGTCAGATGGGGGCGGTTCCAATGATGACTCCTCAGCCCATGATGTTTCAACCTGTTGTCAGGTCCACCAACCCATTTGCTCCAGTTCCTGGAGCTCAGGTACAAAAAAAAACACACACAGAACCACCACAGTAAAGCTACACACATATACCATGATATATGTTCATTTTATACAATGTATACTTGGAATATAACTTGATAATGATATACTGTATTATTTGGATGAAACATGCAGAAAGAATTGTAGGTGCACCATTTATTCAATTTGTTTGAAACTTTACAGAAAGGTCTGAGACTAGATTTTGAACATTATGAAACTCTAACTCTTATAACTATAAAAACTGTAATTCGTTGAATTTATGTATAAAGTTGTACTTAAAAATTTTTTTTAATCAAATGCACTTAAAAAAACATTTTAAAGCTTATAGTGGCTGCTGGTTGTGGAGGGCATGAGGGAATTTTTTCTCTTCTGTTAAACAATCAAACAGCATTTCAGTATGCAAGGTGAAGCAATTTGCACAAGTCAACATTTGTATTGTATTTTGCAGATGGCAGAATGCTTAAAAGAAAACCTATATAAAATATAATACAACATTTGTTTTAAAAATAAAGAAATAAACAGATATTCTGTTCATTTGTGAAGATATAAGCATCTAGAATATATACTCAATGTAATGTTGTATAATAATTAAATGATATGTGCATAAATTAAATATATATACACATTGAAAACAAGCGTTTGAACGTAGTAAAGTGGCAGTAAATCACATTTAAAAGCAGATAAGTTACTGTTGTAGCAGACAAATGCTAATAAAAGAGAATAAAATGGAAAAAAAGTTAACAGGCTTAAAAAGAAATGTGCATTGGTGTACAAATGCATTAATATTTGCTGAAAACCACAACAGTGTCTAAAAATGCTGCAGTTATTTGCTGCTTTTAGATTTAGTGTTTGTTCGCACCGTTTTAATTGAATTGATCACTATGTGGTGAGCGAACTGATTCAGATCCAGTGCGACTGTTCTGAAGTTACAGTTTACACACTATCACTGCAATAAACTGTACCATTTTCCCATGATGAGGATGATACAGTTTTTACTCACCGTGCTGATGTTTCACCTTCATCCGGGACTTCAGTGCGTTTTCTTTTCACGTGCTCGTGCATCACTGTGGTACTTCCAGCCCACACGAGCTTCGCTTTGCATTACTTCCGTATACCTTTTTTTTTTTTTGCGTTTCAGTTGTGTGTAATATAAAATGCTCTCATGCTCTGTTCTCTTACAGTCACGCTAAACCTTAACATTAGCAGCCCAACTAATCCATAACAGCGAATAACGAATTTCATTATCGATTTTATCGATTACTTGTTGCAGCCCCTAATTCAGTGTCTATATGGTATGAAATCTACTTTACAGTTTTCCAAGCACACCAATAACCAGAACGTTTCATATGAACTTGAAATGGTCTCGTATTTTAACCCTGTACTTCTGTCTTTCTTTGGTGCAGATGCAGTTTATGTAGTAGCGTTGTGTAGCGGCGTGCCAAACAGGACGACAAAATGACCCACTGAGAAACTCGAGCGTGAGGAGAGACAAAGACACCACCCACCATCAACTTCAGGGAGCTGGAGGAGGAGAGCTGAAACACACACAGAGAGAGAAATGCAAATGGAAGGAGTACAGGAGGAGCAAGAGCATACATTTTGCCAAGACTTTTCACATTACTATATGACATGACTTTCTTTCTTTTATAACACACACATGCGCACACACAAACATACATACATGCACACAATGTGCCACAACAGGGTATCAGCATGTTACTCATTTTCTTTAGTAATATTGTTTTGTTTTGTTTTGCATTATGGGCTTGTCAGTGTTTATTCATCACAGGCTCAGTTGGTCATATCCTGAGGATTCCGCGTTGGTTAGTCATTGGTTTCTAAATTAGGTTTCATGTCTGGAGTGATGACGTTGCTTTGCTATGTTCCTAAGATTGCCCTGAGCATTGTGTTTGGGTTCAAGCTGGGTGTGGAGGCACAGGCAGGGCGTTGTTCTCCACCCAGCCTAGTTTTGTCTGATTAGTCCCGCCTTTGTCAGCGTTCACACACGGCACTGTTTGTTTTTTTATGACACCAAAATTAATTGTTGATCTTTTTGCTTTCGTCATGAAGCGGGACAGGTTTGTTACTAATCCACAGTTTGGCATTCCCAAGCACTTTAAGTGTGTGTGTGTGTGTGTGTGTGTGTGTGTGTGTGTGTGTGTGTGTGTGTGTGTGTGTGTGTGTGTGTGTGTGTGTGTGTGTGTGTGTGTGTGTGTGTGTGTGTGTGTGTGGCTTGTTGCTGAATTGTATTCATACACTGAGCTGGTCTCTACATGTTTGGATGCGATTATTATTATTTTTGTTTTTAACTAATTCCGGCAACGTCTTTCGTAAACTTGTCATCAGTGACCGCCTCAAATTTTGGGCTGAACCTTAAACCATCCAGTACCCTGGAGTAATCCTGTGCGATGGAAGATGGGACTCATTGGAAAGCCATACTCCCATACTCAGGCTCTTGTGCTCTCGATTTGGATGGATTTCATTCTTCCTGCCTCTTCAACAGTAGGATACTACTTCTGCCCTCCTAGACTACATGTGTATTGTAGTGAAGTGCTGCCTGAGATTAGTGAGGTCAGCTCTGGTCGACTGCTTTTATTTAAGCACTTCCGCGTGACCTGTCGTGTTCAGTTTATATACGCCGATATACAGGGTTTTCACTTATCAGTACTGATATCAGACATCTTTTAAATTGTCGATCAACTTTTATTTCAAGAAAACCGTTTTCTATCAGCATTCGAGTAAATTTTTTTCCAAGAATATGAGGTAACAACCTATTTTACACAGGTGTGTGTGTGTGTGCGCCAGATTTCTAAATAAATCTGCCACAAACATGCAAATGTGAACTTTTGACCTTTTCTACTAAATTTACTATATATAAAAATGTTTCAGGTTTTCCTGAACTAAAATATTTTTCCGTATGTCTCATCCAGAAGTCCCAGCATTTTACATTTTTTCGAAAGAAGGAAAATGACATTTAAAGATTACATTCCGACTGCGGCGGCGCGAGCACAGGGCTGACATTCTGACAGATTCTATCAGATTACAACCCGAATTGATTAAACTTATGGCAGTTTCGCTACAACATGCAACTTTCCAACGACTTGATCAAATCACGAGATGTTCACAGTTTGCGAAATTGGCTCCTTATTTAATGACATCTTTGTCATGCAGATAGCCATGGCAGGACGGCACCATTTCCAACCTCGATCTTAGGGGAAATCTATTTGTTTCTTTCAAACATGTCAAAGTAGGTTACAGGCAGAAAAGCAAAATGACTTTTCCCCCACACCAATAATTTTGTCGTGCTCTGCTTTCAAGCTGCCGATCGATCTGTAGATTGTAAGACGGCTCAGAAGGGAAGGACTCGTCGTGCGACAGATATTTTCATCGTTCTTTAAACGAAAGCAGACTGTGATGGACTTAAACAGCATTCTGCAATTAATTCTGCCAAATTATCAGTTGTGATTTCAATTTGTTGTGACCATATGCTATCTCTTTCTTTTTTTTGTTTTTTGCACCCCCTCCCACTTTCCAGGCACATCGCCATGGTGCGATACTCTCTCTGGCTTCGAGGGGAGTGAAGAAACGTGCGTGCCAATATTATTCAAAGAAATTAGTGCTTGATATTTATTGCCAAGTTTCTTTCTTTTCACGTCCCGGATAAAACAAATATCTGCAAAGTGCGAGCGTTGTCATGGAAGCGCCGGCGGAGAACAGTTTCCATGGAAGAGGCAGCTGAGTGTCTGCTTTGAAGGGCTTTCGTTTTCATGCGTCCTGTCTCACTCGAGTCACTGTGGCGAGCTGGATGACATGCAGGGTGGAAAAAGCGCGATTCTTTACTCTGCTGAAAATGCGATCCTTATTTTAATAAGCTCCTCGTTGCCTGTTCGACACTTTTCTTCTCTGCAGGAGAAGACGAGGGAGAAGGAAGGCTCCGAGCTGCTTAGGTATGAGCAGGGAAATGTCAGTCGTGGGCATGGAAGCGCGTGCGTGTCTGTGTGGGAGCTTTCCTGCGCTCATCCTGCATTCAGTGGAAAGTACACGCTTCGTTCAGTCTTTCAAAGTCAGTTTTCAAGGTGGAAGACCAAATTATTCACTGCCATGCACTTAGTTATCTCCTTTAGTCATATAGTCCAACATGGAATAATGGGATGGAACAGAGCCGTTATTGGATGGGAGAACGGCCTGCACTCTGATGTCACAAGGCGATTCTGCGATTATTTGGAATCTGCTACACAAACAAGGTTCCCTCGTTCTTTCAGTGGCTCAGAACACTTCAAGATTGAGATGCTCTGTTCCTGACCGACTCTCATGACCGTTTAAACGAAACGAAACGTTTGGCCGCAGTGTGAACGCAGGACGAGAGCAGCTCGTCAGTGATCTCAGAGAGAAAGCAGCTGTTAATGTTTGTCGCATTTTCTTTTTTTAACACAGCCCAGTAATTTTTTATAAATTGAGCCAATTACACAGCAATTCAGAACCATTTTCTAGGATCGGAGCAGATGGAGTGCGAAAAAAAGATGGGCAGTTTAAAAACGTGTGTAGATTTAAGCTGCTTCTCTCCATGTTGCTCTGCTTCTGAGTGATCACCCGTGTGTGTGTGTGTGTGTGTGTGTGTGTGTGATGTGCGTCAGTAACCTCTTTCTCAAACACACTCGTGTGCTGCTGATCTCATTGACTTGTATAACAAGGTGTGCTGAGGACACATGGGCATTTCCTCATCAGCTGTTTGCCTTGTGTGTGTGTGTGTGTGTGGCTACATGAATGCTTATGATCTGTAAAACTATAGATGTTTTTCTTTTGGGTTTTTTTTAGGAGCACTTTTGTCATTTTAGAGCCTCTAACAATTGTAATAACCCCCCGTACCTTTATCCGACCCCCTTTGTGAGTTCCCTTTATAGGAAAAGTAAAAAGGGCTGAGCTGCTCTGCTTTGGGGCGGAGCTTCGTTCTGGGCCAGAAGAACCTGCACACAAGCCTGAAACAGAAGTAGCAATACCTACAACAGTAAAACGAACAAACACGGCAATATCGCGAGCGCCAGTTTAGCAAAAGACAGGATTATTTCAGGTCCAGAAAAAAATAAACGCAAACTGCTTCTTTAAACGTTGGAGCGTGTTTTCTTGGCATTTTTTGATAACGTCTCGTGTTTTTGTAACCCGTGTTTCCTCTTGGAGTGTTTTTTGTCTCCAGGCTCGGTCTGCTCCCTTTCTATCTGGCGCTCTGTTCTGCATGTTTTTAGCAGCTCTGTGTGTGTGTGTGTGTGTGTGTGTGTGTGTGTGTGTGTTGTGTAATGAGGTTTGTGTGTATCTTGCACTTCTGGTTTTGTCAGGTGAAACCTTTTTTGTTCTTTTTTTCTTTTTAACTCGGTGGAGTTAAACGCATGATCTGTTCTGTTTCCTTGTTTGTCAAAGGGAAATGGAGCATAGCTTTATGAGAATCTGAATAATGTCCTAGTTATCTTTACCCCTTGTGTTCTGCTCTGTTACTTAGCAATGGCTGTACTCTTCATCATTCATATCGACCTTGGCAGCTGAAAGGCTATTCGGAATGACCAAACAGTGTCATTCGGTGAACAGTAAAGTGCACGCAAACGTCTCATGCCTGGTTAAGCTCCTGTGTGTGATCAGAGAAATGATGTTGAGTCTTCACCAAACTGCTGCCACAAAGTTGCAAGAACACAATTGTAAAGAATGCCTTTGTATGCTGTAGCATTACAATAATCCTTCCCTGAAACGAGGAGGCCCAAACCTGTTTCAGCATGATGGTAGTAGAATGTAGAGTTTGGTGTCTCCTGCACTAAGACCTCAACTTTACTGAACACCTCAGGACGAGTTCAACCCCACACTAGGTCACAAACACTCATACTGCCTTTAGAGTAGAGTGGATCCTGTTTTAGCAGCAAAGAACAACCAGCTTCTTATTCAGTGTTATCAAGCACATAGTGCAGGAACTGATTCTAACAGATGCACATATCAAACTGTTCATCATACTCAAAAAAAAATTGACCTCGACCTGATACGAACACAAGGGGTAACAAACTGTTACTTGCTTAAAATTACTTGAGATTTGAGTTTGAACCAACATTAATAGTTTAATTAATGTTACACCTTAATCATACTTGTTTTACTAAAAAAGAAAAAGAGAGAAAAATCCAATCTCATTGTCATACAACAAATTTCTAAATGCCAGAACAGTTCTGAATTGTTAGTCATATACAGCACTTATTGTACTCCTGTTACACTGCTTCCTTCTAGTGGACGTTAGCAGTATTGCAACGCATTTTAGTTTGGGATTTCACTCACTTTTTTTTAGCTAAATCGATTTACTAAAAGCTCTCTGGGGTGATGGCATGAAGTTGAGGGGGTTTTAGAGTAAAAACGAGTCAGAGAAACTTTTTATACATCCTTCTGTGTGTGAAATGTCTGAGGTGTGTAGTTAAAACCTCTGGCAGCTTCATAAGTCCAGGATGTGAAGCCTCACTCGGTGCAAAACTACAGACAGACGCGTTCTCCTGAGGCCTACTCAGAGTGTGATTCTGTGGAGACTCCTCTTTATACAGGGCTCTTCTCCTGTCAGTCATCATGTCTTTAAAGTAAAAAAAAAAAAAAAAATGTGGGATAAAAAGTGATCATTTTTGTCAGACTTTAAGCACATGAACGCTACTTTTATTATTTTTGATTGTTTGATTTAATCTGTGGTTTTTGGCCTTTTTTTTTTTTTTTTTTTTTGCTGCCCAACATAGTCCTGTATATACCAATACTCTGTAATTTGAACATTTTATTACTTTTTATTTTGCTTCTGATCTTCTGAACTGAAGATAATTGCCTCATATATAGATATATATATATATATATATATATATATATATACACACACATATACACTGTCTCTGTGTAAGTGCCGGGGTGGAAAGCTGCAGATTTATAATTCACCGTCATCATAATTATCATCATCATCAATGCCAAATAAGAGAAAAGGCGAGTGGAAAAACCCCTTTGTACATTTTTTTTTTTCTATTTATTTATGCAGAATATAAAGATTTTAATACGCATGGTAAATACATATAACATGAATTCATGGACATTTTTTTTTATTTTTTTTATTCAACTTCATTCTTTTTACCAAAAGAAATAAAGTCATTTTTTCTTTCCTAAATTGCTTTTCTCGTCTTTCATTTCAGCTATGAGTTTAAAACCTGGTTCTCCATCTATCATACAGCTCAGAATGTTGTTCATGATGGTGTACATGTGAAAACACAATTATTAATGTTGAGAAGAAGTGCTGTCTGGAGGACTAGAGTGGCTCAGACAGCACTTTTTACTTCATCATTCATCAATAGGCTTTCTGGTCTTCCTGCAGTTCATTTGTATGTGTGAGAAAGAGGGAGAGACTCCTGGAGTTCTGGTTCTCATGAAAGCTGAAGATGTGATGCTGCTCTTCTGTTTAAACCCCTTTTTTTTCCTACATTGATGCTCGATTCAGGACCAAGAAGTGTGACGTGTTTCCGTTTTTTAGTTACTTCACTTTAGTTCAGAGATTTTTTTTTTCCCTCCTGCATGTGTTGATTGATTTTTCTACCTGACCTGCTTAACGAATTGGATTTTTGTGTATTGTTTGCAAAGTTCTATTAAATATGGTGCTCTTTTTTTTTTTTTCCTCTTCATTGAGTAAACAATCTGTTGTGGATGTAATTGACTTCTGTGTATTTTTCCTGTTTTCAGAAAACTAGTTTCTCAGTGGTCGTGTGCTTGTCTGAGTTGAAATTTGCAGATTTGTTTTTGTTGTATTTTTATATATTTTTTTTAAGTCACTTATGTTGTGTGTATTTGTGATGCAAGCTCTTACCATGATTCATGAATGAAGGCCTTGTAAAGTAATTGATTTATCGCTCGTGCTTGCAGGTTTCTTAATAAAGAACACATTTTCTAACATTTGGTACGTCATCTGTTTGCCTTCCAATATTACGACAAACAAATGCAAGTGTTTTTTTCTTTGTTCTTTGCATTTGTTTTACCTCAGAAAATCATCCCAGTGGCTGAATTTGTGACTCAATAACACACCTTTGCTGTAAAGCCAGTAAACTGAGCAAAACTGGACATTTTCAACAGGCTCTGGATTCACCAACATGACCAGGATCAATCAGTAACTGCAGATGAATGAATAAACTGGTACGGTTGGTTTGTTTTTTATTGAAACATATATTGAAATGAATGCTGTTCAGTCAGTGAGGTTTATTTACAGTGTTAATGTGGTACATCGTGGCATGTGTGTGGCCTGTTTTCAATCCCTTCCTCCCCGATAAGCCACTAAAGAATCGTTTCTGCTTCCTTATCAACAAAGCATGAGTGTACACAAAGTTTACTTAGAACAGATATTTAGTATAAAAGTCGCTCATCTTTTCAAGTAAACTGCTTCTCAGGGGTTATAACTAAATATACAGGTCAAGTTTATTTCTATAGCGTTTTTCACAACAGACATTGTCTCAAAGCAGCTTTACAGATTTTAATAGTTAAGGTGAATGGTGTGTATTTATCC
The DNA here is from genome assembly GCA_039877035.1 of Silurus lanzhouensis. Lineage (NCBI taxonomy): Eukaryota > Metazoa > Chordata > Actinopteri > Siluriformes > Siluridae > Silurus > Silurus lanzhouensis. Next base: position 1,574,197 of record JBCEWE010000142.1, read on the forward strand.
CTGATGAGCAGCCTGTGGCAACTGTGGGAAGAAAAAACTCCCTTAGATATAATGAGGAAGAAACCTTGAGAGGAACCAGACTCAAAAGGGAAACCCCTCCTCATTTGAGTGACATCAAGAGTGTAATCATAAATCTTTAAACAATACAGAATACTGGAGAGTGAGAACTAACATGAGCACTGGAGTGTGTGATTATGAGTAATGTTCTTTCTACAGTCTTTTACAGTCATTTGAGATTATGGAACCAGGAGCTACTGAGCAACTCGTAAAATAGCTCAACATTTGCGATCATCATAAATCCAACAATACACGAACAAAAAGCTGTGGACATCTGGCCATACGATTTGTTTGTGATTTCTGAACATCTAATTCCACATTTATTCTCCATCTGCTGTTATAATTCCCTCCACTCTTCTGGGAAGATGTTCCACTAGATTTAGGAGTGTGCTTATGGAGATTTGTGCCTATTCAGCCACCAGGGTGTTAGTAAAGTCAAGTGATGGAGGGTGAAGAGGCCTGGGGTGCAGTCAGTGTTCCAATTCATGCCAAGTGTGTTCAGTATAGTTGAGATCAGAACTCTATAGCAGGCCGCTCCAACCATGCTGGGACGGGTTCGGGTCTCCTAGATCAACTGAAGAGGAAATGTATCGCTTCCAAATCTATAGAGATCTTATACAGTTGTTTGCCTAAAACTTTGTGGCAACATCAGCAAGTGCGTTGATGATATGACTCCAAAACCATCACTACACGCTCCAACCAGAAGCCATGGATGACTGCAAATGTGCGTGTGCTGTTAAAACAAATAGCACACGCAAAGAAAATCCACGACCACTTCCAGGACAGTGGAGACACCCGGCGCATGTGGCAGGGCATCCAGGCGATCACGAATTACAAGACAACATCACTTGCTTTGACCGTGATGCCTCCCTCCCAGATGCGCTGAACGACTTCTATGCCCAGTTTGAGGTACAGAACAACGTGAAGGCGAGGAAGACCATCCCTCCTCCCACTGACCAGGTGCTCTGTCTAACCACAGCTGAAGTGAGGAAAACTCTATCCAGAGTTAACCCACGGAAGTCTGCTGGTCCTGACAACATTTCTGGCAGATTGCTCAGAAAATGTGCAGAACAACTAGCAGATGTCTTCACTGACATCTTCAACCATCTCCCTGTGCAGTAACGTTGTTCCCACGTGCCTCAAGACAATGACCATCGTTTCTGTGCCAAAGAAATCGACTGTCTCCTGCCTCAATGACTATCGTCCCGTCGCGCTAACACCCATCGTGATGAAGTGCTTCGAGAGGCTCGTCATGAGGCACATTAAGACACTGCTTCCACCCTCCCTGGACCCCATGCAGTTTGCGTATCGTCCAAACCGTTCCATGGACGTTGCCATCTCCACAACCCTCCATCTGGCCCTCACCCACACGGAAAACAAGGACTCATATGTTCAAATGCTGTTTATTGACTTCAGCTCAGCATTCAACACAATCATTCCTCAGCACCTGATTGAGAAGTTGAGCCTACTGGTCCTGAACACCTTTCTCTGCAACTGGATCCTGGACTTCCTGACCGGGAGACCTCAGTCAGTCCGGATCGGGAACAGCATCTCCAGCACCACCACACTGAGCACTGGAGCCCCTCAGGGCTGTGTGCTCAGCCCACTGCTGTTCACTTTGCTGACTCACGACTGTGTAGCAATGCACAGCTCGAACCACATCGTCAAGTTTGCCGATGACACGACCGTGGTGGGTCTAATCAGCAAGAACGACGAGTCAGCATATAGAGAGCAGGTGCAACAGTTAACTGCCTGGTGTGGAGCTAACAACTTGTCTCTGAACGTGGACAAAACGAAAGAGATGGTTATTGACTTCAGGAGAGGACAGAGCGACCAATCTCCACTGATTATTGATGGATCCTCAGTGGAGATCGTCAAGAGCACCAAATTCCTTGGTGTTCATCTGGCAGACAACCTCACCTGGTCACTTAACACCAGCTCCATCACGAAGAAAGCCCAGCAGGGTCTCTACTTTCTAAAAAAGCTGAGGAAAGCTCATCTCCCTCCCCCCATCCTGTCCATTCTACAGGGGAACCATTGAGAGCATCCTGAGCAGCTGCATCACTGCCTGGTTTGGGAACTGCACCGTCTCGGATCGCAAGACCCTACAGAGGTTAGTGAGGACAGCTGAGAAGATCATCGGAGTCTCTCTCCCCTCTATCATGGACATTTACACTACACGCTGCATCCGCAAAGCACACAGCGTTGTGGATGACCACACACACACCCGTCACACACATTCTTTACACTCCTGCCATCAGGAAAACGGTTCCGAAGCATTTGGGCCGCCACATCAAAACTGTGCAACAGTTTCTTTCCCCAAGCCATCAGGCTTCTGAATACACAGAAATGAAAAGGAACACACACACACACACACACACACACACACACACACACACACACACACACACACACACACACACACACACACTCACTCAATGTGTGTACCGAACTGTACAACCTGGACTAAACACTTAACACACACTTATCTTAATCCATTCCACAACCATTCATTTATTTATTATTTATTATACTCGACTGTACTACACTCTTAACTGCTGTTTTTTTTCTCACATTTATCACTATTATACTGCTTACATGCTGTTTTTGCACCTTTGACTGTATTATAGTATAATGTTTACATGCTGTCTTTGCACCTCTTGACTGCTGCTGTTCTTTTGCACTAATTTGTTCTGTATGTTCTGTTTATATTTACTCCCTTATAGTTATAAAAAAACTTATAGTTTTTACATTTTACATTTCACCTCGCACAGTACTGTATAATTTGAGTATACAGTAGGTTTACTGGTCGGCGCTAAATTGTTTTTTTTGTCTTTTCTTGTGTTGTCTTGTGTTGTCTGTCTGCACTGTCTGTCTGTAATGTTTTTTGTCTGCACTGTTTGCGCTAGGTTGCACTCGATGCACTTTATGTGGTTTTGTTTTGTCTTGTAGCTCTATGTTGTTGTTTAGTGTAGCACCAGGGTTCCAAAGGAACGTTGTCACGTATTTACTGTGTACTGTGTACTACTGTGTATAGTAGAAATGACAATAATAGCCTCTTGACTTGACTTGACAGACTGATGACTGGAAAAGACTCTTCTCTTCTTTCGGCTTCTCGCATTAGGGGTCGCCACAGCGGATTATTTGTCTTCATACCCCCCTGTCCTCTACATCTGCCTCTTTCAAACCAACTACCTGAATATCTTTCCTCACCACATCCATAAACTCCTCCTGAAAAGACTAACTTTCTTTCGGCTTCTCCCATTAGGGGTCGCCACAGCGGAAAGACTAATGACCCAATACTTTTGTACATATAATGTAGATGTATAATATGTAGCTTTATTATGTACAAATTTATATTGGTGTAAATTCTTTTTAAAAGTAGCCAGATTCTATAGTATTGTTCACAATCAAAAATACTTTTTTTGAAATTTTCATTTGCTCCTTTGAGTGGAACATTCTTAGCTTCCAAAAAAGGAATTCAATTTAAAGATTCTCTGAAAGAGCAGAACCTTTAAGGAGCTTTTGGCTTTTGGATTAAATTTGTTCTACAGTATATACTCATTTCATTGGTTTGAAAGAGGCAGAGGGGGGTATGGAGACGGATGATCTGCTGTGGTGACCCTTAATGGGAGAAGCTGAAAGAAGGAGAAAGAATATACTTATTTAAATCTTAACAGTTTCATAACAAATTATTCTAACTTACTAATAAGTTCATTAAAGGTATTTCTTTATTTTGAGATGTTCATGATGTTCTTAGAGGTGCTTGATCAGTGTTTTGCCCTGGTGTAAAAGCAGTGTTTCTCTAAATAATGATCAAAATTGAATATTACAGTTCTGTCAGACTTTTCCACTTTCAAACTCAATCAAAAACATAATAAATTAAGAATTCTTTTTTAAAAAAATATATAATTTGAATACCCTTTTTCAGTCTTGTTTTGCTGGTTCTCTCCCTCTGCCCTACTGTGCATCAGTGTGAGTTCCTCCTGCCCCCGGATATCAGGAATGTCACCCTCTTTAGATAAAACCCAACAGCTGCAAGGCTCCTGACTATTTATAGCTTTCATTCAGACTGTTCTCTCTCTCTCTCTCTCTCTCTCTCTCTCTCTCTCTCTCTCTCTCTCTCTCTCTCTCTCTCTCTCTCTCTCTCTTTCTCTCTCTCTCTCTCTCCCTTATTTCCATGTCTCTGGTCTTCTCTCTGATTTCTGTTGCTCTTTCTGGACCTCTCGTTCTTCATGACTGAAAGTTCTGGAGAGTGAAGGAGTATATATATAACCCAGGAGAGGGACAGAAGAACAACTTTTCAATGAAAGAGGAGTTCTAAAAAGAAACTAAGCGTAAACCAGACCAGGATGGCTTTACTGTGTTATAACAGAGGCTGTGGTGAAAGGTTTGATGAGGACAAGAACCCTGATGGTAAGGATTCTTTTTCCATACTTTGTTTATTAAAATTGTATTCATGAAATCTTGTGTATAATAATAATCTCAATGTTGAAGCACAATGTTTTAACCAATCCAAAGTTTCTTTCATTTCTTTCTGTGTGAATTACATGTAACTATTTTCTTTTTCACTTTCCCTGATGTTAAACTCCACAACAGATTCTATGGATAATTTTATTTGGTTAGAAATCAATTAAAGAAATGTGTATCTGTGTCTGTCTCTGTCTCTGAGAATCAAATGAATTATTTTTTTTTAACAAAAAACCTTTTTATAAAGTTTATCTCCTGGTAGACACAGTAGGAAGCGTAGAGTTATGAATGTCCCACGTGTTTGTAGAGAATACTTAGACAGACCCTTGCTCTTCCTCACAGCTGTTCCTGAGTACCATAAATGTTCTCCATGCTGTTCTCCACTCTGATTGGCTGCTTGTGACAGGGACAGCTAACTAATACTGCAGTGTGTGTGTGTGTGTGACAGGGTGTCATGGTGTGTGACCACACACATTTAGCCACAAAAAAGGAAGGAAGTGATGTAATGTGTTATGTTATTCTGTTTTTAGATGCATGTCTTTTTCACCCTGGAGTGCCTATCTTCCACGATGCCTTGAAGGTAAGCATTCACACACTCACACACACACACACACACACACACACACACACACACACACACACACACACACACACACACACACACACACAAGTCTACAAAACAATGTGCCACTCATGCCCTGTGGTGCTTGAAATTTTCAATAGCAAAGGTTTTAATGTCTCAAAGCCTGATATTTCTCCAAACATACTTTCTGCATTAATTATTATATACACTATTTAGAGAAGTCTATAGACACCTGACCATAAGAGGCTTTTTGAACATCTCATTCCACATTTGGTCCCCATTTGCTGTTATAAAAAAATATCCTCCACTCTTCTGGGAAGATGCTCCACTAGATTTTGGAGTGTGGTGGTGGAGATTTGTGCTCATTTGACCACAAGGGTGTTAGTAAAGTCAGTACCGATGCAGAGTGAGGAAGCCTGGGGGTGCAGTCAGTGTTCCAGAGCACTATAGCAGACACCACAAGACATTTCAGACCAACCCAACCCCCCAAACCTTAGATTCATGGAGCTTGCCATTGCTGGGACAGGTTTGGGTCTCCAAGTTAAATTAAACAGAAAATGTCATGCTTCTGCATTCAAAGCATCCTATACAATTGTGTGCCTCCAGCTTTGTGGTAAATGTTCTGTGTTTGTCCTCAGGGCTGGTCCTGCTGTAAGAAGAGAACAACAGATTTCTCTGAGTTTCTCTCTATCAAGGTAGTTCTAATAAACATATGGCAACAATTACCATTTTACAGAGACAACAGAAAGCTGAAAGATAAATAAATGCCTTTGTTCTTTGTTAAGTAAAATGTTTATAAAAAAGTAATGTTAGTCACAGATTCCGTGGTGTGTCCACTATACAGCTTTATCGACTGTCACTGTGGAATCCACTCTTGTCTTTTACCCTCTTACATCAAACCCTCACTGGTGTTGTACGTTTGTGTTATGTTTTTATGTTTAATGCTCCTATGAACCCTTTCTGTTGCCTATCACAGGGTTGTTCTCGTGGATGCCACAGCAACGTGAAGCCTAAAGAGCCGCTGAAGCCAGAGATCACGTCTGATAAAGGAGAGCAGAAGTGCCACAGCAGCAAGGAGACAATCTTCCAGGGCCCTAAATCTGCTGAGGCTCTGGAAAAGGAGAGACCCAGGTATACACACACACACACACACACACACACACACCACACACACACACACACACACACACACACACACACACACACACACTCACATACATAAGCTCTTTGTAGACAGCTTTCGTTATTCTTGTCACACACTTTCTATCTGTCTCTCCCCTGAGAGTCTCCCACAGTAAGAAAAAAAAAAGGAACAGGACAAGAATGTAAAACGACATAAAAGTTCATCCAGCAGCCCTCTGTCCTCCTCTTTAAATCCTGCATCACAGCAGAATCATAACCTCATTTCCATTCGGTTTTTCTAAAGAAAATGCTTTAGCTAAAACAAGTGTTATAGTGATGTTCGTTTTCCACAGCACATTAGTAAGTCTGTTTTTGAGGGACTGTCTGCTAAATGCTGTAAACGTGTGTGTTTTATTGTTAAACCAACTTAATTTTGTGTGTTTGTTGTGTGTCAGCTCCGATGAGCCGAAGTCAAAGCTGAAAGTGAAGGTGTCTCCCTCACTGACTCAGATCCTGGTGAAAATGGAGATCAGTGAGAAAGAGAAGCAGGAAAAAATCGGTGAGCTTCTGTCATCCACATTTATAATTTTAATGCCATTGAATTGTTTGTTATCCTGATATTCTCTCTCAGTTTCCCTTTGTTCCTCCCCCCACACTGCAGGTATAACTAATTTACAGATTCATGATTAGGCCTGGAATCATGCATTTCTCACTAGGACACATAACACAACAAAACCCATCCTAGCACTATTGTGTATTCTAACAATTTTATTTTGTATTCAAACTGATGTTGGATTTATATGTGCTTTAGATCATAATAATAACTAAGTAATAACTTTAACAATTGTGTTAGGAGTTGATGTTTTGGATTTCCATTTTTATAGCGTAATTTAAACAAAAATAAATGCTTTACCCTGTGTCTAAACTGTAAATCACAGTCCCTATTATCATAACCAGTGCTATGCAGTAAGTGGTATTGTTGAGTTTATGAATTGCAGAAGTTGTATCTTGACTATGGGCTTGGATGTAAGAATAATATAAATACACTTTTAGGCAAAACTGCAATAAGTCGTGTCCTAGTTTTAGTTTCAGTGTAAAATTCATCCTGTAAGGTCATGTGGTGACAGGAGATTGATGTGGCTGCATCACCCAGTTTCCATACAATAACATCATTGTGCTTAATACATCAACAGAACATTGTTTATTTGCTTGTGTTTTTTTATAAATAGCGAGGTGGCAAAACATCATCTTCCTTTTATCTTGGTACATGCTGTTCACTTTTTTCCTGCCACGTGACCTGACAGCTTTCTGCTCTTCACTTTCAGAGAGCGATGGTGTCATTGTGGGGACTAAGTGCAAAAACGCAGGCTGCAAAACAGTAGGTGGCTCTGTGGCTGCATCCGTGAAACTGTGTCTGTGTGTCCAGATGAAACGTTGCACATTTAGGGTTTCTCACAATATGGCATTTTTTTTTTTTATTTAAAACTGCACTCTGTGTTAAATAAACTTCTCTTTAAATATCTTTCCAAAATTTTTAAATGGATATAATGCAGTTTGTAAAGACCCATAAGACCCCCAAGACTTGAATAGCTGTCAGAACCTAAATTTGCATCATATTCACAGAATATGCCTGATAAGCCATGACATGATTTCATTGACAAGAACTTTAACTAAAATATTTAGCTGGCTTATCATTTTATTAATGTGGACACAAATAAATAAATAAATAAATAAACAATTACTACAACTAATCAGATTTGGCATTATTTTTATTTTTAAGTTTAGTTTTTGAGATTATTTTCTCATTTTGTTATTCTGAGTAGTTTTATCTTCAAGTGCTGAGAAAATTTTATATATATATATATATATATATATATATATATATATATATATATATATATATATATAAAATTCTATATATATATTATATATTTATATATATATATATATATATATATATATATATATATATATATATATATATATATATATATAAAATTCTTTTTTTTTTAATTAGAAAAATCTGACTTACTTTAACACAAGCAAAAGTTAAAATTCATGTCATTATATAGTTCTAGAAAAAAGAACTGGAAACCTGGAACAGAACCTGCCCCCTAGTGGTGTAAATACAACACAGCAAATTTCTTCCACTGCTAAGTAATTACATTTTAGCAAATAATGCTAGACTTTCTAAACTAAACCGGATCAGATTTGAGTCTCTCTATAAAAGATGACTCATGTTATGAGCGTGAACTCTGATCTTGGACCTGCACATAATACACACTCCCTCCTCTAGCCTTCTGAGAAACTTTTTAGCGATAATTAATCTCATTATCAAATAAGACCCCAGACTTTGTTCCCTGTGGACTAGGAAGCATTGATCTGATCTCTGTTGCTGTTTGAATGTTTATGCATTAGAGAAGGATGATGGGTAATAGCATGAAGATAATTGGCGTGGTGTGTAGGCAGGCTTTGCTCATTACTTTGGGAACATATCAGTTTGCTTATTAGAGCCTATTTGTCACTGGTAATTGGAATGGGTGCCATACACACACACACACACACACACACACACACACACACACACACACACACACACACACACACACACACACCTCAGACATTCTTCTGCTTGTCACTTTGAGTTTATTCACATTTACATAGTGAAATAGTTTATAGATTGTTCTTGTCTCCAGTCTATCTCTTTATGCTGAGTCACTCGACTGCATTGTCTGAGGCATAGAGGCAGACATAAGTAATGCATTTTAAAACCGCTGAGTCGCTTGTCTGTTTGTGTGTGTGTGTGTGTGTGTGTGTGTGTGTGTGTGTGTGTGTGTGTGTGTGTGTGTGTGTGTGTGTGTGTGTGTGCACGAACACAGGTGGATGTGAAAAGAGACTTTTGGTTATTAATTGGACAGGTTGATTTATTTTGTGTGTGTGTGTGTGTGTGTGTGTGTGTGTGTGTGTGTGTGTGTGTGTGTGTGTGTGTGTGTTTATAGCTGTACCAGGGGCCAGAGACAGATGCAGAGATTTGCACACATCACTTTGGAGCACCAGTTTTTCATGAGGGGTGAGCCTATTTTTTCAAAGTACTTTTTTTTAATTGAAATTATTTTCTCATTTCTTCTAATTTTCTCTTTTCCAATGTCACCTTTATCGACACAGGCTTCATGGTTAGGTCTGAACAGTCTAGAGGGAAAATTTTATTTTGGAAAATTGGGGATCTCATAACTATTGTACTGTTTAATAACTACAGACCTGTTTCTTCTCGCTGTTCTCTTTCTTAAGGTCTGCACTATTATAACCTTCCTAAAGCACCAAATTCACACAGTCATTTGTGAATTTGAAATAAAAAAGAAGTCTGTAAAAGAATTTGTGAAAATGATTCAATAAATCATATAGAGTAACTTTGATATGTTTGGGGAAAGCCAGCCTTTTATTGTTTTTGAGAGACCCAAGCATGTGCCTTTTGCTTATTTGTAACAAACTTGGTAATTTAATGGTATGCAGGTTACTTTAACCAAGCCTTTTCATTGAACAAAAACATATTTCAACATAAATATTTTCATTCAAAAATCCTCCCCTGGCATAAAAAACAGTGTTACACACTCTTGGCACCCGGACAGTCCCCAAACATTCAGCTAAAATTAATTTGTCATGCCTCTTTATAAAACTAAAGCTAAAGATTTTCTTTGCTTTGTATAGATTCTTTCTGACCTGGTGATGCAGTTTATCCCAGAGCATCTCAAAAGGATTTAGGTGCAGTGACTGGGCAGGTCATTCCATGATAGATATCAGTCCAGCTGACTGTTTGCTCTCTAAATCATTCTTACAGATCTTGGACGTATGTTTTGGGTCATTGTCTTGCTGTGTGGTGAAGTTGGTTCCAATTGGCCACAGTTCAGACAGAATTAATGGTGTAGAAGTATGGAGTGGCAGACATTTTGGTTAAACTTTTCATTCAACTGGTTCAAGTCTCTAACTCTCCCTGCTCCAAAACAACCCCAAAGCTTCCACCACCTGCTAATATCCTCTCTCCTGTTCTCTATCTCACATATGTTCCAAAGATTTCCAATTTGGATTCATCTTTTCAAAGAACTTTCTTTCAGTCATTTGAATTTAATAGCAAAGATTTCAAAATGTGTTTATGTCCAAAGGCTGTTTGTTCTGCATAGGCGATTCTCTTTTAAACCTGTGAACTAAAGGAACTAAAACAGCATGATGATGTGATAAACTGCAGAAAGTGAAAAAGTACACAACTTCATTCCTGTGAGTCATTAAAAACTGTTTTGATCAACCACTAGTTACAAATACTGGAGCTGCTGCTGCATTAAGACCATCGACTTTAACGCTTTCCTCGATCAGAAGGGTTGTACTGCAGGCAAACACTGCTGGGTCCAAAAGCAGGTATGAGCATTTTTGCATTTCTCTGGTCCTTTTATGTGCAAGTGCATCTGCAAGCTTGATACATATTTCATAATGCTAACTCAGACCTGGACTGACCTTTAAAGAATCCTTTGGAGAATCCAGAGTCTACTTAGCATATTGATTATTTTTTCTTTTATCGTATTTGGATGTGCTTTAGGAGTAGCATACTTATTCTACTGGGATTTTGCTACTGGATTAAAAACTGACAATTATTTATCTACTAAGGGTTAATATATAGACAGAAAGCTGGTTTTCTAGATTTAGGTGGACAATTTAACTTTATGATCATTTAAGGAATTGGAAATTAAACTAATTGTGAGCTAAGAGATAACACAATATCAAGACAGCACTATCTATATTACACTAGCACAATGCCATCTGCATAATAATAATATTTTCCAATAGTGGTTAAGGTAATTCTGAATATTTTGTGGTTTTGAGAAAAAAATACAATTAGGTGCTGTGATCTGTAAGCACAGCTAACTAACATGTATAACATTTTTGTTAGGTTTATTGCTGTGAAGGTTCCTCTTATCAGTTATCACAACTAAAGAAACAATAAAGTATTCCAGCAAAGGTATTAATCTAAATTTGCCATTAGAATTGCAGCCACTCTGACTCTCAGAAATGCTGTTATAGAAAACTAATCAACACTCATTTTGACCAATCAGGTTCAAGAATTCAGCAGTGATGTGGTATAATGATAAGTAAGTGTAATCTTATTCCTTGGTGATTGAGCTGTTATTTGTTGCCTTTGACAGGATAAGAAAAAGGTGGCATGTCGAAATGACTGGCACCAGACGGGCAACCAGGTGGTGGTCACCATTTATGCCAAGAATGCCAGCCCTGAGCATTCCTATGTGGAGGCCAACCGCACAGTGGTGAGTCCATGAACTGCTCATGTCACTAATAGTTCTTTGTGGTGCTGGAAGAAGCTGAAATTTCATTCTGTAGTGAGATTCACTTCTGACATTTAGTTTATAAGGTTTTATGGTTAACAGTTAAATAATTTTTTTTTTTAACATGAGTCTTGATTTTTCATAAAGTGTAGTCTTAAGAGACTAAATTACTGCACTGCAAATTAATTTCCCTGGAAGTAGATTAGTGCAGGGAACTCACCAGACTGTACATAAATATGCCATGTTCACGCCACTTGGTCTGGATTCATGGAAAATACTTATTATAACCTGCTGTTTTAAATGTTACATGCTGCAAAGGTATTAAGGCTATACCTTATGGATTTCCTGTTTATGTCCCTACAGCTGACTTGTCATATTCAGTTTGAAAAGAACAAGGAGTTTCACAAGGAATTCTATCTGTGGGGGGTAAGTATGACTGATCACACTTTTCAGCAGCAGCACTGCCAAGCAAATCCTGAAATACAAAGTTAAAGCGTACACACAAGTGATCGTTCAGTCAGTCACCCATGCTGGTTTTCTCCCTCAGGTAATTGATGTAAAGAACAGCATTGTGAACATGTTGCCTTCAAAAGTAGAAGTGACCTTAAAGAAGGCCCATGCTGTAGCTTGGGGTAAACTGGAAGACCCCAAACACAAACCTGAGGTCACAGAAAGCACAGAAAGCACCTCAGAGCAAGAGACGAAAGATGAAGAAAAACCAGATTGGTACATCTCAGATGATGACATCAGTGAGTCAGACTGGGATGACAGCGAAGAAGATGATAAGAAAGAGAAAGAGCAAGAGCAAGCGCAGGAGCAGGAGCAGGAGCAGGATTTGGACTGTCCTCCTTTGCTGGAAGAACCCAAACCTGTACCTCCAAAGAAATAGAGGCCAATTAGTATCCAAAAATAGATTGTTTTTATACAATAGGACAGTAGGGGTTGGATGGGGTTGCATGTTGGTGTGATTGTGAAGTTAGAATTAGAATAAAAATTCATTTCATTGTGATATAAATTATACAAATATTGATTTAAAATGTGTTCCCGGGTCAATGCACATTTTTTTTTAATTGACCATCACCAGAATTACTCTTTGGAGTTATTTGTTGTTGTTATTTTCCAAAAACTAAACATTCTAAAGTGTTTTATTCCCATTATACTAAAGCACCTTGCCTACCATTTCAACTCAACTGTATTACTGGACATTGTTATGCTTTTAATCCTTTTATATCTGCATTGAACACCAAAAAGGCAAGACCCTTCCTATTCTCACTTACATTATAGCAAGACTCCTGCAGGCACAATCTTCCCGTCCTGAAGACTCTCCTGTGGTGGAAAGTGTCCATAATCATTAATAAACATCTAATATAAAAACCTGACCACAGCTTTGACTATATTCTTTTAAAGTAGTTACACAATCAGCCTTAGCTTATGTAGATCATCCCTGTGAATTGATGTAAAGCCCTGATATAAAAGCATTTTATTTTACTCTGTAAAGAAATCGTACTGATTTGGTAGAGTTTGAACTCCCTCGTTTTGAATATTATACACAATAAATTATAGGAACATTTACAGTGGAAGCATAAACTGTGTATAAAACTGGCATAAAATGTTTAATCAGTGATATCCTACAGAATATTATTAGACTGAACAATTTTATTGATAAAAAAAAAAAAAGATAAAACACAAAAATGTCAAACAGCAATGGCCAAACTTTATTTTTTGCTTCAAATAAACAGCAACACTCCTGGATCAGAGGCGATAGCAGCCAACAGACAAACTCGGAGCCATGGAAGGTAAACTGCATCTCATACAGCATAAAAAAATCATATTAAATAATTTCCAAAAGTTAAATTACATACTTCAAGAGTAAACATTAAGCAGTAGTCTCATCAATATTGTAATATGATGAACCCAAAAAAAAAAAGTAAGCAGTCATTTTTCAGCCCCTTTTTCTTTCCAAAGGTGAAATTTCAATCAAAGATTCTGTGTGGCTTCTACATCCACAGGTATCTTCTCCCATGTCCCTGATAACACTCAGTCAGTAGTTTGACACTTTAAGGAAAAAAAAACGGGACACAGGACTTTGCTCATGACTGTATAACAGACAGCGAGAATTGTTTACTGAGGAAACGTTCTGTACAGTCAGGCTTTTGAAAACGCTGTGCTGGAACACTGTTACACTGTGAATCACATCGATCAATGAGGAACTCTCGTTCTTTTATACGCATCCCTTTTCCTCTGTGTAAATGTTAAACTGGACGTTCTGCAGTCATCGAGCTTCAGCTTCATTACAGTGAAGAAACTTGAAAACCAGAGTTCAAGCCTTAATTGGTAATAACTGTGGGACTTGATTTCATTACACAGATTATGTAATGCAGAAATGTGTACTTCTTTGTGCACGATTACGAGATCTAACTCTGACAACAGACACATGGGTTTAACATTCATAGTTTGACAATATATTATTGATCACATCTCTTAATAACAAGGTTTGCAATAAATAGGGATACACTTTTCATATGTTTAAAAACAGCCGAGGAATTATTATTATTATTATTATTATTAATTTTTTATTTTTAGTTTTACATCACACCACTTTTAAACTTCAAGTTTTCTTTGTAAAGACCGTCTTCCTCACTAAAGTGCAAGGCAATGAGATAAAACACTTTCTGAAATGTACGACGTTGCATGTTCCCTATATGATTTTTCTCTCAAGAAAAAAACAAACAAAAAAAAAAGAAAATGTAATAAAAACAGCTCACTGTAACCACTGTGATTTGTTGAAGAACTTGGCACAAATTTACATCACTACAGCTTGCGGAACAACAGCTCACCTGGCACACGAGCGGCACAATAGCACTATTTGGCTGACTATTTAATTAGAAAAAAAAAATTAATATCGAACAGCTTTAGTTTTTCTGCTCGAGGACCGTGGACGCAAAAGGCATGCAGAAACACCAACTGTCTTTGAATACACAGGGACAGAATCAGACAGAATGCAGTTCTTACATTGCATTGTTGACAGCTAATACAAATCCACAATACATTTTAGATGCTTAATTATTCATATTTTTAGTTCTTTTTTTTTTTTTTTTTTTGCATTTTAAAATTAGTTCCCTGTAACGTTGTTCAGATGACTCAAAAATAAGTTTTCAGGAAATACCAGTTTGCACCTTTTGGCTTTAAAAGCAGATTAAATAAAAGAAGAAAAATAAGGAAGGAAATTGTTAAAAGAAGGAAGGAAGGTCTGTCTCATGCGTGAGAAGAAGAGCACAGGAAATCATACAGCTCATAGAAACAAAGAAAGTATGCAGAAAAGGATTGTGGGTACTGTCATGTACTGCCCGTGTCTATTGAACACCAAGGGCACCGGCAGGCAGAGGACAGACAGAGAACGTAACTGGAATGACGGTGCAGTGCAGTGCGATGCCTCTCTCAGCCACTCACACACATGTGTGCAGTGTGTGACAATTGGCTTTGAACACTCCATCCTCGGTGAAAAGGTAGCTTTCCGTGGCACGGTATGTCCGCTACAGCAGACCCTCCAGCTCTTCAATTGCCTGCAGGATCCGTTTCACATGTCCCACCTTTGATATCCCAAGATCCTGAGAGAATAAACAAACAAGTTTAGACAAATTCTCTGACATGAATGTTTCTGTCTGTCCAGCTAAGACAGCTGGACCCACTGCACTCTCATAATAATAATAATCACAATAATCTTGACCAGGAGGGTCTGATTCTAAATATTTTTGTGGACTGTCATTGAATGTTAAAAGAAGCTATACCCTGTTATTCCGCTAGGGGGCAAAAGAGAGCAATAAACTCACGCTACACAAAAAATGTGCTGGTGATTAGCAATATTTTGTTAGCAAGCTGTACTACAGTCTGCCTTAAATATAACATGGTGATGGATAATATTTACACAGTTATATTTTACATAATTATATTTTTTATACACTATTCTGTCCCATCATGAACCACACTAATGGACATTTGTAGAAAATGGTGGACAGGAGCATTTTTTTATGAACTTATTTAATTAGCAAACAAAGTAAAAAAAAAAAAACATGTTTAACTGGTCTACACAGTGTTTAATGTGATGGCCATCTTCTTGCTGCTTCTTAGAAATCAAAATGATGTCTTCTTCACAAAGACCTGAAGAGCTTTCAAACTTTTAGATTTTCTAGATTATCTAGGTTTTTTGATTATCAATACAATAAAAACATTCAAGGCTTTAGTCATTAGGATGTAGTACAGGATTTGAGATGCAGACAGTGATGTGCGTGTGCGCATGCGTGTTGCAGTAAAAGCCACTGTCTGAGCGTTCGCTGTCCCGGTGTACCTTCAGGTCTTGTCTCTGGAGCTGAGCCAGCTGCCAGCCCTGGATGTCCCGGGCCACAAACCTCTCCCTGTACTCCCCTAAACCCAACGAATCCAGCCACGTGCCCACCTCCTCTGCACCCCATCTCTCCGCTAGCCCCCGAGAAGACACACACACACATACATATACACATATACACAAACAAAGGAATGAAACAGACCCAGTAGCACATAAAGCCTGTAAGCACACGGTCCAGCATTTCTGGAGTGAAAGTGGTTTTCCTCTGAATCGAACTGTTTTTATTTTGTAGTGCATGATTTCCTTTACTGAGAGAATGAAGCACATGTAGTTAAAATTTGAAAGTTTTTTTTCCTGGAAAACATTTTAATGAAAAATCATTTTCGTTTCCGAAGTATAAATTAAAGCTTATCTGTAAAATCATCTGTTTTAGAATAGGAAATAGTTTTCAGATGGATGAACTTGTGTGAGCTACATGTTTTGTGTGTGCGACACACAGACACAACAAAACCATCGGGAAAGTGTACCGTAATATCCGGACTATAAGCCGCACCCACTGAATTTTACAAAGATTTTTATTTTAAACATAAATAAGCCGCACCTGTGTCTACACTGAAACTAATGAACTTTACACAGGCTTTAATGAAAGACAGTGTCTGTTACATGGTGAAACGGGTGAAATATGTTGTGGCTCCTTGAAAAGCAGAGCGGCATTTTGGGAATAGCCTGCCGCCGCATTTTTCCGATATTACTACGTGTGCGCAAGGCCGAAGATTATGTCCTTATTATTTTCTGATGCTCATTTCTAAGTTTCTTTGACTAACCCGTAACGCTGTTGCCAAGAAAAATAAAAAAGCACGAGATTTGGAAACCTGTCTGTGCTTATATGATTTCTGTTGTAACTGGAGTTAGCGAGCTCTCCCTTCACCCAGACTCAACGCGTTACAACGGCTTGTATCTAAACAGTAGCCGACCAAGAATGTCATTGTTCACTGTCTTCCTCCTTCCTTTCACAACTACCGTATTTCTCTCTGGAGTTTATCTTTTGGCATCGTCGTGCGTTTAAAAATCACCATCGGTGAAGTATTTCTCCCGATGCCATGCAGCTCAGAACACAGGTGAAGTGCGTTTTTTCATGCCCATTCGAAAATTTCATTGGTCTAATGTTTTGGTGATCAGTTTTTTGCTTGAAGTTTGTGCAACCGGGAAAAAAACAGGAAAAATCCATAAATTAGCCGCTCCGTTGTTTAAGCCGCGGGGTTCAAAACGTGGGAAAAAAGTAGCGGCTTATAGTCCGAAAAATACGGTAAGTAACCAGAGTATATTTTTTTCCTGTATTGTTCCAATGTTTAGAGTTCAAATAGTTAAAATGTTTTGGTAGAACAGTTTTGGTTGAACTGTTTCTCTTGTAGAGAATGTGTAATAGTATGTGTAATCTGTTTAACCCTAAAACCTCATTTGCCATCTGTTGGTTTCTTAACTTTGATAATATTTAATCATTTTCTACATGAGCTCTTGCTGTAACTGAAAAGTTATCATTTCTATAGCAACTTATTTAAAGGGACGTCTATGGTAAACCCTGTTATGCATTATTTTTCTATAACAGCATACAGAGAGGTTGTTACATACTTAACCACTTACATAATATATTCTGTTTCTCAGTCCACAGAAATTCATGCAAATGGTAAATGTGCTAGGTAAAGCTTAGATTAAAAAACACTGGAGTAACCTTTTAAGCTCACTGTTTTACCAGCTTTCAGGCCAAAACAATGTTCACTCCGAAAAATGCTTGTGTGGTCTACAAACATACAACCAAACGTGACAGAAACTTAATGAAACCACAGAGCAAACATGAAGACAGGCCTGTCAGAGTAAGAGTGCTGATCTTACACCTGGCATGAACAAATCAGTCCTCTTACTCTAAGATACACAGAGTGTATAGCACAGATATGCAAGCTTTATGTAGAAAGAGACCAAAGTACTGTAATGTTCAAGCCAACAGTGTCCACTTCCTGTTTACAGAATGAGAGCAGGAAACAGCTGAAAAAGTTCAGGAGGTGTTTCTGACCTGAGAGAGAACTGTTGGAGCGCTGTTTATGCAGCTTCTCCCTCTCTTTCTTTACTTTGGGGATGATCTTCAGTTTCATGCTGCTGCTCTTTGCACTCGTTCGGGATGAGTCCTGCACAGAGCACAGAAAGACGAAGAAAGATGAAAAAACAAAGGCTTATTAAATATTATGCTAAATATTTTTTGTCATATTTCTGCTTTAATCTGTATATTTTCAGTATCGTCCTAAATTAATTGGCTACATGGTTCTACAGGTCTGATCGATTACTCAAATTTTGTTTCATTTTTATTCAACCAAATATTAGAACTCACTTTTCATGTTTGTTTACAAGAAAGCACAGAGACATGTATCACACTTGGGATATATTAACCTACTAACAATCTGAACAGCTAACAAGTTGCCACTGGTTTATATACAATTTTATACAACTTTATAACGGCTTTTTTTTGTGTGAAGCTGCTTTGAGACAATGTCCATTGTTAAAAGTGCTCTACAGATAGAATTGAATTGATGCATGCCTAAAGAAATCAAGAAATCATTACACCCAGACAATATTACACTAAATTGCTCCGCAAGAGCGGCTGAGTGCTGAATAAAGAGCTGAGTTTCAGCTGTGTGTTATTTATTTATGCTGATGTCCAGCCAGACCTCCTCGGAGCAATGCATGCTGGGACAGATCCAGTGGATGTCCTCCAGTTTGATTAACTCAGCACTGAGTGAGTTGAGCGTAGAGAGCAGCTCTTCCTCCTGAGGAGCCTCCAAATGCTACACAACACACACACACACACACACACACACACACACACACACACACACACACACACACACAGTAAGTTCTTTCATCTCAGACAGATTATTCATGCAAGTAAACAAAGCTGAGTCTCTACAGGGAAATATTGGAAGAACAGTAAACAGCAAAGATGGCACACACAGATGTCACACTAAGATATAAAAACATTATAGTATGTATAAATAGACAGATGCAGAGGCGGCATGTAGCCTGTGTCACACAAACACATCTAGCAGCATTTTAAATCAGATATTGCATTGCAAATTTAAGAAAGCTTATTTGTGTAGTACTCACTGCTTATTTTTGCAAGCAAAGACACCTTTGATTTGATTAAAAATAGGTGCTGTGTGGAGGAATGGGAGCAAAGCTAAATATATGTTTTCGAACAGGTCTGAGCAGTGCATGACGTTTTTAACAAAGGAATGCAACCAAATATCCATTTTTATTAGTCAAGCTCCATTTACTCTCATTTCCTTTCCATGAACAGCATGTCTGCCTAGCGTCAACGTGACGTAAAGCGATACAGAATCTAACCGTATGCAGCTATTGACTCCAGTTAGAAATAAAAACAGCTGAAATTCTCTGTCACTCTAGTGATTTATGAATGTGGATGTGTGAGTCGGCAAAGAGAAAGAGAAGGAAAACAAAAAAAATGCCTCTCACCAGCAGTTTCCCTTCTAACAGCATTTTAGTCTCTTGCTGCAGCACTTTACTGCTGTTGACAATCTCCACAGCGGTGCTGCGACTCAGACACTGCTAAAGAGAACACACACACACACACACACACACCTGTATAAACCTGTCTGTTCAGAGTGACCTTTTTTTCAAGCTCCTGCTGTTGGACATCAGACACACTGAGTAGCTGTACTAATGCAGAGCTCAGAAAGCATTCAGGAGGATCAATAGGAGTTTTCTTTGCTTCCACCCACACACACACATGGACACACACACACACGGACACACACACACACACACACACACACACACACACACACACACACACACACACACACACACACACACACACACACACACACACAGAAACACAGAAACACACAGTGTTATTTTACCAAAGCACTAAAGCAGCAGCTTTTCTACACAAAGTGGGCTACAGGACTGAGTGTTTCTATATAGAGACAGAAAAATCTCATGTGCACTACATTTTAGGCTTTATTTATGCCATTATTGACTAGATTTGTTTGTTCTGTACAGTATTGCATTGATATTGTACTGATTGTACTGATATTTTACATGATATTTACATGATATTTACATGTATGTAGAACCACACCAAAACAATTTCCTGGTTGTCTGTATTTGAAATACTAATCTGTTGGAACGAGGTTAATCAGTCTAATGGTGATTTGGTTAAAAGAGAACAAGCAGTCATACTCTTATCTCCTGTATTCTATATTCTGATACCAGTGAGCGGTACCGTGTTAAATCGTCTCTCAGTGTTCTCTAACTGGTTTATTATAAGTGAAGAACAGCAGCTGTACCTCAGGACTGGAGGGTTTAGATGGAAAGGCCTCAGTGAGGACAGCAGCACTGGCATTTACTGCATGAGCCAACTCCTGTTCCACCACCTTATGGGTCTTTGCCACCTCCCGGATCCTACACACACACACACAGACACGCACACACACACAAAAAATAACTCTATGACTATATTGTTTAACCTCAATATATCATTATATAAAAACCCTAACATAACCCTAATGTAATCAGAACATAACCATAATGTAACCAGAACACAATTCCAAAATAACCATAACATAACCCTAATTTAACCCTAACCCTACCCTGATTTAACTCTCGCCCCAACCCTAATGTAACCCTAACGTAACACATCCCCAATGTAACCCTAACACATCCCTAATGTAACCCTAACACATCCATAATGTAACCCTAACCCTAACACATCTCTAATGTAACCCCAACTGTAACACATCCCTAATGTAACCCTAACACATCCATAATGTAACCCTAACCCTAACACATCCATAATGTAACCCTAACACATCCATAATGTAACCCTAACCCTAACACATCCCTAATGTAACCCTAACACATCCATAATGTAACCCTAACACAACCCTAATGTAACCCTAACACATCCATAATATAACCCTAACCCTAACACATCCCTATAATAACCCTAACCCTAACACATCCCTAATGTAACCCTAACACATCCCTAATGTAACCCTAACACATCCCTAATGTAACCCTAACACATCTCTAATGTAACCCTAACTGTAACACATCCATAATGTAACCCTAACCCTAACACATCCCTAATGTAACCCTAACACATCCCTAATGTAACCCTAACACATCCCTAATATAACCCTAACCCTAACACATCCCTAATGTAACCCTAACACATCTCTAATGTAACCCTAACTGTAACACATCCCTAATGTAACCCTAACACATCCATAATGTAACCCTAACACATCCATAATGTAACCCTAACCCTAACACATCCCAAATGTAACCCTAACACATCCCTAATGTAACCCTAACACATCCATAATGTAACCCTAACCCTAACACATCTCTAATGTAACCCTAACTGTAACACATCCCTAATGTAACCCTAACACATCCATAATGTAACCCTAACCCTAACACATCCCTAATGTAACCCTAACCCTAACACATCCCTAATGTAACCCTAACACATCCCTAATGTAACCCTAACCCTAACACATCCCTAATGTAACCCTAACACATCCCTAATGTAACCCTAACCCTAACACATCCCTAATGTAACACTAACACATCCCTAATGTAACCCTAACACATCCCTAATGTAACCCTAACCCTAACACAATGTAACAATGTAACACTGTAACACAATGTAACACCTAATGTAACCCTAACCCTAACACAACCCCAATGTAACCCTAACTGTAACACATCCCTAATGTAACACTAACACAACCCTAATGTAACCCTAAAATGTCCCTAATGTAACCCTAACCCTAACACATCCCTAATGTAACCCTAACCGTAACACATCCCTAATTGAACCCTAACACAACCCCAATGTAACCCTAACCATAACACATCCCTAATGTAACCCTAACACGTCCCTAATATAACCCTAACCCAAACACATCCCTAACATAAAACTTTCTTTCGGCTTCTCCCGTTAGGGGTCGCCACAGCGGATTCTCCGCATGTTTGATTTGGCACATGTTTTTACGCTGGATGCCCTTCCTAACGCAACCCTCCCCATTTATCCTTGCTTGGGACCGGCACTGAGAGTGGCTGGGGTTGGTTCCCTGACCAGGGATCAACCCGGGCCACAGCAGTGAGAGCGCCGCATTCTAACCACTAGACCACCAGGGAACCTTTCCACCAGGGAACCTTTGTAACCCTAACATATCCCTAATGTAACCCTAATCCTAACACAAACATAATGTAACCCTAACACATCCCTAATGTAACCCTAACACATCCCCAATGTAACCCTAACCGTAACACATCCCTAATTTAAGCCTAACACAACCCTAATGTAACCCTAACAATAACACATCCCTAATGTAACCCTAACACATCCCTAACACAACCATAATGCAACCCTAACACATCCCTAAAGTAAAACTAACACAACCCTTAAAAAAGCATAATGTAACCATAACCTTAACACCTCCCTAGGGCTGGGCGATATGGCCTAAAAAATAAATCACAAAAAATGCGATTTGCGATTTAAATCGATTTTTTCCCCCCTACTTAAAATTAATCTGCATATGACAAAAATTTTTTTTTTTTTAAGTTTTAACTTTAATAAATAAAGTTTATTTACCCTTCTCGGATTATAACCCACTTTGGGTTAAAGTGCAATCAGAAACAACAAGCCAAAAATACAAGCTGGCAGGCCCTTCCTTTGTAAATTGTGAAAATAGAACGTAACATAACATAAAATGAGCAAACCTACAAAGAAAAATATTTTATGAGTGTTTAAATGTGGAACATGATTGAAAATGCACCTGAGGTTTTGAGTGATTTTGCCTTTACTTTTCTCCAAAACTCCACAGTAAAATGAGATAAAATTTAACAGAGTAATACACAGGGACACTGTAAATTACAAGTATTTGAAAGACTGAGCAAACCTATAAAGAAAAATGTTTGAGTGTTTCAGTGTTTGAATGTGGAACATGGTTAAAAATGCAGTGATGCTTGGAGTGAATTTACTTTACTTTACTTTTCTTAAAAACTCCACAGTAAAATGACTGTTTATGAGTGTTTAAAAATTGTAATTTAAATGATCAGATTTTTCTGTTTCTTAACGGAAACGCCGTTCTGAAGCGTCTTTACATGTATTTTGGTTGCTTCCACCACCCGTACTGTAAGTGTACGATTGGACGCGCAACACTAAACAAAGTGCGGCTGCTTAACCGTGTATTTTCAAGATGCGGCTGTCTTAACTTTTCTTGGGAACGAGTTTTTCTCTGCTCGCTGCCATGTTGTTTGTGTATCTCTATGGCAAACGGGCGTGGGAGGGGGGCGGGGGCTGAGTCTGTTCGAAACTATGGGAGCCCAGAGGGGAGCGTCGGCGGACATTAAAGAGAAAACCAATTTTTATTAAAACAGATCGATGTAAACTACACATTCGAGTTAATCAATAAAATCGATTTATCGCCCAGCCCTACACCTCCCTAATGTAACCCTAACACAACCCTAACACAACCATAATGTAACCATAACACATCCCTAATGTAACCCTAACACAACCATAACACATCCCTAATGTAAACCTAACACATCCCCAATGTAACCCTAACCCTAACACCTCCCTAATGTAACCCTAACACAACCCTAATGTAACCATAACACATCCCTAATGTAACCCTAACACAACCATAACACATCCCTAATGTAAACCTAACACATCCCCAATGTAACCCTAACCCTAACACATCCCCAATGTAACCCTAACCCTAACACAACACTAATGTAACTCTAATGCTAACACATCCCTAATGTAACCCTAACACAACACTAACACAACCTTAATGTGAAGCTAACTCTAACACACCCCTAATGTAACCCTAACACAACCATAATTTAACCCTAAGACTAACACAACCCTAATCCTAACACAACCATAATTTACCCCTAACACAACCCTAATGTAACCCTAACACAACCCTAATGTAACCCTAATCCTAACACAACCCAAATATGACACTAGCCCTAAAACAACCCTAATATAACCTTAACACAACCTTAATGTAACCCTAACATAACCACTATATATCCCTAACCATAAAAACCCTAACTGTTGGTGAGCCCAAAGAGATTTCTTCATGTGTTCCATGTTCGCAGCCATACCTGTTAATGAGTGAGTCAGCCACCAGACCTAGTTGTTGCACCTGTGCGCACTCCTCCTCAGTCAGGTATTCCATGGACTGCTGGGAATTTAAACGTGGCCGAGTAGGGCGGCAGCTGTCATACTTCCTCTTATCCTCCCATGACTTCAAAGTGCTCTCAAAAGCCTACAGGGCCAATACACACCACACATACACGCACACACACACACACACACACACACACACACACACACACACACACACACACACACACAAAAACACTCAGCATAGTGTGGTTCAATGTACTCCTTTATAACACTTCCTTACAGCTCAGCTAATGCATGTCTACCAATTCTACCCACACATCCTCCTACATATACACACCGTGTTCTTTGCTGCTAGACACTTATAGTAGTATGATTCGAATATAATAATATTTCACTAATCCTAAACATACACATTTTTGAGTCCTGAGTTAAAAGTGACCTAAATATTCAGGAATTGCATGTCACAATAGTGACCCTGATGACCTTTCATACTGCACAAAATACATTTGCAGAGTATTACTGTTTTTTTTGCGATTTTTTTAGACATTTGTAGACATTTTTTAAGAACTTCATTCCCGAATTCATAAATAAATAACAAAATCCATATAGGGTGTATGTAAACATTACGTCTTGTTTTTTAATAAACTTTCTTTCGGCTTCTCCCGTTAGGGGTCACCACAACGGATCCTCCGCATGTTTGATTTGGCACATGTTTTTACGCTGGATGCCCTTCCTAACGCAACCCTCCCCAATTTATCCGGGCTTGGGACCGGCACTGAGAGTGGCTGGGGATGGTTCCCTGACCGGGAATTGAACCCGGGTCGCAGCATCGGGAGCGCTGTGTCTTAACCACTAGACCACCAGGGGACCTACGTCTTGTTTTTTTTAATAAATTTTTAAATTAAAAGTCACAAACACTGACCCGGTCTCTGGTGAGCATCTGAGCACGATTCTTGTGGATGATCTGGACAATGCCGGGTGGTTGGATCCAGGCCTCTCCGTCCACCTGAACTGGAACACCTTCATCCCCTTTAATAATGATCTTTACCTGCCGACACTGTTCACACACATACACACACACACATCTGTCAGGTCGGACACACAACATGTTGACATGTTATAACAGTGATTTCATGTATATGTGTTTGTACCTGGGTGATGCGATGATGTTGTAAGTTAATGACGCGAGACATGGCCATCTGCATGCTGCCGAACACAGCCACCACTTCCAGCTTCTTATCATCAAATGATGGCGCTCCGTAATTCTGCAGAAACAACAGCAAATTTGTTTTGTAGCTCGCCATATACCGTATCGCCTGCTCCCGCCTAGAAGGTGAAATTAGCTGGATTGAAAATCCTGCTGTGCTTTTCCTTTCTCACTGGACCACAGCTCTTTGCTTGCCAAGTCACTCAAACCTCAAACCTTGCTATCCAGATATAAACCATTCTATGGCGCTTCCATCAACTTTTCATTCTGATTAACTGGAAATCTGGGACATTTTGGCATACATTTTGCATGACTGCTGTCATTAATAATAGAACTTCTCATTAGAAACATCATTAAAAATAAACCCAACATCTGGGCTGATGTGCTGGTTAAATAATCTAGTTAACTAACTTGATTTCTCTTGTGCAAATTTACAATCCTGAAACTCTGAAACGGTTAAGAGACGGAAGGCAGTAGGTTGGATACAGCTTTAAAATAGCATCTTATACTATAAATTTCTTTTCGACTGCGTCTAAAGCGTAAAATGTGTTGCTGTTGGCACAGGCCTTCGCATAACATCACAATAAACCCCACAGCAGCCTCTGCCAGTGTGCTGACTCAATGTTTCCTTGTTCTAGCTCTAAAGGAAGACAAATAGGGCTTACAACCTGAATCAATCAGTTAGAAGCAACGTGAAAGTGTCTTATCTATGCATGATCGGCGTCAATATGCTGTCAGTGCTGTCTCTCCCACACTCACACACACTGTTAGTAATCTTATGTTTGGTCTAATCTGCACAAATGCAGAATGACAAATTCCACAGTCTGCTTTGCCTCAGTGCCGAGTTTAAGACTCCTGCTGAATTCTCCAACAACATAGAGGTTGTATTGTATTTTACGTATTTCTGGTTTCCAGATAAATGTAGTTAAGCCCAAGTGAATGGAGACTTACGTTATCCTCCTTAGTGCCACCCCAAAAGTTTATGCCTCCTGCATAACTAGGGATGTTGAGCACAGCCAGACCCTGCAGACTGGGCAAAGACATAGGCACACCATCACACTGGTAGAAAGAAAGAGAGAAAGGGAACGGGGTCTTACCACGATAACTGAAAGTTGGCTTAAGACAATAAAAACAAACAAAATAGCATCCCTTCGTGCCCCCTCAACAAACACCCACCATGCCACCTACAAGAAATCATGTCTAATGTACAGTTAAAGTTAAACACAGTGCATTTCCTCATTGTTCAGAGAGATTACGTGAGTAGCTTTACGCCCACACACACCTCCAGCTGCACTCTCTGTTCCAGGTTCTTGTAGGTTTTCTGAACAAGCTCTCTGGTCCCCAGGACGCCGTACCACATCATGTTTTTCGTGCGACTGCTGTTGAGGGCAGATGGAGACCGAAATCACACCATCAATACACACTGGCAAACAACATGGATTTACACATACTGCTAAAACTGCTAACAAGAAAAGTCAATTGAAAACAATTTTTGTCTCTCGGGGAAACAAGATGGTTCTTTCATTTGTCAGATTGTATTGCGTAACAGCCGGGGAACACTGAGGAAATAGTCTGGTAAATTAAATTTTTAAAGAAGTGTCTCTATTTTTGTACAGTAAAAAGAGACCACCGTCCCACCCACTTCTGTTCTCTGAATTCACAATAAATACATTTTATGCTCAGTGGATTCTGCCTTTGTTAAAGCTGACACAGCAGAAAAGTGTAATCTTTGGGTATCGGTCATATTGCAGTAATCTGCGGTCAACAATGGTAAAGGCTACAGATAAACCATTGATATTATGCTTTCTGATTCCGGCTGATTAAGCCAAAAGTGGATTGATTTCAAAATGTTGTCCTGTAACAGTATACATTATATTTTCTACTGTAATTTGATCTATAATCGTTTAAAAAAAAAAAAAAAAAATTGACAAATATAAAACACAGAAATCAATGTCCACAGGATTACATAACCTCATAGCAAAGCTGATTTAAAATCCAACAATGCAGATGACAGAGAGAGAGAGAGAGGGAGATAGAGAGGGAGAGTGAGAGAGAGACAAAGAAAAAAGAGGGAGAGAACAAGCAAACAAGCAAAATAAAAATATCCTCCTACTGCACCTGCACTTCTTTGGATGCTCATCCCTTTTGTTGTTAAACTCAAGAGAGATTTTGGCATCCAGGCCAATTCCGAAGTAGTTATTCATCACGCACTTCTCCGTGCATTGCCTGTTTGGGGTGAGAGTGGAGGGGAAAAAAGGGGGGATGGACAAATGAATAAATATGTATGCATGAACAAATCAGAAGGATTTTTTTTATTGTAGTTATATTACACACAGCAAGCGGTGAAGGCATGATTACTGACTTTAGTGTGATGTATGGGAACCATTAAAAGCATTATAATCCCTATTATTTCTGGAACCAAAAGCATTTATTAAAACATCTAGTATAATAAGTGCATAATGTAGTGTTTAACTTTAACTATATAAAACATTTAACAGCTTATGCACCAGTTTCCAGCTGAAGATAACATCAGTGTAACAATTTGTTCATCCCTTATTTTCCGGAACATATCATAGTGATCTACAGTGTGTGTGTGTGTGTGTGTGTGTGTGTGTGTGTGTGTGTGTGTGTGTGTGTGTTTGTGTGTGTTCTTACTCTTCAGCAAAAACTGTGCTGCTGTTGCAGCTGTCTGCTTTTTCCAGCACGATTGGGATACTGGGATTCAGGGCACTTTGACCTAAACAGACAGAAATTTTGTTTACAAATGCAAATAATTGCTGGAGGTAAATGGCACTTTTCACAATTATATTTCCTTCGCACTGCCTCATATTCTGGATTCATAGTTCTGCCTCCCAGACATAAGAACCTGTCATTTAAAAAATAGATATCAGCACGCTGAAATTTTTTAAACCAAATTTTAAGCACCTGCAGAGACCTCCCTCCTAGCACACATCAAACCAAAATCA